>OY041620.1:11522579-12722579 GCA_955876795.1 Eupithecia tripunctaria
TATCTTCATAGTACCTATATTATATGTCAGGTTTCAAGATAACTTTATAGATTGACGATGCTTTTCTTTAATTCTAAGTCCGTGTATTTGAAATGTGCAATCCGTGTACCTATAAGAGCGTCTACAGAAAATTCAACTCAAAGAGGCCACATTTATTTGTATTTATGAATTTGATGAATAAGGAGTCATTTTGGCTTCATTTTCATTTATTTTTCAACCCGAAACAAACTTAATTAATACAAAATACAAAATAATTCGCTTGGAATCTTAAACGCATGCACAGAAAGATAGGCCACAAAACCGAATGTATACTGTACCGATCGGCCTTCAGTAACTCACGATTATGTATGTCATCGCTATGTCAAACGATCTTCTTATCAGTGTCGTGGATGAATGTCTGAAAAGGAGCTTACCCAAATAATCTATTTCAAACTCTACGTAGAATGTTTGTACACAAACCGCCTATACTTTACGTATTCACTGCCCAGCTCTGCGGTGCGCAGCTACACGAAGATGGACACAGGCACCTGCGTCATGGGCCATGAAGGTGTTAAGCTAAAATTCACTCGGTTTCCGTGTATTTTAAATACGCAATTTACATGACTTTTCGATTTGAGATCCTTCCTTTAATAAATACCAGCTGCGCCCCGCGGCTTCGCATGCGTTGTTACTATGGAAACGTTATAAGATGATTTTCATCCCACGGGAACTGATTTATGGGATAAAAAGTAGCCTATGTTTTATTCCAGACCTAGGACTATGTCTATTTTAAATTTCCGCCAGATCCGTTCAGTAGTTTTCGCGTGAAGAAGTAACAAACATCCATACATCCATACATCCATACATCCATACATCCATACATCCATACATCCATACATCCATACAAACTTTCGCATCTATATTATTAGCGTGATTGCTAAAAAACGACGCCGAACAACTGACATTTATTTATTTTTAACGTATTCGCAGTGCAGCACCAATGCAAAAATGACCTGTAAAAAAGATACAAATAGGATCATCTTTACAAAAAAATCCTAGGTATTTAGTTAGGTACCTATTTGTTTTTTGGATTTGTTAACAAACATTCTTAATCTAGTTAGGCTAGTGTGTAGTTATCACTAGCTTTCGGAAATAACTTAAGCATTGTGCAATGGGTATCTACTTTTACTCTTAATAGGTCAACACTGAAAAAAAGAAATAAATAGATTCGCGATAGAGCCACTCACTACTCTCGTGACTCTATTCTAGACTGATTCGCTAACCAGATTTAATATCGGCACGTTCGTTTCACCCACTTTTTGAACATAAATTGTTCTAAAGAAACAAGATAACTACTTATTTTTTGTTCCAATGGACAAAAAACATGGTTGAATAAGTGAATGATTGCCCTTAAGGAAGGCAGATCGTTATCCCATCTGCCCGGAGGGCGTCCTAGACTAAGTTTGCCGAGACGTGATCTCCACTCAAGAACACCGTTTACCCCATATACGGTTATACATACATACAGTCGTAGTAACAGTATTTAAAGAATAATTTTCGTAATCCGTTTTTTTTTTATATTGTTTTTGGTCCCCCTTTTTTCCATACGATATGTATCGAAGACATTTTTAGGCTAACATTTTGTTTAAGTCAGCTGTTTCATTTAATACATAAGTGATCGGTGCAAATTCGCGTCTGGGACGACACGACCAGACGCGTGTTATATACTACATACTTAATTCAGTTGAAAGAATTACCGATTTTTCGCAGTCACTTATACCCGCTCTTAGACGTATTCGTACCTATTAGCATTAGCTATCTAATTACATAAGCATCGCGGGCTCTCACGTTTCTGCAAAGTGGAGCACCGCTGATAACAAAGGTCCATCAGTCACCTGATCCCGTGATGATAGCAAAGGTTCATCTGTCACCTGATCCCACCCCTTCACTTCATGCTCGGCTCAATGACATTCAGGTCGTTTTCATCAGCGGAATCCACGAAGATAGATATATTTTAACTAGAGTCTGTTAAAAAAGAGAAGAGTCGTGGCGTTTCGGTGAACTAATACTTTTAGTCGTACTACAATGAGTAATGACAGATCAGTGTGTCAACGCATCAAACGTTGTCAATTGGCACACGAACGCCCTCAATTCCCACGACTCTTCTCTTTTTAAACAGACTCTACCTACACGAACTTATATAAGTACTAATGTTTGCGCTCTTAAACAAAGACTGCACATCTCAAATACACGTACGCCAAGTTGTCGAGTGCAGTCGACCACCTCAGACTCCTGCCATCTTCGCCTGCAGTTGACTGCAGTCGATGCCTGCCGTCGCGTCGCCTGCAGATGACGGGTGCAGTTGCCTTCCAATCGGCAACTTGCCGTCCGTTAGACGAGCCCCTAGGTTCGTCACTGAATAACTTGAAACTGCAAGTACCTACATGAACATTTAAAGTTCCTCTGTATGAACTGGTAAAATTACGAGAGTTCCATAGTTTCAACGAGAGCGTGCCCAGGAATTTGTAAAAATTACCAACACCTATCACAGACAACAGATTCGAGATTAAATTGGTAGATTTTACACATTTTTTTTTGTTTTTTACAGATTTTACTGAGCTTGTTCTTTCTTATTTTATTGTAATGTAGTATTTATTAGAGCTTACCGGAATCAATCGGTGAAAAAGAAACCACTAGCAAGTTTATCGCTTATCAACTAACACAATCTTTGCATATCTAAGTCTAAATATAATGTAGATAGTTGTCATATTTGTAAATATAAGTAAATCTAAAAACAACTTAATTTATGTTCTTACATACTATTGTCGGTGCGGAACTGGGCGTCTTCCATAATGCCATCATTAATGTAATCATCTCGGGATTAATAGGCTTTCTTAGATTTCGTACACTTCAAATAAACAAACAAACTCCATTTAGCACCTATACAAAAGTCACGGACCACGGATCAAATGAGTTCATTTTCGTGATGCCGCGCCGTGGAAATTTTTCAAAAGCCTTAGTGCTCGTTTTCTCATACCTAACAACAAACAAAACTGAGCAAAAGCTGTTTGGCCTGTACGTGGCTTTGTCAGCCAGCAGCCACGACCGATTTTAAATTTGTTAAAGATAAAAAATAAATAAATATGACGTTTGATGCCTTGAGTGGCTTGGAGTAGTAAAATTTATAGAAACAATATTATTTTGAGTGCCAAAGTTCTAGAAACCCGTAGAGACAAGGAATTCTACAGAACTAACTAGTTATGCAAAGCAATTTCACCTCGACCTTGACCAAATTACGCGTTACGTAGTCGTTCGAGAAGCCGTTTGACCAAACAACAAGGCGAACGTCTTTCGAAAACAAAGCACAATCAATCAATGATAATCAAATCAACAGAGAGATACAGATACAGTGCAGTTTTATGATATTTTTTTATAGATTTTTTTCTCATTTCCACATTCTTCAGCTGAGAAAATAAAATAAAATTATGTAGGAATTCCAGTTGTTCACCACGGGGATTCCGTGACTACTGAGATCTTGGCCAAAGTTTTTTAACATATGGATCCCGTGAGGACACTGAGATGTAGGCCTAGTGTGACAACCAAACTCTTTAGGTTCGCCCCTTACGAGATAAAGATAAAAAACAATGCCCCTAATCTGTTTCCAGATTCGGTGTTTTCGAGCAAGCGAAGCTTTTTATGATAAAAGAAGACGGCACCCTCTCAACAGTAGGCAAGCTCGGCTGCGGTCTAGCGGCCGGAGTGTGTGAGGCGATATTTGCTGTCACCCCCATGGAAACTGTCAAAGTGAAGTTCATCAACGATATGAGGTTGGAGAAGCGCCGGTTTAAAGGATTCTTCCATGGTGTGCGGACTATTGTTAAAGAAGAAGGTAAGATATCATTTTATTTTGTAAATTTTGGGGACACTCGCTTTGCTGTCGAGGTACGCTAACTAAAGGCTTGTTCTCACCTAGCGGCACGGAAATCCGAATGGGTATGGGGTAATCCTTCGTTAATTATTCTTGTTGGATCACAGATCGCGCGAAATCCAAGTGTATGTTACTGTTGGTCCGAACACGGACAAAGCAGTTTGAATGTTTCCTCTTATAACTATCCATCCATACTTTACCTCTCTGTAATTTAATATCAGGGAGTCGATGGATGGAGGCGCCGCCATTTGTGGCGTTGTATGAGGGACATGTCCATGTTCAGCAGTGGAAGTGTGTGGGCTGATATGATGATCAATATTATAGTGTGTATGATCAGATATTGATATCTAAAGACTAGCCACTAACCTCGGCTTCGCTATAAATAAAACTTGAATAATGTAACTACAGTAGCTTTATGGTAAGAATAGGGTATGTGCATGGTTTTTTTATTCGATTATTTAATTATATACATAACAGAAAAAAATATAACATCCACAAAATGTTTCATTATTGAGTTAAAAACCCAAAAGTAAAACTGCACTCAGTTTGGGGTGATAAAAACGCTGTCATGTTATGTTGTATTTTATGACGTCACGTTTCATCGAATTAACTATGTCAACTCAAGGTCAAAGCTTCATGACCATACAAAAAATTACAAGTATGACGTCACATTCAGCTGCTAATAACGCGTTTAGAAATTTTGCGGTTGAGATTTTAAATATCTACTTTTCAATGATTTCACAATACAACAATAAATATACAGATATATTTCTATATCAAAAGAGAATACGTAAAATAATATTATCTTTTTTGAAGGCACTTGCATATACCCTATATTGGTTCGATTCGATATCCCCGGGCTGTAGATAATAGGTAGCTATTTAATGAGTCTGAACTGGATTTTTGTAAACAGCGACTATTAACCTTATTAGAATATCATTAGCTAGCGGAAAACGCTGTGCGACGTCGTAAGAACAGACTAAGGGACCTACAAGACGGGCAAGAAGCTTCCTTCGGTATTTTTAATATTTCTATTTCCATCATCAATCCAAATGGAAGACTAGAAATAAATAAATTTCTTGTATGTTGATAACTTGATCCATTTGTTAGTAAATTATCGTATATTAAATTTTAGTAACTAAGGTACAAACCTCTTAAATTAAAATTTTCTTAGTCCTACATTTAATTGAAATATTATCAAATTAAATAACTAATATCAAGACAAAATTAAAAGAAATTAAATTACATACCTACAATAAAATAAAATTAAATAATATTAAATTACATAAATTCAAATCATCACATTGACTACAGCACACCCCCCTTGCTTTGAGAAACACGTTCAACAGTGGACATCGTGTCCAGTAGCGCGGTAATGTCTAAAAGCCGTTGAGTTAGAAAGCATGACATGTCCAAATTTACCAAGTCCAAGGTACAAGTAATCACTTGTTATCTAATGGAAATAAACAATTTGTAATTCGTACGCAATGCAATGTTTTCGTTGACTTTGAGTCGACCTTCACGTCCGAAAAGGGGTTATTTAACATACGATATGATATGTACTCGTCTAATAATGAATTTATTTTGCATACAAATCATCTTAATAAAATAAAAAAACGTACAGTATGCAATAAATTAATATTAAATATGTGAGTAGTAAAGCCCCCAAAGAGTCGATTCTTGGCCACAACTGCCACGGTTTATCCAATTTTCTTACCATTACCAAATCTAGACGCGTGGTAGAGCGTCAGCATATTTGGAATAATATCTAACTGAAATAACATTTATTATTTTAGGTATTGGCGGAGTATACAAAGGCTTGTCAGCCACCGTGATGAAGCAAGGCAGCAACCAAGCCATCCGCTTTTTCGTGGTGGAGTCGCTAAGAGACTGGTACAAGGGCGGCGACGTAAACAAGCCCGTGCCTAAGACGGTGATATTGCTGTTTGGAGGCATCGCTGGTAAGATTAGTATACAAAAGCGTGTTAGGCACTGCGAAGAAGCAAGGCACCCACTAAGCTATCCTGTTCTCCGTTGTGGTGTCACTAAGAGACTGGTAAAAGGCCGGCGACCGAGACAAGCCCTAAATCTAAGCTGGGCTGTTTGAAGTTTCGGTGGGATCGCTGGTATGATTGGTACACGGTTGAGTAAATGATGAAGCAAGTTCTTCCTGTTATCAGTTGGGATCCAATCTCTTTGTGATACTTCAAAGCGACGATATTAGTTTATATGTTGATAAACTTGACATCGAGAGTATTGGCTACATTGCTCATAGGCGAACCTCTAAGTATAATAGTTACACATTAGGACTGCCAGGAGGACCTAGGCCTGACAAAGCCCTGGTTCTTCTGGTACAGACAATTCACTCAATTATCCAAGTTGATGAGTTTCAAGCCCTTAGTAATACAAAATTCTTCTTTTTTCTTCAGGAGCCGCATCTGTCTTCGGTAACACACCAATAGACGTCGTCAAAACGCGAATGCAAGGCCTCGAAGCTAAGAAGTACAAGAACACACTCGACTGCTTCGTCAAAACGTGGAAGGCCGAGGGTCCTCTCGCCTTCTACAAAGGTACCGTGCCTAGGTTAAGTAGGGTCGTCTGCGATGTTGCCATCACGTTTGCTATCTATGATAGTATTATGGATGTTTTTAATTATGTCTGGAAGTAAGGATGTTGAGAATTAAGTAAGGCGGCGTTTTAATTCGCTTCGATCGACCGAGCGATGCGATTTCATATCGCACGATATTAAATATACACTATGTATATTATTTATTTAGAGTGTCCTAAATGGTTGCTTGTCATCGCGCGAGCACTGGCAGAGATATAGGTTCGCGGTTGTTGGCGAATTAGGACGACGCCTAATACATGCGATGGGGGAATGGAACGCAGAACAAACTAGATAAGGCTTTGGTATAAGCAATCTATACAGCGCCAATCACTCGCCGAAGTGTTTGTATTATGAACAAAGCGCGTGATGATTCTAAACGATTTAACTATGTATGTACGTATATATATTTTTTTACATATATATTTTTCGAAAGCTGTTTGTTATACTTTATCGCGTTACAATCCCCCATCGCATATTACCGAATGTGTTATATAGTTTGCTTCAAAATGTTACACATTTTATTAGGTGTTTGAGCACTAGACCTTAGAGGTCACAATGAATATTTTTAGTACACTGTTGACAAATTGTAACTTATTATGTAAGCTAGATATTATATAGTTATTGTTGAAGTATAAAATAGTCGACGATTTTGGTAGGGTTAGTCATTTGCTGGTGTTAATATTTAGGGCACTCGTCTACCAAAGCGAAGCGGAAATATAACCTTTACTGACAAACAAAAATTGCATTCTGATAAATTTGAGGGTTTTTTTTGTCCGCTTTCCTTTGGCAGAAAAATCATGTTAAAAATTATATCGCCCCTTTATCTTTTTAAAGTTTTACAATGAAATCGTTTTTACTCTTGTAGTTGTACGAATATTATAACTGTGCTAAATAATGCATTAAAGTGATAACTTTTGTTTAAGTTTAACCGCCATCGTTCTTTTAAGTTCGCACTTTTTGATTTTTATTGTATTTAATTGATTCGAGGCATTTTCTGTAAGAAGTATTTATAGAATTTTTAAATCTGGTTTTGTTTTTGGTTGTTACAGCAAGCGATTGTCTAAAGGAGCAGCAAATAATATGCATATAAATATGAATTTTATACCATAAAATAATATATTATTCAATATAATAATAATATAAGAGTTTTGGTAGCTAAATTTTAGCTTTCTAAACTCTTTATTTTCTACCGTGTTTGGCTCCCTGACCTTCCTGCCTGATTTAGATAATCGCTACGCAGACATTGTTTTCATTATATTCGAGTTTATTTTGTTGGAATTTGTGTTATTTTGCTGTAAGTCAAAACATTTAGATTAAGTTAAATATTTTAAAGCATAAGAGCTCCTTTTTCTTTCGGATTGTTTGTGATGATATTGCCAAACTTTTACGACACGATGTGTTCGAATTTAAATGTAAAATGTAACCTCGTTAAATACCTCAACAACCAAACCAATTTATCTTGTTCTGTATATTTATATCCAACTTATCTTCCAAACATGCATTTTAATAGTTTTACATTTTGTATAACAGATTTTGGATTTATTTTTGTAATGTTACAATTTTATACAATAGCATTTTCGTAAGTGTTACATTCCAATGTTTTTATTCAATGACACAGAAATACTTGAAATTTTATATTTTGTTATTTTATTTTACTTGACATTTACCATTATCTGGTTATTTATATTTTGTTTTCAAATAAATACAATTTTGTGCTAAAATATGCATTTTTATTAATCTCTTTTTTATAGAGTAATTTAATTGGGCCGGTTTCCGCTGACTTATATATTTTTTTAAATAAATATTTTAGGCGTTTTCGACAATGCAATGATTTTCTTCAAACTGCAAGGATTTTTTTTTGCGAGCTCCGACTTTTCTTGTACGACCTTAGTTGGCCGCAAAGAACTTTTTGGTCAATTAATAAACAGGATCGACAGGCATCAAAAAGTATTTATGAAACACGCCCATTTTCTACTTGAAAATCGAATGGCGACGATGATGTTTTTCCAAGAAGTATGGGTAGTTTCTAAAACTCGGAAAAATTTCTTCCGAGAGGTTTAACGGTTACTACCCCGTCCAAAATGTCCACCTGTTATAGTATAGTTTCTTGTACAACATAAGGTATATTATTTTATCACACTAATATTATAAATGCGAAAGTTTGTATGGATGGATGTTTGTTACCTCTTCACGCCATGTCTACTGAACGCATAGAGATTATTTAACTAAACGTATCAAGCTGAAATTTTGCACACAGGTAATTCTAATCCTGGAATCAAACATACTTTTTATCCCATAAATCAGTTCCCGTGGGGTAGAAATCACCTTACCTTACCACCCTAAACATTTACATAAGAAAAACGCGTGCGAAGCCGCGGGGCGCAGCTAGTCCTGTATTAAAATCTATGGTTTATCCATTTTGAGTGAAGCATGTTAGTAAACAAAGTACGACACAAATAACAAAATCTTACTTGCTTGGCGTCAAGTTTCAGATATAATTGTAAGCAATTTTTATAGAAGGGAGGATCTAAAATCGACAAGTAATGTAAAATACGTATAAAAGGACGCGCCAACAAAGTTTGTTTACGTTTATGCTCCATTCAAAATGGATACGATATAGTAAATCATTGGAGTTGATTAAAAATAAATAAATAAGTAATGCTGGACAATTCACACAGCATTATCTAGCTCCAAGCTAAGCAGGGATTGTGTTATATTTAAAAATAACAAGTAAATCATGTATGGAATCGTTTATTTACAACTTATACATTTTACATTAAATATGAAGTGGAAATTGAGAACACTTTCATTAGACTACGCCAATCCCGTCACCTAATCTCATCAGAAAATTTTCAATTGTCAAAAATACAAAATTGATTCAGTTTCCACTATAAAATTCATGTACTTTAACAGTGTACTAGACATGAAATACAGAGATCTTTTTACAAAAATATACAACACAAATACACTGGATGAACATCAGTCAACATAATAATATAATTATAATACACTCGTTATTCTAATAATTACAAACAGATCAGGGGTTCAATTCAAACGCACGTGACATCGTTTTAACCCAGCTTTTACTAATACGGACAGTAAAAGGACCATTCATTCAATTTTAACTGCTCAATTAAATGATACTACCTAGAGACCTAACATTTCAGACTTGGTTGATAAATTTACATATTTCTGGTGTTTGGATGTACAAGACAAAAAAGCATTGATGCAAGCTTTAGAATTATTATTAATAAGTCGGTAAGATGATATAAAAAAAACAACCAGATTAGCCACCAAATTACAATAGATTATAGCATGATAATAAATATTCAAAACTGATCATGTATTCTATTTCTATGTCTAACTTATGTAATGCGTGGAGTGATAAATGATGAACACATATCGTTTTTTGTTTTGCACAAACGAGGTAATGTTTTTTATCAGTCTATTCACTATTGTTTTTCATTTACAACTTTTAACGCACCGGTAAATCTTTCACATGTCAATAACAGGGAAAAGGAATTTTATCCTTCTTTCTATACACATAACGCCTATTTCTGCAATAAGCTAAGCATATTTCCTTTAAAGCATGTTTAGCTATAGCCTCTCGCCTGTGCATTAGGTGCTTGAGGCGTAGCGTTCATTGTGATTTCAACTTTTTTTCTTTTAGCAGTAAGGTCGGTAGCTTCGACTGATTTGTTAGAAATACGGTTTATACAGGATTATTAGTAATTTACTTACTGATACTGTGTGAATTGCAGGTTCTGCTCATCAATACGTTCGTGAAGAAACCAGCAGAGTTATTATAATTCATTCGATTCGTTTTCGAAACGAAAACGTCAGATACTAATTTGAATTCTATTCCGACGGAACTTGAGAACGCTATTTTGATTTATCAAATTTTTCCGATATTGAATCCAACGGTCTTTCCGACGAATTAAAATACCGCTGCAGATTCTTTTTTTTCTTTAAATCAAGCTAGTAAAATAAACTAAAAACATATATCCAGAACTCAGAGAATTACTGAAGACAGATTTCCCACTGCCAATGTAAATAATGTAAATTCAGGGCAGAGCCGTTTTAAATTTGTTTTCAAATAAAGCCTCTCAAAAGAACGATAATTGAATGGAAGGGGGATATCCACTACCAATACCAAATTTAAGAGTTCAGACCGGACGTCCTCACTTGTTCGTGGTGATTTTCAGAACCCGCGGTTCACGCAGTAACAGTGTAATCAATAACCCTGTATGTTTTAACCTACATTTCACGAAGGTCTATTCTAAATAGATCTACTCTTGTGAGTTTTTCAGATAAATTCCAACCTTGTTGTATACACAGTAAGGTCTAGTTCAAGAAGCCTCGACACTGCGGCGCGCCACACAAGCAAGGGATCTTCTCATCTTCGAGAGGGAACTTGTAATCGTAGGTGATTTCTTCGTCGACGCCGATTGGTTGCTTGGAGTAGATGACGATCTTCTTCTGGGATTCTATTGTTATGATCTTAGCGTAGCAGTTTGGCTGTGGACAAAATGTTAATATGTAAATAATAATGATACTGGACAATTCACACAGCATTACTCGTATCTAGCTCCAAGCAAAGCAGAGCTTGTGTTATAGATACTAGATAACTGATGTACATAATAGAATACATTGCATTAATAGATAGAAACGACCCGAGCACCCTAAACAAACATTTGTCCCGAGGCGGGAATGGAACCCGCAATCTCCTGCGTCGGCAGACCTTCGACCTCAGCGGCATAGAGGTCGAGGCCAGACGACTCAAAAATTATAATTAGTTTGTCAGTTAGATTATCAGAAGGTAAAACGTATTTGGAAACGTATTTTTTTTGCCGATTAATCCAAAAATTATGAAGATGTAGCCAGTTAAGGTGTAGCGTGACGTCACTAGCTTTAACGCGCTTTATTTTTGTAATTTTTTGCTTGAATGACAAAAGAAAAAATACGTATCCAATATCGTCCTCAATTTTTTTTCTTTACTATCAACAGTTGTCTGATCGCTCTTGAGCGATAAGACCGCCACTTGTCACTTAGTTTGTTTTACCTCGTGTGTTTTAAGGCTCTCGGCTGCGCTTCGTACTTTAAATGACAACCTCGATAGAAATTTTGACACTTTCTCAATTCGGTGTATAATGTACTATTACCTATCTCTTGTTAAGTGTAAATTGAAGTGAATTAGAGTCAATAGCACCATATTTCTATTTATCAAGCTGTTTATATAGTAAAAAATTGGACTTGTCTAGGTGCTTATTTTGTAAGTCTAAAGAAATAGACGATTCGACTCTTACTCTTCAAACGATATTACACAGGTCAGCAGGGGGCCTACTCGGAAAAGAAAAATCGAAATTTCGTTTTCGTTGTCGTGCAAAAGCAACGCTTATGTCGCTTACATAAGATGAGCGCTTGCACGAAAACAAATCAGAAACTTCGATTTTGTTTACTCACATTACAACTATGGTTGATGAACCTAGCCAGGTTCCCGCACTTGGTGGCGTCTATGATGGTGTCGAGGTCTATCCGGAACAGGTAGGAGGAGCCGATGCCGGTGGCCTCGTACTGCGCCTCGCGCACGTCCGCCACGATGGGCCGGATCATCTGGCCCACGTACTCTATCACCATCTCGTCGGCTGCTATTGGCTCCTGCGGGTCAATTTATGTTTTAGTAACGATGCTGGATAATTTACACAATAATAAATGAATAAAATAATTATATAAACGTTCGTAGGTTGACGAATTCATTACGGATGTAAGCGGGTTAACGCTCACGCGCAGTGCTCGATGCGGAACGCGCGCGCAGTAACTGGTATTGTCAAATTACCTGAGCAAATAGACCCCAGTCGTGGATTCCAGACTTTGCGAATTTCAGCTGCTTTTTCCTGAACTTGAGCTGGTTGAACTTCAGCAGATCCGAATCCGTATCCGTACCTGAAATAATAAAATATCATAATTTTGAGGCTACGGTCACGAAGTCAGCTCAGTTCAGTTTATTTATTTATCTTTTGACACAGTAAACTTGTTCTTAGATAAGTCACTTTTACATTTTTAACTTAAATAATAGCTAATTATTAACTATCTTAGCTTCAGTACCTACCACATCACAAAATATGTTTTTATCAGCCAAAGCTTCGTCAATTGTGTAATAGCTCTTATTCAAAAGAATGGTTTTAATAATTAAAAATAGTTCAATGTCAGGTTTGTTTCTTAATTGTAAAGGTATTTTATTATACAATTTAATAGAGAGGCACATAAAGCTTTTTCGTATTTTTGATAGTCTTGTGTGGGGGACCACAATATTTTCCTTATTTCTAGTGTTGTGATCATGAACTTCCTTATTTTTTGAAGTATTATTGAGATTTTCTCTCATGTATATAATTGTTTGATAGATTTGCTCGCAGGCCATTGTCATTATTTTTAGCTTTTTAAACATGTCTCTACAGGTGTCTCTATATTTTAAACCTGCTATATGTCTGATTGACCTCTTTTGTAGGACAAATATTCTATGCGATTCTGCTGCGTTGCCCCAGAACATGACCCCGTAGCTCATCAATGAATGAAAATATGCAAAGTATACTTGCCTAGCAGCGCTCATACCTCCCAATTCTTTTATTTTTTTTATCGCGTATGTTGCAGAGCTTAGTTTTTTGCTTAGTTGCTCAATATGGTTGGCCCATGTCAATTTCGAGTCTAGCCAGATACCCAAAAATTTAATACAGTCCGCGTGAGGCAGCGACATCTCATTTAACGCATCTATTACAAAAGAGTCAGGTAATTTATTTGTAACTCCCAAACAAAATTTTAAAACATGTGTTTTATCAACATTAAGCACAAGATTGTTTGCTGAGAACCATTTTTGTAAGTCTGGTATTACTTTTAACAGCTTGTCACTTACACCTTCATTGCATTTATCTTTAATGATCAAACTTGTATCGTCAGCAAATAAAATTATGTCAATATCCTTACATACTATTGATATATCATTTACATAAATTAAAAATAATAGAGGGCCTAAGATTGATCCCTGTGGAACTCCTAAAGTTATGTCACCTTCATCAGATCTACAGCCATTTATTTCAACGGGCGTGGGGCGGCGGCGGCGACGCGGCGCGCTTTAATACATAGATTTAACAAAAAACAACACGAATATGAAAAAAAGGTTTTTTTTCCATATAAAGAAAAAAAAACGTAATATTATAGACCAAACGTCTCTCTCGATGTCCAGAATCACGCCCTTTCGGTTTAGTACTCCCTTAGGCCTTGTTTGCGGAGACGCGGGGCGTGCAGTGGCGCGGCCCGCACTAAATTCAAACATAATGGCATTGGTAGTGTCTTTAAGGCCCATACACCAGCGAAAGTGGCGTCCCAAATTATTATATCTTATTATTACGTTGAACGCAGGAATTTTTAAAAATCCTACGTTCAGTTTGTGGTATCTATTATAAGCTATTAATTAATGCCTCTGTAATAGTTTCATTTTGTAAAGCTTAGGAAGAGATATGAAGTTGCGCTTTTTGGCCACCAAACTCTATTTTTGCATCTCCTCCTAAACTATATGAGATAAAATTATAAAAGAGGTATTAAAAATAGCTTATAATAGATACCACAAACTGAACGTAGGATTTTTAAAAATTCCTATGATAAACGTAAAAATATGATAAAATAGGAATTGCTGTCAGATTGGCTCGGGTATGCGCCTTAAGGAGAAGCGATTTCACACGTGTTTGTTTGATTTGACGCGTCGCACGCGGCGCACACCGCCACTCTGTACGTTGCCACGGTAAGGTCTATCCATTTTCATCAGTAAATTGCGAAATGTTTGTGTTTACGCGTGCGATGACGGGTCGCTGCACGCCCCGAATATCCGTAAACAAGGCCCTACCGTTGCAACGTTGGTAAAATTTTATATTATAATAAATTTTAAGAGACCTACCTTCCTATACTAGGATGATGATACAACAGGGTGTAACTGTATTAAAAAGTTACAAAAAGAGAAGAATCGTGGCGTTACGGTGAACTAACACTTTTAGTCGTACTGCAATGACAGAGCAGTGTTGACAACGCAACTAAAGTTGACAATGGCACACGAACGCCCTCAATTCCCACGACTCTTCTCATTTGTACAGGCTCTAGTAAAGAGAGATAGTTACCGAAAGCAGTGAGCAGCCTCCGTTGGTTCGACCTCGCTTCCCTCGACAACAGCTGCATCTTGCTGGCCTGCTTCATCTTGTCCAGGAGCGCCGGCGCGGCGGCGGGGCCGGTGAGGCTGCGGCCGTGGTGGTACTTGTACTTGGCCTTTATTCGCACGTCCATCTTGTAGTAGCCTTCCGTGCGCGCTGATCCGGACGAGTGACCCTGGAACGGACCGTCATTACCTTGGGTTGGAATTCATAGAACGCAAAACGTACCTACATAGATACGAAGCCCCTAGACAATTCATTATAGCAATCGCTCTCTAAGATGCTTTGCTCTCAATTGTACATAGTATGTAAAACGCCCCTTCCTATTCGTCTCACGTCAACGCAGCATTGTGCTCTTACTTACTTGTGAATTGTATCTTAAATAAACTCTCAAATTATATCCTGGGTCTTTAATTTCTTCACGTCGTCATCAAGAAGAAAAACTTGTAAAAGAACGTATAGAAAACGTATTGTAAAAGAAACTTAATCGTTTCAATTGTAAATATGTACTAGTTCTAATTTGTTTGCTTTGATTGTAATTTTCTTTGTTAACCTGCAAATCCTCATAAATATTATTCCACCGCTTGGACTTCTTCTTGGGCGGACTGTAGCAGACATCCGTGGGCGGATGGTCGACCCAGTGCGTGTCGTTGAGCCAGTAGCCCTGCGCGTCCTCCGCCAGCAGCGCCTCGTACGCCCGCTTCAGGTACTGCGCGTCCTCGCGGTCGATGCCGCGCGTCAGGAACTCGTACATTATCTGCATCTCTCCCATTATATCGCGAGGCTTGAAGGTCACGTTGGGGTGGACTATGGTCTCGTAGTCTGGGGTGTCGTATAGTCTACAACAAACAAATAAAATAAAATAAAAATTCTGGACAATTCACACAGCGTTTACCTAGCCCCAAGCTAAGCAGAGCTTGTGTTATGGGTACTAGATAACTGATATACTTAATAGAAAACACTACATAGATAGATATTTTTTATCACACTTAATTACATCTGAAACGTGGAGTTTCAGATACACACACAGCAGCCATGCAAGTGAGTTTTAGTTATATGTGTCGAGGTTTGTTTACTAATATTCTACATGCTCAATGGATTAATTTATAGTTTAGGCACTTCTTTTATTTCATACTTTAGAAAATTATATTATTGTAAAACGTTAGTCCTAACTTATTTTGGAAAAAAAGCTAAATATTTTATTTAATAATAAACTTCGCCGTTGGATCCTTCGACCCTAAACAAAACTAACTTTTTTACAATTATATTATCCATTTTGTGAATGGAAAAGCTAAGCCAAAATACACGTCATATCTGTTCTGCCATATATATGTATATATATTTTATAAAACTTACTTCTTTGTTCTAGATATATTACACAGAAATAACTCTGCGAGTTTCGTAGTCTCAAAGTACCTCGTGTATAAAGATCTCGTGGTTTTTTCGTAGGTACGGGCGCTTGCCCTCTTGTGAGAACCTATCTACCCTCATTTGATAATAAAAACCACTCAAACGTTCCACTTAAAGTAAACTTACTTGTTCTGTATCTCCGCTAGTTTCTTAGCCTCGTGTTTTCTCTTGTAGGGACGCTTGGTTTCCTTCGCGGGCTTGCTTTCGGGGGGCGTCATCGGAGTTGGACCGATGGGAGACAGGGTCCTTTCAGGGTCGTCCAGGGGGTCTTCCATCCATGTGTAGCCTGTGAAGGAAAACGAGTTTTATTGAATGAATCATTAGATTTGCCAACTGCAGTGCCGATGTGAAGAACACCCTGTTTAAGGCATACTGCCTAGGTATGTACACATGTCAACTTTGGTACAACTTCACTAGGAAATCTTTCAGCACCATAAGAGTACAGTATAATAATTGATACCGGGCCCATAAAAGGCTGCCAAGACACTGTAGTGCGTCGACCATGTTTTCTGAGGCAGGAGTTCCCGACTTCTTTGCCTTAATAAGGACGAGGATAGCAGCCTTCTGGAATCGACTGAGTCGCTCCAGCAACACCATCCTGAGGACTGTTTCTGACTATCTGGCCAATCCCATTTACAGACACTGGATTTCCGTCCATATGGATGGAAATAGAAAATAGGTAACCGATGTTACGAGTAGTTTAATCATTTATTTTTATTTTTATTATATTGTGTGCATTGTATTTTTGTGTGATATGGGTCTTTTTGTGCCTGCAATAAACTGTTTTTTTTTATTTATATAATATAATATATTTAATTAATCAAAGTATGAACCATTATTTTCTATGCACTTTTGCCATCTTATAGGTAGTTCATTGATCCCTTTACTAAAAAAACCAGTCGGACGGGAATCAATAAAATCTTTGAAGGCGATTTGGACTGCCCCATCGGAGTTGAATTTTTTCCCTTGCAAGAAGTTATCCAAATTTCGAAAAAAATGGTAATCTGTTGGAGCAAGGTCCGGGGAGTACGGAGGATGTCTTAGACTTTCCAATTGAAGCTCTTCTAATTTAGTAGCCGTCTGTTGCGCAGTGTGTGGTCTAGCGTTGTCGTGAAGCAGCAGTGGCGTGGAGCGATTGACCAGCCTAGGTTGTTTAGCCGCTAGCTTTTCCATCATGGTTTGCAATTGCTGACAATAGACATCAGCCGTAATAGTCTGGCCAGATTTGAGAAAACTGTAATGAACAATACCGGCACTAGTCCACCAAACGCTTACAAGTAACTTTTTTGGGGTTAATTTTCGCTTGGGGCAGGATTTGGCTGGCTGGCCAGGATCCAACCATTGCGCTGAGCGCTTCCGATTATCGTAAAGAACCCATTTTTCATCACAGGTAATGATTCGGTTTAAAATACCTTCATTATTGTGCCGGTTTAGTAATGTAACGCAGCAGTCGACGCGCGTTTGCCGGTTTGCTTCAGTCAATTCGTGAGGTACCCACCTTTCAAGCTTTTTAATCTTCCCAATTTGTTTCAAGTGAATTAAAACAGTTTTATCACTAACATCGCAGCCTGCAGCTAACTCGGACGTGGTTTGCGATGGATCCGCTTCCACAATAGCCTTCAACTCTTCATTATCAACTTGAGTCTCAGGCCGTCCACGGGGCTTGTTCTGCAGGTCGAAATTTCCAGAACGAAAACGTTGGAACCAAAAACGAACTGTGTTTTCTTTTGCAACACGACCGCCATACACATCATTCACCCTTCGAGTTGTTTCCGCAGCACTAGTGCCACGGCGGAACTCGTACTCGTAAATAATGCGATATTTTAAGTTTTCCATTTTGTAAAATGAGTGACGCAAACAGAAAAAAACAGAAGAAAAAAAACAAATGAATGACGATCATCGAAGCACAAATACATGAGTCTATAGCTGTACAAATTTGAATTTGGAATTCCTTACCAAAGAGGAGAAATTTGTGATTAAAGTGGCCAGTACGAAAAACGCCAATTTCATTTGTAAGGACCTAATATATAAATAATTATAAATAAAATGCAATCCGCACTGCATCATCTTAACGTTGTTATACTGATATATGTAGTAAATTATACTACAGTACCTGGATGACCTTGAGGGTCTGATGAGGTTATTTTATAGGTAAATTTTGTATTTTAGAAATTATAGTAATATATTCGCCAATAGATGTCAGGAAGAGTCATATTTTTCAGTTTAGTTTTTATGTCGATGAGAATAAAATTGATAATTGAAAACATAAATAAAATATTATTACTATTTGTCAGGAAGATAGATGATTACGATAAAGTTGATGAAAGTTTATTGAAAACACGAATAAAACGACATTTTTAAAAAATGAATCCTAGCTATATCGATTTATCGCCCGAAACCCCCTGTATACTAAATTTCATGAAAATCGTCGGAGCCGTTTTCGAGATTCAGATTATAATATTATATGTATATACAAGAATTGCTCGTTTAACAGTATAAGGTAGATATATATTATTTTTATAATAAAATATCTGCTGATCCTACAATCATTTATCCTGTCCTGTGGCAAGATCGAACCTGCAACCTCCTGCGTCGCAGATAAACCATTCCCCGAGCCTTCTGCCGCTAATTTTGAAATAATTGATTGAATTAATGAATGTTGAAGGTTTAGATTCTGATAGTGGTTTTACGCTTGCGATGCATTATCTATCCATCTGGATCTGAAGCCTCGCTCAGTTACCATAGTGTAGAAAGAGATGCCCTCTATTTGATAACGCAGAAAGAACGCTGTTAGATAAACAGTGCTCTTTCGGAGAGGTACAAGCTGAAATCAACTTTATTGCGTTAAAATATTTTTTTTCCAGGTAAATCCACCCAGGTAGGTCTTTTTTGTACCTGATTACTAGTCTCCTAAAGTTGGTTAACTATGAGGAACAGATATCAGATTTTATAAAGGTAAGTAGGTATCGGAGAGAAATACATAGTACCAAAAGATTCACAGTCTGTTTTCAAGGAACCTTGTTAGAAAACGACAATAGTTATTTGTTATACAAGAGTGCAAAGTTGCTTTTTAACCGCGTGTTCAATTTTCATGACCGAGCAAGCGAAGGATTCTAAAATTGAATCACGAGCGCGCCGAGTGATTCAAAATTAGAATCCTGAACGTTAGCGAGGGAATCAAAAGAGCACGAGGTGAAAAATCTTTGCACTCGAGTGCAACACGTAACTTTTCATTCCACCTCAGCGAGGAAATGACTAAATGCAAAAACAAACTTCCTCGTCGCTAGAATTCTCATTTTAGTTCAAGTTTCTTGTTTTTAATATAAGGTTTAACAATGACGTGAAAAAATGCCGCGTAAAGAACCGCGTACAAAGCTAATTGAAAAAAGAACACCAAGAAGGTTCCGAGTCTGAGTTTTTAACAAATTTAAAAAAAGTTGTATGATATATTCGGCACCATAGAGGTAGCAGTAAATAGGTTTAATGTTTTTTTTTAATTCACAAACTTAGTGCACACGATGTTCTAAATTCAATTTACTTTATCCTCTAGAGAATAAAAACGGCTTTTCCACTCAGATATTGAAAATTAAAAATACTCTTTCCGAGATGGTGGGATGAAAATGAAATTACGACATCAAATGCTAGTCTTAAGACCCCTGGCATGTGTACAATGGTTCGTTATAAGGATTAACTGCCTTGATTAGACGTACAACGCTCATCACCCTAAACTTATTCACTGCTGGACTCCGCTAATGAGCGTCATAGCGCTCTGTCTGTAGCTTGTCGCATCCAGCATCTGCCTGCAGTCTTTCGTAGGTCTTCATTCTATCTGGGCCCGTATTTTAAAAACGAAATAGAAGTTTCTGATTCGTTTTCGTGCAAACGAATCTTACAAGCGACAAAGAGTGAATTTTGCACAACGAAAATTCTATTTGAGTTTTTCTAGCTGGCCCTCTTATATGCTGAGTTTGTAGTACCATACTCTTTACTTTAAAGTTTGCGTTACTCTATTTTCTAAGGATATGTTGAAGGACCCCAAGCGGGCAGTTAAAGTCACTTTCATATTTCCATGGAAAACAGAGTAACGCAAACTTTGTACCTATATATACTATTATATAACTATACTATTATATATAAACACAGTATGGCAGTACTCACTCATCCTACTGGCCACTTCAACCTCAACAGCCCCAGTCAGGGGGAGGCCTGCGTCCAACAGTGGACCGATCACTGTTGGACGCAGGCCTCCCCCTGACAAGCGTCTATTGGCGCTGATCTCGTGAAGGGTAATGCCTATAATACTGGCCCCAGGGTGTCTCCGTGGTCCGCTTAAAAATATGTTGAACTCACCATGATCATGATGCAGATGGTTGGAGTTGGTCTTGGGGTCGTCGTCGGGCGCCGGGCGGCAGTAGGAGTGGTCGAGGGCCACCTGCGAGGCCTGCGAGGCTTGCGATGCTTGGGACTGCGGGGATGACGTCTCGGACACTGCGCTGCTTGCCTGTGGAACATTTATGGGTTAAGAGTGTGCAATAAGACTGGTGACCTGTGCTACAGGTTTCCCATAAACCTATAACAGGCACCAGTCTCGCAGGCATATATGCATATCAGTGCTTTCACTGCCCTTCCCTGCCTTTGTGGCGCGCCCGAAGGGAAAGAGTTACCTATGTAATCTAGACTATGAACCTTGTGAGAGAAAAAAATATTAAACTATTAAAATATTTTTTGTTGTTATTATTGTTATTATTACCTATAAGTAATTTACTTTATTTGATTCAAAATCGTTATATTTCCTTGAATCTGTGAAAGCTACCACCTTCATATTTAAGGAAATGTTACTTCGATCTTTTATCTTTAATTACGTGTTTTAAAAACACGATTGGTGAAAGTTTTCTCGATAGTTATTTTTTTTTTTAAATTGATTTTTGTTCACACATTTTGCTATTCATCTCAGGAACAGCACACTTTTTTTCTTTGGTTTTTGTTTTGCTAAGAAGCCTAGAAGTATTTATTTAGTTGTCTTAATTTTTTTCGATTGGTTGTATCATTAACTTATAATTAGGTAGAAACAGTTTTGGCGCATAGAAAATTCGGTGCACGTCTCTTTGAAAACTATTAGTAATAATAAAGCCTGTTATTTACATAACGTATAAAGGTTATTTTTATACCTTGGAAACTGATTTATGGGTTGAAAAGTAGTATAATGTTTGTTCCAGGCGAACCTTTCCGCCGATCCGTTCAGTAGTTTTCGCATAGAAGTAACAGACATCCATATATCTGAACATCTTTATTTTGAAAGCTTGTCAAATACGCTTTGAAGAGCTACCGTTTTGTCTAGTACACTTTTCTCTAATATTGGTCTGACTTTATACTAAGGTAATGAACACATTAAAATAAAGCCCACTTACATCTTTAACCCCATTAACCCCCTCCGCCGCACTATTATCACTGAGCGACGCGAGCCTCTTCCTTTCCTCCTTCTTTTTACTCCTCTTTTCCTTCTTCCGCCGGATCTGCAGTGATTCCTCTTCGGACGATAGCTCACCCTCTTCGAGAGAGTCCCGTTTACTCTTGTCGGGGGACTTGAGGTGGTTCTTGATGGGCGATGAGCGAGGTTCCGACGATTTAGGCTCGGGGGTGCTTTTGGAAGGAATAAGGTGTTCAATTAAGTTCTGTCTATAGAATAAAGATATTTTATTCTTAAATATGTAATGTTATTCATAAGGGATAAGGGAGGAATAAGGTGTTCAATTAAGTTCTATAAAATAAAGATATTATGTTCTTATTTTATTCTTAAATATGTAATGTTATTCATAGATAATTGAATATTATAATTGGTTGAGGATCGCAGTTTGGTGGTGAAGTTCTGCAGGGGGCGCTGCTGCCTACCCCCGGCGGATATCCCTTTGTTGCCTTTTACGACACCCACGGGAAGAGACGGGGTGGTGCAAATTCTAAGCCAGCACCACACAGAAAAATTTGATAGACAGATTAAACACCCACGGGAAGAGACGGGGTGGTGCTAATGCAAATTGTAAGCCAGTACCAAACATAAAAAAATTATAGACATAAATTAAATATTAAAAATAGATATTCGCGCGAATTTGTGTCTCGTGACTCGGTGACGAAGAGCAGGACAACCTGTGAGATGGCATCATTATTAATATATTTGTACTCACGTGAGTTCTCTCTCCGGTGGTGTTTCCGCTCGGGGCGTACTATCGACCTGTAGCTTTCTCTGTTCTTCAAGAAATTCGCGCTCGATTTGCTCCATGTATTCCGTGTTCCGACGGACTTTCTCCTAAAACAGAAATACAGATCATTAGTAAAGGAATAAAAAGTTAAGTGAAATGTCACTTATAACATTTTAAGTGATCCCCTTTATCTTGTTGAGCTGTTTATAATTGTAATTTTTTTTGAATTTTTTCATGAAGTGTTGGTTGTATTTAGAATTATGTATTTATAACAAATAAACTGGAAAAATCGCTCGCGCGGTATTTTTAATATGTTGCTTATTTCATTTTATTCCAACAATGTAAATTACTTAAATAGCTTCCCATACCAAAAATATAAAATAAATCACCTATGTGTGATTCTATACCGTGTCTATTTTGAATGTAGCATGTTAGTAAACAAACCTTAACCTAAAATTCACTTTGTTGGTTTTTTTTAATTTACATTACTTGTCAATTTTATCCTCCCTTCAATAAAAATTGCTTACAATCTAAATATATCTGAACCTCGACGCCAAGCAAGTGAGATTTTGTTATTTGTGCCGTAGTCTGTTTACTAACATGCTTCATTCAGAATGGATACGGTATAGTGTGATTTATAAATAACATGCGCGATTATCGCACGAGACCATCCAAAAGTACAAACGGACGTACGAATTCATGCAAAATGGCCGCCACAATTACGAGGATAAAAATCCATACCTGATATTCCCTCTCCTCTTCCGAGTCTGAGTACACCCTATCCAGTATGTCCTTCTTGTCGTTGACCCGCGGCCGGTCCTTGTGCGGCACCGGTGCTGGAGAGGGCCGCCGGGAGGGGCTGTCGGAGAGACGCGCCTCGGTCTCCGACGCAGAGGCTTCCATATCGGGGATTGGGGTTTTTTCTATGGACAAACAAGGATGGTGAAACAAACTTGGTGAAAATGATGATAATTGTAGATGTTTTGGTTGTTATAGTTTATGCTAGATATAATTTCGCGGATTTTTTGTCGAAGTCCCGTCTGAATAATAATTCTTCTCTAAATATGCTTTCATTTCGAAACGTAAAGCAAATGTCTACAAATAGCGGTACGAACAATTAGATACATTACCGATGAAGATACAGCTAGGTTAGTTTACTTCAGTTACTTCCATAGTGTTTTGTCTTATGGTATTTTGCTTTGGGGACAGGCAGCTGACATCCAGACTATCTTTGTTCTTCAGAAAAGGGCGGTACGCGCTATTTATAAATTAAATCCACGTGATTCGTTGAGGGAATTATTTAAAGAAATTAATATTTTAACAGTAATATCGCAATACATCTATGAAAATCTAATGTATACACACAAAAACAGAGATAACTTTATGAAAAGGTGTGATGTTCACAATAAAAATACAAGAAACAAGAACAAATTACACATCCCATCATATAGATTACGAAAGGTAGGGAAATCATTTGTGGGCAATTGCGTAAGATTCTATAATAAGCTTCCATCTGAAGCAACTGAGCTCCCTATTCGTAAATTTAAACTGTACATAAAACGAAATCTTATCAAGAAAGCATATTACTCCGTAGATGACTACGTCAATGATGTTAATGCTTGGCCGGATGTCGCCCAGTTCCATACAGACAATAGTATGTAAGACCAGTTAGACTTAGTTATCCTAAGATTGTATTAGTTGATAAGCGATAAACTTGCTAGTGGTTTCTTTTTCACTTCTTCCGCTAGTGGACAAAAAATTGAAGTGAATTAAAGTCAATTGCATCTTATTTCTTGTTTGATAGTAATAACTATTTATCAAGCTGTTTATATAGTAAAAATTTGACTTGTCTAAGTACTTATTTTGTAAGTCTAAAGAAATAAACGATTTGACTTTGACTTTGACTAATAACTACAATTTATAAAAGAGAATAAAGGTGAACTTTGATAGCTACAGATAAGGTGAAAGAAAGTTGGTAAAATTGATCGCTAGATCTCAGAGTCTATTTGACTTTAGTAACGAAACGTGGTCGTGACGTCTCCTTTTTATATGGGATTGCGTAGTTCCCTGTCCGCACGATAGAGGCGCTGTACCAAGTTGTACGGAAAAAAGGTGACGTCACGATCACAATCCTCTAGTTTTTGTTATTAAAGTGTGTAATGTAGCACTCGGGGTAATTACTAGAAAACAAATAATGTCCCAAAAATGTGTCAGTGTATTTTTTGTATTAATATGATTTGACCTTTTCTAAGTGTACATTTATTGTATTTATGGAAATAAAGCATTTTTGAGTTTGAGTTTGAGTTTTGAGTTGTTCGACTTCCACGGGTCTTAATTCCGTCAGTATGGGCATGAATGGACACATACTTGAACATTTTTGTATGGGAATGAAGTTTTAGGACGTTTTTAAACGTGACTTTGAGTTGACATAGGGGACTCGATGATCCTAAATAATCGATTTAAAAAACCATGCATATTTATCACCCTATTTCGCCACGAGCTCGAGTTACGTAAAACTTAACTGAAAAGATAGTAGCTAATCTCGGCAAAAGAACAAAATATAACTTTAGCCTTTGAACAGGATTGAATATTGATAAATGTTTCACTGTAGGTAAAGCTAAGAGCGTTAGAGTATGAAGGAAGTCCCAAAGTTTTTTGACTCTTAATAATAATAATAAAAATAATTTATTGCCCAACTAAATGTACACTAATATTAATGCGTTACCTGCATGCATAGGTAACAATTTAACAAAAAGAACCTAGTTTCTAATTCGTAAAGTAGGTTTTAATGTAAGTAAGCTAATATTAGGGCAATAGGGATAAACTCAGCATAATGCCTACAAGCTTATGCAGCATGTGCGGCGCTGGTTTTCAGTTTACCCCTTACCGACTGGTGAGCGTCGGTGAGATTTAAGAGCTTTTTTTGCGGTTTTTGCTTGCTCTATTTATTAGGTATATCAAGACCGGACAAGACCTCTTACGTCACTTGACCTCGTGGCGCATTCCCGTGGGAAAGTTGTGGGTTCATGTCCAAGTTGAAATATTTTGGGATATTATTAGATGTCTTAGTCAAATCCATCAGGAGATATTAAACACTTGATACGCTGACTGGCGATAAGTATTTCGGCAGTTCTTACCTCTTCTACTCTGTTCCTCTTCGCTTTCAGACGAGGAGGAGTACACTCTTCTCAGCCTTTCCTTGTTCACTGACAGTCTTTCTTTAGCAGCCACAACCTTGAACTGGAAACGATTTACAGAGTTCATACATAGAAGAAACATGTTAAAATAACACTTAAGTCATTAACGGACGGCAAGTTGTCAACTGCAGGCGTCTGCAAGCGAAGACAACCGTCGACCGCTGAAGTTGACCTTGAATGCAGACGGATAGTAGCGTAGTATATGCATGTGACTACAAAAAGCTAAAAAAAAATTACGTATTCTCTATTGATATAGATATATATCTGTATATTTATTTCTGTATTTTATGTTTTTATTATGAAATTTAATAATTGAAAAGTAGATATTTTTAATATTACCGCAAAATTTCTAAACGCAACGCTATTGGCACCCGAACTTGAGAGAGACTTGAGAGTTGACATATAAAGGGATCTTATGAACCGTGACATCACAAAAGGCAAGGTTAACATGGCAGCGTTTTTGTCACTTAAAACTGAGTGCAGTTTTCCTTATTGTTTATTACCTCAATAATATTTTTTTTTAAATAATAAACTATAAAAGAAATCCATGCATATACCCTATTACAGACGATGTCGGCGGTAGACGACTGCCGTCGCCTGCAGTAGAGCCACTTGTATATTCCCTAAGATGAAGAGCGACTTACCTCGGACTCATCCAACTCAGTGCCGTCATCATCAGAGTCGGAGTATATCCTCTGCGCGACGGCGGGCGGCGGCGCCTTGCGCGTCGACTCCGCTGATGATGAGGATGATCTACTCGATGATGATGATGATGATGACCTGTAACACAACATCTTGTGTGTTTAGTATTTAGATAGATAAAGGATTTATTCGACACTGCAGCATTTAATAACAAAGGTTACTATAACAGAGAGAAACTTAATCACACATCACATTATATTAAGTTACTAGCTGCGCCCCGCAGTTTCGCACGCGTTGTTCCTATGGAAACGTTTAAAGGTGATTTTTATCCCACGGGAACTAATTTATGAGATAAAAAGTAACCTTTGTTTGATTCCAGGATTAGAATTACCTGTATGCAAAAATTTTGCCCTATCCGTCCAGTAGTTTTGGCGTGAAGAGGTAACAAACATCCAACTATACATCCATACAAACTTTCGCATTTATATTATTAGTGTGATTAGATCCTTGTTTCGCATACTTGTCTGCGCCTCCTCCCCTCCACGGACCCTACGTAGGTTAAGGTACAGTTTGTTGGCGCGTAATCACCAGTGTAAACTGGTTACCTACTCCAGTTTATACTTGGTCCTCCTGGTCATTTGTGCGCCTCCTCGGATTTACGCCCTGTGCCTGAACAAGGCACCGCCCTATTAACGGCACTGACTGCACTATAGAGGTGTTTTTCCAAATTGTGACGTCTCATACAATAAAACGTTATTGTCGATGCTCAACATGAGCCGCGGGGACCTAAGAACAATGGTGCGCATCATCTCCGGTCACTGCGACAGAACCATCACCTTTTTAAGACTAGAGCCACAGTCAGCAGCCAGTGCCGTGGCTGTTTCCAGAAGGAAGAGACCGTGGAACACGTTGCGGTACACTGCACGGCCACAGAGGCCAGACTGAAGACGGGACTGAGGAGCCTTATGGAGGCATCAAACCCGTCCACACATACAGCTGAAACGAAGCTGTCAATCGCCAAAGGTCCTGCTCCGGTACTTCAAGGAGTTGGGCTGGTTAGGTTAGCCTGTTCAGGCTAGGGGACAATGCACAAAACACTCCCATGCGAGATGTCAGTGCAGATCCCAGTTCCCCCACTTAGAATTAGAATTAGAATTAGAACGGCACTGACTGCACGATAGAGGTGCTGTACCAAATTGTGACGTCTCATAAAATGGAACGTCACGATCACATCTCGATACTCTTCAACCGATAGCATCGAGATCAAGGCTCAAGTTTTGTCAAGGAGATTGGAGTAAAATATCGAAACATGGAATGATTTTCAGATATTTCGATTGGAAATAGAATAGAAAATAGTTTTGGCACATACTAAGAGTCTATTTCCATATAGATAGTATATTATTTAAGTAATGCAATAAGTGACCATTAGCGGTCTTATCGCTCAAGAGCAATCTCTGTGAGACAATCTTGTATTGATGGTATTTATGTTTTTCTCAGCATTAACGTACCTAGATGAACTACTAGACTGCCGCCGCCGACTCCTAGACAGGTAGGATCCTGTTATTCTGTTCCTAGGACTCGTCGGTAGCTCTTTCTCTTCATCCGAGTTTTGTACCATTTCCTCCTGGAAAATAAACGATAATGTTTACTTGAATTCTGATTGTGATAACAATATCACAATTAGAATTCAAGTAAACTAGTAAACAAAAATGTTATACAGCTAGAATAAAAAATTATAAACTTTTTGATAATTCACTTAAAACTTTGAATGTAATAGCCTACTTAAGACTTTTATGTAGGCAAGGAGGTCAAACTCAACGGCGGCTGTAGAACAGCAAAGACCACCTAACCCATAATTTACATAATATGATAGTCATTTTATGGCCTTGGAAAAATTTACGCGTTTCTTTTGTTTTTTCATACCACTGTGTCACATATCCACAAACGTCACAAGTTAGATAAGACCCTAGTGCTCTAAATATAGAGCTCAAACTCACCTGATCGCTTAGTCTTCTAGAATCGTCGTCCATCTTCACGGGTGAGGGAATCTTCCTCTTCTTCCGGAAGCTCCTCATCTTGGGTATGGCGGCGCGCAGCCCGAGCCCTATGACTCTAGACCTTAGTACTATATGAAAAGAGCTCAAAATTCACCTGATCGCTGTCTTTTAGAATCATCGTCCATCTTCACGGGTGAGGAAATGTTCTTCTTTCTTCTGAAAGCTCCATATCTTGGCTATGGCGCCGCGCAGGCTGAGCCCTATGACTTTAGACCCTAGTGCTCTACATATAGAGCTCAAACTCACCTGATCGCTCAGTCTTCTAGAATCGTCGTCCATCTTCACGGGTGAGGGAATCTTCCTCTTCTTGCGGAAGCTCCTCATCTTGGGTATGGCTGCGCGCAGCCCGAGCCCTATGCCGGCGCCGTACCCGCCCAGCTCGAGAGGCGTGTCTCGAGATTCTAGGATGGACTTTATCGAGTCTACTGGATCTTCTTTCTTGTTTGAGATGTCCTGTGGAGGAATAAATAGGATTGGTGAGTATGGTTGTACCGGGAGATCTTTATAGAGCCGATTATAAAAATGGGAAGACGTGCAATGTATCTCTGATCGGTTACTGAGGTTAATGACTTTATATCATTTCCTCTCTGAAAAGCTTATTTTATTCAATTAAATCAGCCATGAGCTTTAAATCGCTATTTTGGTGCTTGAAGTAAGAACACACCAATATATATTGGCGACCACTGTGGCGCGGTGGGCGAAGGCCCGCCTGCGACGCAGGAGGTTGCGGGTTCGATTCCCGCCTCGGGACAAATATTTGTACCATCTGCAGATATTTGTTCAGGGCGTTCTGGATGTTTTCTATGTATAATAAAAAAATATCTATCTATGTAGTGTATTGTATTATGTATATCAGTTATCTAGTACCCATAACACAAGCTCTGCTTAGCTTAGGGCTAGATAATGCTGTGTGAATTGTCCAGCATTATTTATTTATTTATTATTTATATTCGACATCCACCTCAATGCTGTACAAACTCTTTAATAGAATTCAATTAAAGAAGAATTTTTATCTGTGTAAAAAGAGGAGTTTACCTGCAATGGCTGAGCCGTATCCTCCTTAGGTTTGGACGCCTTCCGGCTCTGTTCATCCCACCAGCTCTCGAACACTTTGAACGCTGTGCTCTCTATCATCTTCTTGTTGAAGTCCTTCTTGAGTATCATCTTCAGTTCGGCCGTTATTCGCTCGATCACGCTGTTAATTGTCGAGTAGTGCGGGTTGTCTAGTTCCTGGGAACATGGATGTTAGTGAGGTTGTGAACTTAACAACACTTGTAGCCGGCCTAGCACGGGGATTGTTGTCTAGGTTAGAAAAGAGAAAAATGACATCGCAACGTCATTGCGTAAATTATTGAAGTTGAAGGAATGAATATCAAACATTTTACGCATTCGATGGCAAAGTGGCGTAAGTTTTTTCTATTCTACTCTAGATAACAATCCTCGTGATAGGCCTACTGAAGAAGACATGCGAAAACAGCAGTTTATCGATGAAAGTTGACGGAAACAGGTTAAGATTTTGGTAAAGGGGTGAGGGGTGGGGTTCAATAAAGTTATATATTTGGATAGGAGACACTATAACAAATAAAAAATAATCTGTAATCCAATGTCTTAAAGCGTAAGGTTTTTGAGTTATTCACATGAGAAATATGTTTTTTTATGTTTGTAAACAAACTACGACACCAAAAAGTAATTTTGCTTTTAGTCGGATTATTTATTGAAGGAGCACAGATCAACATCTAATGTAAATTCCGTATAAAAGACGCGGCAACAGAGTAAATTTTAGGTGAGCTCCGAATAGACGCAGTGCGCCTCTACGGGTCGCACAGTCGGTCAAGAATGGGCAGTGAATGCGTTTACTATAGGAGGTTTGGTAACAAAAGTTCTGGCTACAGTTTGTGTATCACACTTCACACTAATATTATAAATGCGAAAGTTTGTATGGATGGATGGATGTATGTTTGTTACCTCTTCACGCCAAAACTACTGAACGGATTGGACTGAAATTTTGAAAACATGTAATTTTGATCCTGGAATCAAACATAGGCTACTTTTTATCCCATAAATCATTTCCCGTTGGATAAAAATCACCTTTAGACGTTTCCATAGGAACAACGCGTGCGAAACCGCGGGGCGCAGCTAGTAGTTTATAACATACCTCGACGGGTTGTGCCTGATGTGGGTAGGTCTGGTAGTGATGTAACAGAGGCGGGCCGGCTTGGGAGAACCCAGAGGGGTAGGGCAGCGCCAGCTCCGGACCCACGTAGCCGGGCGGGGGGTAGGCTGGAATGTAGTTCATAGTTATAGTTCATAGTTCATGTAAGTCACTCAGTTGACAACACTTCTTATAAAAACTATCGTAGTTTGATGAATTCATTACGGATGGATTCGTTATGAATACATCCGACAGAGAACCAATGTTATCGACATAGCTCATTAGCAAACTGAAGTGGCAGTGGGCCGGCCATATCTCGCAAAGAACCGACAACCGCTGGGGTAAACGAGTTCTTGAGTGGAGACCACGACTCGGCAAACGTACGGCCAGGTGGGATGAAGATCTGCGAAAGATGCTGGATGCGTCAAGCTGAAGACAGGGCGCTATGGCGCTCATTAGGGGAGGCCTATGTCCAGCGGTGGACTAGTATAGGCTGATGATGATGATAACGGATGTAAGCGGGTTAACTATGAACCTTATTTGTGTTGAAGGAACACCAACGTTTCATTCCTTAACGAAGGACACCATCAGGGCCAGGGTTCCAGACCCGCGCGTAATAAGGTTCGTAGTTTACCCGCTTACATCCGCAATGAACATTAGACATATTCATACGCCCCTAGGGTAAGATACCTCAACATCAACAGCCTGTATTGGTCCACTGCTGGACGCAGGCCTCCCTCTGATAAGCGCTTTATTGGCATTTATCTAATAAGGGGCGCCCCCTGCAGAACAATAGGGTATATGCATCGATTTTTTTTATTGTTTTAATCGATTCTTTAGGTCATTATTTAACCGAGGAATGATAAGACGCTCACTGAATTTCGCATTAACAAGGTAAAAAAAACAAATCAAAACTATAATCATTTTCGGCTGATAAAAACGCTGCCATATTGGCGCCATGTTTATGTGACGTCGACGTACACACTTGATTAAAACCTTTGGTGACGACCTCGGTAGTGATCATCTCAGGAAAGAGGTTTTCCGAAAAAACTGAAAATAATCGACAATACGAAATGTCAAGTGGGCAGAATAGTGTCAAATCAAGGTGCAGCAAGCAGAATAAAAAAAGAAGAAATGTGTACAGTGATGTCACGTCCGCTCTAGTCAATGGCGTAGCGTTTTGAAATTTTGCGATTGAGATTTAAAATATCAATTTTTCAATGGTTAAATTCTACAATAAAAACATCTCAAAATGCAAAAATAAATATGTAGATATGTTTCTATATCAATAGAGAATACGTATATATTTTTTTAGCCATTTTGAAATCACATGCATATACCCTATTCTAACACCGAATTGCGAACGCCAACCCGTACACCCAGCGTGAGGATTATGGGCATTACCCCCCATGAGATAAAAGCCAATAAGGAGCTTGTCAGTGTGTCTACCGTGAGTTGTCACAGTTAAATCTTCTGACGTTACTACAGTAGTTACGTAAATACGCATATAATTATCCACAGCGCATTTTAAAGTCAAAGTCAAAGTCAAATCGTTTATTTAAGTACTTAGACAAGTCAAATTTTTACTATATAAACAGCTTGATAAATAGTTATTACTATCAACAAGAAATAAGGTGCAATAGGGTATATGCATGTGATTTCAAAATGGCTAAAAAAATATATACGTATTCTCTATTGATATAGAAACATATCTACATATTTATTTTTGCATTTTGAGATGTTTTTATTGTAGAATTTAACCATTGAAAAATTGATATTTTAAATCTCAATCGCAAAATTTCAAAACGCTACGCCATTGACTAGAGCGGACGTGACATCACTGTGCACATTTTTTCTTTTTTTATTCTGCTTGCTGCACCATGATTTGACACTATTCTGCCCACTTGACATTTCGTATTGTCGATTATTTTCAGTTTTTTCGGAAAACCTCTTTCCTGAGATGATCACTACCGAGGTCGTCACCAAAGGTTTTAATCAAGTGTGTACGTCGACGTCACATAAACATGGCGCCAATATGGCAGCGTTTTTATCACCCGAAAATGATTGTAGTTTTGATTTGTTTTTTTTACCTTGTTAATGCGAAATTCAGTGAGCGTCTTATCATTCCTCGGTTAAATAATGACCTAAAGAATCGATTAAAACAATAAAAAAAATCGATGCATATACCCTATTGATTTTAATTCACTTCAATTTTTTGTCCACTAGCGGAAGAAGAATCCAGTTTAGTACCCAACTATCCGCTAGAGGCGCTTTAAAAGTTATTTTATATATCATCTCCATATCATATCCATACATTTTTTTAACTACAGTCGCTAGAGAGTATAGATTGATAAAACTCATGGTAGATACAAAGGGGGAGGCTTGCGTCCAGCAGTGGAGGAATATAGGCTGTTGAGATGACGTTACCAGTAGGAGTCCACATGTGCTGGTAGTAGTGCGGGTGCGGGGGGGCGGGGGCGGGCGCGGGCGCGGCAGCCGGGGGGTAGTAGAAGGCCTCTGCAGGGACTTGCTCCTCGATCTTGGCCTCCGTGGAGGAGAGGGAGGACAGCGACATCTGTTGGCAGAGAGAGAGAGAGAGTTATTTGGATGGCAGATATGTTTTTTTTCTTCCTCATACTAAAAAAAGCTTACTTAACCTGTGGAAGGCCGGACCGGGAAGAGAATTGCACCCATCGTGTGCCGCAAAATGGCGGAATCAGAGAGTGCACTCGACAGGGTTCGGAATTTATTGAATATTTTCAATAAATTGTTTGGTAGAAGGATATCTAATGATTATATTATAAAGTTAGATAATTACTGTACCTTATAATGTAACTTTTTACTGCTAAACATTATTACGCTTTTATTTTTCACAGGTTATTGTACCCAATATCAAATTAACACACCGGCTGTAGAAATAATGATATTTTTAGTAAATTCTGTGAACATTTTTTAATTTAATTTATTACCCTCGTTAGTTCAATATCAAAGCAGTTTATTTATATGAAAAACACAATCTTTATAGCTAGAAATCATTTAAAAATACCATGTTGAAAATCACAATTCACACCGAAAAGTTTGCCATTTCACATGTGTTCAAACCACACTTTTATTATTTGATAATAACATTCTAGGTAAAATTTTCATGAAAGTAAGTACGCATGTTAGTGAAAAATATATTATTTGTTACTTGTTACGTGCTAAAAGTACATGTATTATAATAATAATCAATTTTTTCGATAAATAACCAAAACAGGTACGTGACTTGTCAAGGCATTTTTCATAAACAAATTTCATGTTCTTCTAAATCTCAATGCTCCATGGAAATGATTGTGAATGATTATAGACAAAATGAGCTTTTCATAGATAATAAACACTCATGAATGTCCAATACAAAATAATTTAGAATAATGTGGTAACATGTGAGGCATAGATTTCGATCATTGTTCATTCTAGTTCAATTATTGTTTGCATGTGTGCGTGTACAGAGAAAGTGACAACTGCCGTAGCACTTATCAGCGCTTATAAAGCGGTCCGTCAACGGCCTAAGCACTGATCAGGATCACTATACAGGTTGTTAATTTTGGAAACAGTGAATGAAAAAAATATCTTATAAACTAATATTATAGAGAGGAAAGATTTGCTTATTTGTTTGAATTGAATAGGCTCCGAAACTACTGGGCCATTTAGAGTTTTTTTTTCACCATTAGAATCCTACAATATCTCTGATGAACATAGTCCATAGAATATACCCGTGCGAAGCCGGGGCGGACCGCTAGTATTTTATATTATTATATATACTAATTACAAAACTTCATGAGGTAATCACTTTTATTATAAAAAAAACACACGATGTAAAAAACACTGGTTTTATTCACATTACAAATTTAATATATTTACATAACTTTTATCTTACAAATTATTACAATACAAAATAAGAGCTATAAAACAATCAACAGGGGATATTGAGTCCTGTCAAAAAGGGGGTAAATAACTAAAACGTAATAACTGTGTCCAATGTTCATTATGCCATCGTTTACAGAACCTGAAAAAAGTACATGCTGTATAACGTCATTGGTGACTTCGTATATTTACACATCACATCGCCATTTTGTACTGTGTATGTGTGCGTGTATTTTCGTCAGATGCGTAATAAATAATGACTTTGCACAATTATTCCGCATTTATAACTCATTTTAGATATAATGATATATTCTCAATGAAATTACCATCTGAATGATATATCTATTTCAACAAAAACAATACGCGAAATGTATGAAATCATCAACGGAATAAGTTACGGACAGCCGTTACAAAGGGTACAGGACATTTGACGAAAGATATTTCAAAACTAGTTACATTTGATAACTATATTCATGTAGATTACAGTTCTAAAATAGGTAAAGAATAATAAAATGTATACATAGCTTACCCTTCATGAAGTTTTTTCCACAAAAAATGACACTTTTCGACGCGCTATAAACATCCACACTTGCCTGCCGATGTTCAAATTTGAACTGCTTGTAATGACGGTTCTATGAACTTCACTGAATGAATGCAATGATTGTGGGTTCGTTCATTTCAGAGGTAAACAAATAAAACAATTTAGACTGTATTGCACTGTATTTAAATACCATAAACGAATAAATGGTATCGCTGGTTGCTAGCGCACTGATCAGATCTTAGGCCGACAAAGTTAGTAGGTACTGATCTGTGCTTAGGCAAAGGAGAGGTTAAGAAGATTAGATTAAGAAATAAGAATTTATTCGTAGCCACACACCTTATAATATTAATAACGGACCTTATAATATTACAAAATATACGTAACTAAGAAAAATACCAACCTTTGGATTTAAATGTTGAAACATATTTTAAGCGTGTATACTGCCCTTGTAACGTAAAAGGGCACATTTAACATTTTTTTCAGATTTGAGTTATATTCATATTCGGAATCAGGAAAAAATCGCGCATCTGCCTGAATTTAAAAGAAAAATCTATCATAATTAAGCAAAGAGGTACGGAAAGCCACATGTGACATCCAAATTCATATTTTTTAGCTCAAAAAGGCACATTTGACAATGATTAAGTTAAAAGAACACAAATGCATGGATATGACTTCTAACTTATGTTATTTTTTTTCTTTTGCTAAATAGAAAAGGCTTATTTAAAAGGTGTTACATTAAAAAGGCTGATTTGGAGACAGATATTCCTTTTATACCTAAAGTGAACTTTACTTTTAAAATCATTGTAATGAAAATAAAAGGCACAAGTAACCAGTTAGGCCTATTTTGTGTAATATTATTATACGGAAGAGAGGTGGGGGTCGGTGCGAAGTGTGTGAAAAGTTCATTATTCACAACCCGGACCAAGAAATTAGACACAGAAATTGCGAAGAATGTAAAAAACACGAAACCCATCATGAGCGGTATATTTCAGCACGTAAAAAGTACGATGAAGACGTTGATAATCAAACGCAGAAACGCAGCGATCCCTACACTATAATATATATTTTGCAGTTAATCTGGAAAAGGTGATTACTGATTATGTTACCTCGTATGGAAAAATTCAAAACTGTGATGTTTTGTTCCTGATTCGTGTTCAACCAGAGTTTTGTCCCTATAGGAGATAAAAATCTAAAAGTTATTGATATAGGTACCTAAAAGGAATGCTAGCTCAAATAGGTATAATTTTAGTATAAACTTAACATAATTATGTAGCCTAACATTGTTATTTGTTTTGATCTCAATTATTTTTAGTGCCATCTAACTATTTAACCTTGATTAATAATTATTATAATTGTATGAGAAGGATGATTAGGTAATAATTAAGTAAGTATAATGACCCCTTCATTATACTTACCAAGTGATGTGATCTCTTTTAAAATGCAAAAAATTAGAAGTTTAACTTGTTAATTGATTTAATAAATGTTTTTTCATTATATTATCATTTGAATAAAAAAATAATCTCCTGCTAGGTAGGTAGTTGAAATATTTTTCAATATAATAATATGTTATTGTACCTTTATTAAGTAACATAATTTCAAAATAAGCTGTTATGATATTACAAAAGAAAGACAGAACTGCGTAGAATGTGAACTTTTTATTGTATAATATAAAACAGTATTACATTCAAAAGTCACATTTGGCTAGTTGTGATGTGACTTTATGATGTAGTATTGATACTTTAATTAGATTTTTTTGTACGAAGTTAAAAGGAAAAATAATAATTTTAAAAATAATGGGATGAGATAAATAAATAATAAAAATATGTTTAGGTAGATCTTATATTTATGCAACTAATTGGAAAAAAATATTTTATGAATTCATTCTTTAAGAATGTTATTTCAGAAAAAATGTTGTTTTTCTGAGCTCGACTCTTATCTCTCTCTCGACTTTTACAATTTGTTAGTTGTGCCCTTCTTCGTTGCGAGGGCAGTATAGTGTGTCTGCTCCGCGGAGGCACTAATCTCTTAAGAGTAAGTGGTATTTACCTGATCATCGTCCAAGATATCAGGCCGGTGCGCGGGCGACTTGCGCGGTTCCTCGCCGGTGAGCAGCTCGTCTTCCGAAGACGATATGTCGCTGCCGATCTTGTCGAGCGCCATTAGACGCGCCCGGTGTTCTTTCAGCTCGATTTCTTTCGCTCGCTGAAAAGAGTGTATAGTTAGACATTTAGTTAATACTACTACTACTTCGCGCGCGTTGTTCCTATGGAAACGTTTAAAGGTGATTTTTATCCCACGGGAACAGATATATACGGGATAAAAAGTAGCCTATGTATTACCTGTATGCAAAATTTCAGCCAGATCCGTTCAGTAGTTTTGGCGTGAAAGAGGTAACAAACATCCATACAAACTTTCGCATTTATAATATTAGTGTGATTAGTAACTTCGGCTCCAGGCATCGCATTCGCATTCGCGTTTTTGTAATAAAAATAGCCTATAAGACCGCTACTTATCACTTAGTTAGTGAGCTTTTTAAAGAAAAACAACATCCTGTCACTAAATCAATTCGGCTTTAGGACCGAAATATCCACGGAGGATGCAGTCTTAGAATTAACAAATTCTGTCACCAGGAACTTTGACCCTTATGGACCTTAGCCAAGCCTTTGATACAAACTAGCAAACTAGAATGTATTGGTATCAGAGGCATTGCTCTAAGTATGTTCCAAAGTTACCTGTCCGATCGATCACAATCCGTGGTAATCGATAATCACAAAAGCAGAGGAGTCCATATCTGTTGGTGTTCCACAGGGCAGTGTCCTTGGATCTACCCTGTTCCTATTGTACATAAATGACTTGTCCTCACTCTACCCCACTGCAAAATTATCACCTATGCGGATGATATAGCTCTATTTGCTGACGGTCAATCTTGGTATAGAGCGTGTACCCATGCTGAGAACGCTCTTAGATCTGTAATTTCATGGTTACGCTCTAACCTTCTTACCCTTAACTTAACCAAAACCAAGTTTATCACATTCTCACCCAACTCTGCAACTCAACCCCTATCTACCTTTTCTATTCGAGCCCATATCTGGTCCCCGGATTTTCTGACAGAGTCCTGTAGCTGCCAATTCTTAGAACGTATTTCATGCCTAAAATACCTTCAATTTCCTGGAACCAGCAAAACGAAACCACCGTCTCACGCACCTATAGCTACCAATGGCAACCTAGCTAGCCATAGGAGGAATTAAAGTCCCGTCAGAAAAGTTAACTTTTATACACATGTTCATAAAATTTTTCCAAAATAATTACCTTTTCTACAGTGACCTTGATACATTCCAGATAGAACTCTCGCGAGAGAAACGGCGACGGCGTCTGAGATAGAGGCTCGGGGTCGAACTCTCTCTTAGTTGCCATGGAAACCACGCTCTCCACGTCTTCACTGCCAGACACTGCGGAATGATCGAGATATATGCTGTGTGAATTGTCAAGCATTAAATAAATAAATAAATATAGTCATGTTACTCTCCTTCAATTGTTTTTGTCATCATTGTCTTCATAATTTTTCGTATAATCGACAAAAAAATAGGTATCTAGTATCATCTGATAATCTGACTAACAGACGGAGTAATTAACATTTTATAGGATACTAGCCTATTTTCTTAGCTGTGTGGTGCTTGCTTAGAATTTGCACTACCCCAACTCTTCCCGTGGGTGTGATAAGAGGCGACTAAGGGATATCACCGGGGGGTGGGCAGCAGCGCCCCCTACAGAAATATTCTACCACCGAACTGCGATCCCCAATCCGCACGCCCAGTGTAGGGATTATGGGCATTACCCCCATGAGATAGAAGCCAAAAAGCGCTAATCAGGGGGAGGCCTGCGTCCAGTAGTGGACCAATACAGGCTGTTGAGGTTGAGGAAGCCTATTTATTATCGTCACTCATAGGGACCCTATGAGTGACGACACTGAAAACCAGCGCAGTATAGGGCAAATGCTTTATACTGCAAAATGCTGAGCTAGGGTCCCTTTTTACCCAATGTCCCTTTTGTTAGATTTACTTATTCGTTTTATATGACCTGTTAATTTATGTATTGTACCACTCTTTTTGTCATGTAACTATTGGGTAAAATAAACAAATTTTTATCTATCTTTTATCTATTTAGTCAAGTACCTTCATCGTCGCTCGGCGGGCCTTGCGCGTCTAGATCTGGCATCTTAGTGGGTAACTTATCATTGTCGTCATCGCCGGGCGACGCCCCGAACGCAAGGAATGGAGGCGCCATGCCGCCGCCGCTGCCTGCGCCTTTCAGGAGTAGAGCTATTCTGTAACATAGTCAACTTTTGTACCCGCGTCTGTGGAGATTCGAGAAGTCCGATGTCAATAATTTCGTGAAGGATAAATAAAATAAATAAATAAATAATGCTGGACAATTCACACAGCATTATCTAGCCCCAAGCTAAGCAGAGCTTGTGTTATGGGTACTAGATAGTTGATATACATCATACAATACACTACATAGACAGATATTTTTTATTATACATAGAAAAACATCCAGAACGCCCTGAACAAATGTCTGCAGATCGTACACACATTTGTCCCGAGGCGGGAATCGAACCCGCAACCTATTTATGCAATAATGGCCGCCACAATAGGGTATATGCATCGATTTTTTTTATTGTTTTAATCGATTCTTTAGGTCATTATTTAACCGAGAAATGATAAGACGCTCACTGAATTTCGCATTAACAAGGTAAAAAAAAACAAATCAAAACTACAATGATTTTCGGGTGATAAAAACGCTGCCATATTGGCGCCATGTTTATTTGACGTCAAAGTTCACACTCGATTAAAACCTTTTGTGACGACCTCAGTAGTGATCATCTCAGAAAAGAGGTTTTCCGAAAAATCAGAAAATAACCGACAATACGAAATGTGAAGTGGGCAGAATAGTGTCAAATAATGGTGCAGCAAGTAGAATAAAAAAAGAAGAAATGTGAACAGCGATGTCACGTCCGCTCTAGTCAATGGCGTAGCATTTTGAAATTTTGCGATTGAGATTTAAATATCAATGGTAAAATTCTACGATAAAAACATCTCAAAATTCTAAAATAAATAAGTAGATATGTTTCTATATCAATAGAGAATACGTACCTATATATTTTTTTAGCCATTTTGAAATCACATGTATATACCCTATTGAAGGGTTATCGAGGTTGTTCGGGGTTTCAAAATTATCAGAGCTTATTTTGTAAGTCTAAAGAAATAAACGATTTGACTCTGACTCTGGCTCTAAGGCCGTATACAGAAAGAAAGCTGGAAACTTGTAAGCGCTTACCAGCGCATGTTGAAGCTTGTCGGCACCGTTCAGTGCTTATCGGCGCGCGTTCATATATTTTCCTTCGCGGCTTACCAGCGCTGTCAAGCGCCGGTAAGCGCCGGTAAGTGCTTATAAGTTTCCAGCTTTCTTTCGGTATACGGACTTAAGCCAGTATAACCTACCTAAGCGCTTTAACTAATCCCCGCTGGATTTAGTTCCGGGAAACGCCCTGAGGCGTTTTCCCACGGCTTACGCGCTATAATAACAAACTCCTTCCATACCTAGTATCGAGATCGAAGTTCTTGGGGTCGTCAGGCGGCGGCGGTTTGGTTTCTTCCTTTGGTTCCTCCGAGTCTTCAGGCGGCCGCGGCGAGGGGTCGATGACCGGCGCCTCGGGTGCTGGCTCCTGAGATATATCAAAAATGACACCTTCTTTTCTATCAAATTGGCTAACAGAAAGACCATAAAGGTGCGTTTCCACTGACGCGGAGCTAGGCCAATCACAGGGCTGTGGATATTTCGAGCACTGTGATTGTCCAATTCACGGTACACCGCGTCAGTGGAAACGCGCCCTAAGGGGGTTTTTCCGCACCCCTGATTTTCCGCTAGACTTTAGCTTAGCCTTTAGCTGCGTAGTCTCTCATAAATGGGAATATACTTACCTCTAAGGTTTTATATACTACGTAAACCCGCACAATCGTGGTTTCTAAGAAATACAAAATGATGATTTAAGATGATTTTAAGGCATGAACGACTTGCATATTAATATGGTACCATGAAAATTAATACGACTAACATGGTTGCGTATTAAGATGGTGCCATGAAGATGGATATGAGTAACATGGTTGCATATTAAGATAATACCATGAAAAAGGGTATTTTAATGCACATGCAGACATATGAATTAGAAACATGCAAATACATAATGCTCCATTGAACTTACCTTGTTTAATATACCAAACCTTAGTCAAGATTAAAAACCAAAATGCAGGATTAATTTAAGAAGAGGTCTTCAAGCTATAAATTTTCGTAGTTGGCAGGGGAGGCAGAGGGTTAACTGCGAACCTTATTTGTGTTGGAAGACCGTTGGTGTTCTTTCAACATAAATAATGTTCGTAGTTAACCTTACATCCGTAATTTCAAAGTAGGTACATACCAATCCTACACCTAACTAATCTGAAATCTACTAAATCAATAAAAGCTTGGGATGGGGTTAATTCCAATTCGAAAAATAACAACTAACAGGCTAAAGGTTTTTTGTCGCATTTTTACTCGTCTCGACAGAAATAAAAAATATGTCAATGTTAATTTATGATTTGTCTTTTTCTAAGTGTAGGTGTATTTATTGTATTATAGAAAAAGATAGTGTTTTAATTTGATTCGAATCAACAAAGTACTACTTGAAACTATCGTAGTTTGACGAATTCCTTATGAATGTAAGCGGGTTAACTACGGACCTAGTTTGTGTTGGAAGAACACCTTTTACACGTGTATCAATAATATTAATTATATTTGATTTAAGTTTTAAATCATAAATAACGAATGTAATTGGTTAATTCAATCCTATAATTTAATCAAAAATTAAATAGAAAATACATATACAAACACCAACGTTTAATTCCTTAACAAACTGCACTCATCCTGATGATCTCCCTACCATTGGTGTTCGTAGTTAACCCACACACATTCATAATGAAAACCACAATATTTCCATCTTACACTACAAAACCACAACTAACAGGCATTTTCTGAGTCCAATTTTGAGTATTTATTAATACCTTACCCAATGCAAGTATCAGAATACTATATAAAACTTATCTACTTTGTACTTTTAGCACATGCTTCTTTACAATTAGTAAAAAGCGCCATCTACATCCCTACGCAAACTACACCAGACCTTTTCCTCCATTTCGATAACTTCAGGCGATGGTTGCTTTTTCACATCCTCTTTTTTAGGAACCGACGCGCTACGCCTCTCGGGCCGGTCCGGTCGGTCGGACGGACGGTCGGCCGGACGGTCGGCAGGCCGGTCGGACGTCCGGTCCGATGAACGGTCGGATGAGCGAGTCCCCTCTTCGTATTTCTATTGGTTATTTATTATGATACACACAGATGGATTAATTATACACAGAATGACACATGAAATGGAGTTAAGTGAAGATAGCTTGAAACTGGCTGTGACATAGATGAGACGAAATCATTCAAGCACTACGATCTCAAAGCAATATTGAAATACAATACAATTCTTTGTTGCACACCAGTCATCAGAAAAGTTTTGTGACAAAACACAGAAAACATAAGCAAATACTCAACGTAGATTATGCAGGGGATTATGGGCATTATTTCCAAAAATGCCCATAATCCCCTGCAAGCCAAGAAATAACAGTCTTGGCTTTTGGTGTGAAAAGTAACAAACATCCATCCAAACTTTCTCATTTAAAATATTAGTGTAATTTAAGTTGCATGCAAAAATGGGGAAGTTTTGCCGACCCTGTCGGCATCACATAGGTATAATACGCGACATGGTGGCAACATTCAGCATCCGGCCTGTAGATCAGGGGGTATCAACTCGCTATGATTGGCTGGCGGCACAACAGGGTCACAAGTAATGCTGCCATTCACAGTAAACAATATTTATAATTCATTTTATGAAATGGCAACACAACTCGTACAACAACTTTTTATATGTCTACACGTAGGTACACCAAAAATATAAAGCGAAAACATCCTTCTATAGATAATGTCTTGGTCTACCTGCAAAAATTTAAAAGTGACCGCTTTACCGTTGATTTGCATTGTAATTTAGATTGCAATACAATTTGTGTTTATTGTGAGATTCGAAATGAAAGACACACCAAGAAGCTGTGCAAAATGCGGAAAATCGACGGCGAAACATCCAAATCTCTCTATAAGTTGTTTTCCAAAACCTGAAAGCTGGAACGTTCGCCGGTATGTTTTGGTTTCTTTTTCTCGAAGTGCTGCAAATGCTTTCACTCCATTTTCATTAGAATTATCTTATTTGCTTATGATATTTGGCATCCTCAAGGAACTACTGACTGATGTTATTTATTTCAGTGTCGAAGAATGGGCTAAATTTATTCAGCCTAGTGGAAACTGGAGGAGCAATGATCTTCACCAAAAACTATACAGAAGTCACAAAATGCTATGTGTCAGATCATTTTAAAAAGAGTTCCTTCAAAAAAACTGCATAGATATGCTATTCCTCATGATGATGTTGATCACAATCTAGCGACAATAGCATCCACAGCTGTAAGTATTATTTATTTATTTAATATAATAAATAGCTGGGCAGCCCATGAATGAGAGTTTTAAGTTTAGTCATCGCACGCATCACTTTTTTAAACTTCAGGAAGGAGGTTCTATATTCTCCTGTACCAATGTATTTTTTGAATGTATGTGTATCGAATTCAAAGAGAATACAATAACTTCCTAAGAATCTAATTCTCCATCAATTATGAACCGATTTTGATATTTTTTTCGCTATTGTGTAGAAAATAATCCTGAATTGGTCAATAGAATCAAATTGCTTGGTAGGTACTAAATTATATTCATATTAAATTTCAGGCAGCATCAAGTTCCATCGAACATGAGGTCCTCGAGGCTCGCAACGAGAATTCTGCTGAGGTGCTTCAACCTTCGATTTCTGTAAGTTCCTACCAATACTTAAATCACACTAATATTATAAATGCGAAAGTTTTTATGGATGAATGTATGGATGGATGGATGGATGTTTGTTACCTCTTCACGCCAAAACTACTAAACGGATCGGGCTGAAATTTTGCATACAGCTAATTCTAATCCTGAAATCAAACATTTCAACATACTTTTTATCCCATAAATCAGTTCCATGGGGATAGAAATCACCTTTAAACGTTTCCATATGATCGACGCGTGTGAAGCAGCGGGGCGCAGCTAGTCAATTATATAACTTTCTAACCTTACTTATAAGTAAATAATAAAGTTTCACATTAAGTTACCAGCTACACAAGAAATAAACATTCACTAATAAATAAATATTGCTGGAAAATTCACGCAGCTTTATCTCGCCCAAGGTAAGCATAGCTTGTGATTAGGGTACTAGATAACTAATATACGCACTTAATACAATACACTACATAGATAGATAAATTTGATAAAACTAGAAAACAATCCTGAATTGGCCCACAAAAATTCAAGAGAATCAAATTGCTTGGTAGGTACTAAATTATATTCATTTATAATTTCAGGCAGCATCAAGTTCCATCGAACACAAGGTCCTCAAGGCGCACAGCGAGAATTCTGCTAAGGTGCCTCAATTAATGTGATATAGGCTGATGATGTTACAACAAGTTACCACACTTAAAAACACTTAGTTACCAAAGAGGCTGCTAACAGTAGTATATTTAAGTGCCACCTAAAACGCTGCTATATCAAACTTCTTATAGCTATAATAGTTCATAGGTTATTAATATAAGGAATAAGTACCTATCATTGTAACTAACATACAATAAAGGAATCTACTAACAAACTATGGATCAAGCTATCTAAAAATAATAGATTTTAATTTAATTAATAGGCGCAAAATAGCATATACATAATATTGAATTATAAATTGTATTAAATGAATGTTTAATAATTAGTATCATCACTTGTGTAAATCATAGAGATATATTTTTATGGTATTTTAGTATGTATTTGCTAGAAATATATAACAACACATTATTTGATATTAATTTTGTAATATTTAGCTAACTTTGTATGTAACACTATTTATTATTATTTATTACTCATAAGTGCGAAAGTTTGGATGGATGGATGTTTGTTACCTCTTCACGCCAAAATTACTCAATGAATTGGGCTGAAATTTTGCATACAGGTAATTCTACTCCTGAAAACAAAAGGTACTTTTATCTGTTCCCATGAGATAGATATCACCTTAAAACGATTCCATAGAAACGTGTGCGAAGCTGCGGGCAGAAACTAGTTTTATAGCAATTTACATTGTTTGAAATTTGACTTGTTTTTATGAGCGTATTTTGTAAGCCTAGAGTAATAAGTTTTTACCAAAATATAAAATGTGTTGAATTGATTTTGATTAATTGTTTCCTTATTATAATTTAGGTAGCGTGGGCTACAAACTTTCGTGTTTCTGGTCCATTCTAGGGTCAGAAATACGTAAGAACATTTGTAGCTCATTCCATAATAGTCCTGTAGGTACCTATATAGGTATAGAAATTATTCAAATATCCCGCCATTTGCTCCACCTGTCCAAAAGTTTACAAGAGGGTTACACTGGCGACGCTAGTGTAGTAATTCAACTTCTTTTGCGAACCACTTTTGCGGTATGACGTTGGACTTCTTCGCCTAGTATTTATGTTCCTTGCTGTAGATTAGCCAAAGTCTCCAAAAGCTACCTGTGTGTAGGCATAAAAATGTTTAACAAACTTAGTGACGATTGTAAGGAACTAAACCTTGCTTTATTCAAAAAGAAAATTAAAGATTTACTTTTGAAAAAGTGCTACTACAGTCTTTCTGAGGCTCTGGACGACAAACAGCTAATATAATTACCGGTATGTTGAATGTTTACATCTTCAGAGTAATAATTGACATTCATTTTTCAAACACCTCTTGTTATTATTATTTTGATTGGACAATGCCTCTTTACAGCAGCAAATATAAATTCGATTATGTATTACTCTGACATAGTTTTATTGTTTGTTTTATATTAGATTTTTTAGGCTCTTATAATTTTGTTTTAGTTTATTTGACAATGCCCCTATACAGCAGCTTCAATTATGTAAATAGATGTTAATATTTTATGACATTATTATGTAATCTTGTACATTATTTTAATACAGTTTGACAATGCCCTTTTACAGCAGCATACTTTGACATAAGTACATTTTATTTTATTTTATTTTATTTTATTTTAATTATTTATTTGTTATGTTTAACTAGAGTAGACTGACCTCTCAGTTTTTAATTTCTAATTAATTTATGTCTGTATGTCATTTTTTACCTTGTACCCTATGGTGTTTTATAAAGCCAAGTTTGTGTATGGAAATATAAACATAGTACCTTATATAACGACATCAAGTGTAACACAAGTGTACCTACGGTGTAAAAAAATAAATACAAATACAAATACATGATAGGCGATAATCTATACGGCGGCGAGCCTATGCAGCACGTCCATTAAGAGTACACTGTTTGTCATCAGTGAGCGCGGCCTAAATGTATGCTATCTCATCTGTGATTATAGACATACCCGCGCGATACAATGAAATGCACAACTATTTATGCCGCCGAACAGACTTTAGCACAAGGGTTATCATAGAAAAACTATTGAATGTATCTCTTCAAAATAAATTTATTTTAACTTATTAATAACTAAACTATGTCGGTAAACCCTTCATTTTAGAGTGTTCTTTCCCGGTGAATTATTTATTTTCACCCAAAATTAAGCTAAAATTCGTGTTTAAATACGAAAGTTTAGAAGCTGGTGTTTTTCAAACGTATATTGTTTTTACTGTTTTATTTGTATACAAACATAGTTTATGACGGTATAAATTGATTTTGTCCATAGTTTTGGGTGATCAACATAAAACAGCCTTGTAGTTACCCTTCCACGTTTGTATAAAAAACTGAGCAACCAGTTCCACCTTAAGAGCGAGACAGAGCCATGGTTGTTATAGCGTTGTCTCTTTCACGCAAGTAAGTAATATTTATCTATATTGCTATTGAGATTGTCGTAGTTCTTATTTGTATTAGCCGTAGAGCTCAGTTTCAAGGTAAATTCACTGAATAACACAATGATTTATCTGTTAGTTTGAAAACCACACCCAGTGCTAACTCGACACACACTTTGAACACATAATGGGTTTAATGGTTTAACAACGAATAAATAATATATAAATAAAAATGAAAAAATGAGAAAAAGCTTAACATTACAGCATTTTGAACACTTTAGGATTATGACTTTGTTTGTATCGGATATTGGTCTCTTGTAATATTAAATTAGTTGTTGGCGAAAATCTGTATATTATTTAAAACTTTATAACTTTGGAAAGAAGTTTCAAATTTAATTGTATCCATCTAGAGATCACAGCACAGAACCCCAAGGAAACTAAGCAGAAAGTTTTGTTTCTTGTTTTCTCTTCAGTTCATAGAAAAGACTACAGTAATTTATTTATTTCTTCAGCCATGGCAGGCCTGTGTATATAAGTCGTGTCAATAAAAAATATGATTGAAAAGCTCCTGCTGCCCAGCTGTGATCAATATAAAATAATACAAAATGTTTATTTCAATACTAAAATTTTACATAAATTATGATCCGTGCTCGGTTGATATTAGTCGTATCAAATTGACCTTTTCATCTACCTGACTTATATGTGTTGGAAAAAGGATTTGACCTTTTCTAAGTGTACATTTAATGTACTTATGGAAATAAAGCATTTTTGAATTTGAATTTGAATGATCGTCGAACGATATGCGCCCATTTCAATCCCATACTTTATCTATCCGACATTTAAGAGATATAGTGGCGTGTGTGTATGTGCATGTAGATATATTCGTACTCACGTGCGATTGGTGCGAGTGGTGGGGCTGCCTCCAGTGCGTATCCCCCCACCACAAGCCGCTGCCTCCGGGCGCGGGCGTCGCTCCGCCGCCGTACCCGTAACTGTACCTGGAATACAAATAAAATAAACATAATAAATAATGCAGGACAATTCACACAGCATCTAACCCCAAGCCAGAGCTTGTGTTATGATATGGTACTAGATAGATAGATATATATTTTTATTATACATAGAAAACATCCAGAATACCCTGAACAAATATCTGAATATCAATAGTACAAATATTTGTCCCGAGGCGTGAATCGAACCAGCAACCTCCTGCGACATAGACGCGATAATGACGATATTGCACTCTTTAATATGTTTTCCATTATATAACTACTACATTACTATAACTAACAGGTATTTTCTGAGTCCAATTTTAAGCATGTATTAAACTATTAGCCACTTCTTTGAGTAATACTGCTAACAATGTAGGCTCATTGTAGGAAAGGACCTATATGAACAAATAAGTACTTAGTGAAAAAAGCAACAAAAAAAAGCCTAGTCTCGGACAAAAACCATGTATGACAATAAAAAATGCAATCAAATAATATCCCAAAAATTCGTACTTCGATGGGACTTGAACTCGCGTTCGGTAATATGATAACCAACAACACCACAAAGTCTACGTCTACGTCACTTACGTAGATGTCAAAAATTTCTAAAACTTTATACAGACTACGCCTTTTTTTAAAACAAATATAAATAGAATTTCAACCCCTATCATCCATAGAGACGTATCTACTTATATTATAAAGAGGAAATTAGAGAGTTTGTACATTATTTTTAGTAATTTTTCCGATCTGCGTGTCTATTAGCCATAATAATATAATTTTTGCACACCAAAGCTGTCTAAATCGCCATCGCAAGGGATATTTTAAAATTAGGTATTATATATATATATATATTATATATATATATAAACGAATTTAATTATTATTATAATATTATTATACCAACCATGTAACCCGTTGTCTGCAAATAAATTATTTGATTTGATTTGATTTGAAAGATTTGATTGTTTGTATTAAATAGGCTACGAAACTACTGAACCGATTAAAAAAAATCTTTCATCATTAAAAAGCTTACTTTTCAGGGAATGACATAGGCTATATTTTATCCCGGAATTCCCACGGGAACGGGAACTACGCGGGTGAAACCGCGAGGCGCTAGTGTTAATATAAAAGTAAGGGGATAACTTCTAACAGCATGCACAAAAAATATGGACTCGTGAGCTATTATTATGCCCTTACCTTTTTCGCTCTGTGCTGTCCGAGCCGCTTAGAAAAGATTACAAATTAATTAACAAAAAATATGCTTAGAGCCATAAATTTGCTTCGCTCATTTATGTATGTGGATATTCCTTAGTCTCCCCATACGACACTCGTGGCTGCTTCTAGAAGTGACTGTGGAACACATTGTATTACACTGCACAGCCACAGAAGAGGCCAGACACAAAACTGGGCTGAAGAATCTCTGAGGCATCAACCCCATCCATACCCACAGAAAAGTTAAAACGAAGCTGTCAGTCACCAAAAGTCCTGCTCCGGTACTTCAAGGAGCTGGGCTGGTTAGGGCCTGAAGGCAGAGGGATAATGCACAATACACTCCTACGCGATATGTCCGTGCAGATCTTAGCTCCCCCATATAGAATTAGACCCACGGGGAGAATTGGTGGTGCAAATTCTAAGCCGGCACCTTACATGCCTATCCCAAACAAGGGAGGGTTGCAATCACCACGGAAGGCGATTGGTGATCGCCTTCCGAGGTGTTAAAAACCCAGAAGGCAGCTACTTCTCTGGTAGGTTATCTTCGGACAGACTAGACGACTAATAAATTCTAATTCGGCCGTCAGTAGTTTATCAGAAGATATTGGACACGATTTTTTTTCTTTTGTCGAATAAACAAACATGAAAGGGTGATGGTAGTTTACATTTAATATTAGGTCCTTACATATGAAATTGGCGTTTTTCGTACTGGCCACTTTAATCACAAATTTCTCCTCTTTGGTAAGGAATTCCAAATTCAAATTTGTACAGCTATAGACTCATGTATTTGTGCTTCGATGATCGTCATTCATTTGTTTTTTTTCTTCTGTTTTTTTCTGTTTGCGTCACTCATTTTACAAAATGGAAAACTTAAAATATCGCATTATTTACGAGTACGAGTTCCGCCGTGGCACTAGTGCTGCGGAAACAACTCGAAGGGTGAATGATGTGTATGGCGGTCGTGTTGCAAAAGAAAACACAGTTCGTTTTTGGTTCCAACGTTTTCGTTCTGGAAATTTCGACCTGCAGAACAAGCCCCGTGGACGGCCTGAGACTCAAGTTGATAATGAAGAGTTGAAGGCTATTGTGGAAGCGGATCCATCGCAAACCACGTCCGAGTTAGCTGCAGGCTGCGATGTTAGTGATAAAACTGTTTTAATTCACTTGAAGCAAATTGGGAAGATTAAAAAGCTTGAAAGGTTGGTACCTCACGAATTGACTGAAGCAAACCGGCAAACGCGCGTCGACTGCTGCGTTACATTACTAAACCGGCACAATAATGAAGGTATTTTAAACCGAATCATTACCTGTGATGAAAAATGGGTTCTTTACGATAATCGGAAGCGCTCAGCGCAATGGTTGGATCCTGGCCAGCCAGCCAAATCCTGCCCCAAGCGAAAATTAACCCCAAAAAAGTTACTTGTAAGCGTTTGGTGGACTAGTGCCGGTATTGTTCATTACAGTTTTCTCAAATCTGGCCAGACTATTACGGCTGATGTCTATTGTCAGCAATTGCAAACCATGATGGAAAAGCTAGCGGCTAAACAACCACTGTAACTGCTAAACAACACGCCACTGCTGCTTCACGACAACGCTAGACCACACACTGCGCAACAGACGGCTACTAAATTAGAAGAGCTTCAATTGGAAAGTCTAAGACATCCTCCGTACTCCCCGGACCTTGCTCCAACAGATTACCATTTTTTTCGAAATTTGGATAACTTCTTGCAAGGGAAAAAATTCAACTCCGATGGGGCAGTCCAAATCGCCTTCAAAGATTTTATTGATTCCCGTCCGACTGGTTTTTTTAGTAAAGGGATCAATGAACTACCTATAAGATGGCAAAAGTGCATAGAAAATAATGGTTCATACTTTGATTAATTAAATATATTATATTAAAAAATATTCGACTTTTTGTTCCTCCCATACAAAACGCCAATTTCATATGTAAGGACCTAATATATGGGTCTGCCTCCACGTCCCTGTGCCGAAATAGGGGTTGGCTCAGCGTGTGCTGAACATATACTCAGCGCTGTTTTTCAGCCAAGGACCTTACTATTAGTTGATGTTACGGACAGAACTAGGCGACAGAAGTGCAGTTTGTTTTCAACAGTCCGCAATGAGCTCAATCGTTTCAACTGCAAATACTAGATTTATTTTATTTCTATCATTTGATTTTAATTTTTATCAATAAAGAGCTCTGTATCAACAGATAAATAGATTAATAAATATAGGGATCAAAGTTTGAAAAAGGTATCGTAATATCGTCTGATTAATCGAACTGAGGGTCTAATTGGAATTCATTCGTCGTCCTTCTGCAGAATTTGAGTTTTTCTCAACTTCTCACGTGAGACGTGCTCATTCCCAACGTTTGATATTGTTTTTTTACTTGCGATATCCACGAAGTAAGTAGGAGGGTGGATTGATCCGATATAGTATAAGATACTGCGCTATACCTGCCTGTTCTCCATTGCAACACCCACAATGGGTACATACTGTGATCTTAACTTAAACTCACCTTATCTCTAAGACCTGATTGTATGAATGCAATAAATATTGAATACTGAACATACAAGCTGAGTTGATGGTTGATTCTTACAACCTCCATGGGACGAAATTTATTTGTTATATTGTTTAACAAAATCAACAGTCCTTAGTCTAATCAGTTTTAACCATAAACATCTAATAAATATGATTTACATTTTATAAAAGTTGGAGGGGTATATTCTAAAGAGATCCACGGGTTGAGTTGGAGAAGTCGATTCTACAGAGATCCACGGGTTGAGTTGGAGGGGTCGATTCTTAAGAGATCCACGGGTTGGGTTGGAGGGGTCGATTCTACAGAGATCCACGGGTTGAGTTGGAGGGGTCGATTCTTACGCCACACCCGTTACGACCATGATCAATGAAGTAGGTAACATACCCCGGTGTAGTGTGATAGTACTGGTCATACGGCACCGGTCCCGCGGGGGTGTAGGGCACTTCCGGCGGATGTGACGTCACGTACGGCGTCGCCAGAACTCTGGTTTCCTCGCTGTTTTCACTCGTGGTGCGCGAGTAGCGTTGCTCTCTGTCTCTATGCCTGTATAGAAATAACATATATTTTTAACCGACTTCAAAAAATGGAGGAGGGTCTCAATTCGACTGTATTTTTTGAATGTTTGTTACGTCAGAACTTTTGACTGGGTGGTCCGATTATCATGAGAATCATGAAAATCGGACCACATTACACACCAATTTTTTATATGAAAGCTGGTGCTACAATATCGTTGGTCCATCGGATGGATAGTCTCCCAACACTGCGTTTCTTTGCAACGCGAGAAAGTTTTAGTTGTATATATATATAAACAAAAATAAATTAAAAACCGTCACAAAAACTGGTAAATAATTTTCACAAGCGTTTTTGCAGATATAATAGTTCTGGTGGAAAAACACAATTTTTAAGCATATAAATTAAAGATTTACTTCTTGCTTTGAGGCAATATTCGTGCCGACACTACAACAAACAACAAAAAAAAACAGTCAAGCCACACACTGTTACTTACTTCCGTCTGCATTTCCTTTTATGCTTTTTTTTGCAGCTTGCGTAATAATAAAAATATATTAGTTAAAACCACTTCATTGTTAAAACGGACAAGATTGAGTCTTTAATTCCGCATAAAAAAAGAGTGAGGTATATTTAACTCAATCAAAATTGATTCAATTACTGCAACCTATGTAATCTGTGGTTATTTACATTCATCGTTATCATCATAAGCCTATATTAGTCCACAGCTGGACATAGACCTCCCTCAATGCCATAGCGCCCTGTCGACAGCTTGACGCATCCAGCATCTGCCGTCATATCTGGCCGGAGGGCGACACTACGTATGCCGCGTCGCGGTTTCCACTCAAGAACTCATACCCCAGCGGTTGTCAGTTCTTCGGGAGATGTGATCGGCCCACTGCCACTTCAGCTTGCTAATTCTTTGTTAATTCTAGCTGTATGCTCCATGGGACCTAGGAAAAATTCCGACTTTTCGAGATTTGCCCCCCGGAGCCCACCCATCCCCCCTTCTTGCCCACGGGCCAACTTAGATAAAAATATTTATGGCGTTTGTATGAGAGGGGGACAAAAAATTTTACGTAGTAAGAGTACAAATCATATTAATACAATATTTTCTTACCTCCCCTTTTCCCCAACCTTTTTGTACTACCAGATAGAGGAGATATGGAGGGGTTCTGATTGCGGGTTCCTTTAGAGGGTTTCTCCTTGAATCGGAAGAAAAAATATCCCCCCTCTCTACCCCCATTTTTTAGCCCCCCTTGAGATCTCCCAATCGGAGTGGCTTGAAATATATATTTTTTCACAGTCATGTAGAGGAGGGCAAATAATTTGAAATGCAAAAAAATATTGCCCCCTTTGGCTTTGGAAAATTGGCCTGTTTTTGACCTTTTTTTCGGGCGGAGCAGAGCTCGCTTCGCTCGCCGTGACCCCCCACCCCAGCCACACCTGAACCCCCCCCCCATCCAAGAACGACTAACATTACGAATGTGAAAGTGAGGATTACGAATGTGAAAGTGAGGATTACGAATGTGAAAGTGAGGAATACGAATTAGATGACGGTAGGCGTGGTTCGCGATCCGACAGACGTCACACAGTGCTACAATGCGACTACGGGGCACTGTGGCGGTCTTTCTTCACGCCCCCAGTCCCTTCTAAAAATATGGGTTTTAGACTCTTAGGGCTAAGTCTAAGGAGCCGATTTTTACGCCGCGACCGTCCCAGCCAGTAATTTCATTTACACTAGACATTATAAACTTGATACAACTCAATAAGACCTTCAATTACCTGCCATCTCGCTCCCTGTCGCGGTCTCTGTCCCTATCTTTATCCCTGTCCTTTTCGCTCCTGCTGCGATGCCTATGCCTGTGCGTGTGCTCTCTCTCTTCGTCCGACCATCGAGTGTTGCTATCGCTGTGTTCACCGTCTTTGTAGCGGGGGGGTGGGGGTTCCAGTACCTGGAATTATAAAAGATAATCTATGTTTAAGGTGTTTTAAACTTACGCGATTAAAACACATTTCTATAAACTAACAGCGTCTAGCAGTTTCACCCGCGTAGTTCCCGTACCCGTGGGAACTCCGGAATAAAATATAGCCTATGTCACTTCCTGAAAAGTAAGCTTTTTAATGATGAAATATTTTTTTATATCAATCCAGTAGTTTCGGAGCCTTTTCAATAGAAACTAATAATAAAATATTTCCTCTTTATAATAATAGTATGATTTAAGTACTCTAATACAAACCTTTTCAGGCAATTTGGTTTCCTCAGGTTTTTTTACTATAACCGGCGGAGGTTCAACTTTAGGAAGCTTCGGAATTTCCATTTCAAAAAACTGTTGATGCAACGGAAACAATCCAGATTTCTTATCACCCGTCTTGTTTTCATACATTTCCTGGCATCTCTTGCCGAAGGAGTCATGGAAGACATCCAGCACCTAAAAACATAGAAGTTATATCAGAGGAGAAGAATAAAACTAGGCCAGGAACAAAAATCATATTCCATGATTTTCAAGCTTTAAACTACCTAATGACAAAAAATAAATGGGTTTATTTTAAAAAACACAAACATTTAAACTAACACCCTGTATGGGTATGGGTACATAAATTAAAAAAGTACATACACGGCAAATTGGACTTCCTTTTTTGAAGTCGGTTAATTATACAACAAAGTTTATTTTTATTTTATCATTTCAAAAGATTAAATCAGTTGCAATATTTTCATTAAAAGCTTAATGAAAATATTGCAACTGATTTAATTTGGTTTCCTTGTTGCAATATTTTCATTAAAAGCTTAATGAAAATATTGCAACTGATTTAATCTTTTGAAATGATAAAATAATATATTCATCAGTTGCTATGTTTTTCACATGACTAAATTTTTTGCCTTGAAAGGTACAAAATAGGATAGTTTGTTTTGGCTTATTGATGCAATGTGGATATTATGAAAGCAGGTTTAGTAATCTTATTTATAAATGATTTTAAGTTCTTTTCTTTCCCATTTATATGAGTACTTATTGATGTATCACTTACCTTGCCCATAACTGATTTTCCATTGTATTTATCAATACAAAGTTTAGCATATTTCACATCTTGAAACAGTATTCTTGCAAACCCCAAATGCCTGTTTGTGAGTGGATGGTAGTAGATTGTCAGTTCTTCAATAGGACCAACTTTATTCATCATATCCGACAAAAATGCTTTATCAATATTATCATTCAGATTTCCAACAGTTATTTCTATCTGTGGGGGAATTCCCACATATTTGTCATCAATTTTGAACCTGAAAACCAATGTGAAAAAGAATCAATTGGAATTCAAATTTGCCGCCATTGCAGCAAATGTCAAAATTTGTTATGTTGGCAGCACTGTCAATGAAATACAATAAAAACAGAGAACAATTTCTTAATTTTTTCAAGATTATTAGTAATAAATACAGTTAAATTAGATTATATTGGGGTCATTCAACTTTAAAACATCTAGCTAACTAAACTTCTCGCGTTTCCTGGACTGAATCAACAAAGGTGGAGTACAAAATCAATGCAGTATTTATCAAGGTTCAACCTCAGGTTCAACAAAGATTTAATCAGAAAAATGCCTATGAGCATCTTCTAAATTGATAATATCCCATGAAAGCAACTTCCTAATGTAGATTCAGTAGGGTTAGCAGCTGCAGAAATGCCATATTTGATATGAAAACAACATCTCTATGTGTGATGCTTTCAAGTGTTTGCAAATAGTTTTTTTTAACGAGACACCCCTTACCTAGGAACTGGTAGGTCAGCTGGTTCCGTCTTATTCCATTTCCTAGATAGCTGGGACCGTGGGTCCCTGCATTGCACTGGAGGATAGCTGGTGTCTCCGGGAACAATTCCATCATATCTTTTCACTACAGCTGCCCCTTTTATCAAGCAAGGGTCCATAAGCAGCTTGTAGTTTTTCGCCTTGTGAGGCAACACATTGTGCACAGGAGTTTTATGCTCCATTCCTCCATTCATTCTACAAGATAAAATAGAAAAGTGTTTAGACATAACATAACCTCCTCTGGTTGCCAATAGCAGTTTCTCCAAGATTCTGTATTAGAGGACTCTTATGTGTTATCGGAATCTGAAATAATAGTTATTAATCAGTATATAAAACCGAATTCCGAAGAAAACAAACCTGAAATAATATAAAAACAATAAGTGACAAAAATTTACAATTTGTAAAAACTAAACACTATGAATTTTGGTGCAATTACGTATTGTATGAAATCTTTGACGCTTTTCCGATGAAATCCACATATTTATAACAAGACTTTCACTAAAATAAACACTGAAATAGCGAATTACAAAATAAATTCCTACAGCAAGCTCTCTCCATGGTGACAGCAAGTTGAAAGCTGAAAAATCGCCTCGATAAAATTACTTACGCTGTTTTTGGGGCTTAGGTTTATTCACGAGAATTATATTTACATGTAGCAAAATTACATGTCGAGAAATAATTTACTTCCTAAATTTACGAAACACAAATCAAAATAAAACTATCTTTTGACTCTACGTAAAATGTTTACAGTAAAGTATGAAGTTTCTTGATGACATAGACTAGAAATATTGTTGAAATCCACTCCGTACTTCATGCACATCTAAAATGCTGAAAGGTTGTCAGTAATGATACATTTGACACTTGATAAGAGCAGATTGCCAACTATAAATTACAAACTCCCATTATTAAATTTAAAAGAGACACAAGCAAGGCGCACACGACGACATTTAGATGGACATAATGATAGGCGCCCTACTCGCGGGGCTAATTTTTTGTGTCGTGCGATTTCGCGATATTTGTTTGCAGTACATTTTGCAATAAAACGCATACGTTGACGCACACTGTCGCTAATTTATCGCCGCGATTCGGTTTGACGAGGCGTTTGCGCGTTCTTTGATTTTGTTTCTTTTGAAGCTGAGATTTGACTTTTTTTTAAAAGATCAAGATTTTTGTCTTGACGAGCAGAAGAACTCGATAGAATAGCGTTACCTATTTATTAGAACATATTCACCTACACTTTGTATTTTCACTCGCAATCATGTCCATTGCATGATTGTGAGTGGATGTTACTTTACTCAACATCTTTGATTTATATGAGTTTCGATTTCGAAGATATTCTGGATGCATCGAATTACACTACTATCCATATTAGTTAGTTATTTCTACTCCTTCTGGTCGGACTGTACCTACCTACAAACAGGTATTACAAAAAACAAAGTAGGTAGTATTTTCGACGGCCTTCGTTTGCGTAGTCGTTAAGGCGGGGAGCAGGGGCGAAATCACGCATAAAAATAAGCTGTGTGTGTAAGGAATCGCGCTAGACAATCGTCGAAATCGCGCTTCACAAGACGCTTTAGCGCGTTACCTACTAATAAATAGCATTTTTCTAGTAAAAATGCTACTACTACTTAGTAAAAGTAGGTAAAGTATTTTATTGAAATTTGTAATAGAAGTCACAAGACTAACACTAATGACTACAATCTACTCCGATCTCTTGTCTCATAGAGTCGCTCATGTGAGTCGGTGATCGGGATTTCTCCTATGTACCATTGTATTGTACCATTTGGATTTTTTGATCGAATGATATGATATTGCGCTGGAAGCACTGGATAGTGGATTCGCTATCTGTGCCGTGGTGGTTGCATCATCGATTTCGGTAATTTTGTGATTTTCTGACCATTTTCTAATAAAGAAGTATTAAATCAAGCACACTGTGTCATAAATAAAGTTACTAACATCGAGTGATTGTTTTCTTTCAGTCGATATGGCTGAAAAAGTGTTGTTTCCCGTGGTGAAGGCAGACGAGGAGGAAGAAGCTGAGGAGGAGCTGGTGGACCCTCAGAAACAGCTCAGGGTAAGGTTTCCAAATCTTTTATCAAGGGAACAAGTTTCTGAGTAAATACTTTTGACAATCATCAGCTATGACCCTGAACAATAGCTTGGTAACATAACCTCTGGATCTACGAGAATCTTTTCTGGACTGCTTGTTCTGTCTAACTCACAACAACGAACAGCAGTCTGCCTGTAATTTTACACAATCAAGATAACAAATTTGAATTTGTGTTTAATTATTAATTACCTTTTTTTCTTTAGATTGTTTTTGTTCATGGAGTTTGATGATAACAAGTTACTATGAATGCATGTGATCAAACCAAGATATCAACAGTTCATACCAAGATATTATTACGACTAAAGGTTTATTTTTTTTCATGAAGATTTTCATATTTAGTTCCTACTTATCATCAACTAAGATATTCACTGCCCCTACACATTTATGCTATAAAGCAGGTATGTGATATACCGGCTTGCTCTCTCTTATGCCAGAAAGCAGGGTAGAGTAGATCACAGTTCCTCTACTTCCAATTCCTATTCTAAGTGGGCAAACAGATCTGCATGAACATGTTGTATGGGAGTGCATAATCACCCTGCCTAAGCAGGCCCTAACCAACCCAGCTGTGCGATTAAGCAAAACCACTCAGTCTATACTGACATGATTTAAATACAGCTTCCCTTTTTTGTGGGTGTGGATGCAGTTGTTGGGGGCTCTATGAAACTATATTCAGCCTCATCTTGTGTTCCTCAACTTAGAACTAGATATCCGAAAATCAAATCATTTTCTAGTATTATAGAACATTATACCATGTATGTAGCCTATAGCTAACACTAGTGATAAGGTAAAAGAACTAATGAGACTGACTTGCAATTGAATTCATCATACTGTGTGGAATGTTTTGTTTATTTAGAGTAGAGAAAGTAATTTTATTTAGCTATAACATGTTTTAAAGTCGTTCTTTCCACTAAACAATTATTTCTATCTTACAGGAAGTATGCTCAGCAAAACCTGATGCCCAGAAACAATGGGCTGTATACCAGGAATGCAATGACCGTGTCAATTCCCGCTCCAACACTGCTGAAACCTGCGAGGAGGAGCTCATTGACTATCTTGGTGTCCTTGATAAATGTGTATCCAAAGACCTGTTCAAGCGGTTAAAGTAAATGTTCTACCTGTTAGCAAATTCTTTATTCATGTTTCATGACTTGCAATAGTTGGTGCATCAGGTAGGTAGATTTTAGTTAATTTATGTTGAATGATTGTTGGAGTTAAAGTTTATTTGTAAATAAATAATCACAGTTCAGTATTGATTTTATTTTCTATTTTTATTCTCTTCTCGCATTGTATATCCTCATGTCTGAAGGTTGTGATTCCCTGTGAAACTTTGTCACGGACATTATCACACCAGCTATGTGTATCCTTAGTGGCGTATAGTGTTGTGGAGATTAGTGGGTTTCAGCCTCTTGAATGCTTGCCATCAACTTTCCCGATGACTATCTATTGTTCAAGGTTGTCACCGGTTTTCCTGGCTATGTGACCAAAGAAAGTCAGGATTTTACGCAGATAGGAGGATACTTTTTTTCACCATAAGAAACATTGGAAACATTGGTCTGGGAAGCTGTCCAAAGGATTATCAGCATCTTTCTCCAGCACCACATTTCTAATGTGTCTATGCGATCGCGGTTAGCCCTCTTTATCGTCAAGTTTCAGCCCTATAGTGAAAAATGAGGAAGACTAGACTAGAGTGTTGACGAGTCACTTTGGTAGAGCGAGATATGCTATGGTCGCTCCAGATTTTCGGAAGCTGCGTGATTGCGTTTTTCGCCATGCCACCCCTTATTGCCCTTTAGCCCGAATTGCTTGGAAGAGCAAAGATATATAAAATCGTCCGACACTTCAAGATTCAGCCGACCGGATAAAATAAGTTTAGACGCGCGATCAACCACCATGAGTTTGGTCTTTGCATGGTTCACTTTTAATTGTAACTCGCTGCTTATGCGATCCATTCTTTCCAGGAGGCTGACTTCTGACTGGTTTCAGTAGATGTTAAGAGTCATCAGCATACTGCAGATTTGTGAAATTGTTTAACTTTCAACCGTTTGCCTGATGATATTATTCTCCATACACATAAAAACAAATGGGTAACAGCCTTGTACCAGCCCAAACCCAGCCTTTTCCGAAGCTGAAAGAGCTTTTACGATTCCATGGTGGTGGTGGTACACGAAACTGGATTAACGCAAGTAGATATTGGGGACTCCCAATTCTTCGAGACATTATAATAAGTATACATTCTAGATTTTTCCAAATGACACAGTCAATTGCCTTAGGTACTGTAATGTTCATCCATAAAACACATGACAAGGGGGGTGTTAAACTCATAGGACTTCTCCATGACTTGACGAACATATGATGAATGATGTGGACAAATAATGATTATATCTTTCAGTCGAGTTTTTTCCTTAATAAATACCTAATTTATTAATATTTTAATATTTGCTATTGTATGAAATGCATACAATAGCAAAAATTAAAATATTAATATATTCATGCACAAGTTATCTTGGCTGATGGATTAATAGTAGTCGTGCCTTATGAATGTAATAAAACAAATAATAAATGGATTACAATATTTTATTGTAGCAAATATAGAAAAACATTTGAAAGAATACATAATTTCATAATAACAAAATCAACACAAATAGAAATAAGCTCCAGACATCACAAAATAGTGAAATGGCACAAAGTCAACAATTAAAATTTGCAGAATGCAATAACATACAAACTTATTTACACAAGAGTTAAATTACTGTCCTTCCACTCCAACCAACTAAAATAACCAATTGCAATAGATAGATCAACTGTTTCTCTTTCTCAACGATACAACAATTTAGTTGTTTCGATAGGATTTTTTTTGTTTATTTAAATTTGTTCCCATCCACACAACATTAAACAGAACAACTATTTTTCTTTCTTAACAATAAAATTTTTGAGTTGGTTCGATAGGAATATTTTATTAATTAAAGACAGTTAATTTAAGACACTTCCTATCCTATTACATACATCATGAAGATAGGTACTGTGCCTGAGAATTGAAATAATACCCCAAAAATGTACGACCTGGCCGGGACTGAACCCGCAACCTTCCACTAAGCATGCGCCACAATATCAAGTACTATAGAAACAAACCATACCTGTGCCATCAAATAAAAACTTTGGAATGTGTAAAACGAAATTGCCAGTAAATACAAAGTGAGTTTGTAAATATCTAAAATACATCTTAAAAACTAGGATAAGGAAAGATTACGTGTTTGTGTCCTTAAAATAGACTAAATTAAAATAGACTTAATAACTGCTCGTTTAGCTTCAATAACTTGTATCAAATATCTAAAAATGTTGACCAAAAGCGAGGTTTTTACAAAATTTTCTTATACAGTAAGAATAAGGCAGGCTCTACATGTACTGGACAGGCCTGAATATATAGAATTTAGGCATATTTCATTGTCTACTCTTAGACTTTTAGAATTTAAATACATTACCTACAACATATTGAATACATTTCAGGGTTAGTAATATCGCGTTTTCTTAGCAGGGACCACTTACTGCAGTTCGATTAGCATACCAGCCTTAGACACAAGACTTATATACTAAGAGAAAAATTACAGAATGTAGTTTAAGCATTTGTCTTCTAGCCGAGAACATTCGCTGTCTAGCGTCTAGGGTAATAGATTGCTAATCATACTGAATGGTTTAACCTGAAAACTATTTAGCAACTTTAAATGCATCTTGCATTATCCTCAAAACTTGGTCTCTCATGTGAGAACGGGCTTGAGCATTGTCGCATAACACCGTTACAGGTCTGTATGGAACTTTACAAAGACCCCTCGCTAATATCACTAATTATGCTATGGCCACACTATCACGAACATTTGCGCTGTCGCGACAAGTCTGGCCAAGAAATTCGTCCTAGCGCGAATCATTATCGCGAACACGAATACTCTTCGCACCACTGCCGGTAAATTGCCGCACATCAAAGGGTTCTATCGCGACTAAGTTCGTGCGAGCTACACTTCGGGTGTCATGCGGTATTTATTTATTTTGTTCGAATACTAAAGATGCAGTAAATTACAAGTAATAGAGCACAACCGCCTCTTCCATTTCTTCCTTGAAAATGAATAGGGCATATGCATGTGATTTCAAAATGGCTAAAAAAATATATACGTATTCTCTATTGATATAGATACTTTGAGAAACTTTTTGAGATGTTTTTATCGTAGAATTTTACCATTGAAAAATTGATATTTTAAACCTCAATCTCAAAATTTCAAAACGCTACGCCATTGACTAGAGCGGACGTGACATCGCTGTTCACATTTCTTCTTTTTTTATTCTGCTTGCTGCACCATGATTTGACACTATTCTGCCCACCTTACATTTCGTATTGACTGTTATTTTCAGATTTTTCCGAAAACCTCTTTTCTGAGATGATCACTACTGAGGTAGTCACAAAAGGTTTTAATCGAGTGTGAACGTGGACGTCAAATAAACATAACGCTAATATGGCAGCGTTTTTATCACCCGAAAATGATTGTAGTTTTAATTTGTTTTTTTTACCTTATTATTGCGAAATTTAGTGAGCGTCTTATAATTTTTCGGTTAAATAATGACCTAAAGAATCGATTAAAACAATAAAAAAAATCGATGCATATACCCTATTATCGCGATATTACATTGAAGTTTTTCTTCAATGTAGCCAAACGTTTCGTCGTCGATCGAACACAGAAGTTTTACTGCGACAATGCAATCGTGTCGTAGTGTGGCCGTAGCATTATAGAATAACCTATGATGTATCACTGGGAACTAGCTAGCACCGACTTGAAGAACGTTGAAGCAAATCTCGCAGACTCTCTGTGGCTTCGTCATGCCGAACTTCAGTATGGGGACGTCTTGGCTCGAGCATTTGTTGCATAGCATCCTGCCGCAGTGCCGACTGTAACAGTAATTACGGAAACAAATTATCTACTTGACTGGAATAACATATTTTCAATAGTGGAGCTACAGACAGCATGTGTCGTGGCTGCTTCCAAGGAGTGGAATACGTGGCCACAGTGAATATTAGGCAGCTGTCTTGACATTTAATCATGCGCAGTCTTGGTAATTATATTAAATATCATTACTCATGCAAGTGATAAACTTTAAAAATGTCGTACTTGTCGAATAATCGGAAAACTACAAATTATTGTGACTTTCTCGATAAAACGTCATGCTAATTCATTATTAAGTAACTTTACGTTCTAATGATGAACAATCATGACAACCAACCAAGTTTATCATTAAAACTAATTGTGATGCAACGTCAATCGAACTCGGCTGAATAACATATTAAAATGCACATGATTCTGATACAGTTGTCTTGATTAGTTATAATTCTTCATGTTTAAATGTAATGAAGGACGAGTCATTTTTCTCGGTGTGTGGTTCGTGGAAGCTGCTTCAAAGAGAAAGCGTCCCCATGTTCCCACCATAAGCGATAGAGGCGGTACCCCTTGAGTTTTAGTGGTGTTGGTGTCCCACATAATCGTACTGCCTCCGCGCTGGGCAGCGAGGGAAGTATCGGATTCCGAGCGAGGTGCCATGTTTATTTCTCTGGGATATATTTATGTAACCTCAGACTAGATTAGATTTTTTCTGATTATTGTAGCACTGTGTTTAGTATACCTACTAAACACCTAACTCTTCGTCGTAGGAGGCGACTAAGGGATATCAGTCAGGGGCGGGCAGTAGCGCCCTCTGGGGAACAATACTATTCCAGGCCCAACCCGCATGCCCAGCGTGGATTATAGGCAATACCTACCCCCTATGAGATAAAAGCCAATAATTCGTTTATCATGGGGGAACTGCGTCCAGTAGTGGACCAATATAGGCTGTAGAGGCTAGTAAGTAAAGATAAGTTAAACAAGAAGTTTACCAGTGATGTTTCCTCATGGTAAGAGTGAATTTAGTCGCGCACTCCTGACACAGGTCGCTCTCGGCCCACGGCGCCTCCGCCGGCAACGCATCCAGTAGCCTGTGTAGCAGCTGTTTAGTCGCCACCTGATAACATTAATCACACTAATATTATAAATGCGAAAGTTTGTATGGATGTATGGATGGGTGGATGTTTGTTACCTCTTCACGCCAAAACAACTGAACGGATCGGGCTGAAATTGCATACACGTAATTCTAATCCTGGAATCAAACATAGGCTACTTTTTATCTCGTAAATAAGTTCCCGTGGGATAAAAATCACCTTTAGACGTTTCCATAGGAACAGGGCGTGCGAAGCCGCGGGGCGCAGCTAGTATAAAATAAAAAAAGACGTGTGGCACTCGGGGACTGCCGCGGTAAAGCTATTGCAATGCCATCTAGAGGCGAGTTGCTGAACTAAAGAGACAAACGTCATATTTCAAAAAGTAATTAAAAGTTCTACTATTCATCGATAGATGGCAAAACTAAAAAGTATCACCGCTGTTCCGGTCGGAGTGGGGAGCGTGAGGTTTTTTCGTTACGGAATTTCTGGATTCGGTCCCCGCGCTCAAGGCCCGCGATAGAAGCTATGCAATAGCTTAATAAATAATGTTGGACAATTCACACAGCATTATCTAAGCTAAGCAGAGCTTGTGTTATGGGTACTAGATAACTCATATACTTATCACAATACACTACATAGATAGATATTTTTTATTACACATAAAAAACATCCAGAACGCCCTGAACAAATATCAGCAGATCGTACACACATTTGTTCCGAGGCGGGAATCGAACCCACAAGCGCCACAGGTCGTCGATACCTCATTTGTTGTATTAGTTAGTCAAATAGAGATTAGTTTCAGTGCTACGTGGGAACATAAAAATCGGCTAGGTACATATATACAAACGTAAGGTGCCAACATTACCTAAAATAACTCTCATGCGTTGGTAGTAGGATAAATTTTATAACTTGTAATTATTCCTGATAGACGTAAGTCGCCTAAAGGGTATTGATTTTGTTTTAAAAAACTATACACCGCGTTCAATTATAACGTTTTTTCATGGATTCCATTGTCTGAACTGTACCAAATTAAAATGGGATACGGGAACCACCAACTTTCAAATAAAAATAGAGAATCATGAAAATCGGATCACAGTCAAGTTTTGAGGGAAAAATATAAAAAACTGTTGAATTGATAACCTCCTTTTAACCGACTTCAAAAAAGGAGGAAGTTCTCAATTCGACTTATTACCTCAGAACTTTTTACTGGGTCCGATTTTCATGATTCTTTTTTATATGAAAGCTGGTGCTTCCCGTGTCCCATTTTAATTTGGTCCCGTTCTGACAATGGGATCCATATAATTGAAGTGGGCTTATAGTTTTTAAAATATAATCCGACTATACTTGTCGGTTAATAAAAGAAATGCATGCCAGTATAATGTCTCGTGTACGTAACCCTCACCTGATAGTTGAATATAGAGACTCCATCTTTGTTCTCTTGGGCGAGGCACGCGCCCGCCTTTACTAGCACGCGGCACATGGCGCCCTGCCCGTTCATGTACGCCAGCAGCAGTGGACTGTTACCCTAAACACACCATTTATACATAGATAAGTCTTTATTGTACCACACAAACGTAAATTACAATACAGAGGGAAATGTAGAGCACGGGTGAAAGGCGATAAGGCCGCCCTTTGTAGTTCCTTAAGGAAGTACAGGTATTGCCATAATCACTTGGCAGGGGATTGGTGATCGAAGAAAAGGTATTTATGTAATACACAGAAGAAAACTGCCATTCTTTTGGCATAGTACACATATTATATACGTGTATAAACTTACTGTTCGCGCCTACACGCATCACCACAGTCAAGCAGGCTATACAGCGGGGCGCGGGGTGCGGCCCACGCACATAAATAGGCTCGCGAGCCCACTGCTCGTCCTCTTTGGCCATTCGGCGCCGGACCTAATACACGCTCTCTCACTCATAAATCTATCCTGTATATTTTGTACAAATTGAAGCAATTAATTATACGAATATTGTAACATATTCCAAAAGCAATTTTATTTTATGTCCTGTAGCAGACATAAAATTTTTTGGCGCCCCCGGGTGGACATAGAATCACGGTCCCCTTCACAAACAGCGTGTGCGCCGGCCGCCATTTTCTCCAGACACGCCGTCACGTATTCCTGCCATCATCGAGCCAGTTGTCCAGCACGCATTCCTGACAGTCCCGGTCAATCCAAGGCACCGGGGCAGCGGCGATAGCTGGCACGCGGAGAAGAAAGGAACTCCACGACATCGCGCGGGAGCGCGGTGACGATTTCACCAGCCCACGCGTGGACCCCACACGTGGTGAACAAAGGAAGTCTGGACGTGGCGCAGTGCATCGAGCATCAACCTAACAAGGAGAGTGCCGTGAGCTTATCCTATCTATTTCCTACCTATTTCCATCCTTCATTGTGCAGATAGGGGTAGATAATCTTCAATTCAGAGCGTGTTCATCATCTTTTTTGACCATCCTTATTCACCATACTTCACCCTTATTCTAAACGTTTTTATTTGCCGATTTTAGACATAACGTGGTTCACTCATGCAACCACATTTCTTATCACTCATCATCTTTTTATACCTACGCGCGCGCCCAAGATTGCGGTAGGCATTCACCATCATTTATATTCTCGCTGTATAATATTATGCACAGAATTTTATGAAATATTGCCTAATATTTCTCATCATCTTTGTTTGTACCCACCTAGTCACATGGTACCTATATCTAGGTTAGGTACAGACCTTCAAAGCTTGCCACATAAATACTTGATTACATTTTAATCTCATTCTCACCATCTTTTTCCATCATCTTTTGAACAGTTAGCTATAGCTATCTTGTTCTTTCACTGCGCCACACTGCCACGTGTTCGCAGATTGAAGGATAGCTACAAACATACCTAACGTGTACCTTTATTACAGCTATCCTACACAATATTAAGCATTCTTTACATACAATTTAGCACCTTTTTTTGATAACTTTGCATACCTACCTACTCATATACAAGTGCCTGCTTAGGTACTCTTAATTTATTTCCTACCTACTTTGCGCTGATTCTCATGTTGCAACGTTCTTTATTTCTTAGCCTGCTCAGCAATATAATTTTAATTTAACCTTTCTTGCACCTTGTCACATTGCGCTAACTACAGTTACAACCCCATTTAACTTAGAGTCACTTTCTCCTATCACTGCTATGCTTAGCACATACTGAGGCTTGTGTCTTCGGCCGCGTTCCAGGTTATCCATTGAAGACCACGCTGCCGGCCGGGCGGTATCCGCTCGTTCGAGCTACCACGTGGCCAGGCCACGTGTGCGCCGCTAACACTGCAACAGCCTGGGGTCATTGACCGCGTGAGCCTCGCCCGCTCGCCGTGCATCTTCGCCTACAAAATAAGGAGCGTAAGCCATAAACCGAGCATTATTTTAAATTCTTACCTTTTTATTTAACTTTGACTTTGTACCTACTTTGAACTTTTTCAGCTGCTTGCCTTAGTTGATTCATTGATTGTTTTCATACCTACTTAAATCATGTCTATATCACCTTTGGTCGTGCCTTCCGTTAAGCCAACATTGTTCGATGAGCTCGCTGAGCTCAAGGTCAAACGGAGCTCGGTTAAAGGACAAGTAACTAAGTTCTCAAATTACCTAGCTCAAATTGATAAAAATGAAACTTTATCCGAACTTAAAATCAATGAATTAACTGTAAGACTGAACAAGTTTTTGGATCTTCAATCAAACTTTGATAGGATGCAGACTCGCATCGAAGTTATAAATAGTTCAAATCTTGAAAGTGAATTGACGGAGCGAGACAGCATTGAGAATAGTATTTTCTCTTGTATAGCCTTAACTCAGGTCTTATTAAAGGCTGAATCTCCTCGTAACCCTGATCTCTCATCGCACTCGTGTTGTAATCATGATCAGTCTCAGTCATATCAAACGGCCAGCTTCAAACTTCCCGTCATTCAAATTCACAAATTTGACGGGGCCTTTTATAAGTGGTTGGAGTTTCGTGACACGTATGAGTCACTCATTCACAACAACAATAGAATCCAACCTGTGCACAAGTTTCACTATTTGTGTTCTTATCTTGAGGGAGAGGCTGCCCGCATCATTTCCAATTTAGAGATAACTGAAGATAACTACGATAAGGCGTGGGATCTTCTCGGAGAAAGATATAACAACAAGCGCCAACTTGTAACTAACCATTTAAATTCTTTATTTAAAATTGAACAAGTGCGAAACGAGTCTGATAAATCACTTAGATATTTAGGGGATCAAGTAACAAAGAATTTGCGAGCACTAAATTCACTAGGTCAACCGACCGAACATTGGGATACAATAATTGTGCATATGATTAGCAGCAAATTAGACCATAATAGCTTTACTAAATGGGAGGAGTTTAAAAGCGGCCTTGATGATTTACCCTCATTTAACGATTTCAAAAATTTCCTCAAATCACGTGCTGATGTTTTAGAATCATTGAATAGATCCAAAAGGGATCAGCCAAAAGGCAACCAAAATTTAAATTCTAACACAAAGTCCTTTGCAGTTTCAGCCGATAACGAGCGGTCTTGCGTCATTTGCAAGGGTGACCATCGTCTCACTGACTGCAGGGTCTATAAGGCTCTGTCTACTGACGAGAGATGGAAACAAGTTACAAAACTCAAGCTGTGCCATAACTGCTTGCGACCAGGTCACGCCACGAATCGCTGCCGCTTGGGCGGCTGTCGGGTATGTAAGAGGCTACACAACACAACATTACACAAACACAACACAGACACCTCAAAGCCATCTGAGCCCTCCTCTGGCCGAGTAGACAACAAGGACGACATCGTGGAAGAAAGGTCCACATCAGTCGCTATGTCAGCAGTTTCTTCCAATGAAGTTTTGCTGTCAACTGCAATTATCAAAATTAGGAATGCAAAGAACAACAAAACTGAGAGGGTTAGAGCCCTTCTAGATTCCGCGAGTCAGTCTTCTTTCATCACTAATGATTTAAAGCTACGGCTTCAACTGACTTCGCAACCACAAAACTCTATTAGCATCTTAGGAATAGGAGATTCCAAGCTAAATATACAGCCACAGCGCTGCTTTGCAGAAATAAAATCTAATCAAAATACATTTGCACGTAATATGCAATTTTTAGTCTTGCCACAAATAACCCAATCTCTGCCTACTCAGTACATCAAGGTCAACCACCTCAGAATACCTGATCATTTACAAATGGCAGACCCGCACTTCAATGTGCCAGCACAAGTAGATGTCCTGTTAGGAGCTGACATTTTCTGGGACCTCATGGGAACAGAACAACAATCACTTGGGAACAAGTTGCCGGTCTTACGCAGTTCCAAATTAGGCTGGCTTATCGCAGGACCTATTTCTGCTTCACGTGCTTCGAACGTCACCAAAGGTTTCCATTGTAAAGTAGCTGATAATACTGATGATCTGGAGTCACTCCTCAAGAACTTCTGGGAATGTGAAGATTTGCCCCTTCCTATTCAGCCTAAGCAAATAATAACAGAATGTGAAAAACACTTCATTGAACACACAACGCGCTTAGAGAGTGGAAGGTTTTGTGTTAAGCTCCCGCTCATAGACTCTCCAGATTGTCTAGGAGATTCCTACTTTTTAGCCAGAAAGCGCTTTTTTAATCTAGAAAAGCGCCTTGACAAAAATCCAAAGATAAAGCAAATGTATTCTGATTTCATAAAAGAATATAGGGACTTAGGTCACCTCACAGATGCCGAAGTAGAACGGCCACCAAACTCTTATTTTTTACCACACCACGCTGTGCTTAAAGAAAACAGTGAATCAACAAAGCTACGCGTGGTTTTTGACGCATCTGCGCGTACATCATCAGGCTACTCCATAAATGACATACAAATGGTAGGGCCTAACATACAAGATTCATTATTTAATATTTTATTAAGGTTCCGACACTATTCATACGTACTTTCAGGAGACATTGAAAAACAATACAGACAAATAACAGTAAACGAAACCGACAGGAACTTACAATTGATTTTATGGAGGGAAAATAGTTCTCTCCCCTTAAAAACTTTAAAGTTAAAAACGATAACTTATGGCTTTGCTAGCGCAAGCTATATTGCAGCCAAATGCTTATGGCAGCTAAGTGAAGCAGCTAACCCGCTGACCAAAACAATCATACAAACCGACTTTTATTGTGATGATTTGCTAACAGGAGCTGATACAGAATCGGAACTACTACAAATTAAGCAAAATGTAGCTGGTACTTTACTGTCAGGTTGTTTTAACTTACGCAAATATAGATCAAACTCACAAAAGGTTTTGGACTCGGAACGAGGCAATGCAGAGGTAGAAAGCCTAGCCATTAGCCAATCTTTTCATACACTAGGACTCGGTTGGAATCCCAGCCAAGATACACTACATTATAGTATTGATGATAGCACTATAGTACCTACTAAACGGTCTATCCTATCCACAACCTTTAAAATCTTTGACCCTTTAGGTCTTTTAACTCTATGCACAATTAAGCCCAAAATGCTTTTGCAGAAGCTGTGGGCTTTAAAACTTGATTGGGACCAGCCTGTACCCAGCTCAATTCACAAAAATTGGTCTCAATTTATGAATAATCTCAAATACCTAAAGGAGCTGAAGCTACCTAGGAATGTTTTATGTGACTCAACTTCTTATATTGAAATACATGCTTTCAGCGACGCATCGCAGGTAGCTTATGGCGCCTGCGTTTATCTTAAATCCATCTCACTGCAGGGAACTGAAACTTGTAATCTATTGTGTGCTAAATCACGAGTTGCCCCTACAAAGCCCACGACCATACCGCGTTTGGAACTACAGGCTAGCCTTCTCGCGGCTCGCCTCACATCCACCGTAGTCAGTGCACTTCGGAAACCTATCGTACGATGTGTATATTGGTCAGACTCAAGCGTGGTACTGGCTTGGCTAGGTACATGCCCATCCAAGCTAAAAACATATGTTGCTAATAGGGTAGCCATGATTCAAGAACTCACTAAAGACATGACATGGCGGTATGTACCTACTAAGCTAAACCCCGCAGATCTAGCCTCGCGAGGGGTGGATCCGCAATTTGCCATGGAAGAAGGTAGGTGGTGGCACGGGCCCTCCTATCTACTCGAACCAGAGGAGCAATGGCCTACGCTAGACAAAAACACACACACACAAAACTTACCAGAAATTAAACAAATCGCATTACACACACAGGTACAGGTACAAACATTGATAAATTTTGACAAGCACTCTAACTTTAAAAAATTACAACGCATCGTAGCCTACGTATGGCGTTTTATAAATAAATGTAAAAAACAGCCATGCACAGAGCATTTAAGTGTCGATGAACTCAATCACGCACTTACTACATTAGTTAAAATTTCGCAAGACCAATCCTTTCCTAAGGAATTAGAGGCATTTCGCCAACAAGTTAAATTAAGCCCTAAATCAAATATATTCGCTCTTTCACCATTCATTGACTCTCAGGGGATCCTGAGAGTAGGGGGGAGGCTCGCTAAATCGGACTTTGATTTTAATAAAAAACATCCAATGTTATTATGCTCTAAACATACACTCACAAAACTGTTATTCACACACGAACACGCACGCCTCTTACATGCTGGACCGCAGCTCATGCTGGCTTCGACCCGTGAGCAGTTCTGGACAGTGGGTGGCAGAGACCTAGCACGACGCACGGCCCGCGGATGTGTTACTTGCAATCGCCATCGTGGTGAAACCATGTCCAACATTATGGGTAATTTATTAAGACAACGTATTACTACAGACTTTCCATTCACGAGTGTATCGTTGGACATGGGTGGCCCATTTTTTATTACAGACCGTCGTGGACGCGGCTGCAAGATAACCAAATGTTACCTCTGTGTTTTTATATGTCTTAGATATAAGTGTATCCACTTAGAAGCTGTAAGCGAGTTATCCAAGGAGTCCTTCATGCTGTCTCTGCGCCGATTCATTTCACGTAGGGGCAAACCGCGAGAGATTTTCTGTGACAATGGCAGAAACTTTGTCGCAGCCGCTAAAGAAATAAATGATTTTTTTAAAATCTATTCAGCTTCGATTGCTGAGTATGCATCAGATCAGGATATTAGATTCTCTTTTTCTCCGGTTTACGCTCCTCATTTTAATGGCTACGCTGAAGCAGGCATAAAATCAGCAAAATTTCATATAAAGCGCATTTTAGGGAACACACATCTGACATTTGAAGAATTGTCAACCCTATTTGCACAAGTGGAGGCTATCCTCAATAGCCGCCCTCTCTCCCCCCTCTCTTCTTCTCCCGATGACTTCTCCGCGCTCACACCAGGGCACTTTCTCCTTGGCAGGTCACTGACGTCGCTCCCGGCACCCGCAGAACCACTGGACATCGATGTTAAGAGGCTGGACAGATACCGATTTCTTGAAAGGACAAGACAACATTTCTGGAAGCGCTGGCAGGCGGAGTACGTCACCGAGCTCCAAGAGCGTACCAAATGGAGAACGCGTGTCAGAGATCTTAAGCAAGGGGACCTAGTCGTCATCAAGGAGGACCACATACCTCCAATGTTATGGAGGTTGGGCCGCGTACATCACCTGTACTACGGCTCGGAGGACAGTGTGCCAAGAGTGGCCGATATCACAACCGCCAAAGGCATCATCAGAAGAGCCCTCAACCGCATCTGCCTCATCACAGGATCTTGAAAGCAGGCTTTCAACGGCCGGGAGTATGTTCGCGCCTACACGCATCACCACAGTCAAGCAGGCTATACAGCGGGGCGCGGGGTGCGGCCCACGCACATAAATAGGCTCGCGAGCCCACTGCTCGTCCTCTTTGGCCATTCGGCGCCGGACCTAATACACGCTCTCTCACTCATAAATCTATCCTGTATATTTTGTACAAATTGAAGCAATTAATTATACGAATATTGTAACATATTCCAAAAGCAATTTTATTTTATGTCCTGTAGCAGACACTTACCTATCTATACCCAGTAGCGGGTAAAATCCGGCTGTGATGATGAATTAATAATTTATTTAATAAAGACTGTGGTGGCTGTGGGTATCGTAGGAGGCGACTAAGCGATATCCACCGGGGGCGGGCAGCAGCGCATCCTGCAGAACAATTTTACCACCGAACTGCGATCCCCAACCCGCATGCCCAGCGTGGGGATTATGGGCATTACTCCCTATTACATAAACGCTAACAAGGCGCTTATCAGGGGAGGCTTGCGTCCAGCAGTGGACAAATACAGGCTGTTGAGGTTAATAAAGACTCGAATCCAATTCTGTGAGCTAGCTAAGCAAAAAACGAAAGGATTTAAACTCACTAGTAGATCAGTCTTATTGATGGGGTAGTCCGGCATGAACTCGAGGAATATCTCGCAGATGGTGGCCGCGTTGTCCTTCTTGCACCAGCACAGCTCGTGTAACGGGTTCCGCCCTGAGGGAAACGAAACGTTTTCATTATCTTCTACGTAATTAAAAAAGTTTTAAAATTTAAATAAATAAATAAATAATGCTGGACCATTCAAACAGCATTATCTAGCCCTAAGCTAAGCAGAGCTTGTGTTATGTGCACTAGATAACTGATATACTTATCACAATACACTACATAGATAGATATTTTTTATTATACACAGAAAACATCCAGATAACCCTGATCAAATAGCTGCACATCGTACACAATTGTCACTGTAATGTTTACTTTGACTGTGTAGGTTATTTAATTTAATTGTTATGTACCCAATAGGGTATATGCATCGATTTTTTTTATTGTTTTAATGGATTCTTTAGGTCATTATTTAACCGAGGAATGATAAGACGCTCACTAAATTTCGCATTAACAAGGTAAAAAACCAAATCAAAACTACACTCATTTTCGGGTGATAAAAACGCTGCCATATTGGCGCCATGTTTATGTGACGTCGACGTACACACTTGATTAAAACCTTTGGTGACGACCTCGGTAGTGATCATCTCAGGAAAGAGGTTTTCCGAAAAAACTGAAAATAATCGACATTACGAAATGTCAAGTGGGCAGAATAGTGTAAAATCAAGGTGCAGCAAGCAGAATAAAAAAAGAAGAAATGTGTACAGTGACGTCACGTCCGCTCTAGTCAATGGCGTAGCGTTTTGAAATTTTGCGATTGAGATTTAAAATATCAATTTTTCAATGGTTAAATTCTACAATAAAAATGCAAAAATAAATATGTAGATATGTTTCTATATCAATAGAGAATACGTATTTATTTTAGCCATTTTGAAATCACATGCATATACCCTATTGTGTTATGTACCTATACCATTTTTGACATGTATATTATGACCAATAAATGAATCTGAATCTGAATCCGAAGCGGGAATCGCACCCCTGCGTCGCAGGCGGACTTTCGCCCGCCGCCCTACAGAGGTTATTATTAATACATATAGGTGTACCTTTCTTATCGACATAGCTCAAAGAATTAACAAACTGAAGTGCCAGTGGGCCGGCCATATCTCGCGAAGAACCGAAATCCGCTGGGGTAAAAGAGTTCTTAAGTGGAGACCGCGATTCGGCAAACGTAGTGTAAGACGCCCTCCGGCCAGGTGGGACGACGATCCGCGAATGAATGCAGGCAGATGCTGGATGCGTCAAGCTGAAGACAGGGCGCTATGGCGCTCATTAGGGGAGACATGTCCAGCAGTGGACTAGTATAGGCTGATGAGGTATCTTTGATTCTTTCTTTCGCCGTGCGGTGCCGGCGCCATAGAATTTGCACCACCCCAACTCTTCCCGCGGGTGTCGTAAGAAGCGACTATCGGGGGCGGGCAGCAGCACTTCCAGGATAATTCTATCCCCAACCCGCAGAGTGGGGATTATGGGCCCCCCATGCGATATCAGCCAATAAAGGCGCTTATCAGGGGGAGGCCTGCGTCCAGCAGTGTACCAATGCTGTTAAGGTTGAGGTGAGATTGAGGACTAGTATAGGCTGATGTAGGTACCTTTGATGTTGGCAGCTGCGGCGTCGATGTCCGTGTCGGCCAGCAGCGCCCGGGCAGCCGGCGCGTGTCCCTCGCGCGAGGCGACGTGCAGCGCCGTGTCCCCGCTGCCGTCCGCCGCGCCGTACTCCGCGCCGCCGCTCACGAGCGCGGAGATTATCGTCGCGTGCCCCGCGGACGCTGCCACGTGGAGGGCTGTACGTCTGAGAAGATGATTATACACTTATTGGTCAGAAAATACGGGAATATGTGGCTGCTTGACAAATGTTTTTATAGTGTAAATGAATTTATTAATTTTAAGTAGAATAATTTATTATATTTTGACTATTGTTGTAAATTTTAATTACCAGATTGTTGACTATTTATTTTATTTTAGATTGTATTAATTACCATTATTGATTATTATTGATTATTATTGACTATTTAAACTTTTTTTTTTTTATTTAAAAAGGTATACCGTTTATTAAATGTAGAAACATAGTCAAAATACACAATAAATACACAAAGAATTAGTCATTGAATAACCCGCCCCTGAGCATTCCCGGCGCGAAGGTGCCCATAATGCTTGCAGCATTACCTCGCTGAATAGCAATGGCAATCCTTTGCACCAAGAACGACCCGGAGCGGGAGTCTCCTGTCACTTCATTAAGTCTACGGCCTAATTCTCCCACTAAACACTTCGCGTCCACACTCCAACTGCCCAAAGTCTCCACTGCTACAGGTGCAAAATGGTAAAGTTGCTCCAAGGGAGCGTACTTAAGCCTTTTTTTTGAGCAGGCGTCTTCGGCAGCGGCCGATGCCGAGAGCATGGTGCGACTCAGGTGACTGGCGGCGACAGTGCTGACGCAAGTTGCGTCCCAAATCAAGCATTTCCCATTTTTCCACGGCACCAGAGTCAGCCCATCTGGCCTCTTCCCATCGGTCCTGCTGAGACCTGGAGGTTCAAGCACACAGGGGATATTCGCCGATATAAGAGCTCTACGAACTATGTCGTTCAGGGCATGGTGACGCGGAAACCTCCCAGTGCACCGCCGACAACTCAGAGCGTGATAGCCATCGGCCTCGACCATGGAACCGCAGGTGCATATATGAGGTTCACACACCTTACAGCCCAGCCGCAGAGCCACCGCCACACGCAAAGAGTCATCGTCGAGAAGAGTACCTAGGTGAGGCGATGGAACCGCTTGTAGCCAAGCCCCAGACTCAGGTTGCGACACAGCTCGCAGTCTGGCCTTATCGACTCCCAAAGCACCCTCTAGCAATTGCTCTTGAAGCCGCTTTACCCCTACACCATCCAACTATTTAAACTGATTACATCTACGATATTTAATATTTGCACACCTGCTTGCGGGTTGAATACATTTGACATTATTCTAGTTATAAGATCTGACGTATACCAGTAATAATGTATTCAGCAAATAAATGATTTGATTTGATTTGATTAATAAACTACGGACTATAGATCTTTGACGACCGCTGTGCCGCGGCGGACGAAGATCCGCCTGTATCGTCGCGTGCCCTGCGGACGCCGCTACGTGGAGACTGTACGGAGATGATCATTGATCATCACACTAATATTATAAAGGCAAAAGTTTGTATGGATGTATGGATGGATTTTTGTTACTTCTTCACGCCAAAACTACTGAACGGATCTGGCTGAAATTTTGCATACAGATAATTTTAATCCTGGAATATAACATATTTTTATCCCGTAAATAAATCTTATCCCGTGGGATAAAAATCACCTTTAAACGTTTCCATAGGACGACGACCTCTGTGGCGCGGTGGGCGAAGGTCTGCCTGCGACGCAGGAGGTTGCGGGTTCGATTCCCGCCTCGGGACAAATGTGTGTACGATCTGCAGACATTTGTTCAGGGCGTTCTGGATGTTTTTCTATGTATAATAAAAAATATCTATCTATGTAGTGTATTGTATTATGTATATCAGTTATCTAGTACCCATAACACAAGCTCTGCTTAGCTTGGGGCTAGATAATGCTGTGTGAATTGTCCAGCATTATTATTATTATTATTATTATAGGAACAACGCGTGCGAAGCCGCGGGGCGCAGCTAGTTTTTTAATATGATTTGGCCTTTTCTAAGTGCACATCTATTGTATTTATGGAAATAAAGCATTTTTGAATTTTGAATTTTGAATGTCCACTTACTTATGCGCGTCCCTGTCGTTCGGCCTCGCTCCAGCCAGCAGCAAGCTCCGCAGTAGCACCTCGTTGCCGGCCGCCGCCGCCAGGTGCAGCGGCGGCGCTAGCGACGCGTCCTGTACGCGAGAGTTTACATCCACCTCCACTGAGAGAAGGAACATGACGCTCTCCATATCGCATTTCTGGATAGCTACGTGCAGGAAGTTGCGCCCTTTTTTGTCCACCTGGGAAGGAAATTGAGAAGGTTAATCAAAATCATTTGGACCCTCAATTCTCGGAATCTTTAAGTCAATAGAGAATGAGTAAAAGATGAAGTTATTGGACAAAGAACGGTACAGACAATTGACCTATGAACGTAGTCATCTAATTACCATTCAACTATTAAAAATGTTTTTATTAAATAAATAAATAATAAATAAATAATGCTGGACAATTCACACAGCATTATCTAGCCCCAAGCTAATCAGAGCTTGTGTTATGGGTACTAGATAACTGAAATACATAATACAATACACTACATAGATAGATATTTTTTATTATACATAGAAAACATCCAGAACGCCCTGAACAAATATCTGCAGATCGTACAAATATTTGTCCCGAGGCGGGAATCGAACCCGCAACCCTGCGTTGCAGGCGGACCTTCGCCCACCACGCCACAGAGGTCGTCAAACGGGTCCATTAAATGGACCCTTTTTGAGCAAGTACCTAATTAGTCAGATTTTGTAAATAATTAAAATAATTTCAGATGTTATGGTTTTCCTCTCATTTAATTTAGCAAGTTCGTTAGAGATTTAATCCTTATAATAATTGACCCTAACGTACGATGCAATAAAAGTACAGGATGTAATTTTTCTAGATTTCAGTCGGTTCGATTCCCGGGTGTGGCAAGCGAATTTTCGAAAATCTTTGAATGCAGTTTTGTTTGTTTTCAAAAATAAAGGAATGTTTTCTTTGAGTAAAACTTCCTACCTACAGATACTTAGCTATTTTCTTTCTTTTACAAAAACAGAGAAATGTTTTATTTGAGTAATTTTTTTATCTACAGTATTAAGAGTACTTTCCCTCCAGGTGGCTACAAAATTCCACATGGATAATCACCTGTTCAGCAGCTGAAGGATTCTTCTCCAATATAGCTTGAGCTGCCTTATTGTTCCGGGCAGTCAACGCGGCGGCGAAAGGCGAGACCCCCTTGTTGTCTCTTGCTGACAAGTCTATCCCGGGCTGGGAGAGAAGGAGAGAGATGATCGCCGCGTGCTGATTCTCTATCGCGATGTGGAGAGGAGACTTGCCTTCGGAGTCTTTTGAGTTAATGTTCGCTCCGTGTTCTAGAAGGGTCTGGAAAGATGGATATCTTTTAGATTGTAGTAGGAACTATAATTGAAATTAGAGGTCATGATTTGTAGATTAAATATGCTTTATAATAACACTAGCAGCGCCTCGCGGTTTCACCCGACTAGTTCCCGTTTCCGTGGGAATTCCGGGATAAAATAAAGCCTATGTCACTCCCTGAAAAGTAAGCTTTTTAGTGGTGAAATATTTTTTTTTATTGGTCCAGTAGTTTCGGAGCCAATACAAACAATCAAATCTTTCCTATTTATAATATTCGTATAAAATTCATTTATAATATTCAGATAAAATAACAATTAAATAAAAAGCTATTTTTATAACTGAATGGTGGACTTTTTTACCGCACTTAATTTATTAATTGATAACAATAAACGTTTAGTCACATACACAATTTTGCTTCATTGTAACGTGTGGCCAGTGTTTAGGATGACTCACGCTTCACCGTGCCGGGTCCGAAAAGATTGTCGGCCGTAGCAACGTCACCACGCCGGAGTCCAAGCCGACACGGTCGACACAGCCGAAAGAATTATGATAATAACTATGGATTTGAGTAATGAGAGAACATGGCTACGTTCCGATTCACGCTTAATGCGCTGACGCGCGCAGTCGTTTCGTTTCAACTTTCAGCGCGCTGACAAAGCGCACGGCAACGCCCACTTCGCCACGCCCCTCGAGCGCACGGGAGCGCATGAACTGCCTCACCTTTCGAGACAAGGCAGCTCGTGCGTTCCTTCAACTTCTTTGTGAGTGCCGCCTGAGCGTTTCGTTTCAAAAATCGCGCCAACGCGCTCAGATGAATCAGAACGGGGCTTCGTGCGCGCATAGCTCGTGCAGTGCGTCAGCGCTTTAAGTATGAATCGGAACGTATCCCATGTAATAGAGCGTAATGGAAGAGGCGGCTCTTCCATTTTATTCCTGAAAATCAATTATCGCGACTTTCTAGCTAGATTATAGGGACCCTAAACTTCGCAACGTCTGATTTTTATTCGATGTTTTATCGCGACAACCCGAACGCGAATCTCCGTTCCGTAGTATCCCCGTAGTATTAACATTGAGGGCATTTGAGGGGTATAATCCATCTTCAGTCACCTGAATTATTATTATTTTCCTGGTAGACATCGCTCCCAAGCGATAAGATCGCCCATTGTACTTGTCTTATGCGCACCCTCTCTTAGCCTTCTAGGGGGGACTCCACGTCGCAACCCGACCGGATTAGGAAGGTCGCTAGAGCCCGCTAGATCACGCCTAAGTTACCTGTATAACTTCAGTAAGCCCCCACGTACAACAGAGATGCAGCGGAGTATGTGCATCGGAGACCACGCTGGCGCCCTCGCCGCCCTCTCCCAGCCTTCTAGGGGACTCCACGTCGCAACCCGACCGGATTAGGAAGGTCGCTAGAGACTCTTTGTTCTCGTCTATGGCTCTGTAATGCAATTTGGTAGGGTTATATTAGTTTTCTATCCTATGAGAAGCGTCTTATAGAATACGCAAAATATCAGCCCGATCGGCTCAGGTGTGAAGATGTAACCATCCATCCTGGATGGATGATTCAATTAAACATACAAACTTTTGTATTTATAATATTAGTGTGATGTGATGTACCCATTTGTTCTCATCTATGGCTCTGAAATGTAAGTTGGATTATATCAGTCTATGGATCTGTCATGTCATTTGGTCGGGTTATATTGCTTCCTGGAGAATAAGCTTACACCCTGATTAGGCTACATTCCGAATCCGGTCGGACTGTATCTTTTTAAAGTTATTTATTGTTTTAGTCATTCACGCTGCAATGCAGTGTCTCTTGTTATTGATTGACCAGATAATAGGGTATATGCATGTGATTTCAAAATGGCTAAAAAAATATATACGTATTCTCTATTGATATAGAAACATATCTACATATTTATTTTTGCATTTTGAGATGTTTTTATTGTAGAATTTAACCATTGAAAAATTGATATTTTAAATCTCAATCGCAAAATTTCAAAACGCTACGCTATTGACTAGAGCGGACGTGACATCACTGTACACATTCTTTCTTTTTTTATTCTGCTTGCTGCACCTTGATTTGACACTATTCTGCCCACTTGACATTTCCTATTGTCGATTATTTTCAGTTTTTTCGGAAAACCTCTTTCCTGAGATGATCACTACCGAGGTCGTCACCAAAGGTTTTAATCAAGTGTGTACGTCGACGTCACATAAACATGGCGCCAATATGGCAGCGTTTTTATCACCCGAAAATGATTGTAGTTTTGATTTGGTTTTTTTACCTTGTTAATGCGAAATTCAGTGAGCGTCTTATCATTCCTCGGTTAAATAATGACCTAAAGAATCGATTAAAACAATAAAAAAAATCGATGCATATACCCTATTATCGGATAGACTATGCGAGATCCATATCTTTTACCGAAGAGAAGAAATAAAATAATCTTACTTGTGTAATAATGTTTGCAGACAGCCATCAGGACCTACACCCCAGCAGTCAGCATCAGCTCCATTTCTAACTAGAATCTGTTGAAAAATACAACTTATTATTAACCAAATAAAACACAAAATACAATCGTCGACTCATATACGACGACGCAGAAAGTCTCTATTGAACTACTCTTTATTGTTAGTACAATAGAGTTTCACTTACACTAGCAACCTCTTCTTGCCCGGAGTCGAGCGCGGCCCACAGAGGCGGCACTCCGTTGGCGTCCAGGCGACTCATGTCCACACCTCTGACGCACAAAGCTTCGACCACTAAGCCAAGGCGGCAGTGGATCGCTAGTTGTAGTGGAGTTTCCCCTGCTTCCGTTCTGAAACATGACATTTTAAGTTACATCTTGGCTTACTGACAGCTGTCGGAAGTTCTTAAAAAGCCAAAGATACTCAATATCTAATTCTAATTCTAAGTGGGGGAACTAAGATCTGCACGGACGTCTCGCGTAGGAGTGTATTGTGTATTATCCCCCTGCTTAAGCAGGCCCTAACCAGCCCAGCTCCTTGAAGTATCGGAGCAGGACTTTGGATGACTGACAGCTTCGTTTCAGCTTTTTTGTGGGTGTGGATGGGGTTGATTTCTCAAATATATTTATTGTTGTCTTCACATTGATAGGACGGTAATTATTATAAGTTAGTATCACAATGGTGTCTATTCAGATGTTGCCAAAACTAGACTAAACTAATCTGATATCAAATCAATCATCCAATTAGTTTAGTTTAGTTTTGGCGACATCTGAATAGACACCATTGTGTACCCTGTTGGTAAGATAGGGTCAGGAGGGTTAGAACGAAGAAAATATTAAAAAAATGTTAAAATATTTATATTTGAATGTCACGCGAATCAGAAATGTATTCCCTGTAGATAACTGTTAAGCGGAGAGTCTGATTGGAGAAATGAAAATCTAAAGTATGTAAAGTGCAGCTTGTACAGTTATATCCTTACCGACTGCGCCAGTTATTTTATACAGGTCTATATTATATTTTAATTGCGTAACTAATCATTTTGTACTTAATTTCAAAATTGTTCATTTATATTGTGTGTAGCAAATAAATGATATATCTAATGCTGTATGATCTTTCTCCTTTTTAGAACGCAAGCCCTACACTTGTGCAGCAAAAGCTCAATAAATTTACTCACAAACGTAACCGGTTAAATCAAATAATCACTTTATTTACTTCTTTTACTTATGTAATTTCAATTATGTGATGTGTCCAGCGTCCTGTAAAATCTAAAGGAAATAAAGCCCCTGGTTTTTGTTTTATCGTACATGTATACTTTTTTTACGGCATTGGTTATATACAATCCCAATCAGTAAATCCGTTAAAAACCTAGGTATCTTCATGGACAGGCAATTCTCGTGGGAAACAAAATTGGCAGAGGTAAGCCGTAAGACTTAAGAGATTACGTAATTTTCTACCGACGTCTACCAAAATTGCGCTCGCCCAGTCTCGGTCCAGCGTCCTGTAAAATCTAAAGGAAATAAAGCCCTTGGTTTTTGTTTTATCGTACATGTATACTTTTTTTACGGCATTGGTTATATACAATCCCAATCAGTAAATCCGTTAAAAACCTAGGTATCTTCATGGACAGGCAATTCTCGTGGGAAACAAAATTGGCAGAGGTAAGCCGTAAGACTTAAGAGATTACGTAATTTTCTACCGACGTCTACCAAAATCTGTCTGGACGCTGGACTCCTGCTCCCTATCGTCGACTACGCCGACGCCAGCTATCCCGATCTTACCCAAATGCAGCTTGACAGGCTTGAGCGGCTTCAAAACTTCGCAATACGCTTCATCTTCGGTCTGCGTAAGTATGACCACATACCGAATACCGCAATAAGCTTAACACGTTAACTGTCCCAGAACAAAAGTAAAAGTATACAGGTTACGTCCATCTGAAATTTTGTTATAAATAACCTACAGATAGGGTTTAAAACATTTTACGCAGGCTCTTTTGAATTTTGTGTTGCCTAGTTATCTAGTCATACGTCCATGATAATAGTTTAGCTCTTATTCGTACGTCCAGTTAAATAAATAACATTGAGTCGACCCACGAATTATGATTCCAGTCAGAGTCATGGACTTATAAAGTTGGCACATAATGACTCCGTTTCGAGTCACTGGACAGTTATCGTGTTAAATGGTTGCCAATCCGCCTTCGACGGGACGCACACTTTCTCTCCCTCTTGTACTCCATCCTCTTCATCCCTAATACTCCACATTACCTTAAGGAACGTTTTGAGTACGTCCACCAAACCCATTCCCGTTCACTTCGTTCCACCGAAACCCTCTCCTTGACAACCCGCTCCTGTCACACCCACAGCTCTTCCTTCACCGTGCGTGCCACAAGGCTATGGAATACTCTACCTACTACCATAAGACGTGCAAAGTCTCTCCCTGTATTTAAGAATATGAACACTATCTATCTTCAGTTATAAATTGTTAGTTTATATTTAGCATCTTTTTATGTAACTTGGTATGTATTATTTTTATGGTAAGTATATTATGTATTTTTTAGTATATTATGTATTTTATAGTATGTATTATATGTATTTATTGTATTAAAACGCCACCGTCTATACGTGTACAACTGCATCGTGTCCATCCGAAGGTTGTCTGGAAGAGATCGCTTTCAGCGTAAGGCCGCCAAATTGTGCAACTTTGTTATCTCTCTTTTCCTGTATTTGTGTATTTTATTTTTGGTGTGCAATAAACTGTATTGTATTGTATTGTATTGTATTGTTGAACTGTATGTATATAACTACTGAGGGTATTTGTAAGTCTCCAGTAATAAACTAGCTACCGAGCAAGACGGACGTTTCATTCCTTACCGATATACCATTTGACGACGAGGTCACTATAATCTACCCGCGAACAAAAAAAATGACGAGTTTTCTCGGTAATTTAGGCGTGTTCGACTATAAATTAAATGAATGGCAAGTGTTTTTTGGAAAACTGACGCAATTCATTAAATTGAACGGTATCGACGATAAAAAACAAAGTGCAGTGTTGTTAACGCATCTGTCCGACGACTCGTACCGTCTACTTCGGAACCTCGTTCACCCGAAGGATCTCGATGGAGCTACCTACGAAGAGCTAGTGATTGTACTCAACAAACATTTCACGCCAAAAAGGTCCACATTCGCCGACAGGGCGAAGTTCTATGAAGCGATAAAGTCCGAAGGCGAAAGCATTGAAGAATGGGCAGCACGACTGCGAGGGCTAGCCGTTTTCTGCGACTTTGGTACGGAGCTGGACACGCTACTGCGGGACCGTTTCGTGCTAGGCTTACGGACAGGACACGAGCGTGATAAACTTTTTGAATGCGACTCAAAAACCCTAACACTAGCGCAGGCGTTAGAGGTCGCGCAAAAGGCATCGTGCGCGCGGCAGGCACGCGCAGCAGGCGTGGGCGCTGAGGCCAGCGCCATCGTCGTGAAGGAGGAGCCGGTTTTCTACGCGCGGACAGGTGGTGCTCGCTGTACCGGCGCCCGCGGCGGCGGCGGCGGTGGCGGCGGCTACGGCAGCGCCGCGGCGGCCCAGGCGGGCTCGCAGGCAGGCGCTGCTAGGACACGTAAGGCTGATGAAGGCGGTAATCAGTCGCGTTGTACGGTGTGTGGTATGAAGACCCACTCGGCGGATTCGTGTAGATTTAAGAACTACAAGTGTCAAAAATGTGGACAAAAGGGCCATCTCAAGAAAGTGTGTAGTTCTACAAAGTGTAATTTACACAATATTGGTGCCGAAGGCGCGGAGTCTTTTGGTGAAGGTGACTGCAAGGAATGTGAACTTTATAACTTGAGGTATGTAAACTACAACCCTATCAAACTGTCAGTAAATGTGAACGGAATCGAGTTGTGTATGGAACTGGACACGGGATCGGGCACTACGGTTATATCGCACAAATTATATTTAGAGCATTTTTCTAGGTTTAAATTGCATAAGAGTGATATGAGAATGTGTTTATACAACGGTCATAAAATCACGCCTTTAGGTTATTTCACAGCTGACGTTAGGTATTCTAACGCACGTAAACCTATTAAATTATATGTCATAGAAAATGGTGGGCCACCGTTGTTAGGGCGTGATTTCATGACTCAATTTCAAATTTATTTTGCGTCATCAACTAACAATATCAAATGTACGAATAAAAACATTGAAGAAGTGCAACATCTATTAACACTTTTCCCAGATATCTGGAAAAATGAGTTAGGTTGTTTTAATAAATTTGAAGTCGAGTTGCAACTAAAAGACAGTGCCAAACCAAAATTCTTTAAGCCACGATCCGTACCTTTCGCACTTAAAGAAAGGGTTAGTGCTGAACTTGACAGATTAGTGAGTTTAGGTATTTTAGTGCCAGTTAACCATTCGGAATATGCAACACCCATAGTACCAGTACTGAAAGAAAATGGAAAATTGAAAATTGCCGGTGATTTTTCATGTACTCTGAACCAAGATCTAAAAATAGATAAGTATCCGTTGCCACGTATAGAAGAAGTGTTTTCTAAAATAGGCGGTGGAGAAAAATATTCCAAGTTAGATCTAAGTAATGCCTATAACCAATTTAGATTGTCCAAGTCATCTCAATCGTTGGCTACCATATCGACACATAAGGGTTTATTTTCTTACAGTAGATTAGTGTACGGATTAGCAAACGCGCCTGCTATTTTTCAAAAAGCTATGGAAACACTTCTATCGGGCCTGGAAGGTGTAAGCATTTGGCTTGATGATATTTGCGTAACAGGTAAAACCAAGGAAATCCACTTGTCAAGGTTGCGGGAGGTTCTTAGTAGGCTACAAAACGCGGGGTTACGGTTGCAAAGCGATAAGTGTGTGTTTTTTCAGGATAGTGTTACCTACCTCGGCTATGTTATAGATAAAAACGGACTAAGAACTTGCCCCTCTAAAGTTGAGGCAATAACTAATGCACCCGCACCTACCAACGTTTTAGGTGTCAAACAATTCCTAGGCGTAGTAAATTATTACAGGAATTTTATTCCTTCTGCATCGGCGGTATTAAGTCCACTCCACGAGTTGCTATGCACGGGCGCTGAGTGGCAGTGGGGGGAGCGGCACCAGGCGGCCTTCGAGAGCGTGAAGCGCGAGCTGGCCAGCGACCGGGTGCTGGCGCACTTCGAGCCGGACTCGCCGCTGACGCTGACCGTGGACGCGGGCCCGCGCGGGCTCGGCGCCGTGCTGGCGCATAAAGACGCCGACGGCAGTGAACGCCCTATTGCGTTTGCTTCACGTTCGCTATCGACAAGCGAGAAGAATTACAGCCAAATTCAGAAGGAAGCTACGGCCATTATTTTTGGGGTAAAACATTTTCACCAGTACCTTTATGGCCGCCAAGAACCTTTTATTTTAAAAACCGACCATAGGCCTTTACTTTCTATTTTTGGAAGGGGGAAGGGTATTTCTGTGACGGCCGCATTACGTTTGCAAAGGTATGCCATTATTCTGTCAGCCTATAACTACATAGTGCAGTATGTAGACGGTAAAAATAATCAAGTCGCAGATTATTTCTCGAGATCGCCCTTATCAGACACGGTTAGTGATGAAATCGCAGGAAGTTCTAGGCATTTTTTATTTTTAGAAGCAAACGTACAACCGGTTTTATTTGAAGACATTAAACGTGAGATATCTGCCGATAAGGTTTTAACTATGGTGATCAAATATATGAAATATGGATGGCCTAGAAAAATAACATGTGAATCTATCTTGCCATATTTTCAGTGTAAAACTGATTTAGAAGTAGTTGATGGATGTTTGTTTCGTGGCCACAGAGTAGTGATTCCAACCGTGTATAGAGACAGAATGTTAAAAGAATTGCATTCTGCACATTTTGGAATCGTCAAAACAAAAAGTGCAGCGCGCAGCAGAATGTGGTGGCCAGGAATAGATGGTGATATCGAGCGTTGGGTAGGTGCATGCACAGCTTGCGCCGCCGTACGCGCCGCGCCGCCGAGCGCGCCGCCGTCGCCGTGGCCGCGCCCGCCAGCGCCGTGGCACCGGATACACATAGATTACATGTCTATAGGGCAGGCTGTGTACTTGATTGTGGTGGATGCGTATTCCAAATGGTTAGAGTGTGTGTTTATGGACCGCGGCACTTCTACAAGCGTTCTTATTCAAAAACTAAAGGATATATTTTCTAGATTCGGCGTGCCTTATGTAATTGTATCAGATAACGATGTTAAAATAAGCTCAGCAGAATTTTATGATTTTTGTAAAGTAAACGGAATCCAGCATGTAACATCACCCATATATCACCCGGCTAGCAATGGGCAGGCGGAAAACTCTGTTAAAACGTGCAAAAAAATGATAAAATGTTTAATTTCAGAATGCAAAAACCAAAAGGAAATTAATAATAAATTACAAAGCTGTTTGTTTGTATTTAGAAACACAGTACACTCTGCGACCGGCGCCACGCCGGCTATGTTAATGATGGGTCGTAACTTAAGGTGCAGGTTAGATTTAGTTTTGCCTGTTGATAAAAATAAAAATAATGTCAATGAACAAATAAACCTGAAACCAAGTAGACGTTTTAATGTTGATGAAACTGTATGGGCTAAGTGGTTTATTGCACGGAAAAGTGTTTGGTGTATAGGTATCGTTAAAAAGGTAATTGGAAACCGAATGTTTGAAATTTATTTTAAAGATTATGATACTAACTGTAAAAGGCACGTTGATCAGATAAGAAAATACACCAGTAATGGTAATAATACTGTCCAAAATGAAAATGCGTCAGTGGTCAGCACCGGTAGTCCGGTGATGTTAGACCCGTCGCCGCCATCGCTACCTTGCACGCCGCCGCCCACAGCACTCCTCCGACCGCCGCCGCCGGTGGAACCTAGTATAATGGTAGAACCGTCGTCGCCGCCTTCAATAACTACACCGGAGGAGGTAATAGAGAGGTCGGTCGCGACCGCCCTGGATAACAGTCCAGTGCCTGATAGGGACGCGGAAAGGGACGAGTGGGCGGAGGCCTCCGAGGTGATGATGGACGAGCCGCGGCCGGCGGAGCTGCAGGCCAATCCTAGAGTTGAAGGTATGAGTCCGAGCAACGCAAACTCCAGCCCGGCCGGCCGCGCTAGGAGAACCAAGAAGCCAGTTAACTATAAGCTTTTCTTTTAGATTAATTAAGTATTTAGGTATTATATTACTTTAATGAGTTAGTTTTATTTTATAGGAACCTTTGCCTTGTTACAGGTTCCCAAATTAATGTTGGAGGGATGAACTGTATGTATATAACTACTGAGGGTATTTGTAAGTCTCCAGTAATAAACTAGCTACCGAGCAAGACGGACGTTTCATTCCTTACCGATATACCAATTGTACAATACAGACAATGACGATATGAATTGATATTATCCTTAATATTGGATGGTCAACATCAAATAGCGTAGTAGTTACCCTTTCACGTTTGTATGAAAAGATTTGCGGCTTGTTCAACCTTAAGGTGGAACTAGCCGCTCATTTTTACCGACATAGTTTACTTTTATTTTGAAGAGATACATTCAATAGTTTTCTATCATAACTCTTGTGCTAAAGGCCTTCGGCGGCATAAATCATTGTGCATTTCATTCTATCGCGCGGATATGTCTATAATGACAGGTGAGATAGCATGCTTTTAGGCCGCGCTCACTGATGACAAACAGTGTACTCTTAAGATGTCAACCTCGTACTCACAAGGCGTTCATATCAGCATCATGATCCAGTAAGTAGATCGAGGTTCTGGAGTCTTCGACCACGATAGCTTGGTGCAGGAGAGTGAATCCCTTGCCGTTACGGATGTTGGGGTCCGCGCCGCCTTCTATCAGAGGGGCTACTAAGTTTTTGTGGCCTGCGAAATGAAATATAAATAATTAATAATGTTGGACAATTAAAACAATATTTTCTAAAATCACACTTCACACTTATATTATAAACTAGCTGCGCCCCGCGGCTTCGCACGCTCTATTCAAGTAGCTATGTCCGTCCCCGGGATACCGTTTACCTCCCTGCCAAATTTCATCAAGCTACGTTCAGCCGGGAACGAAATAAAAACTATCCTATGTTCGTTTCCTGGTTCTAAGCTACCTCCCCACCAATTTTCAGCCAAATCGGTTCAGCCGTTCTCGAGTTATAAGTGTTGTAACAAACACGACTTTCTTTTATATATATAGATGCGAAAGTTTGTGTGGATGTATGGATGGATGGATGTTTCTTACTTCTTCCCGCTTCTCTTCTTTCCCCCAAAATTTCTGCCGGATACGTCCAGTAGTTTTGCTACTGGACGTATCCGGCCTGTTTATGTATATTTGCTTTTTATAAATGAATCTGAATCAGACGGAGAAGTCAAGGTGAAATCACTAATATTATAAATGCGAAAGTTTGGATGGGTGGATGTATGGATGGATGTTTGTTATCCCTTGACGCCAAAACTACTGAACGGATCAGGCTGAAATATGGCATACAGATAATTCTAATTCTGGAATCAAACATAGGCTTTTTATCCCATAAATCAGTACCCGTGGGATAGAAATCACCTTTAAACTTTAAATTAAGAAAATAGACAGCATATCTTACTATGAATGTAAGCGGGTTAACTACGAACCTAGTTTGTATTGGAAGAACACCAATGTTTCATCCTTTAACGAGGGACATTTTCAGGGTGAGTGCGATTCTAGACGCGCACGAACTGCATCCCTTTAAGCACTTTTGACGTCCTCAATGGCGCGGTGGGCGAAGGTCCATCTGCGACGCAGGAGGTTGCGGGTTCGATTCCCGCCTCGGGACAAATATTTGTACGATCTGCAGATATTTGTTCAGGGCAAAATATCTATCTATGTAGGTAGTGTATTGTATTATGTATAACAGTTCTCTAGTACCGTACCCATAACACAATCTCTGCTATCTTGGGGCTAGATAATACTATGTGAAATGTCCAGCATTTTTTTTCTTTACTTCACACTAATATTATAAATGCGAAAGTTTGTATGGCTGTATGGATGTATGGATGGATGTTTGTTACCTCTTCACTACTGAACGGATCTGGCTGGAACTTTGCATACAGGTAATTCTAATACTGGAATAAAACATAGGCTACTTTTTATCCCGTAAATCTGTTCCCGTGGGATAAAAATCACCGTTAAACGTTTTCATAGGAACAACGCGTGCAAAGCCGCGGGGCGCAGCTAGTACACTCATAATGAATTCCTCATTTTGAAATTAAAATATCATCTCTTACCTTCAACAAGTGCAAGACTAAGCGGGGTATCTCCCTCGGAATTCTTGAGATTAAAGTTGGGCAGCAGACTGACGTTGGACTTGTCCACTGCGGGTAGATCTCCTCGCTCCACCAGCTTCTTGTGATCTATGATGGCGAGCACCGCGCCCTCGTGGTTACTTACTATTGCCATGTGGAGGGGAGTTTGTCTGGGAACCACACCAATATTGTAAATGAGCAAGTTTGGTTAGAAACAGTAAAGTTTATTTGTAACTCAAATATAATACAATTTCAAGGAATATAACATATATAATTAATTTTGTTTTGAAAAACTATAAATCGACTTAAATTTTTATAGTATTTTCATGAATTTATAAGGATCCCATATTGTCAGAAGTGAACAAATTAAAATGGGACCACAGGGGAAGCACCAGCTTTCATATAAAAAAATAATCATGAGAATGGGACCACCCAGCCAGAAGTTCTGAAGTAACAAACATAAAAAAAGTCGAATTGAGAACCTCCTCTTTTTTGAAGTTGATTAAAAAGAAGACAGTTTTCTAATTACAAAAGGAACTTATGATAGTCAGTCCTACCTATATACAGTGTCCTCCTGCTCTCCATACGAAGTCTGCAGGTTAGGTCTGGCACCGTTCTCGAGCAGCGCGGCCGTCAGCCTCGCCAGCCCGTTAGCGCAGGCCGCGTGTAGGGCGGTGAGTCCCACCTCGTTGGTGTGGTTGAGTCCTACCTGTATACAGTGTCCTCCTGCTCTCCATACGAAGTCTGCAGGTTAGGTCTGGCACCGTTCTCGAGCAGCGCGGCCGTCAGCCTCGCCAGCCCGTTAGCGCAGGCCGCGTGTAGGGCGGTGAGTCCCGCCTCGTTGGTGTGGTTGAGTCCTACCTGTATACAGTGTCCTCCTGCTCTCCATACGAAGTCTGCAGGTTAGGTCTGGCACCGTTCTCGAGCAGCGCGGCCGTCAGCCTCGCCAGCCCGTTAGCGCAGGCCGCGTGTAGGGCGGTGAGTCCCGCCTCGTTGGTGTGGTTGAGTCCTACCTGTATACAGTGTCCTCCTGCTCTCCATACGAAGTCTGCAGGTTAGGTCTGGCACCGTTCTCGAGCAGCGCGGCCGTCAGCCTCGCCAGCCCGTTAGCGCAGGCCGCGTGTAGGGCGGTGAGTCCCGCCTCGTTGGTGTGGTTGAGCTCGCCCGATAGGTGGGAGGCTAGAAATACTGCTGAGTCCTGGAAATAATGGAAAAGTTAGTATAGTAGAGTTTGGTATAGATTTATGTTATACCTTTAAACGAGCAATTCTTGTGTATATACAGGGTGGGCTAAATTTTTTAGCCCCTTCAGGGTAGCTACAGTTTCTTTTGTAGTTAGAAGGTTTTGGTTTTAGGAACCTTCTGTTTTATTTTGAAATAAAAAATATTTACATTTTTAGTTTTTTGAATAAAAGTACGGTTCGCCCAAAAAATTACATTTGTCAAAAAACAACAACTTGGTCTTAATCGACTCTATTTCCAACCAGGAACACTTTTCCCAAAGTAACATACCAAATCAAATCGTAAGTTTTGGCAATAATTAACATAAACCATTCCCATACATTGTCTATGAAAAAAACGAGTAAGTCAAAACAATAATGTCAATTATTCAATGGTTCTTAATCTAAATTCGTATGTAACGCCTTAAGAATACATAGGGGTATAATGAACCACTCATGTACTAGTTCCGTAGACCCTCACCTCAAACCATCCCTGAGCCAGCACGTGCAGCAAACTGTCCCCTGTCCCGGAATACAGCGCATTAGCCACGCAGCCCTTCTCCAACAGTCTCGCTGCGAAACTCCTCTCCCCCACCTCCCCCCTGCCCTCCACCGGCTCCGCGGAGAACGCGTTCTTATTCGTGACTGGCGCATCGAAGGGGTTGGACCCGTTCATGACCAGAGTCTCGCTGGAGGATATGGAAGCTCGCCGGTCGTCGACTAAAGCGTAGTAGAGGGGCGGATGCTCGTCGGTTAGCGTTCGCAGGTTCGTGTCTAGTGATGGTTGTTTTAGGAGGAGGTCGAAGATTCGCTGGTTTCGGGAGATTACGGCTTGGTGGAGCGATGTGCTGTGGAAGAATATTTGATTTTTTAGAATATTTATTTAATTCGGACAGCCATCAGCTAGTTACAATAGAAATTAAAATAGTCACAGAAAGCTATTAATAGGCATTCGCTAATAGAATCGTAATAAACTACCTTAGTGTGAACACTAAAATTCTTGTCGTCGACAGTTGCGTACCCTATTTAATTATATATATTAAATTATTTTTATTCATTATATAAAAAGAAGCAATAGCTAATGGTAGAAAAGCGTTTGTTGCTAAAAACGCACGAAATAAATATATACTTTTACCTATTAAAATAAAACAAATAAATTAAGGCAAAAGGAGTAAATTCAGCATTTTTGCTGCTTGCATTAATATGCAAGCTTGTTTACCACTTTTACTGTTTATTTTATATTATTTGTTGTGATAAGATCACAAAGCAGATTACAATCATTTTTACATCTAACCATTTTTTACGTAGCCGACTACGTAAAAATAGATGAAAAAATGTGTAGTTTTTATTAACTTTTTTTTATGGCTTATTTTTCACATTGGCCTCAAAACTTTCTTCCATCCTGGAATCTAACGTAGGCTACTTTTTATCCCATAAATCAATTTCCTTAGGATAGAAATTACCATTAAACATTTCCATACAAACAACGCGTGCGAAGCCGAATTGCACCTCCTCCTTTTTTGAAGTCGGTTAAAAAGCAGCTTCATACACATACATACAAAAATAAGGTGTCAACCTCATACCCTCCTCCGTTGGCAGTCGGGAAAACATATTAACAAATAGGTATATTACTATAACTGATAATTGTCTGAGGTATATACAATAATGCGTTATGATATGACCAAATAGCACTTTTACTTGAGAAGTATACGACAGTTTTACGAGAGGTACGGAAGTTATGCTTACCCATTACAAATAATATAAAAGCGAAAGTAAATGTGCGAACTGAAAGTGAATTTACTTAATAGATTTTAATAACACTTAACAATAATGAAGAAATATCACATAATCATATTTACGCTGTTCTTTGAGCAAAAACATGTTTCACTATCATCGTTGGAACCAAACTGATATACTATTAAAAAAAATCATTCATTTATGGAGCTAAATTTCGCAAATCGTACAAAAAGTACTGAGGCGAGAATCATGATTCTTTAGAGGTCTATCTCCCGCAATACAATCTAAAATTCTATAAGAATGTGCGTGAATGGGTTAACTACGAACAGTGTCAGAGTCAGAGTCAAATCGTTTATTTCTTTAAACTACACACTACTACGTCAGAGTCAGAGTCAAATCGTTTATTTCTTTAAACTACACACTACTACAAAATAAGCACTCAGACAAGTAATTTTTTTACTATAAAAACAGCTGAGCGTAATTACTATCAAATAAGAAATAAGGTGCAATTGACTCTAATTCACTTAATTTTATTATCCACTAGCGGAAGAAGAAGAAAACTTAGAAAACACTAAATTATGGTCCAAAGAAGACTCTGTTCGTAGTTAACCCGTGAATGGGTTAACTACGAACAGAGTCACATTCTAATACAATGTTTAGATTGTATTGCGGAAGATAGTCCTCTTAAGGATCAAGAGGGTTCGATTCTCGCCTCAGTACTTTTTGTATTCGAATTCAGCTATTGTTTGGAAGAATACCAACAACGGTCCAATTCTTAAATCTACAATCTAAAAATATGTAAAATCACTTACAATCCCTTCCTATTCTGCTGATTGACGTTTGCGTTCTTCTGAATCATAACCTCTGCGATCTCCGCCATCTGTTCTAACGTCTCTTCATCGCAGGAGTTGGCTGTAAGGGACGCTATGAGGTGCAGTGCTGTGTCGGCTTCTTCTCTGCCAATAGAATACAAAGAGTTAAGAAGAGTAACGAACGTTGGATATGGATATATATTTACCTATATAAATCTTTGTAATCCCCCCTGGATTACAAAGATTGAAATCGCTATATACAAATGCAATCATATTGCACGACGTTTTGTTAAATAATTAATTTTGTTTTAAAAAACTATGAACGAACTTCAATTTTTATAGTTTTTTTCCCGTTGTCAGAACTGAACCAAATTAAAATGGGACCACACGGGAAGAACTAGCTTTAATATAAAAAAGTAACATGAAAATCGGACCACCCAGTCAAAAGTTATGAGGTAATAAACTTAAAAAAAAATACAGTCGTATTGAGAATCTCCGCCTTTTTTTGAAGTCGGTTAAAAACACACACAGTAAACTGATTCCAAGTGCGCGAGCTCATTTACTTCGTTTGGCTCAATACGGGGTAAGGGCATATCTAACGATTTAAATCTTTGAAGGATTATGTAAGTATGATTTTCCAGCCGGTCTTACACGCGCATGGCAACTAAATTTTAGTACACCTAAAACTCTAGAAACAAAAAAAAGGCTCGCACGATTTATAGTGGCGGTGTTTGATTTATTAACCCAAAATATTAATCGCAACTCAGATAGGCAAGTCTCTCACGTCTGGAATATATACCTACTTATATTATAAATAGGAAAGATTTGATTGTTTGTATTGAATAGGCTCCGAAACTACTAAACCGATTTAAAAAAATCTTTCATCATTAAAAAGCTTACTGTTCAGGGAGTGACATAGGCTATATTTTATCACGGAGTTCCCACGGGAACGGGAACTACGCGGGTGAAACCGCGAGGCGCTGTTAGTTATTAATAAAGTTTCAGGGTGTTACGTAATCGGTCCGTCTTCCTTATGCCCAGTGCAATGAGTGATTGGGCCCTTCGTAATGGAAAGTAGACTGGCTCGTTACTTGCATTATTTATTACGTGTCATGTGCGTTAGAGGAAAATGCAATAAAACAAGGAACTGTACATGGTTTAACAGTTTAGGGTCACCTAATGAATACCAATAATGAATACGAGTAGTGCGGTGTGGTGCTGGCTTAGAATTTGCACAACCCTATCCCTTCCCGTGGGTGTCGTAAGAGGCGACTACGGGATATCCACCGGGGGCAGGCAGCAGCGCCCCTAGAACAATTCCTCCAGCGAACTGCGATGAAAATGAATAGTTCCGATGGTAAATCAATATGAATATTAGAAATTTAACATTTTCTTTCTGTTAATCTACTGTAGTTATTGAATCATTTGAAACTTGATTCTTGTAAAGACAATTAAAATTCGTTAAAATATGACCGCTAAAACTTTGTGACCGATGTCGGTTGCCATCTATGTCGAGACTGTTTGCCCAGAAATCCTTTCTTTTCCCTGCGGAGCAAGAACCACTTGGGGTCCCTCCGAGAATGTACTCGTAACTGACTAGCCAGTCAGTAAGGTCTGGTGGTCTGGTGTCCGCATCATCACAATCAACACACATCCAGCTCATTGCTGGAGGAGTGTTACTGGGCTGGGTAGCTATGGACTGGCACTGGGATGGTTGAATCCAGAGATTTGACCTATTCCCGAGGGTGTAGTAAGGCGCGACAAAGGGATATCCTTTGGAGGCGTGCAGCAGCGCCCCTTACAGAACATTTCGACCATCGAACAGCGCTCAAACCTAGCGAGGAGATCATGGGCATGGTTAACGCCCATAACTCTGCTCGCTGGGCCCCATGGGATACAAGCCGATAAGGCGTTTATTAGTGGGAGGCCTGCGTGCAGTAGACCAATAGGTATAGGCTGATAAGGTGAGGTGAAACTCTCTTACTTGTATCATGTGGTGGAAGTGAATCTCCGAGACTTACAAGTGGCAGACTGACCAGATCAACTTAGCGAAGTCTCTTTTCAGTCAAGAGACAATATGCATGCGACTTCAAAAAAGCTAATTATTTTTTGACGTATACTCTATTGATATAGAAATATATCTGTACTCGTATATTTATTTTTGTATTTTTCAATGTAAACACATTTGTGAAATTTAATAATTGAAAAGTTGATATTTTAAATGCGAATCGCAAAATTTTTAAACGCAACGCTATTGCAAGCCTGCTAGCAATACAAAAATTACCACTTGTACATTTTTGTATTGTCATGAAGGTGTGATGTCACAGAATGCAAGGACCATGATGGCAGCGTTTTTATCACCCCCGAAACTAAGTGCAGTAAAACTTTTTGTTTTTACCTCAATAATTTAAAAAAATTTTCGGTTATCTATTAGTTCGCCTAAAAAGTCGATAAAAAAAAATCTATGCATATACCTTATTGTGATCGCTAAGCCAGAGGATTAGGATTAACTTACTTGGTAGTCAAGTTAGGGTCCGCCCCGTTCTCAACCAGGAACTTCGCAGAGAAGGCATCCCTGGCGTCTACAGCCCGATGCAGCAAGGTCCTACCGCGAGGACCCCTGGCGTCCGCATCAGCGCAGTGCTGGAGTAGTGTTGTAGCTATGGAGGCACTGCGACCGCGGAGTGCCAGCTCTAGTGGTAGCTCTCCTCTTGATGACATAGCGTTTACTATATCTGTAAGCTGTAACAAGGAAAGTGTTATGTGAGTTTTTGTGCGCTTTGGGTGAAAAGTGATTTACAATTTTAGGTTCTCCGGCGAGCGGGTGGTTTTTTTAGTTTTAAATGGATCGTTTGGATCATACAATATTTTCACTGATTCAAAATTGGTGTTAATAAAGCAGCTAAAGCTAGGCCTAGAATCTCCTCGCTTTCGACTCTAGAGGCCGTAAGAGTAGAGAATGAAAAAAAACATATGTAAGTAATATAAAATATATTTCTAGTTTTTTCCCGCGGCTTCGCACAGTTAGGTAGAAGGTTATTTCTATCCCATGGGAACTGTTTTATGGGATAAAAAGTAAAGAAAGATAAAGTAAGAGGCCTATGTTTGATTTCAGGCTTAGAGATCTATGCTTCTTTACTAAGTTTTTTTACGTTATTTGCGTTCCTACAGTTGAAAATAAATAAACTGAAACTCATTATATTTATTAAATTTCATCCCTACCGGTTCAGTCGTTATGGCGTGAAAGGTAACAAACATCCATCAAAACTTTTGCATGTATAATATAAGTGTGATTTATTATAGCGTGCGATGCCGCGGTCAAGAGCCTTATAGTGTGAACAGAAGTCAGTTAATCGAAATCTTGTTAACCGAAGCGATAAACGATAATTGTAGACGCTGCAATTAACGATTATGCGCGCCTCATCATTTAACCAGCGAAAGAACTAGCGGGTACAATTAATAACACAAGTCGTAGCTTATCTAAGCTGTATGGTGCCGGATTAGATTTGCACCACCCCAACTCTTCCTGCGTGTGTCGTACGAGGCGATTAAAGAAACCCACCAGGGGGAAGGGCAACAGCTTCTTTCTGTGTATTTATTAACAAATCTACACCTTTGCGATCACCAATGCGCCTGCCAAGCGTGTTGACTATAGGGAGGTACGTTCAGCAGTAGACATTAGAAAATTAAGACAAGCTTAAATCGGGGCCCGTACTCTTAAAAACGAAATCGAAGTTTCGTTTTCTTTTTAGTGCAATCGCTAATCATATACAAGTTTTTTGTAATGCACACCAATTAGTTATTTCTAAACAATTAATGAATAAATTGAATAATGAATAAATTGAATTGAATTGAATTGAATTAACCCTTGTAAGATTACAATATAGCCACAACGTGGGCTAATGAGTAACTGAAATTGCTAGCATAGTTTATTCTAGGAACGTGTTCATTATCACCTTTTTTATTGTCTCTATACAGGTGTCCCACGGCCATGCCATATGGAGGACAAGTACCTTAATTATTGGAGATAGAGCATTTTACTGAAAGAAGACTTCATTTTGATTTCAAAAAAATTTAAACGGCAGTCAAAGTTTTTTGAAATATCGCCTATCTAAACCGGGAATCATACACGAAAAATGGGAAGAAAAAAACACACCGTCAATTTTACGCTTTCGATCTAAAGAATCAATAAAGATTTATGGGAAGATACTTTGTATCTACTGTAAACGAAACTTCGATTTTCCTTTTCCGGCCCTGCTATTCAATGACCATCGCCATCACTTTTGCTATCAACTGTACATTACAGAGACATACGTAACAACAACCGATGTTTCCGAATACAGCGGCCCATAAATCAACCGACATGATACGTCCAAATCTACTCTACTTTGTATTATAATGTAAGGCACGCTTTACAGTCCGAATGAACAATGTATGCGCTACATTGCAAGTATTGCAAGTATTCGAGTCGCGTACGACGTCAGTGATACGGGAATCACAATAGATGACTTTCACGTTAGGTAATGTATTGTGTCAGAGTTAAGAATTTGGATCCCAATTGGTCTGAAATTAGGAATGATGAAATGTAGGGTTTATTTAATAATTTATTGGAATGGAACCTTGATGACACACGCAATATTATAAGAAGGTGCCGTATTTGTAACGTTTAAGTTGGTTTGGATTGTAGTATGATAGACAAATTAATTTAATCTAATACCTAAGTAGTCGTAAGCCGCAATCAGAAAATTTATTGCTCTAAGAGTTTACAAACATTATCCCAGAGCGCTGCAGTTACAGAAGTCAATGAAGTATAATGCAAACTTTTGCGTTTAACCAAAGAAGATCTTCTCATTTAAGTAACCTGGGTACTTAAATAATAAATAAATAAATAAATAATGCTGGACAATTCACACAGCATTATCTAGCCCCAAGCTAAGCAGAGCTTGTGTTATGGGTACTAGATAACTGATATACTTACATAATACAATACACTACATAGATAGATATTTTTTATTATACATAGAAAAACATCCAGAACGCCCTGAACAAATTTCTGCAGATCGTACACAAATTTGTCCAGAGGCGGGAATCGAACCCGCAACCTCCTGCGTCGCAGGCAGACCTTCGCCCACCGCGCCACAGAGGTCGACTTAACAACTTATTGCGAATGACGTTATCTCTCAATAATAATAATAATAATCTGGGACAAATCATACATCATTATCTAGCCCCAAGCTAAGCAGAGCTCAATAACTTCAATATTCATTATTCAAAACCTTGGAGTATGGGGTAAGTTTCAAGTGTCAAGAACAATGGTTAGAAATATATAACAGAACTTTTCACAACGCACGAAACAATAAATAAAAAAAAAATATGAGGATAATTATTATCTCTCTCTCACTCGTATCAAATTCGAACTGATCAGGACGGCATAAGAGATGACGTCATTCTCTTCTCAACCCCCACTCTATGAATACGCAGGTAATACTGAAGTGAAGGATTCAATAACAATGTTGTCTTGTAGAGATCGATCCAATCGCCACATATGTAGTAAAAAATCCTTTGTTATTTATGAGTATAATAAAGCATTTTCTATGTATCTAATTATTGTTCTTTGAACTTGAATTTTACCCCGTACTCAGGTTTTGAATAATGAATATAGGAGTTATTCAATAAAGTAAGTTGTTATTCGTGTTCTAATGAAAGTGCAAACCGTGTCAATTCGTGCAATTTTTTGCATGTGCATTAAAAATCGCGCACGCAACAGCAATCTTACGATGTCTTGCGAAATATGAAATGATGTAGGCACTAGGCACAGTTAGCACCAACAATTATAACGCCAAATTTCAAGTTACTAATATATTTTGCTGCGTTTCGTTTTTTATGAGTCAGAGTTTTTTTTGCTTGTATCTGGATGCTGGATGCGGCAAACTGAAGACGCTATGGCGCTCATTAGGGGAGGCCTATGTCCAGCAACATGGGCTGATGTGCTGAGTGGGATTTGGAGGACGGACAGCTATTACGGTGGTACGGTTTCATCCCGGCCTACCGACGCCGGTACCAAACCAAAGGTAGGCTCGGTGGCAGGCAAAATCTCAGAAGGGCAATTCTCGCACTATCACAATATCGAGTCATTGCTTCGTAGCAAATCTCAAACTCTGCAATTTTATATTTACCGAAAGCGTTTCATCGATAAGTTGCTCCAAACGTCGAGAATGCCGTTTTGGCGGGAAGCGATGACACGATATATCTGGGAAATGATATTTTATCCCGTGATTCTGCGTAGCACTCGATAAACTATCACGTACAAATCAGTCAGAATTGCCGTCAAGGTTTGGTGGTCCTTGAGTTACAAGGGGGTCAAAACTTGCTGCAACTGCTTTGTTGTAAATAATAAATAAAAAAGTTTATTATGCATTCGCGTCCCACGGGACGAAACAGGCTAATAAAAAAAAATGCATTCGCCTACCTCCATAAACTTTTAGTACATAATGATAATAAATCACGAATGTAAAACAAAACTCACTTATATTCTCTCATCTTTGATGCTCGACTAAAATTGCAAATTACCGAAAACACCGCTTACGATAATAATACGTAAGAATAGGTGCTTTAAAAGCCGAATCCGTGTCAATGTCATTCAGCAGAATGCGGTGTTTAACTGCAGAGTGGGAACTATGGCTTAATAAGTGTCATTGACAAGCACGTTTGTTTCTGAGGCCGGTTCTCACTAAGGCCTAGCAGAAAATTATGTTGGACAATCCACACAGCATCACCTAGCCCCAAGCCAAGCAGAGCTTGTGTTATGTGTACTAGATGACTGATTAAATACAATACATTGCATAGATAGATATATTTTACTATACGACGACCTCTCCTCGGCAGGCGAAGGTCCGCCTGCGACGCAGGAGTTTTCGGATTCAATTCCCGCTTTGGGATTTAATGTTTGTACGATCTGCAGATATTTATTCAGGGTGTTCTGTCTGGATGTTTTCTATATATAATAAAAAATATCTATCTGTGTAGTATATCAGTTATATATAATATATCTAGTTACTAACTATACCGTGTCCATTTTGAATGAGGCATAAACGTATACAAACCGCCTATACTTAACCTAAAATTCACATTGTTGGCGCGTCCTTTTATACGTAATTTACATTACTTGTCGAATTTAGATCCTCCTTCAATAAAAATTGTTATTTGTGTCGTATTTTGTCTACTAACATGCTCCATTCAACGTGGACAAACCATAGGTATTTTATGGGTACTAACTAGTAGGTAGTTAGTACCTAGTAGTACCTAGTAACTAGTAGTTAGTACCCGTAACACAAGTTCTACTAAGCTGGGGGCTAGATAATGCTGTGTGAATTGTCCAAAATTAATTTATTATACCATAAAAAATACTCAGAACAAATATCTGCTCATCGTACAATTCACGTACGATGAGCAGATATTTGTGAAGTGTTTCGGGTGACTTCATCGAGAGTATGAGCGGTTGATATCACCACCACATGATAATGAGGTGACCTCACTCACCTTTACTTGTGCCCTGCACAAAAACCTATACAGGGTGCCGCAAAACATGCGTGTGTAAGATATTGTAATTTATTTAATAATAGATATGTAATATTATAAGTATATGTAGTGGTAAACAATAAGGTTTCAATAGATATTCAATTATAAAATGTGATAAGCTTGATATTTCCTGTTTGCTTTCCCGCTCCAATTCAAATTCCAATACAAATCAGCTTCATTATTGAGTTAGGTATTTCATATTGCATTATATTCTTAGTGCTGTGTATTCTAAATTATTAACTTATATTTAAGAACATTTTGTTATAGATATTTTATAAGATTATACAAAATAATTATTAATTAGAAGTTAAATGTTATGCCAACCGCCGAGAAGCGGTGGACTGACGACACAGTTTAGTGACGAGGATTTTAGTTGTTGTGAGGTGATATTAATAAGACCTGTAGGCTGAACACGCCACTTTTTGGTCAGCGACAGAACGAGAAACATCTGTTATGGTACGTAATACTTATGTGGTAAATTATAAAACCCCTATCTATTTAGATGTGTCCACAGAACAATAGTTCACTAAGAAATGTCTTACCTAGATGATTTAAGCATAACAATTAGGTATTGAAGGTTCTATTTTAAGGCTATCTTATTATGTAAGATGTCTTTAATAATAAGGTTTTATATACTTGCTAGTGGTTTCTTGTTCACTTCTTCCACTAGTGGACATAAGATTGAAGTGAACAGAATCTCAATAACACCTTGTTTCTATTTGTACATTATGTGTTTATCGGTCAACCTAAAGAAATAAAGTTATTGAATTCTGACTTCTGATTTCATTATTTTCTACCCCCAAATTGTTAGGTTGCGTCGTAAGGCAGGTAATTTCATGATTCTATCAAAATAAGATAATTGTCTAGGTAGGTAAAGCCCCTAAATCTATCATCAGAAGTGGGATCCTGGAACTGTTTCACAAATTCACAATACTAATACATTCTTGTACAAGTTTCAGTTGGACCCTGCAAGCTGACCTTCGAGGACGAAGGTCTGCTCAACGCGTTTTTTGGCTGACGCTGGTTCATCCAATCGGCGCGTCGACCGGATGGTGGACGCGATGCTACCAACCAATGTCCAATACTATGATGCCACTGCTATTGCTGCGGCTAAATTTGGACTAAAGAGCAGCGTGGCAGATGTGACGAAGGCTCTGAACGGTTCGTAAACTACGTAGAACAACGTGGATTCGTGACGTAGGATGATCCTAGCCGATTTCTTTTGTTTGTTAGCAATAAACTTGAACTGTATCCTAATAAGAAACCTGTGTGATAAGTAGGCTTGATATTCAATTATAAGATTAGTAGAAAACCTACATAATACTAAAGCTACACATAGCAAAAATTGCCACTTCTAGTAATGCTAAATCCATGGTTTCTTATTGTTCTCAAATTCTATTTGTTGATGTCGCATTGTCGATGGGAACTTATTTTTAACTACCGGCATTTTTTCACTTTTGTTTGATTAGTCCTAACAAATTTTTAATGCGTAGTATCATGTTTTTCTGTGTGTGTCTAAGGTGAATTTACCTAAACCCTGATGAAAACAACTGCGAGTAGGTATGCGCAAGAAAAACAGAATGATTCCGCTATAATATAAAATAACTTTAGCTAAAATTCAGATTGTGTATTTTCTGCCAGTTGTACCTACCTACTAGAACACGCTATTAGGTATAACGACTACTTATTTTTATTTGTATATATATAAGTTAGTTCAACATTTTACGGTGCTAGTCTGACGTCATAACGATGTACCTGTGGTTTATCCATTTTGAGTGAAGCATGTTAGTAAACAAAGTACGACACAAATAACAAAATCTCACTTGCTTGGCGTTGAGTTTCCGATATAATTGTAAGCAATTTGTATTGAAGGTAGGATCTAAAATCGACCAGTAATTTAAATTACGTATAAAATGACGCACCAACAAAGTGAATTTTAGGTTGAGTATGGGCGGTTTGTTTACGTTTGTGCTCCATTCGGAATGGATACAATATAGGTATTTTCTCTGTAAGAGGTATCATAAAAAAAAAGTGGGATTATAAGTAAATAAAATCTTTATTGTAAAAGTAAACTGCAATCAAATGAAATAAGAAATAAATAAATAATTAGGTAATTACAATAAAATTGAAACGATTGAGCTGGCTGCGGTCTGCAAACAATCTAAGGGTGCTTGATTCATATCGGTACCGCTTGGAGGCGTCCCCAAGACGCTGGCTGCATTGCCCCGCTGCTGTATGGCAGTGCTGATGCGCTGAGTAAATTGCCGGGAGTCACATGTTGCAGATCAATAATCCTGGCCTCAGTGGTCTCGGAATTAAAGTTACTCGATAAAAAAAACAACATTAGAGTTAAGAATTTGCCTTAAATCTGATTCATGATTTTAACTGATCTGATTTTAACAGACTTCAAAAAGGAGCAGGTTCTCAATTCGACTGTATATTTTTTTAAATAGCTAGTGAACGTTATAATATCTATTTGTGTTATGTTACACAGGTTTAACTTTATAACGTAGAAATATAATAAAATAAAATATGTGTAAATAATGTCTGACATAAAATAATTTAAATAAAATTCACATGTAAATAAAGCGGCTGTTTACGGCCATTGCGAAATAAACTGAAATTAGTAGTCCTCCGAAAAGTAGGCCTTATGAACTTGCCGTCCGTGTATGGGAGCTATTAGTAACACGTAGGTACTATTTGAACAAAAAAAAAGAACAATGAAGTAATTTATCTTTCTTATGTTTACTTATTAATGAAATTATTCAAAAATGGGATTTTCAAGTAGGTGGTTAGATTACCTACCATGTTTTTTTTGTAATTCCTGTTTATAGGTGGTTGGGTCGATGCACCTCCAAACAGAAGTTCACGAAGTGCCTTCCTATAAACAGCAATTCAAGTTTGGGAGAGGAATCCCACATATACGAGTGTTGGTGTTGGAGGGTCGGAGTGCCTATGACCGAAGGTTAGAAGGGCCCTCATTAGTAAAGAAGGGGTGTTTGTTTACGCTAGTGTGTTGTTGCATTTTGTGAGTAAGCAAACAGAAGTACCTGATACCTACTTAATACCAGCGATTTGAATCATTGCCTATTTAGGTTTACTTCAATTGAAGTAGCTAACAATTGTTTAAGATGTTTTTGTACTGAAATGGTGCTCAAACACAACTCCCTCATACCTTTCTAGCTAGGTAGGTGTGTTGTTTTGTGAACGGAACGCGCCAGTTTCAACCACTTAACGTAGAAAATGAAATATTCAAGCTTTTGAATATTTCATTGTGCGTCTATTCTGTATCATTACATTTTTGTATGAGAAACATAAAATATCAATAGATATTTGAATTAAAAATAAAATAATCGAAATCAGATGTTTACGGAGATATTCTAAAGCTCGACCAGCCCTAGTTGAATGGTCGGGAATGATGTCCAAGTCAAAACACTTCAGATCACTTTTAGTTACATTATTCAATCATAAACACACAACTAAGTACTTAATAAAGAAAAGGTCACTTTTATACAACAGACTAAGAGATTTTACGCAAATAAGATTATTGTTAACCACGTACCTATCTAATACAATAAGAAATTTCATAAAGGGTTAGTTAATAAAAAAAAAGCTGTGTAGATGACTTGTTTAACTGCATATTCACTATGTTCAATTATCATAGTCGACATTAACTTCGCTACACAAAAAACAATCTATTCAATTAATTTATCCATACCATAGATTCACAGGGAACACTTAGTCAAGTGAAGTAGATTCAATACATTTTAAAACACAAAATAAAAACTCAAAATAAGTATACAGATTAACTACAATCATGGCTGCAATAGCAATAAGATAATATAAAATAAAAATAAAATTGTCCAATTTCTAACTTTAAATGAAAGTAAGTAGGTGTGTTCCTACATTAATCAATCGCATTGAATATAAAAATATTTTTATCAGCAAAAGCTTTGTCCAATCGATAATAGCTTTTATCTTTTAATCTATTTTTATAAAACATTTAAATTTGATATCAGACATAGATCTTACATTCATTGGTAAGATATTGTACAATTTTATTGAATTGCAAATAAAACTTTTTGAAATTTTAGCTAACCTCGTTTTTGGGACAGCTACGTTATTTTCATGTCGTGTATTGTAACCAATTGAAGATCAATTCAATAAATTGGTGATAGCTTAATAATTTAATTCGATCTAAATAGTGCTATTTTTATGTAGTCAGCTTGGCCGAGCAGAGAGAGAATTCGTTTAATTAGAATTAGAGAATTAGAGAGAGAATTAGTTGAAGGTTCAGTTAGCAACAACAATAGTACAACCATACCTAATATACTGGATTTATCCCTCAGACTACTTACTTTTATAGAAGTTGAGGCTAGAATAAAATGACGTAGATACTTAGTGATACTTTCCTAAAACCGCAGATATCCTGTCTGATCAATCTGTTACGGACAATATACTTATACATTAGTATAAGACAAAAAGTTTGGTTTTAAGGTAGGTACCTATATTGAAAGTGAAAATAATACTAGATAACGAAATAAAATAAAACAAAATAAATGGTTCCTTCCGCTGCCGACGGTAGACTTAGCATATACTTTAGATATTGCAGCGGGTATAGCGAGTATATAAAGGCCGAGGTCTACTGGTCAGAGGAAAACGAAAAAAATAAGAACAAAATAGGTCCTTCCGCTGGCGGCCCATGGACCTGGTGTATACTTTAGATGCTAGCAGCGGGTATAGCGAGATACATGTCTAGGTCCTAAGGTCAAAGGAAAACAGACTTATGACTTTAGCTTATACGACTAACTTTGAATGACTTCACAGATCGAATAATGTAGTCCAGGCGGAGACTATGAAAATAAAAATAAAAATGTGTAGTCCCAGTGGAGGCTATGACATAAATGAAAATAAGAAAAGATATGTACCTAGTCCAGATGGAGACTAAAAAAAAGATAAATAAAAAATAAAAATGCGTAGTCCCAGTGGAGGCTATGGCATAAATTAAAAAAAAAAAGATATTTAGTCCAGGTGGAGACTGAAATAAATGAAAATAAAATAAAATAAATAAATGAATAGAATATATACGATATCGATATCGACTGACGACACAGTTTAGTGACGAGGATTTTAGTTGTTGTGAGGTGATATTAATAAGACCTGTAGGCTGAACACGCCACTTTTTGGTCAGCGACAGAACGAGAAACATCTGTTATGGTACGTAATACTTATGTGGTAAATTATAAAACCCCTATCTATTTAGATGTGTCCACAGAACAATAGTTCACTAAGAAATGTCTTACCTAGATGATTTAAGCATAACAATTAGGTATTGAAGGTTCTATTTTAAGGCTATCTTATTATGTAAGATGTCTTTAATAATAAGGTTTTATATACTTGCTAGTGGTTTCTTGTTCACTTCTTCCACTAGTGGACATAAGATTGAAGTGAACAGAATCTCAATAACACCTTGTTTCTATTTGTACATTATGTGTTTATCGGTCAACCTAAAGAAATAAAGTTATTGAATTCTGACTTCTGATTTCATTATTTTCTACCCCCAAATTGTTAGGTTGCGTCGTAAGGCAGGTAATTTCATGATTCTATCAAAATAAGATAATTGTCTAGGTAGGTAAAGCCCCTAAATCTATCACGTGCTAGGTCGATTGGAGTGATTTTTGACCACGAGGGGATCTTTTGTTTTACGGATTTTAGTTTGCATTTCTAAAATACTTCTATTCCCGTGGGAATTCCGGGATAAATTATAGCCTATGTCACTCCCTGAAAGTAAGCTTTTTAATGATTTCAATCGGTTCAGTAGTTTCCGAGCCTAAAGCCTATTCCATACAAACAAAGAATCAAATATTTCCTCTTTATAATATTAGTATAGATAATAATATGTTTTACATTTGCATCATTTTATTGCGATAAATTAATAACAAACAATGTTTTTTCCGAAAACATTGTTTATTTGTCTTGTGAAATCACACTAATAATATCAATGCGAGAGTTTAAATGGATGGATGTTTATTACTACATACTTCACGCCAAAAATATAGGCTACGTTTTATCCCAAAAATCAAGTCCCATAGGATAGAAATAACCTTAAAACATTTCCATAGAAACAACGCGTGCGATGCCACGGGCAGAAACTAGTATTCTGTAATATTAATTAATGCAAGAGTGCGGGTAAAAGAACACGTATCAAAAAAATCGTAGTTTAAAAATCGTCATTTACAAGTAGATTCCCTTAGAGTCCAGAGAACCAGACCCCCCCCCCCCCCCCCCCCCCCTGTCTTAGTACCCTTGTTACATGGTACCCTGTAGATATAAACGTGAGTAACATTGAAATGACTGGTATCTGGTAATACCAACATCATTAGACCACTACGAAGAAATATTATCTCATTAAAACCTCTTTTGTTTAAACGGATCTACTGATATTTTAAATACATTTGCGTTGGTATTTATTTGTGGTGCAGTGCACCAGGGCCCTAGAGCTTAGCCCGCTAACTAACCTCAAATCCTCGAACCTGCTCACAAGATTTGTTAATGATTTTAAATGAACACAAAATGTTAATACCTAAGTGCATGTAAAACAACTATGGTTTATCCATTTTGAATGAAGCATGTTAGTAAACAAAATACGACACAAGTAACGAAATCTCACTTGCTTGGCGTCGAGTTTCAGATATAATTGTAAGCAATTTTTATTGAAGGGAGGATCTAAAATCGACAAGTAATGTAAATTACGTATAAAAGGACGCGCCAACAAAGTGAATGGTGGCCACATTTAAGTTGGCCAAAAGTTTGACTATAGATCAACGAAAAAAAACCCAATCAGATACTTCGATTCGTTTTGTACGGGCCCTGGCCTCAATTCTCATGGTACAAAAACTAAAATAATCTGACAGCACTAAATAAAAACAACGCCGTCATATTTGATTCGATAGATAAAAAACGGAAGGAGTCATTTTTAATGCTGTGCTATCTTAATAGTAAATTTTTGTGACGTCTTGATTGACACTATTGACATTTCCTTGAATGGTCAAGGAAAAGACAAAACAAGTCTGGCATTATCACGGGTATTTTTATAAATAGACAAGAGAGTTCACTTTATTGTAGGTATGTTTATTGTAAACATAATTAATTTAGTTTTAGAAAACTATAAACCGACTTCAATTTTTAGTTTTTTCATGAATGTTCATGGATCCTACTGTCAGAACTGAACAAAATTAAAATGGGACCACACGGAAGGCACCAGCTTTCATATAAAAAAAGAATCATGAAAATCGGACCACCTAGTCAAAAGTTCTGAGGTAACAAACATAAAAAAAAAGTCGCATTGATAACCTCCCCTTGTTTTGAAGTCGGTTAAAAATTAGGTAAGTATTGTGGATTCAATTTTAGGGTTCCATAAATCCATACCCAAAGGGCATAATGGGACCCTATTACGAAGACTCCGCTGTCCGTCTGTCAGTCCATTTGTCACCTGTATCTCATGAACCGTGATAGTTAGACAGTAGATATTAACTATAACAACAAGCACTTGGCCCATTGATTTATTAAAAACGAAGATGAGGTACTGGTTTCTCGACAGTGGCAACCTCAAATTGTGTAAAATTGTGTTCTCCCACATCAGTCACCGTCTGACCGGCCGGCGGCACAGGCGGTCGTGATTCGCGTGAAATATTGTTGCCTCGGTCTCACTTCGATACGTCTTTCCGTCTTTGTTCTTCTTTGTATTGCACAGGACTGGAAATATAACTGTGAGCGTATGTGTTTGCGTGTAGTTGTAACACATGCCAATTTTTGAGTAAACGCTGGGAGAACGTAACCTATCTTCCCTTTTTAAATCAATGACTTGGCCGGGTTATTTAAGTTGTTACTATCCCTCGGCTTAACCAAGACCACCGATGAAAACGGACTTAGAAATCGACGTCTTGTTCCACTTCTCTAAGTATTAAACATAAGTATCCACTTAGGTATTCATATTATAGCTAACCGTACGTTATAATTAAGGTATGTAACGAAATTACGAAGCTAACCTGTATAGCTAAAGTCATGGATCAGAGCATTTTCACTAAGAAAGTTAAACATAACTCGGATTTCATGAGTGACTTTGAATCAATATTGTAAAGATTTTCGGTTATTATAGTTACACTATGGGTAATTTCTAAGAAATCAAATAAAACCCAATAACGTTCGGCATCGACGGGAATTATTCATATTTGTTCAGGAACTTGGAAGGATGTTTGCATATCATGTATGTAAAAAAGAAAACATAGGAGGCAAACCCGAAAACCCAAATGCAACTTATTTCATTTCATTTATTCCACCATAGGTACATTTATATATACACTTGATATCGTTATAATCTATTCTATTTCAATTAATCTATTTTAAGCATAATAAATAATAATTATTTTATTGTAAGAATACAAAACAAACAAAATATTTTTGGAAAAACCATAAGGGATTTTATGCAGGAGAGAGTAAAATATAGAATAAAAATTAAAAACAGACGGACGGTAATTTTGCATAATCACATACATAACATCTAATTATAAATTATAAATGGTTGGCTGTAAATGGGCCTAAAATAATAATAAAAATGTCAGTTAAACAATAATCAAAATTAAATTAGGTATTACATAATAAGAATAAGATTAATGTCAACAAATGTCAAAAGAGCAGCTGTATATAGGCTTTGTCAAAGTAAACCAAAATAAACTAAAACTCAGATTTAAGCTCGTCTGAGGTGACGAATTCTTAAGCAATTTTCAAAGAACACTGTAGCAGCCCACGTCCTCAGATGAAAGATAATTGATTTTGTTTAAAAAAAAGCTTTAAAAATGATATAGTTCATGGATCCCACTCAGAGGAGAGCCGCACGTCCGGCTCGGGCGCGCAACTGGCCGGGATAGACGCTCCCATCCAGTGTTGCCAACTTTATTTTTGCGAACCCACCAAATGTGGCCTCGTGACCCACCAGAAAACCACTAGAAGTTAAAAGTCGCTCAAACCACCGAAAACCACTAAACAATCGAGAGGCACGGTACTCTAACCGCTCGCTTGCCCAAGGGGAGTCCGCGCGCAACGCGCCTTTGCCCCGCCATTTATAGCGCCTTCAGCGCGCGGGTCGGGTTTCACAAAATTGTTTCTTGTGACTCAATTTGTTTAAAAAAGTGTTAAGTGTTATATATATTTATGTTTATTATGAAACTAGCTAACCAATGTTATCTTTTGTTTATCAAATTACGACTTTGGTGCAGAGTTATGCTGTGCTGAACTTAGAAGTAGGCGTTTTGAAGCTCGTCTTGTATTCAAAAGCTCATATCTCAAAAATAAAAGCGATGACATATGGTTTTTATTCTTTGATTGCGTTCTGTATATAATAAATAAAATAATAAGAAAAAAAATATCACTTGTTCACGGATATTTATTATTTAAAAGGCCTTTGTTTCCATAGCGGGCCGAGTCATTTTTGCGCGCGCGTTCAAGGTTATTTACAAATCGAAATCATTGCGATGTTGACATCGAAATTATTGCCTTTGTATTTGTAATTTGTTCACGAAGAAACGGGACAAATAATACAAATTAGGCCCTGGAGTGATAGAGACGGGTAGAATCAGCTTTTTCGACGGCGGGAGCGATGTTAACCACAGGTTGACATGGTCATAGCTGAGTGAAATGCAATGTTAACTACCAGTTAACACGGGCAAGCAAGCGGCTAAATACACGTTCAAACACTTGTAAATCCACTAGGAAAATCCACTAGCCACTAAAACCAATATTTGCCCACTAAATGGAAGGTTTAAACCACCAGATCTAGTGGAAAATCCACTAAGTTGGCAACACTGCTCCCATCATTACCCGGAGTATCGTACCCTTTGCTTGGGCATGCGCGCTACACACGCTCCCCATCCATGCCTTGCCTCAGTGCCGCGACGCACAGTGGGCCAGGACTGGAAAAAAAGGGACTTACGATTTTTTTTCAAAATTATCAAGATTTTATTTTGTTAATCGATAGAGTTTAATGTTAGTATTAGAAACTATTCTATGACATTTTGTCATAAAACTGATCCTCAGCTAGAAAAAAAATAAAGTTCAAAAGATTTGTATGGAATGACATCGATCATGCTCGTTTTCTGCGTAGTCTTACGCGGTCCACCTTTGAAACGCCTAGGTATATGATACCTAGGCGTTTCAAAGGTGGACCGGGTAGATCTTTACCTATCGTATGACACCATAACATTATTTCCGCTTTTTAAATCTCAAAGAACGTGTTACAATGCTTTTATTTCGTTCTGGAGTTTAAAAAAAGACTCACTTTCAACGCCTATTACCGGATAAGGTTACGGATAGATGTGTAAAATCATGATAATTAAAAACAAAGACCTTTTTTCTGTCCTGGCCCACTGTGCGACGGGATAAAGTCCGCCCGCGACGGAGGTGACGGGTTCTATTCCCGCCGTTGGCCGGCCATATCTTGCGAAGAACCGACAACCGGTGACCCCACCGGTTGTCGGTTCAATCGTGTTCTTGGTGGAGACCTGAGAGGACTTGTGCAATGCTATGTCTGGCCATTAGTCCATGGCTGCGAGGCATGGACGATAAAGGAAGACCTTCGCAAACGAATAGATGCGTTCGAGATGTGGATGTATCATCGGATGCTGCGCATAAGTCGGACTCGAAAAGTCTCAAACATGGCGACTGGGTCATTCGATGATATTTATTTTTATTTGAAAGCTGGTGCCTCCCGTGTGGTTCCAATTTGGTCCAGTACTGACAACATGATGCTTTCATCCTAGCCAAATTAAATTTGTGGATTTATTCTTCATGAAAGCCAGTAGTTTTAAAGGTAGTTGGCAGAAAAAAATTGTGATTTTTTTATTTGAGAATAACTGAAAGTTAATGTGAAAATCTTATAAATCTTAGACTCTGATTGGTAAAGGGGTACCAACTAGGCCCAGGGAATATCGCAGAACATCATCGAGTTGAAAAAAATACGTGTAACAATATACCATCAATATCTTCTGATAATTTAACCTCCTCAACCTCAACAGCCTGTATTGGTCCACTGCTGGACGCAGGCCTCCTCCTAAAAAGCATCTTGTTGTCGTTTATCTAATGAAGGGTGATGCCAATAATCCCCACGCTGGGCATACGGGTTAGGGATCGCAGTTCGGTGGTAGAGTTTTTTGCAGGGAGCGTTGCTGCCCGCCCCGGTGGATATTACTTAGTCGCCTTTTACGACACCCACGGGAAGAGATGGGGTGGTGCAAATTCTAAGCCAGCACCACACAGCTAAGCCAACACCCACAGTAGCTTATTACGATTTCTGTGATAATCTTATTGACAGACTAATTAGAATGTTTGAGTCAGGTCTATTGAAGTCGGTTCATCCTTTTTTTTTTAAATAAACTCAATTATCGTTGACTGCGTAGAAGAGTAGTCGTCGTCGCCTGCAGTGGATATAGTTGGCAACTTGCAGTCCGTGTATAATGAACCCTTAGATACCACGCTCCCTCGCTACGCATTACGCAGCAGTCTGGTCGAAAGGCAAGCAGCATGCGTCAGTCATCATCCCAAGCAATACATTACGTACAGTACGACAATCGCTGCCTTCCGCTGCAAAGCGGCTGTTGAGCACCGGGAGCTGTCAAGTTAACTGCAGTGCACCGCAATCAAACAATTGACGATACACAAATATTACCAGTAAGGTCAGTCGGCTGTTGTTATCATATCGCATCAACAGCCGTTACCCTTATCAAACTGTGTGTAGAATATATATGTAAACCGCCTATCTTCAACTTTAACCCCAATAACCTATATTGGGTCGCAGGCCCTGGTAAGCGCCTAATAGGCTTTTATCTGTTCAGAGTCAAATCGTTTATTATCTGCTTAAAGTTGCGATGTCCCTACCTTATAAATACCCAACTAGCGACCTATACAAAAAATGTAACGTCCTTTCTGTCAGAAAAATATTTATATACAACTGCATAAAGCGATACCACACAGAAACTGTCCCAACTCTACCTCCCTCAAACAAACGATTAGATAAGTGCCCTGTTCCAAGTTATCACTGTGAAATTGCTAGGAAGCACTATAGACGACTCGCTCCAATCATTTACAATAAAATTAACTTGAAAACTAAAATTAAATCTATGACAAAACATAAGCTAAAAAGCTGTGTTATCGAATGGCTAAACGGATATGACTACGACGGTGTAGAGCTGCTCTTAAATAAAACAACGTAAAGTTTATTAATTTGATAACTGATAAGGTTAGCTCCCTAGTTAAATATATACAAACTAATTTTTTCTAATGTTACAAATAACAAAGAGCCACTAAACGCACATAGCTAGTATATATCATAAAACATACAGACGAATTGAGAACCTCCTTCTTTTTTTGAAGTCGGTTAAAGCGTACCTAATAGGTGCATAATAATTACACTGTAATACTTAGTAATAACCTCCAAGTATATTTACCAAAAATATTATTATTATTTTCTTTATTTAATAGGAACCTACTTATAGTACTTACGAGTAGGTACTTACAAGTATGTAGCATAGTACTTATAGCTTTATATTATTAACTTTTTGCTTATTATAAATTTGTGCAAAATGCAAGGAATTAGTATCCTGTAAAACTAAGATAGTTCACCATAAAAATGTACCATACCAACTATATCTAGACTAGTATTATACTTGTACCTACTCCTACTCATTGTTTATGTAACTAAACTAGATATTAACTACAAATTTATGTACCTTTTTTTAGTTTAAATATGGGAAGAAGCTGTTCACCTGTAACACAGCTACATTGTAGCTACCACAGGGGACGAAGCTCTTATTTTATTTGTACTATTATTTTGGAAAATAAACGATTTTGTATTTTGTATTTTGTATCTGATGGGGGGTAGTGCCCATAATCCCCACACAAGCACTGAGCATGCGGGTTGGGAATCGCAGTTTGGTGGTAGAATTGTTCAGCATGGGGCGCTGCTGCCACCCTACGGTGATATAAACCAGTACTGTCCACAGTAATAATTCAGTTTTCGCCACAATACCAAACTATACAATGATACAGAGTCCTTGCTAGACACCGGTGAAACAGCAACAGTCTTGGCATTGACGTCTAGTGAGTCAGTCAACATCGCACCTCGCTCCGCGACGCATGTACGCTAAACGAGAACGCACGTGTTTGTTTACGATGAAGTGTCACGCGCGATAGCTTGTGCTGTATTTTGTGATTGAATTGGATTTTATGGGATTCGCTTTGTAGATGCGTAAGTTGGTTTTGAACAATGTAATGAAAAAATCTATGATTTTTTGATCGAAAATTCAACCATTGATTTAGAATTTTCGATTGTGGGGATTGTCCAGGTCAGGTCTTTATTCATAATCAATCAGTGAACCTTCAATCTGTTATGTGATTATTTCTAATCTATAAGTCGTTGCGGTTTTCTTTAATTCGCAACCTGAAGAATACTTCGAGTGTTTTTTATTTAATGTCAAAAGCCTTTGTACAAATTCGTACAAATCAAGTTTTTTTTCTACTTACTTACGTTACTAGGAATGTACTGTATATTTAGATAATTAATTTTGTTTTAAAAAACTATAAACAGACTTCAATTTTTATAGTTTTTTTCTTGAATTTTCATGGATCCCATTGTAAGAACTAAACAAAATTAAAATGGGACCACACAGGAAGCACCAGCTTTCATATAAAAAAAGAATCATGAAAATCGGACCACCCAGTCCAACAAACATAAAAAAATATATTTAATTTCTGTCCTTTCAATATGTAGAAAAAAGAAGCGACGAAGAAACCTTCAGCGAGTTAGTTGTTATTTTTCGAGTGTTCTCTATCATTCTATATCATCATCAGTAGGAAATACTGAGACGATAGCTCGTATTCCCTCGTCTGGCTGCTCAGTAAAAAAAATATCTGGACCTGAAACCTTTACATCGATTTATGTGTAACGATGCGTAGCGATCTAGCGATATTCCTACCTATAAAATAGTCTAATTTCATGGTTCCTCATACATTACGCTGGTAGGCTACCCACCAACTCATTACAATAAAAGAAAATATTTAGGCTCACACGTATTAACATATTACGCAAGCATCCTAACAAGTTTTTATTTAACGATTAACACAGATTTTAATGCATAAATTTCGTCGTCAACTGCCTACGATTGTGTGACGAATGGAAATAAATCAAAATTAAGAAACCGGCGTCATTATAACGTAGCCATGACATTGTTATCGATGTTGGTAAATACAAAACAATAAAATATATTTTATTTTATGCAAATCGAGAAATTAGTTGATAGAACTAATTTGGTAATCATGCATAAAAGGCGCTCTGGCGGGGGAGACATATTCAACAGTGGAAAATATTCAATTACAAAAAAGCTTATACAGTTTACTGTTCTGATCCTTTTAGTGATTAATATAACCCCTGACCTTGTAACTATTTAATAACTAACCTTTACGTTAACGTATAAAAAACTAGATCCAGTCCAGCTTTTCCAAAAACAATAACTTACACTTTGGTGTGTGACATACTGGAAACTCTCATTCGATTTCTGTGTCGCAATATTAATTTTTGTAATGGCAAAAATTCATCATCAACCTAAATTAGTCCACTATGAGAGGCATCACACTAATATTATACATGCGAAAGTTTGTATGGATGTATGGATACTACTGAACGGATCTGGCTGAAATTTTGCACACAGGTACTTTTTATCCTTTATTCAGTTCCCGTGGGATGCCAATTTTTTTTTCGTTTCCGTAGGAACAACGCGTGCTTAGCCGCGCAAGGGCGCAGGTAGTATGTATGTATAGTACCTATATGTGCATATACATATACCTCCCCTAATGAACTCCATAGCGCCCTGTCATCAAGAATCTGCCTGCAGTCTTTAGCAGATCGCAAAAATGGTTATTAATTATAGATCGGAAATTAAATCCTCTAGTCAGGACAAAAGTTTCCATCTAGGTATGGCATTGCATTGTATAGTTTCAAAATTCAATGACCAATACGAACGGTTTTAACTCTACAAAAACATCTACGTAGAAATTCCATTGTTTAAGATTTTGTCACTCCAACTAGTAACCACATGAGAATATAACATAAAGCAGTGGGTGTTATTATTTGATTGCTTTGAAAAAACTAGAAACCGATTTCAAATTCTATAGTAACACTGTTTTTTAAGTTTTGCGGCAAAGATATTAACCCCGATATAAATCCCTTGGGTATAAAATTTATGTTACTTCGGGATCAGTCTACATGCAATGGCACAATCATTTCAAAATCGGAAGAAATCGACTCCTTAAATCACTTAACTGAGTTTATCTTAGTAGTATTATTGAAACGGGTATTTATTGCGTTTACTTACCTATTTTTCCCGACGTATATGCAGGTTTACAGTTTAAAAAACCGTGACCCATAGTAAACAAAAATAAGTTAAATAATACTATAATAATGTGTTTAGATTACGTAATTTTAAATATATGAGTTTACTAGTTTCTGCCGCGGCTTAGAACCTTTTTTTATATGGTAACCTCAAAAGGAAACCCCTATCCCATTGGAAGTGATTTATGAGACAAAACATAGCCTATGTTTTATTCGAGGCCTAGTCCTATGTAAATTTTCTTATCGATCCGTTCAGTAGTTTTGGCTTGAAGAAGTAACAAAGATCCATCCATGCCATCTAAACTTTCGCATTTATAATATTAGTGCAGTAAAGTCCAGTAATAGAATTGAACGAGGTTTTCAAGTATATATTATATATATCTCAACAATACTACTTAATCGTTAATCTTAAACACTGTAAGAGCTTAAGAACTTATGTTTACGGCAAAATTTCTTAACACAGAAAACCACTTACACGTGCAACAGTTTCTCGTAACATAGTTGATTTATTAGTCAAAGCTCCGTAAAGTATCATGACTGACAGCTATTGTGATGTCCCAACCCAAGCCAACAACGGACCTAATGTATTAGACAATCCCTGACTAAGTGATAGAAGAAATAGGAAAACGTCTAGCCAAATTCCAATTGAGGAAAACCATATTTTCTGTTGTGTCCAAAGACTAGAGGTCACGTATCGAGGTCGCTGTTTTATTGTCAAAGCTAGATCGCGAAGTCAAATTACCAGATCCCGACGTTTTTGTTTCGACGTTGTTGCTGTTGAAGGATAGCGAGTTTTCAATACAATTGGAGCTCTTGTACACGCATGTTTTTTCGGCGTAAAAATCTACAATTAATTCGCTGTTTACTCTGGATTTCAGGCAAACTGAACGGCCTATTCCTTTGCAGTCACACAATCACTTTCAAGAGCAAATTCAATCGAGATGTAGCAATTGGTAAAATATTGCAGACAATAATTTGTAGTAACTACAGTGTTGGCGGATAGGATTAGAAATAGAGGTGAACTTGACCGGCCCAGCGCGCACGCACCGGGTCTCACAGCTGTTTCCTAATCTGTTTCTGTAATGATACGCTTGGCTACATCACTGACACCTGAACCTCAACAGACTATATTGTTCCACTGCTGGAAGCAAGCCTTCCCCTGATAAGAGCCTTAGGTATTGGCTTTATATCATGGGGGGCAATGCCAATATCCCCACGCAGGGCATGCGGGTCGGGGATCGCAGTTCGGTGGTAGAATGGTTCTGCAGGGGGCGCTGATGCCCACCCCCGATAGATATTATCCCCTAGTCGCTTACGACACCCGCGGGAAGAGTTGGTGTGGTGAAAATTCTAAGCCGGCACCACACGGCTAACCACTGTCACACTAATATTATAATGAGAATAAAATGACTGCTCGACAATGACCAGACAAAATGATTCAATCCCAATGTCAATAAGTAAATTGGGGAGGTAACCTATGCTGTAATCAGCAAATTGGATGAAACGTCCTTTACCTACAAAACTAATAAGGCCTATTGAGATAATATGTAGAGTTACGCAAGAACCAGTACATAATTATATTAAGAGGCCTATAGAGGTTTAGATAACCTGATCATTTCAAGTTTAACTTGTTGGTTTATATGTGAAAGTTATTTATTAGGAACTTGAAGGCTATGACGGGAAGTTCCATAAAGGTGGTTATTATATTACCCATAACACAAGCCCTGTTTAGCTCGAACCTAGATGATGCTGTATGGATTTCAAGCATTATTATTTATTATTAATATATATTTCATAACTAGCGGTGTCCGCGGCATCGTCTGCGTGGAATTAGTAATGTCATGGGCGTTGTTTTCTTTGCGCTGTACCGTAATTATTTTCTAAAATAAAAGTAGAATTTATCCGCTATAACATCATCTATCTTGACAGTGAAAGTCCTGAAATCGGTCTCGCAATTTCGGACATCGAAACTTTGACATGAAAATCTATGAAAATACTATAAAATTGAAGTCGGTTAAAAAGTAAGATTATGGTATACATGTGTGTGTGTTGGTGTGAGTAAGGTGTGTAAAGCGTGAGAGTTTAGTCTGAAAGTGCGTTTGTTTGAACCGAGGATGACATTTCTGAGTTCGGTCCTTGTTGGTACATTTACATAATATTGCGCATATGCTCCAAAGTGCATATGGCTGACCATTATGTTGGACACATTGAGGTGCGGCGTAGTGTTGAAATTTTAAAGTAGAAGGTTAAAAATATGTTGGGAAGAACAACAAATAAAACATTGCTTAAAATATGATATGACAAGCATGTATTTTTTTTATAATTACGTAATATCCCGAAAATGTTTCAACTTCCACCAGGATTACCAATTGCGTTACGAGATTATGTGACGGGATAGGAGTCAAATACGATAACGATAAATAAATAATAGGTAATGATGGACCATTTGAAAGTAAGTTAGACGGTTCACGAACGGTCAGCGGAGGCTTGGTAATTAAAAATAAATTATAGGCACTTATATGATAACGCATTTGGGGGATAAAGGTGGTATTCCCCCAAATAGGAACAGAGGGAGATCTCCTCTGACCGGGCCCGACACATCTGGTCCACAGAGCCTGGTGGTCTTTCGACCGACAGTTGATGTCGGGTATTCGTATATCAGTTAGTGGCAGCGATACAAGCGTTTGCGCGATCTAGGATAGTTCGGCAGTTTGTCGCTAAAGTTCGCCTACAAAGCAAATGCGTTATCAGTGCCTATAAGCTGCCTATCCATATCACCCTTGCCGTTCAACATTATAAAGTTTTTCTCGTTTTCTGACTCACTCGGCCAGAACATGAGTCAGAAAGTCATTTAAAATGTAGGTTTGTCTAGTAAAACTACATGTTTTGTTCTAATGGAGTCATAAAACCCAGACGTAAATTTGCATTTTGTCACATGAACACATAGCATAGTTTCCATTTCAGACCGATCCGTTCAGTGGTTTGCGTGAAGAGGAAATAAACAATCCCTCCATCCCAAATTTCGCGTTTGTGTGATGGCCCTTGGAATACTTTTACTGAACTACGAATAAGACACTTTAGATAAATTTATTATTTTATTGTAGGTATTGTCTGTCTGTATCAAAAGTATCACGTAATGCCTGTGATAAAGTTATAGCATTTTTAAATGATGTAAAGTCAAGAACAACAAGATAAAACAATCATAATGCATAATAGCTAGTAAGGAATTGACATGGGTCAGTCGAGCCACCTTTTTTAGGGTAAGTTAATTTATTTTTATATCGATTATTTAGGTGAAAAAAGAAACGAAAAATGCATTTTGTTCTTATTCTAAATACTAGTTTTATTTGGTTGATATTCTTAAATGGTAATGTTCTTTGTTAATAAGATAGAACAATTAATAATTCAAAAGCTAGGTCATTCCGTTTTTCGACCGGCGAAACCAAGGGAATCAAGTTACCGGGGAAAGGCCACCAAGTACGACCTTGAAAACCTGACCAGCGCGAAACAACGCAATAATGCTAAACTCGTTTTGTTAGCACGTGTTACGGCATCGTGATATCGGTTACTTTTTATAGAATCGATTTTCAACCAGGCCATTTAAAGCTAGTTTTATAGAATCGATTTTCAACCAGTCCATTTTAAGCTGGAGACTCGCATACACTGAAAAAATATAATAGTTAAATTTACTAAATTCTCAGTATTTTTTACAAAAGCAACGTGTAAAAATAGGTCCTACACACTTTTTTGTTAATTTAACTAAACACAAATGGTTAAACTTTTACAAAACTGGTTTAGTATTACTGACTCATAGCTTTTGTAAACTATACAATACCAGTCATGCAATATTCACTCATTCTGTTTTGTATAATTTAAGGATTTTGTTTAGTATTTTTTAGTAAACCTGTTTAGTATATTTTACTCCATGATTTACCTAAACGGTACTATACTAGTTTTGTAATACCTACTCATTCTGTTTCGTAGATTTAACGAGTTGTACTTAGTATTTTCTACTAAATCGGTTTTGTATATTTTACCCATCAGCTTTTGTAGACTATACGATACTACTCATGTAATATCTACTCCTTCTGTTTCGTATAATTTTAGGGATTTTGTTTAGTAAATTTCATTAAACCTGTTTTGTATATTTTACCCCTAATATACGTAAAATGTACGATAGTGGTATTGTAATATTCACTCAATCAGTTTCGTATAATTTACGGGTCATGTATGTATTTTTTGCTAAATAAGTATCGTCTAAAATACCATTATTGTATAGTACGTTCTACGAAATTTGTTTACTTATTTACTTTCGTATATTTTGCAACTTTACTTTGGTTGAATCTACAAACAAATTGAATAGGTATATAATACGCTTGACTTTTAACAGTAGGTATTGCTTTCGTAATATTTACATATTATCTTTTGTATATTCCACGCTTTTTTTATTATTGATATTATAGGGTACCTGGGTTTTTAAGTTGGCTACTTACGGCCGTTCCCAATAATCAGATGGATTGAATATTTGAGAATGGCTGTAAGAAGCTAACTTAAACATGTAGGTACCTATGATCAATAATCCAAAAAGCGCAAACAAGTAAATAATGGGAGAACAATACGTACTTACCTAAAAGTCAAGGGTATTATAAACTCACAAAAAATGTCCAAGTAGAAAGTTCCAAAGCAGATTAAATAAACGAAAGCAAATGCATAAGTCAAAACAAATTCGTGAAATGTACAAATTTAGCAACAATATATATAACACAGGACATTATACGCAAACAAATTATTATCAAAATCATTACACTCAATTGAATTATCATATTATACATAACAATTAATTAATGAATATTACAATTCCCAGATTTGGCCAGGATAAGGATTCAAATAATAGTAAATGTAATAAATAAAAGAACTTTTTATTTTACTAACAAACACAAAATGACACCAACAAATTACGTAGGAAACGCTCGTTCCCTCGTTTTACATATTTTAGTTTACCTAGACGTAACAGAATTGCCACCATTATATAAATAAGTACGAACTGAATTCTACAAGAAATATCTCAATCACATCAGGCATAATAAAAGTTACAAAATAATGATAAACATTTCTGGTTTTATCAATCTCGAAACTCCAGATTCATAATTAAGGGGCTGACAACCGTCAAACATCTTCTCGCCGTATTTACGGTTATGGTGTAGTTTTCTTCGTTCGTACTAAACTTATGCAATTTTTTTGGTAGAACTTGTTTTGATCAAATTCGGCCACTTTTTAAACAACTTCAACTCACAGTTCGAAAACAGGACGTCAAAATCTGATTCAATCTGAAAATAATTTAAATTTTGGTAAGTAGGTATTATATACATTTTAGCATAATTTTTTTCAAATTTAATTTTAGGAGAAGAGGAGGTATTCAAGAGGTTGCGGGGTCGATTCCCGCCTCGGGACAAATATTTGTACGATCTGCAGATATTTTCGAAGTAAAATTAAAAATATCTATCTACATTAAGTAGTGTATTGTATTAAGTATATCAGTTATCTAGTACCCATAAGATAATGCTGTGTGAATTGTCAGAAAAATATTTATTTATTATTTATTTATTTATATAACCAGCCGGTAACATCCACTGCTGAGTATAGGCCTCTTCTTTATCTCGCCACCCCATACAGTCTCAAAGTATGATAATAGAGCTAGTTAACACATAAGATGGATTTTATTTTATATTACAATTTGTATTTTATTGATTGTGTAATTATAATTGTAATCAATGGCAAACAGACTACAATATTTGATGTAGTAAATAAAGAAACTTACTTCTTTTGAAACTGCCACTCAACCCAGAGATATTTGATTCCACTTCAAATTTATCAAGATCATTGGATGCAATAGACTCTGAGTCCATAGAACAAGTGCTCTGAAAAAAAAAATAAACTATTTAGTAAGTGCAAAGAAAATATTAACTACTTTGTAATCTTTTTTTAAAGAAATTATAATTGTGCATTAAAGTACATTCACAAAGCATCACATATCCATGTAGGTACCTACCTATAATATTATTTGCTTACCAATGTTTTATTTTCATTTCCGAATCGAGATAGTCCAGCCTTCAACTTTATTCTATCTTTTATTTTATTTGATTGTATGAGTTCATTAATATCTGACTCGGTAATATTTTCAACACAGAAATAGCTCCAAATCGTGTTCTAGAAAAGATTATATAAAAATGATTTAAAAATGTCTTGAAATAAGTAGGAACAATGATGAAATAACTGGGACTGCAGTGGTTTATGAATGACGATGAGCAAAGTACCTATCCTTTCTTTGCTCATCGTCATTCAAAAGCCACTGCAGCCCCGACTACAATGATTATATAAACAGCCTAATGATAAACTACCTAACATCATCAGGCTACAGTAAGCCTATGCTGGACATAGCCCTCCCCTAATGAGTGATTATTATAATTCACTACTAGCTACTCACAGACAGAAATTGTAATAATAAGCTACTATTATTACGATTTCTGTGTAGTTACCCTAGGTAGGCAAAGATGCCCAGTTAACCAAACATCGAGATTATTACAGTTTATCGATGTCATCAAGTCAATTAGTTAGGTAGGTAGGTATAGGTTTTACATACCTTTGAACACTCTTCGAGTGTCTTCCGAGACTCCCCACGGATCCAGCTCAATCACGAAATTATTATCAGTATCAATATCAAGTACGTTCGGATCGTATTCCTTTTCTTCCATGATTGATCAGGCAGGCAGGCAGGCAGACTCAGCAAAATGGCTAACGAAACACCCTCCACAGTTTCGAAAAAAGGCACTTTATTGCGTACTTTCAATGAAAGTAGGTAGTATAATTCTGTTTTACCCATATGAACACAGAATCGTTTTAATATAAGAAGCAGGAGTCCAAATAAAATACAATAACCACGTAAAGCAGGAGTCGTCGTCTTTCGCTCGTTAGCGTCCCACTGAGCGAAGTGAGCGCGACCCCCCTCCCTTATTACAGTTATTAATTTTCTAATACGAAACAAGGTACGTTAAATTAACACTCACAGTATTGATTCTACAAAACTACTTTTGTAAATTATTATGCCTGTCCGTAATTTACCTACCTACCTACTTACCAACGCAAGGTTCTTTCGGGTCTAGGTACCAAGAGAAGACTGGTCTTCGGTTTTCCTAGTTATTACCTGCGCCATTTACGTCAATAGACACTTCCACCCCCAAGACTCTAAGGCCCGTATTATGAAAGCATGCTCGGTCATCGACCTATGCTTGAGTGACACTTATGCCATAGAAAAGCGTTACTCAAGCATAACTCTATGACTGAGCAGGCTTTTATAATACCGGCCTAAATCCTAAGCAGCTTAGGATTTAGGCCCGTATTATAAAAGCCTGCATAGTAGGTACCATACATATAGATAGAAGATGGAAAATACATAGGCAGGAAGGTACCTACTTATTATAATATACCTAGGGACATACCTAATTGCCTGATATGTATTCGAGAGCAAGTGTCGTCTATATTAATATTAAAAAGGAAAATTAATATAAAAAGGAAAGATCTGATTGTTTGTTTGTTTATTTGTTTGTATTGAATAGGCTTCGAAACTACTGGACCGATTTAAAAATTCTTTCACTTTACTTCTAAGCCCCTCGAGTTGGAGTTTGATTTACTGGTTTCAGTTCTGTAGAGTTTGAAATAATTCCACTCTAGCCAAGGTGAGATACGTGCTGATGAGGGGGCAAAATACGCCAGCTAACGATAGGTACCTATTCTAAGGAACCCTATTACAAAACTAGAAAGTTATTTTTACGACAGTACATTGTTGATTTTATTATAGTTTTGTGTAAAATGTGCATCAAAATCAAATTATTTATTTAAAATTAAAATGTTACAAGTTTGGATGTTTGTGGCTCAATCACACCCTAACCACTGAACCGACCACAGCCACAAAAGTGGCTCGCAGCGAAAAAGCTTGATTTCCAACGCCACAATAGTGGCGTGACGTAAGCGAGAGCGCAATCAGTTTTTGTTATTTCTTGTGAATTATTTAGATAGACGGACAACTAGCAAAACATTGTACCCAGTTGGGCTGAAAGCTATTGACAAGCTATAGGTACCTAACCTACACATTAGATGGAGCTGTTATTTTTAGAAATCAATCTGTAGTCAAAACGGGAATAAACAGTGCGAGTTCGTGCGACGAGTGTTTATTTATTAATTGAACATCAAATTATAGTTGAATATACTAAATCGTATTATGTTAAATTGAGTTTGGCAAAAGCAACATCCCAGATCATTAATTTTACACAGAACTTTAGTAGTGAAGCACGCGCCAGCTCACGTTATTTTTAGGTACATTCTTACAAAACTAGATAGAATTTTTTACGAAAGTACACTGTCAAATTGTTTACTAATTCAACATCAAGTTATAGTTGAATATATTAAATCATTTTGGTTGAATTGCGTTTAGCAAAATTAACATCCAAGATCATTATTTTTACGTAGAAGTTTAGTAGCGAAGCATGCGCCATCTAACATTACATTTAGGAACCTTCTTACAAAACTAGAAAGTTGTTTCTACGAAATTACAATGTTAAATTTGTTATACTAATTGAATATCAAGTTATAGTTGTATATACTAAATCGTGGATGTTGAATTGAGTTTGGCAAAATCAACATCCTAGATCATTAATTTTACACAGAACTTTAGTAGCGAAGTATGCGACATCTAACTTTATTTTTAGGAACATTCTTACAAAACTAGAAAGTAAGTTTTACGAAAGTACACTGTCAAATTGTTTACTAATTCAACATCAAGTTATAGTTGAATATACAAAAACGAGGATGTTGAATTGCGTTTAGCAAAATCAACATCCAAGATCGTTAATTTTACATAGAACTTTAGTAAAATGCTTACGTCACTTGACGATACCCTCGAGAAACATTTTACGAAACATACATAAGTGTATTTAACATACAGTTTTCTAGTAACTTTAACTATATTTTATAGGTTAATGTTTACCTTTGTGGTTTAGTAAAATAAACAACGAGTTTTTGTAAAACCAACGAGGAATTAGGTTGATTTTATTAGTTAAAGCCTCAAACTACTCAAGTTTAGTAAATTTAACAATCATATTTTTTCAGTGTACGGTTTTACTCGATAGTTTCACTCTAAAGCGAATTAAAAACGTGTGGACCGCAAAATCAACAACTTGAATGCTTGTTTCGAGCCGGCTCGATGGAATTGAAGAAAATTTAATTGCCTTTCTCACCTACTCGAGGCGAATATTGATGTATTACGAAGATTGATGCTGAATCCGCACTCAGAGACGTTAATGCTTACTGTCACTAAGACAAGGTTCATTATGAATGTAAACGGGTTATCTACGAACCTTGTTCGCCCTGAAAATGTCCCTCGTTAAAGGATGAAACGTTGGTGTTCTTCCAACACAAACAAGGTTAGCTTAGGAAGTTAACGCGTTCACTGCCCAGCTCTGCGGTGCGACCCGCAGGGGCGCGCCTCAGCTCCACGCAGATAGAGACTGGCACCTGCGTCTTGGGCCATGAAGGTGTTAGTGTATAATGTTTAGTGTATAATGTATAACGCATTCACTGCCCAGCTCTGCGGTGCGACCCGCAGGGGCGCGCCGCAGCTCCACGCAGATAGAGACTGGCACCTGCGTCTTGGGCCATGAAGGTGTTAAACCGCTTACATTCATAATGAATTCGTCAAACTACGAGAGTTTTTATAGTAAAATAAGTAAAGGTATTGAAATGTTCTTCTTCTTTTTAATTTTCGCTTTGCTGTGACATGTTTTGACACAAAAATAGAATGTGGAGGTTTAGTTTGCGTAGAGCCCGGAGCGAAGTTAAGTTACTTGACGTGTTTGCTCGATAGAGTATAAACGCATGTGAGTACCCAGCTTTACGCTCTATGTAAGTGTTGCATTGTTGTTTTTTTGGTAGATTATGAAACATTATACGAGTACGTGGGAATTAAGCCGGGTCTAAATTTAAGAATACATTTAACTCGCCTTTTAGGCATTGTAAAAGTATATCAAGTAAACGAAACATAACTTGTAGACTTAACTCTCAAGGGCTTCCGCAATACTTTCAAAAAGTGAGTTCTTGTCAGGGCTCTACATTAAAATTTATGCGGTTCAATAATTTAAAAATATTTACAGTTTTTAGTCTAGCTCTTGTCGGTGCAAATGGTATAAATTCTTCCACTTTTCTCTTTCCAATGCGTCATATTAATTCAATTCTTTACAAATGGTTTGCTGATACATTTTCATCCATTATTTCACTATTATGAAATTCCCCTGTGCTTTATACAGGGTGTACGATGTGTACTAAGCCGCAAGGCGATGCAACAGTCTGCAATTAGCTCAATTGTTTCCATTGTAAATATTTGTTTTAATTTATTTTTCTAATAAACGAGTATGATTGTAATTTTATTTTTCAATAAAGATTTGTAAAATTGTAACCCACTAAATATTTACTAATTTTAGTAATTCACAAGTTAATTCCATCGGGGTCCAGAATCCCTTACGGTTTAGAGGCACCCTGTACTGGCAACGTTTACGTGCAAGTTAGGTATATGAGCAAAGTCGCGGGCAGAAACCTTTTTAGCTGGCATTGACAGATATACCGATGTAAGTCCATTATTTAGAGGAATACAAAAGCCTGAGCTTTTTGCTTAGTATTCCTCTCAGGGCATCGTCATATCTTAGTCACTGTCAACCGGTTACAAGCCCACGCTGTTCCACACATGTAGATGGATTTACCACCATACCGCATACCTTGGACAATGGTTTCTTTTCGATGGTCGTGGGCAGTCCAAGCAAAAAACTCATTACAGTGGTTAAGTAATAAGGTCATGTTGTACCTTATTTCTGTTTATGTTTTGTGGTGCCGGTTTAGAATTTGCACCATCGCAACTCTTTCCACGGGGGTCGTAAGTGGCGGCTAAGGGATATCCAATTAACGGGGGCGCCCCTTGCAGAACATCCAACAAAAAAACTAACAGGTGCAAACAATTAAGGCAGGTTGCTAGGGTTTCTATTGAGTATATATTTTACAGGAGAAATATTGAGAAGTTTGTGAGTTGAAGCTTTTTGAAAAATGGACAACGCATAAAAGAATTTGAACCTTTTCTTCGTAGACAAACGATTCACCATAACCGCCTTCAATGGGGCAATAAGATCCGCGTCCTTGCCAACCTTAGAACTTCACAAACTCCCCAGTCTATGTATTTTCGAAATCAATTAGCATCGTGCAGTAAACGTTGATGGTCATCGTTCACCTATCATGAACGACTCCGGCATTCCAACCACACGCATCAAACTGTTCACCTCTGTAATTATCGCCTTCGTAATGAATGAACATAAGGCGCGATGCACACCGGGCCACCAAAGTGGCGTGGCATAAGATTAATGTAAACCATTCGATCAATTGATTCCATCTTCTGAATAAAAAATAATGACTTCAATTTTAATATCCCACAAGTATATACAATATGTCACTCAAACCATGGGATTCCTAAGCTTTTTTTTGTAAAGGATGAACACATCAACAATATTTACTCAGCATAGTCATTTTTAATTGGAGGCACGATACTCATAGAAGAGACGGAGTTTGTTTGATGGTATGAAGAAAGACAAGCTGGCTGATGGCTAGATGGCTTAGACAAGATATCTTAATGAGTTCTTGACCAAACAGAAAATCACTTCTCCTTTTTCAGGTACGAGAAAGAAAGCCGTACAAAAAGCTGATGAACAAGAAACAAAAAACCAAAGAACTGAGCCATGGAACAACACCTAGCCGCGGTGTTAACCTTTTTGTCCTTGATAGCAGCAGGTTGGTAAAAGTTGTTCTCAAAACAATCACGTATCCTGCATATGATAATGCAGTCTGTGTTTATTCTACCTAAGTACTTGTTATTTAAGTCGAGCTAAATTTGAGTAAAAAGGGCGTTTCTGTGTAAAAAATAAAGTAGTCTCTGTCTGTTATATTATCACAAATTAAGAATTTAGCACATCTCGTTTGTATCTCAAGGAGGCTAATTATTGTAAAAGAAGAGCGAAGGCTTGCGAAGCCGAGGGCATAAGGAGGTTCAATTTATGATAGCAAATCAAATATGACCTCGTGTTTAATGCATAGCGTTCAGGAACTTTATACAAGCCAATGCACTTTATAATTTGTTCCGTGTTCCAATCCAACCTGTGATTTGCTTCATGTAACCGATAATTAATCGTGCGCACGCAAAATGCTAAATACGTTTTTTCGTAGCTATACTTCGTACCGATATAATATCAAACCCGATATAAGCGCAGAAAACTGTGATATATTGCAATTACGAAGCAAGGGCCGATTATAACCCTGTGAATGGTTTCTCAACTGCCATATCCTGTTGAGATACAGATTTTGCAACTGGATTAACTACAGGTCAAAGGTTAAATCTTGAGCCTAGCAAATAATATTTGTACTTGTCTGAATACAGAAAAGTGTAGATAAAACAGCGAATGAATCATGAAAGCCTTGTACAAAATTCCAGATAAATGTAAGGCGTATTCTATTCGGCATATTCGATGAGTCATGAACATTAGTTATTGACAGAGGTACATACGCGGTCAAGATCAACTCGCTATACGCTAACAAGCTGTTCAAATAATTTACACAAGTGTTTACCGAACGCAATAGCAAGCCGTAAGGTGGTACGATTTAATATAACACAACTTATGGCATTCAAACTCAAGACTAAGTAAATATTCTAAGTGATAGTTTGTCTTACAACGCCACTAAACAAATCAAAGAGAATAAGGGAAAAGAGTGCAATAGGAGCTAAGATCGCAACAAGTCTGTACCCCGGAGAAGGATCGCCGAAGTCATAGCACAGTGCGTCGAACCTCGCACCCTTTTCCACACATTTGGCACCAGGCGGGCCACTAGTGTAAATAGGCTTATCCGTATCACATCTAGATTCGTCATTTTCAAGAAACGAGCATTTGGAAACCAATCGTGCAATCAGTCCTCTGGTTCCGTTGCTATGATCTATCAGTTTCTTTCTCACCCATCCATTCTTATAAACTTGGTTTAAGCTGTCCAAGTCTGATGTCCTTAGCAGCTTTCCCTCTCTGAATGGGTTTGCAGAGTTTTCTGGCAGGTCTCCGTGTAAGTCGTTCACTTTATTAATATGTATTCCTTGGGACTTGAGAAATTCAATGTCTGTGATATCAACATCACTGAAATCATAGTGCGGAGTTATGTCTCGGTGCGCAATAAGTCCACAGAAGTAATTTGTTTCGATAAAAAACGGTGCGCCTGGCGAAAAATTGCAGACCACTCTTATGTCGCCTTTTGGTCTTGAACCAAATGCACATCCGACTTTGTAAGTCTCTGCCCACAGCAACTGAACGGTGTTAAAGGTATCAGGAGAGGGATGCCCGCACTCCACATCGGTTCTAGTTAACTTTTTTCCTGCACTTAAAAACCAAGCGTGAATGCAGCCTACTGCGGGCATTAGGAAACATTCCATTTCTGGTACGCTAGAAATAAACAAAGGTTAAACAGTTAAGAATTGAACAATAAAAAACAAATAATATGACAATGATTATAGCACTAACATAACCTACCATTTACTAACAGTATGTAAACAGCAGAAGTCGACGTATTTAGTGCACTCCAGTTGCATGATGTATTCATTGTCAATAGAGGAACACGGGGCAACTCCCGGCAGACATTGCATGAGCCAAGCCACGGCCATGTCTTGCAAATCAAAGTCGTATATTATTTGCTTCATATCCGCGGCAGTTGGTAAATGCTCATATTCATCTGCCGCACCTTTTGCGACACTATTCCTCATAGAATTCAATTTATTTACCAAAGCAGTTTGCTCCGTTATTGTTGGTACAAAAACTTTGTATTCTCTGTGACACAACGAAGAGTATACTTTCCTGGCAAAAAGACACAGTGTATGATCACCGAAGCAAGGAGATACTCCGCACCATTTATTAGCAACTTTGGCTGGATCAGCGAGTAAAAAGTTTTTAGGCACAGGCAGTTTTGTAGGATTAGTGTCTATAACGTTCTTGAGCCTGCCTAAGTAAACCGCAAATACTTCCGATTCATTTCTATTGGGTCCGAATACTCCATAAATTATTGGTAGTTCCCAACAAGGAAATTTCTCGGGGACGTACCAAACTTTATCGTTTTCCATATGCATAAGATGCTCTTTGTAGGACCAAGTCCCTGATGCAGGATCTAAATTGAAAAATTCTGCCAAATATTTTAGAGACTTATTGTCATACTGCTTTGGCCCAACGGCGTCTGGTACTTTAATATCATCAGTTTCATAGTCTTTATCGTCTTCAATATATGTTATGTTTAATTTGTTATTTCCAGACAGTTGCACTTTTTTTACATGTAAAGGCTTTTGTGCCTCAGATTTGTCGGATTCTACTATATGCGGAATGGGTCGTGGTGAATATTCATCATAACTATACTCGTATTGTAATAGGACATCTACAAATTTAAATGGTTTGTGCGTTTTAGTATTTACTCTCAAATACTCAGTAGTATTTTCATAAATTGTGATATTTTTGATTGGTTCAATCTTGTCCTCATTGTTTAATACTCTCTTGGGCGATAAATATAAAAGATCGAACGCATCATCATTATCATATTCTTCATCAGACTCTATAGAAGTGGTTGTAGTTATGATGGCTTTAGAATTAGGTTGTTCAGGGTTGTCGTATTGTTTATAATCAGGATAATCGTCCTTATAACCGTATTCATTATTCATCTTCGATTGATAATCCGGGGGGATCGCTTTACACTTGTTAATTAGCAATATCACGCAAATAAATCGTAGCAACATTTTGGGTACTTGAACTCTAACTAAGCGATGTCATCTAGATTAGTATATTTCTAGAGGGTGCAAAATGTCATTTAGCAACATGTTTCAAGACGGGTCAGCGGGAAATATTAAAATAAAAAAGAGACTGTATTACTTTTACAAATGTTTGAATATTATACGGTTATTTCCTTTTGAAAGTACAGTTTCATGAAATTTTGCATATTTTTAAGAGAAACGTGAAAACCCTAATTCAATGTTCGAGTGACCAAGAGATCATTCACCGGGATGCGTAATAAATAATGTATGCGTGGGAGTTGATAAAGTGATTCATGCTTGAATATCTACAGCAAAAACTTACCGTTCAGAGAACAAGAATATAATGAAACACCTATAGTAAACAATTGTAGTCCAATCTACCAGACGCTCTTATGAACATGTGTTCTGAAGTCAACGACCCGAATAGATCACACAATCTACACATTTAGCGACATCAAAATTAATATAATTTATGATTCGGCTAGTTATATTACTCATTAAATAAACAGGCTCTGTTTGACAAACATTATAAGTGTATAAGTACATAAATTTTAAAGATATATTGCAATCCATAACTTGTTTTCAAAACACGCAGGGTTATGCAGCTTGTTTTTGTACCAAAAGAGAAAAATCTGACAAATAATAATTTTGTTTTAAAAAACTATAAACCGTGAAGTCGGTTTATATTTAATAGTTTTTTCATGAATTTTCATGGATCCCATTGTCAGAACTGAATAAAATTAAATGGGACCACACGGGAAGCACCAGCTTTCATAAAATCATGAAAATCGGACCACCAAGTAAAAGTTCTGCGGTAACAAACATACAAAAACAAAATATACATATATACAGTCGAATTGAGAACCTCCTCGTTTTTTGAAGTCGGTTAAAAATCAAGTAATTTATCAACCATCACATTTATCACCCATAGGCAGGCAAATCCATAGGATATAGATGAAGTAACATGTATTGTCGACATAGTACAAATTCGGTAAGCGCTATTATACATAGACTGCATGTCTCAAATACACGGACGCGAAGTTGCGGACTGCAGGCCACGGCAACTTGCCATCCGAGTATTGTATATGTACCTACTAGCTGTGCCCTTAACTTGGCTTAACAGGCGTTGATCCTATAGAATCGTTTAAAGGTGATTTCTATCCCACGGGAGCTGATGTATGGGATAAAAAGTAACCTATGTTTGATTCCAGGATTAGGATTACCTGTATGAAAAGTTACAGTCCGATACGTTTAGTAGTTTTTGCGTGAAGAGGTAACATACATTCATACAAACTTTCGCATTTATAATATACAAACTTTCGCCTTTATAATATTAGTGTGAAGTGTGATGAGTATGAGCCCTAAGCCTCGTTGGTCTAGCGGTCTGAGTGTTCAACCACTGATTACGAGGTCCTGGGTTCACATCCTGGGTCGAGCCAATAGTTGTTATTGGGGTTTTTCTAGCAAGAAAAATTCTAACCAGAAATCGTGTCAATTCAATGAAGGAAGTCAATTGAATCCGTAGGTAGTCGAGTCGGGTCAATAATGTCAATATCAATGGGTCAATGTTACTTGATTGATGGACAATTCGCTTTAACCTTTAAAACTACCTGGCATTGAATTTTTAATTTATCAAAGGCGTTGCAGTATTGCTGGTGACCTAAGTAGCATAAATTAATTAGATGACCTTTATCAGTGGAGTGGGCTATACCGTATCCATCGAGCATGTAGAATGTTAGTAAACAAACCACACATACTTAACCTACAATTCACTTTGTTGGCGCGTCCTTTATACGTAGTTAACACGACTTGTCGATTTGAGATACTTCCTTCAGTAAATATTGCTTACAATTACATCTAAAGCTCGACGCCAAGCAAGTCAGTTTTAGTTATTTGTGTCGTGGTTTGTTTACAAACATTCTACAAGCTCGATGGATAAGGTATAAGTAGCCAATTCGTAAGTTTAGTAGCATGTTTGTTACATTACTGAAAGATGGTTTTTCAAAAATATTTGTACATTGAAGAGCGTTGATCTAATCGTACCAATATTTAATTAATAATGTTCGACAATAGGATTTTTTTATTTTTTTAATCGATTATTTGGGTTAATACATTAACGAAAAAATATAACAGCCAAAACTTCATGCCCATACAAAAATGTTCAAGTATGACGCCACGCTTCAGGTGCCATCAATAGTTGTTGCGTTTAGACAATGTGCAGATGAGACTTAAAATATGATTACATTTCACAATAACAACATCATAAAATACAAAAATAAAGTTACAGATATATTTCTATATCAATGGAGAATACGTAAAAATAATATTAGCTTTTTTGAAGTCACATATACCGCATATACCCTATTCACACAGCATTATCTAGCCCCAAGCTAAGCATAGACCACGGGAAACTACGCGGACACCGCGAGACGCTGCTAGTTAAATTATAAAAGCAATATTTCATTCCTTCCAGAAGTATCGTCCCTGCAATGCTACCAGTGCCTAGTCAACCCAGCACCTGGCCACTACTACAACACCACAAACCTCTGCGTGCACTTCGACTATTCCGATAAGTTCATCGTCAACTGTCCCTACTCTACCATGTGTATGAAGCAGGATTTCCATCTCGATATTCAGAATGGAGGTAAGATAATTAATTTTGTTTTAAAAAACTATAAACAGACTTCAATTTTTATAGTTTTCTAGGTAAGGGATCCATGAAAATCCATGAAAAAACTACGGAAGTCATAGTTTTATCATGGATTGTCATGGATCCTATTGTCAGAACGGGACCAAATTAAAATGGGACCACACGGGAAGCACCAGCCTTCATATAAAAAGAGAATCATGAAAATCGGACCACCTAAAATTCCTATTTTTTTTAAGTCGGTTTTTTTTTAAGTCGGTTAAAAAAACAATGGTCGCTTGGAATGGCAATGAGTTCTTGGCTTTTGCTTCTTTAAAAGTAGTGGTTTCTATCGCAAACGTTACAATAGAAACAAATCAGTCTTTGTAGAGACACCTTTTTCGAAGAAAGTTAAAGGAAGGAAATAACAGTTCAACATCAACTGTCCCTACTCTACCATGTGTATGAAATAGGATTTCCATATAGATATTCAGAATGGAGATAAGAAAAACCAAGGATCGCTTATAAATGACATACCTACATAGACGATATCGCCTTTTTCTTCTTCCGGTCCTTATCCCGCGCTAGGTGGGGTCGGCACAACATGTCAGTTTCCTCCACTCTGCTCTATCAGCCGTCATCTCTGTACTCACACCTTTCTTAGCCATGTCCTCTTTCACACAATCGGATGTCGCCTTCTAATAATGGAAATAAATCTGTAAGGGCGTATCGGTCCAAGTGATCTCAAGTGTTTCCGTTGCAAGTTGATTTTATATTGAACTGATAATTTTTATTTGTTCTTAAGCGTCCTAAACTTCAATATTTTAAATATTATAATGTATCTTTTATATTTGATTGTTAGTATGGAATAGGCTACGACCGCTACTGGACCGATCTTAAACAGCTTACTTTTCAAGGAGACTATATTTTATCCCGGAATTCCTACGGGAACGGGAACTACGCGGGTGAAACTGGGAGGTGCTGCTTGTCTATATCTAAGTCCATTACATGTTTTTTTTAACAACGTAGTTAAAACCACAGTCTTGGTTTATAATGCGCGATATGGTTTTCATAAACGATACCTACCTCTTTTGATAAGAGAGGACTCAATAACATAAAACAGAGCACAAAATACTACATGGCGACGCAGATTTAATAAAACCCAGGCCTTTTTACATCAAAAAAATTACGAAGTCGATTAGAAGTAAACGAGAGTCAAGAATCACAAACGACCACTGGATAATTATCCTGGTTTGAAACTGCATGTTACGCCGAGCAAGCACCCGTGCTAAAAGTAGACTGATCTAACTATCTAGGAAGGAAATTATTAGCCTAGCTACAGATTAATAAAGTGGAATGGCAATGATTTCTTGGCTTTTGCTTATTTAAAAGTAGTGGTTTCTATCGCAAACCACAAACAAATCAGTCTTTGTAGAGACACCTTTATCGATGAAAGTTAAAGAAATGAAATAACAGTTAGAAAAACAATTAAAGAACTCGCCTTCGTATCGTAACTGTGAGAAATCTGACATATTTGATATTATTAATTTTCTCGTCAATGTCTGAATGAAATATGCCTGATTTCTCAATCCTTAACAGGAAAAACCTTGCATCTAGTATGAGTGTTCTGTTTAAATGTATTAGGATAGCAGAGGTAGAAAGCATCACTCATATTTGAATTAAAACATTCCAGTAAGAATAAAAGGCGAGCTTCGTGACTGCGCGCCACAAAAGCACGAGTACCAGGACTACAAGGATGGGCGGTGGTTTCCAAGGATAGAGATCTGGGAGCCTTACAAGGAAGGCTGCACCAGCGGCAATGACAAGGGGGAGAAGGTCACAGAAAACAGGTAGGGAGATGTGATTATCAGCTTTGTAGCTACGAAGGATAAAATATATAGTCGTGATATCATTGGAAAGTTAGAATGAAAGAAGGAGAGCTTCGTGACAACGCGTCTCAGAAGAAAGTACCACGTACCAGGGCTACAAGAATGGGTGGTGATTTCCGAGGATAGAGATCTGGGAGCCTTACAAGGAAGGCTGCACCAGCGGCAATGACAAGGGGGAGAAGGTCACCGAAAACAGGTAGGGAGATGCGATTATCAGCTTTGTAGCTACGAAGGATAAAATATATAGTCGTGATATCATTGGGAAGTCAAAATGAAAGAAGGAGAGCTTCGTGACAACGCGTCTCAGAAGAAAGTACCACGTACCAGGGCTACAAGAATGGGTGGTGATTTCCGAGGATAGAGATCTGGGAGCCTTACAAGGAAGGCTGCACCAGCGGCAATGACAAGGGGGAGAAGGTCACAGAAAACAGGTAGAGATGCGATTATATGCTTTGTAGCTTAAAATATATAGTCATGATATCATTGGTAAGTTAAAATGATAGCTTTGTGTCTGCGCATCTCAGAAACACTCTTAGAGAAGCAACTGAGAGTACCCGGGGAGCTATAAGAATGAGTGGTGGTTTCTGAGGATAGAGATTGAGAAGCTGTATAAAAGAGTGCATCAGCGGCAATGATAAAAGGAAGAATTCAATTTTGTAGTGACAAAGCATGATGATGAGAATTTCGTAATTTAGTTGGTAAACGATGCGCATTTCAAATCTGATAAATATAGAAGAAGTTGTTAAATTAATTTGGAGGTCAATAACGTTAGCTAACATATACATATACAGGTTATGGAGTAACATTATCATATGTCACGATAATGGGATTTTTTGCAAGATTTATAGTAAGAGGGAGCGATCTTTTAAAAAATTCCATATACCGAATACTTTTTTAAATAAATGACCCGTGATGCTTTTAAAAATATGGAAGGTGGCCAGGGAGGTCTTTGACCTGAACCTGCAGTTGGTGGCAATATCTTGAATAATAATAATAATATAATGATTCATTATATCCGAGTCACATTATGATTTAATGTTGTTAGATTCGAATTTTTTAGGTCCGGCCTATGAGGCCCCACTTTTTACTTAGCAGTGACGTCACTAGCCCGCACTCCCAAACTTTGACGCGCTTTATTTTTATCATTTACAATTACATTTTTTTCGTTTTCGAACCTCGATATTAACATGTAAATTTTGGTGCATATATTTATAAAATTACCTACATGTCAATAGACACCAAAACGACGGTTGATTTATGGGGGCAATTATAACAAATGTCTAACAATAGTCACAATTGAATTTATCTGCTAGCTAACTTGTACAAGGCAAAAATCGAAATTGTTTTTAACTAGCAACTTTTAACATTTATACGCTAATGTTGGCAAGCATCTATGTTTAATTTAGTACCGACCTCCTTGTTCTTTCTCTCCTTGTTTTTTCCCCTTTATACCTATGTGTGTTTGTGTGTCAAAATAAAGATATTCTATTCTATTCATTTTATAAATAAAATAACGTATTTCTTTTAACATTTCAGATACTGCTACTGTCGAAGCGATTTATGCAACTCATCGCCGAAGACCACCCACGAAGGTTACACCGACATCATGGGAGTTATTGTAGTGTTTAACCTTATGAAATACATTAATAGTTTAAGATAGTGTTCGTGTGTTAGGCTAGTGATAACAGCTTACCTATATGCATACAGTCGATCAACGAAGGCGATTTGACGAGGCAATTGTGCGAGGGCCTAGAAGGTTTTGTAACTCTAACAAATTGTATTAGTTTTAAGTTCCTTTTATCTTAAATTGTATGTGTTTGAGTTACAAATAAACGTTTCTATTTCTATTTCTAAGGGTCGGGGGGACGGGATTAAGTAACTTTAAAATTGTACTTCAGAATCTTTATTTATCTCAGAATGTGTGTAAGGTACCACCTTCGTATTTAGAGAAATGTTACTTTGATCTTGAAATATTGTTTTAAAAACACGATTGGTGAAAGTTTTCTTAATAGTTTATTTTTTTGATTAATAGATGTTTTGCACATATTTACTATTTATCTCAGCAACAGCATACTTTTTTTCTTCGGTTTTTGTTTTGCTAAGAAAATTTGAAGTATTTATTCAGTAATTGTCTGTAAATTTTTCGATTGATTGTTTCATAAACTTGTAATCAGGTAAAAACTGTTTTAGCGCATAGACAATTCGGTGCACGTCTCTGCTCTGTACTTCTTACTCGCGAGAAAACCATATCTTGTCATCCTGCTCCAAATCCATCTCATAGCTACGGTATTGCACACTCTTAACGCATATACTGCCCAGTCTTGTCGGTGCGAATCGCAGGGGCGCGCCCGTCGATTCTCCACCGTCCCGTCTTTTGCATCCCAGAATGATTGCCCTGTCAGATCCACGTCAAAATGCCTTCGGCCATCAAACTGTATGCATAGAAGTATGCTGTGGTGATAGTGACTTTGGAGATGTTGCATCTCCAGCAATAATAAATGTGATATCAGATATGAAAGGTTTGTTAAACGGAATACAGATAACAAGTTACTACTTAGTCAGGTCAAACAGAGAAGAGTCGTGGGAATTGAGGGCGCTCGTGTGCCAATTGACAACTTTTGTTCCGTAGACAACACTGCTCTGTCGTTGCAGTACGACTAAAAGTGTTAGTTCACCGTAACGCCACGACTCTTCTCTTTTTGGACAGAGTCTAAACTTAAAGTTTAACCCGCCATACCGCGACATCTAGCGTTATAACGTTAAATTAAATGATGAAATATGCCTTCGCCACTCAGCGGTAGATGTCACTAGCATAGAAAAGATAAAACATATTTTCTTATAAAATGACGTAACTTATTGGTTTTATAAACTCGATTATATCAGTTATAAATAACAAACAGTGGCAATATTTTTTTAAGTTTGCACTACTTGCATTTTTTTGTATTATGTGATATTGGGTAACGCTGACCGGTCTTATATTACCATTTACATTTATTTTTGTATTCCGAGATTGACTATTAGCTTTCTAAAAATGTAGAAATCTAGTTTATTCGTATACGGTGTTGTTTTTAGTGCTAACGAAATAAGTGGCAGAAAATATTTTTAATATTTTATCTCAAAGATATTAATGTAATTAACGCTTGGGTTAAATGAACGAGAAGAGTTATTTATAAGGTTTGCCATTCTAAAATGTAAAGGCGTTCTTTGTTCGCACTCGGACAACTGTTGACGCCGACGATGGGTGTTTCAACTTTCAATATAGGTGCATAAGTCAAACCTACATGGACATTAAAATTTGATTCCAAGTGAGTTTATTAGCGTTTTTTTAATAACTAGTCCTATATGATTGTGATAAGGTCTACTTTTAGGATAGGTAGAGTCTTGTAGAAAAGTCTGTATTTTTAACGAGGCTTTCTACGTGCTAATCCCGGATAAAAACTAGCCCATGTTATTCCACTCCAGCAGTGCGATTACGCAAAAACCAACCATTCTACTCTGATATTTGAAGGTCTTTGAATGTCCTTGAAATGTCATCTCTATGGCCTTCGGATTTTTTATTTTGTCTGCGGGCCTTCGCCATAACGTAGTCGCCACGTAGGCCATGCGAAGTTGTTCCCGTCGCCGTGAAAATGGCGAAAGAGGTCTTTATGTGGGACTCGACGTCCTCCTCAGGGCGTCGAGTCCCACATAGTTCCTCCAGGGGTATTTTAATTAATTCGATTCGTTTCGATGCGAAAACGTCAGATTCTGATTTGAATTCTATTCCGATGGAGCTTTAGAACTCTTTTTTGATTTGTCAAAAGTTTCCAATATCGAATCAGACTGCTTTTCCGACGAATTAAAATACCCCTGCTGGTCCCTTCCAGACCAGTTTATTCGTAAACGAATTTACCTCGCCGAACAAAAAAAGGCCATTCAAAGTGCTTTCAAATGTACCTATAATATGTACAACCTTATAGTATGGGTGGTTTTAGCCTAATTCTACAGCAGTAGGTACTACAATAATATTCAATTATGACCTTCAGAAGATTTGCGTGATGTCATTAATATAAACCTTTGATCCAGACTATCCATAAACTAACAAGTATTATAAAACCGAAAGTAATTCTGTTTCTATCGGTTTCTTGCATTTTTACAAACGAACAGCCCAACTACCCAACGGATCTCAAAGAAATTGAGCATATTTTAATTCATTCGATTCGTTTCCGAAGCGAAAACGTCATATTCGAATTTTTATTTTACTCTGACGGTACTTTAGAACGCTATTTTGATTTCTTAAAGTTTCTGATATCGAATCCGAAGGCCTTTCTGACGAATTAAAATACCGCTGCAGTAGTATCCAAAGGAATGACATCGGCAACTTTTCATACCCGAAATTCACGAACGAAGCCGTGGGTAGAAGCTAATTAATGATATACAAATATAATTAACTGTATTAAGTACATTTTCAAAATTTTCTTATTATAATTTATTGTCCAGACTAGAATAAATACCGTGTCCAAAGAGATGGACCCGGCATGCGATGTGAATGCGACACTCCTAGATATTACACGGAAATCAATAAAGGTGAATGGCCCATTTCCATTCGTGTACTTTCAATTAATTTGCCTTATTTATTACCTAGCGGAGTACCTATACCTAACCTTTTAAGTAAATTAAGTTTCATTTTATTATGTATGGGAGTTTGTAACCTAATTACAGCACCTAGAATCAAAACACTTTATATTAAAGTAATTTCAACGGGATATTATAGGGATTATAGGGGGATATTATATGTATATTATATAGTTTTCCGAAAGCTCAAAACTCAAATCATGGTAAATATCCCGTTATAAATAACTTTAGTATTTAATAGATGATAGATTTAAAAGTTTTGAAGCACTTTATGTTCGTTACAAACTCTGATAGAAATCTTCAAATTAGCTCAATATTAGTCAATACAAGACGAAGGGGGGGGGGGGGGCGAGCAGCAGCGCCCCTGCAGAACAATTCTACTACCGAACTGCGATCCCCAACCCGCATGCTCAGCAAGGGGATTATGGGCATTACCCTCCAAGAGATAAACGGTATAATAAGGCTCTAATCAGGGGGAGGCCTGCCTCTAGTAATGGACCAATACAGTCTGTTGAGGTCGGTGGTAAGTCATTTATGATTATAAGATATCTTTGACCAATTTATATCGGTATGCGGATAGAGGATCGCAGTTCAGTGGAAAAGTTGTTCTGCAGGAGGCGCTGCTGCCCGCCCCCCGGTAGATATTCCTTAGTCGCTTTGTACGACACCCGCGGATAGTTGGGTAATTGGTATTGGTTGGATTAATCGTACAAGGCTACCTAATCGTAACATAAACTAGCCAAATTATCCACAACATGAAATTCCTGATGATGAGTAACACAAATTAACACAATGTGGCAGTCGTTTTGAAGATAAGACAATTTGCGCTAAACCATTGATTTATTTTATTTGTTCTGTCAATTAGACTATATCTCGAGTGCGAGACGGGGGACTCTGACGTCATTGGCGCCGATTTACCAGACAGCAATCCAGACACATCCTATGGAATTATAAATGAGAAAGTGTTGATTGCTAGAAGCAACGACGGAAAAGTGGAACGGATAATATAGAATTGAGAAGCTCTTACCTCTTTCGAGATAATTAGGTGTCGTGTCACCAGTTCTGCAGTCAAGTTTAATTAATACTAGCGGTGCCCGCGGGTTTGCCCGCGTATAATCACATTTATATAGGTTTTTTTGGAACCCTTATTTATCTTAAATAAAATAGCCAAAGTTACCTGTTATACCATGAGCTAAGTACCAGAGAAAGTCCCGTGAAAATCGGTCAATAGGCCCGGCATATTTGTGTTGTTTTTTTTTGTTTAGAGAAGAGTGGGAATTTACATTTAATTGTACCAATTTAATGAATCAGGAAGTTAACCGGCTTATGTAGCCGGCTAGTTTCCTTTAATTTACAAGAAAAAAAAAGATATACTATAAACGTTAACGTAAAGTTGATAATTGCTCGCGGCTTCTCACGCGTTCTATGTAAACGTTTTATGGTTATTTCTATCCCATGGGAACTAATTTATGGGATAAAAAGTAGCCTGTTTTCTATTCCAGGAATAAAACTACCTGTATGAAAAAATGCCCGGTCCTTTAGGTAGTTATGATGGCTTTAAGAGGTAGCAAACACCCATCCATACATCGAAACATTCAAACTTTCGGGTTTATAATTTTACCAGCTGCGCCCCGCGGCTTCGCACGCGTTATTCCTATGGAAACGTTTAAAGGTGATTTTTATCCCATGGGAACTGATTTATGGGATAAAAAGTGTCCTATGTTTGATTCCGGGATTAGAATTACCTGTGTGCAAAATTTCAGCCAGATCCGTTCTGTAGTTTTGGCGTGAAGAGATAACAAACATCCATCCATACATCCATCCAAACTTTAGCATTTATAATATTAGTGTGATGGTGTGATATTTTATAGTGTGATCTATGTGGGCTATAACGTACTGCACGACAAATGCCTTCGCCTGCAGTTGAGCCTTGCAGTTGAGCCTTGCAGTCGGCAACTCACCGTCTGTGTATTTGAGACGTGAAGTCCGTGTATAGCAGACTTCTCCATTTACGCATTAAATCAAAAGGAAATAATTGTGAAATGACTACAAGAAACGTCCATCCATTTGACGACTACCCAGAACATTAAAAACAGAACACAAAGTAATAGGATACTATTGCGTTTGATTACAGAGAACAGAAGTCGTTTCCTCCACGCACAGGGCAGGATGCGGTGGGGTTGCCTAAACAGATACTCAATGGGTCTTTATTTGAAGTGGCGTTTGATTGAATTGCTTTGAATAAGTAGAGTAAGCGTGTAGAGTGTGGAGTTTTGGTAATTTCAGGGATTGAGTTCTCATTCAAAACAAGTTTTTCAGCTTTGTTGACCCTATAATATTGCTTAGTTATAGTTTTATTTTTCTACTAGCTGCGTCCCGTGGCTTCGCACGCGTTGTTTCTATGGAAACGTTTAAAGGTGATTTATTTTGCACGGGAACTAATTTACAGGATAAAAAGTAGCCTATATTTGATTCCGGGATTTGAATTACCTGTATGCAAAGTTTCAGCTCAATCGGTTCAGAAGTTTCGGCGTAGAGAGGAAACTTTCGCATTTTTTTTCAGATTTCCCTAGTGTGATGAATAAAGCTTTCCAATATACGTATACAGGGTGGACCAAAAAGTGACGTCAAAAAAATGACTTACTGCTCGCTCCGGGGGTACCTGTAAAAACCCCAACCGCATGTGTCCCTTTTGTTATTTTGGCGTTATGATTATTGTACGTTTTTTTTTAATTTTAGGGTTGAACGGTAAAAAAACTTTTCGGAGTAAAACTGTTACATTTTTTTTTATTATTAAATCTATGAATAGTACTTTTTGGATAACATGACAAGCTTTCTTAAAGTAATGCAGGTTTACAACATTTTTTAATCGGAAGTGAAGACTCTTTTATATGACACATATTTTGCATAGAAAATTATCAAAAACTGATCACGTATCTAATATGCTCAAGTAACCGGAAGACGCATGAATATATGCAAATAGATTTGCGTCTTTTTCCTGATACTTTACGAATAGCAAGCAAATGGTTTTGCACTTTGCTAATATGCAGAAAGAGAATATTATTTCTGTGTTTTAATGTCTGTTCGTGAGTAGATTATAATGACCAAGAGTACCCAGGTTGGACACTCGTGCGTAAACATTTTTGGTCACTTCCTATCATGTTTCTTACCATGTTACACCAAAAGTACTAAACGGATCGGATTAAAGTTGCATTGATGTATTTCTAGAACGGGATTAACATATTTGATATATTTGATCCCGGAAAACGAGTGCGAAGCTGCGGGCAAAATCTAATATCTACCTACTACCATAAAAAACAAAGATTTTAAGTTTCGTAGTCAGAGTCAGACTCAAATCGTTTATTTCTTTAGACTTAGGTAGGTACATAATTTTGTTTAAAATAACTATAAACCGACTTCCATTATTACAGTTTTTTCATGAATTTATGTGTACGATCTGCAGATATTTGAACACCCGTTCTGGATGTTTTCTATGTATAGTAAAAATATATATCTATGTAGTGTACCTATTGTATTAAGAATATCAGTTATCTTGTACCCATAACACAAGCTCTGCTTAGCTTAGGGCTAGACTAGATGATGCTGTGTGATTTGTCCAACATTATTTATTTATTGATATAAAGCTACACAAGAGTTGGTTTAGCATGAAAACGAAAGAGAAACTTCGATTTTTTTGGTAACATAACCCATATTTAACAAGCTGTAGACCACCTTAATAGTGCAAAGTGATTTGACCCTTACAAGGTATTCGGAGACGATAGTGCTAATAAATACTAGGTACTAATGATTTTCATAGGATATGAGTAATTCATTTGATTCATTGAATCACCTACATTTTTTGTGTCAATGATACAGAAATCGCAAGCGAGCGGTTTTATCTCATTGCCAAAGGATGTCACAGGAATGATAACAATTTCACAATATAGCAGACAACGTGACAAATAGCAGAGTTTTGTTTATAATTATATGATGAAAAAACTAAAAACTGACTTTGAATCCCTGAGTTATAAACAGTTTTTTTATTTGCGGGATAAATACTTATCATTCGGGTTCGCGATTTAACTAATGCGTAATTAAAATACCTAAGAATGTGTTCATCCATACTAATTCGAAAGTAACCAAAAATCTCTGTTACCTTTCAAGCCAAAAATGCTGAACGTATCTTAATGAAATTTGACACAAAGCGTTTATCCCCGGGACGAACACACGATACTTAAAAAACACAAGCGAAGCCGCGGACAATAGCTAGTTTAGTTGTCTATATGCTTATCTTTTTATCAAAACTCAAGTTAGAGATAATAAAGTAAAACAAAACGCAGACGATTCTGCCGCTGAAGGCGTTGAACCAGAAATATTCGCTAGTGTAAACAATAAAGCAATTTAGTTTAAAATAAAAACTCAGGTTCAACAAACGATGCATGAGGTAAACAATAATAACATACGATAAGTGTGGCTTACAAGCGTATGGTAAAGCCGAGAGTTTAATTCCCAGATAATAGATAAAGATAGAGATAGACATTTTATTTAATTTTTATTTATTTGGGAAACAAATGCTTAAACTACTTAAATAACAATACATAGAAGTAGAACAAATTAAGCTTAAACAGTTTCCGCTCATAGAACAAAAAGAAATACATAATAACTGAATTAATTACAAAAATTAATTACAAAATTACAAAAAATAGTATTGTGCCTTGTTAAAGAATAACAATAACAAAAGTTACAAGAAAACTTAAACATGAAATATATGATTGTCGTCAGTACCCAATGAAAAGGTCCTAGCTTGGGTGTGGGATGCTGATTCTCTTATTTTATAGAAATAAAAGATTTGATGCGTGCGCAGTGGTTCGCGAGTTTTATTGAAAGAGAAAGAATGATGAACAAATGGAACGAACATAGGAACGAATGTATGAATGAACAGTATCACAGATAATAAATCAAATTGATGTTTTAACATATTCCCCTAACAGAAAGAAAAGGGTTAACAAAGCATGACATGTTTAGCATTAAACAGCTTAATTAAACTTAATCAAAACAACATTGTCTTTATCTGAACTGAACCTAGTACAAATTCCTTTCATTAACCTATACAATATTAACGATAGCTTTTTAAGTGGACTGTATATTTTTTATCTATATAACATAGGAAATAAGAGGAACAGTGTCCATTTGCTTTTACCTTCATCAAGGCTAAAATAAATTTAGATGAATGATGAGATACATCAATACAATATGATAGCATTAAGCTTTTTAGCAATTTAAGTTTAAACATGATACCTTTTGAAAATCTAACAAAATACCTACTATAATTGCAAGGTTGACATAATAGTTTAAACTTATTCAAAGCATACATGGTGTAGTTACATAATTATCTACATTTACATACAAGAGTAGCAATATTAATCAAATTATCCTAGCTTATTATATTCTGGTAAAGTTACATAACTAAACATTTTACATAGGTACAAGGATATTGTTTAGACAGAAGTGCTGCTTCAGCGCAGTATATTTTTGCCAAAATTTAAGTCTATTCTAGTCTGGTAAATTTGTACATTGTACTCTAATGAAACATAAGTTTTTATTTACACAGATACAGGGCAATGACCCTATCAGCTGCATAGCAGCAATAGCAGTAATACCATTATGCCTAAAACATACATAGTACACTTATACATATACAAATTTATTAACCAACCTAAGACCATTCACTATCCAATAACGTTGTTGGAGGCTGCCGAGGACAAGTTTTTGACCTGCATGAAATAATTTCCAGTGCTCATTTTGGATAATAAGCTGAGTTACCATCGATTCCTTTGGTAAGATTATCTGTTGTCTTTGACTATATGGTAAGGAAGAATGCTGTAACCTAGCGCATACCCTCAGCATCAATGAATGCTTACCTGCCCTGCATGGTTAGATCTTGTTCAAAATATTTTGTTTGTTCATCTTTGATAAACAAGTGCAACGCATAGCTTGCCTCTGTAAATGTTACAAAGTTTTCCCTTAGGTACCTTATTGGACCCAGGCCTTGCGTTCTTACAAAATTTAATTACATAAGAGAGAAAATTAACTGCCCTATTTATGTTGGAATATTTCTCTATTCGAGCTTAAAAATGTCTGAGGTTTGTTTTGTGATGCTGCGCAAACAGACACATTTTGTTTAAGATTTTTGACCTCCGGTAAGTCCCGAGGTGTGTCATAGCTGTAGCTAGTAAATTTGTAATCTAAGTTACATAAAAAGGATGGCCCAGACCACCACAGTTGGTTACCGTGCAGTTCAGTAGGTAAAACACCTCTACTCAAACAATCTGCAGGATTTTGATCAGTTTTTACATAGGACCATTTGAATGATTTTGTGTATTCATTTATCATTTTGACTCTGTTAGCTACATATGCATTGAGCAATGCAGGATCAGTCTTTTGCCAAGCCACACTACCTGAGAATCGCTAAACAAGTTTACATCTTGGATTGCGACCTTTTTGCCTAAAGTATCGAATACCCTTGAGCTTAGCTTAGCTAAAAGCAGTGCAGCATTCAATTCCATGCGCGGCACGGATAGTTTTTTGGCCTTAGGGGCAATCCTTGATTTTGAACAGAGTAAGGATACTGATACCTTGTCCTCATTGTTAATGACACGCAAATAATCGCACAGCCATAGGCTGTGATTGACGCGTCTGCAAATCCCACCAATTGAATCAAGCTATTATTTGCTGGACAAACATTTCTGCAAGAGCTTATAGGCGCCATTTGTTGGAGATCATTGTAAAATTGTAACCATTCTTTTTGTAAAATGGGAGATGGCATTGAATCCCACCCTACATTTTGCTGCCATGGCTTTTGCAATATTATCTTGGCTTGTACAAAGACTGGCCCGGCAATGCCCAAAGGGTCATAAAATTGACTTACATAACTCAATATTTGTCTTTTGGTTTTAGGAATTTTATCACACGGAGGGCATGATATGACAAATGAATCACTTTGAATATCAAACTTTAATCCTAAGGTTTTAATGTCCTTGACTAGCTCTATGTCCCCAAAACTCTGCTGTTGTTCAGGAATGTCATCTAAGATTGACCTGTGACTAGCTGCCCATTTGTGCAAATCAAAACTACCTTTCTTAAGTAAGTCGGTTAATTGTGTTTTGGTTTCTTTAAGTTTTGACAGGCTATTATCAGTATGTAGAACATCGTCCACATAGGTGGAGTTCAGCAGAACTGGAGCGGCAAGTGGGTAGTGATTCCCATACCTATGAGCAAGTTCGAGTAAACACCTGGTTGCTAGCCAGGATGAGCTTTTTAAACCATAGCTAATGGTTGAAAGTTGGATGCATTTGATTTGGTCATCTGGGCTGCTCCGCCACAGCAGATTCATTAAGGATCTTTGACATGTGTTTATAAAAATATTGCGGAACATACGCCTGATATCGCAAACACAGAAATACTTGTGAAGCCTAAATAACAATAGGATGTCAAACAATTCTTGTTGGACTATAGCTCCATTGAACATCAAATCATTAACTGAGATTTTGTTACTTGTCTTCATTGAACCATCGAACACCGTTCGAAGTTGTTGTGACTGCATGATGTGCAAAGAAATAGATTGGATCTTTTATTGAAAGATCATAGAGAGTAATGTCTACATAGTAGCCATGGCCTAAATCAAGATATTCTTGAATAAAGTTTTTGTACTCCCTATTTAGTTCTTCGTCCTTTTGCAGTCTTTTTTCTAGATTTAAAAATCTTTTTAGTGCTAGACCTAATGAGTCTCCTAAAATATTGTTCATATCACTAAGTGGAACTTTCAAAGGCATTGATACCTCAAATCTATTGTTCTCTAATTTGACAGTTTCTGTAAAATATTTTTCACAGTATTGTTGCTCAGATGTATGTTCCGCATATGGCTGTGGGACCCTTTCGGTTTCCCAAAATTTGACTATTGTGTTACTAATGCTAGATTCACATTCCTGGCAGAAGAGACTAACAGCAGAGTTGTGAGGAGAGCTTGAGATGCCACCTGCTACAATGTAACCAAACTGGGTATTGACAAGTCTGGGTTGCGCAGCATCTTCTTTCCCTAGTCCCTGCTCCAACAGCTTATCCCGCGGTAACAGCGCCTGGAAAAATACATCAGCACCAAGTAATATGTCTATGTCACTTGTGATGTGAAAGGAGTCATCGGCTAACTTTATGCCTTTTGGCATTTTAATTTTTGATATGTCTATAGGACATTGGGGTAATCTTGATGTAATTTGATCCACTACCAGTAAATTGACCCTTGCCTTATATGGGTAAACACATGAGAAGACATCCAAATGAATGGCATTTTGAATGGACCTCTCCGTATTGGCTATGCCTACTACATTGGTGTTGTTGGACAATAGCGGTCTACCTAACTCTCTTGCAATGCCAGAGGTTATGAAGGAGGATTGGCTAGCGGAGTCTAATAAAGCTTTGACAATTAATTCATTGCCATTTTTTGAGATGAGCTTGACCTTTGCAGTTGGTAAAATAACTACTTGTGTTGACAGCCCCTTATATGAACTGGTATTAGTTACCGAGGAAACATTGGGTTCCTCGCTCTCCAATGCACTGGCGTTGCTTACTGAGGAGACATTGGGCTCCTCCATCTCCATGTGCAGCAACGTATTGTGGCGCTCCTTGCATTTTTGACATTTAAAATTGAATTTACATTTGTTTGTATGGCTATTGAGACAAATATTGCACAGTTTTTTACCTTTAGTGAATTTTATCCTTTCTTCAACAGTCGCTAGCATAAAGCTAGGACAGGAGAAAACCTTGTGGCCCGCCTTACCACAGAAGCTACATTTTGAATCAGCTGTCGAAACGGCAGCAACCACCTTTGAGGCCTCCTTGACGCTTCTCCCACCTTCATTATTCTCCAAGGCCAGGGCACGCCCCTCTAAAAATTGCAAAAGCTGAATTAAAGTGGGTTGCAAGCATGGTTGCCCTGTTGTTTGATTTAGCGCTAGGTGATAAGCATGAGAGGTGGTAGGGTCAAGCTTTCGAGTAAGAAGACAGATAAGAATGCTATCCCATGAGTCGATGGCCTCTCCCAAATTCCTTAGCGCAGCAATGTGCTGTTTAGTGATAGAGATCAATGATCTTAGGGCAGCGGCTGTGTTTTTGGTACAGGATGGCATATCCAATATGGCACAAATGTGCTCATTTATTATTTTAAATTTATTGTTGTAGCGTTCTGACAGTATGCGCAAGGCTTCAGCATAGCTGGTTCCTAGAATAGGTAAATTTTTTCCAAGGTCATAGGCCTCCCCTTTTAGGAATCCCCTAAGATAGATAAATTTTTGAATGTCACTGAGGTTATGGTCGTTGTGAATGAAGGCATTGAACAACTCTGTGAATGGTTGGTATTCGGAGTATTTTCCTGCGAAAGGTTCTATGCTTACGTGCGGTAAATTAAGTTTAGCGACAGAAGATGTAGCGGGCGTGCTTTGTGTCGTTGGCCTTGCCGGTATCATAGGCTCTTCGAGCTCGGCAATGCGGGTGCGCAAGGCAGCGAGACAATCAAAGCAGCATGCTTCCGTCGACGTAGGGTCTTCGGCGTGCTCACCTAATTCCATATTATATTGTTCGTACTTACCAAAAGAATCGATGGTTCGTTCCTCCAAAGTTTTTAGCGAGGCTATGGAATCCTGCACAGTCGTACCTGCGACGACTTTCGTGTGGATACGGGTCAGCGAGCCCTTCATATATCCACGACGTGCAATGAGGCCGGCCGTACCCTCGGCCGCCTCCAACTCATCCGTTTTGGACATGGCGAATGGTGACGCAACTGACGCAACGCTATTATAAAATTACAATGATTAGAATTATCCCTAAATTACCGCTAAAATACACGTAAACTCAAACACTTAGAATCCTTGAAATACCTGTTAAAAACTAAATTTGTTAGCATAAAGGCCAACTTTTTCTCAATAACTTTTGTAAATTGTCAATCTTCTGTCTCGATTTTGCAAAATGGCGATATCGATCGATCATCCACGAAAAATAGATTTTTACCAAACGCGCACTTCACCGGAAACACACAGATAGATGTCGCTGCACACGTTTGTTGTTGCTCCACGGTTGGTCCTCGCGAAGCTGAAGTTAGCCTCTGGCGCTTCTGCCGGGGTGACGTCACGTCGTTCCGCTGCTCGGATTGGTCGAAATCGGGTGATAGCTGGCGTCTGTCACTTTGCGACCGACCTACAGCGAGCTTCGCTCCACTCACCGACCTGCCGATGACGACGCTATTTCGCCGTTCTCGGGCGTCGATCCGGAAACAGCCGAATCTAGCCGAACAAAAAAGATGGCGGCTCCCTCCCGGCGTGAACACGCCAAGCTCAATGGCTTTGCGCTGTCTTCTTGCACTGGCCCGATGCAATCCTCCACTTGATCCAGGTTCCTTTGCCGGCGAAGGACCATGAAAAGGTCCTAGCTTGGGTGTGGGATGCTGATTCTCTTATTTTATAGAAATAAAAGATTTGATGCGTGCGCAGTGGTTCGCGAGTTTTATTGAAAGAGAAAGAATGATGAACAAATGGAACGAACATAGGAACGAATGTATGAATGAACAGTATCACAGATAATAAATCAAATTGATGTTTTAACACCCAATCAAGTAGTAGTAGTAGAAGGAATAAAAAAAGGAGGATAGGATGCTTAACATAATAGAGATACATATAATGAACAACTCAATTACAACACAGAACAGATGGTATAAAATGGCTGAAGGCAGATGTAATACTGTATTCTGTAATCTTTAAAATGTACATACTATTAGTAATAAAGTCAAAGTTGTTTTGAAAATTCCCTCAGTTGAACTCGAAGATTCAACAGTAGATAGTAATAATCATACAGATTAGCGAGATTAGTAGATAATATAAAAATATAATGCTATAACGATGCAGGACAAAGGGTTCCACCTCAGTTTGATCGTGTTTAGATGAAACCTGTATGAGGTGACAACCGAACACTGATGCGACAGAGGGCATATATTTCTTCTCTATGCAAACTGAGCGAGGCGTAAAACCATTAAAGTCTTATTCAGCCAGGAAACGTACCGTGGCAGATGGACTAATCTCAGAATTAGGCATGTGTTCTCCAAAAAGTTAATTCAGCAATAAAAATGAAAATATATACTTAATGCTGGTCCATTCACAGAGCATCACCTAGCCTTAAGCTAAGTTTATGTAATGGGTCGCCGGTGAACTCGGGAGGCGCTGCTAGTTGGTATATAAATATAATGTTGGACAATACATTCATTACTCATTAGTCTACAGGCAGAGATATTACTAATCGAAGTAACATCTCTGAAGGCTTCCATAGAAAATAATGCATTAAAAATCATCGAAGGTATCTTAGTCATTTTCTTCGAACCTTACAAAAAATATTGGCCAACGAAATCCTGCCACGGATAAAGAAGCATTCAAACCACAGAATAATTTGATTACTGTTGAAGTGAACCGCCAAAAAAGTCAGTATCGCGCCGGCGCCAGAACCGACCGGATGATTCATCCTTACCCGAACAGTTATAAGACCCATTCGATTATTGTTTGGACATGCCCCTTTCTGACTCTGGGTTTCCTTCCTGTGAATCATGTGAAGTTGTGTCGTGAGTTGCCAATTCCAGTCGGACGCGAGCCGTCGACCACATGCGTCGCGAATATTTATAAAAAGCGTACGTTACGAGACATCGATGTGACATTGTAATGAGGTTTCTTTTACTGAGCTATAAAGTTTAGTAGTGTATAGTAGTGACATATTTAGGGGCTGTTTCGATCATAATAATGGATTTGACCGAGTTCTTGGTGATTTTTGCGATGTTTTGGAAAAGTGAGTATTTTCGTGCTGGTTTTCTGTTTGGATTCTTTAGGTGTTGTGAGAAACAGTTATCCAGAAACGCTTTATAACAATTTTTTCTTAATGTTTTTCTGAAAATAAATTCCAAGTGGAAATTCTCTGTTATGTTTGTGTTCCCATTTGCAGTAATTGATAAGAGTTGTGAATTGCAAAGAAAATATTGTATGAACTAAATTGTTTAACATTTAAAACCGTGTTTATTTTCAATAAAAATAAAACAGAGAACAACCTATGTACATAAATATGGTGATACAACAATCGGTCAAGGATACCCGGTGGCATATGTATGCAACGCATTTACGAAACTAATTACGAAAGCTAGTGAAGCAGATATGTAGGTATTATTTATTATCTTATACTTTTAAACGAGCATTCTTGTATATATATATACATATATATAATACGGATCTCGGAATCCGGATTATACGGCCCCGACGATTGTCATGAAATTTAGTACCTATAGGTTTTGGAGGCGATAAATCGATCTAGCTAGGATTCATTTTCAGAAAATGTTTTATTAGTTTAATTATGTTTTCAATAATTCGCTTTATTGTAATCAATTGACTCTTCCTGACATCTATTGGCTAATAGAAATACTATTTTATTCGTGTTTTCAATAATGAACTTTATCGGCAGGAAGAGTCATATTTTTCAGTTAAATTCTTAAGTTCATACTTTAGAATTTAACTGAAAAATATGACTCTTCCTGCCATCTATTGGCGAATAGTACTACTATAATTTCTAATAAGCACAATCTACAAAAAAAAAACCGAGCGAAGCTTGGTCACCCAGGTACTGTAAGATTATGTAGAGTTCGCTAAATAACTCTAAAATACAAGTTATTTGATGTGAAACTCTATAATTTTGCAAACATTTGACGCATATTTGATTCGTCTTTGGTATATAATAAAACCCGTCAAGTGCGAGTCGGCCTTGCGCACGAAGGGTTCCGTACTAAAAATAAATATCCGTACATAAAATCAGGTCTTTTGTATAGAAGCCCCCATAATTATTAATTTTATTCTGTTTTTCAATAGTTGTTGTTAAAGCAGTAACAGAAATACATTTTCAGTGAAAATTTCGACTGTCAAAATATCATGAGATACAGCCTGGTGACAGATGGACAGAGAGACAGACGGACAGACTGACAGGTCCCGTTTTACCTTCCCTCGGTATTAGCACGAGAAATCGTATGCATTTTACTAACTGATAAATTTATAGTACCTTGTTGCAATTTTATTTTTCTAGATAACGCTGTGTGAATTGTCCTGCAATATTTTATTATTTATTTAGGTTTTATTTATTATTGATATTATGTATAAAGGAGTGATATATTTTCAGGATTCAGGGTGTTTGTAAGTTATGTATCTTTAAACTCCCCACATGATCCAGAGTGACAAAGACTATTTTTATGGTTCCGTACACAGAGGGTAAAACGGGACCCCATTACTACGCCTACGCTGTCCGTCTGTCACCAGGCTTTAGTAGTTTTTTTTATGACTTTTTTTATCAATGGTATTATGTCAACGGTTGAACCAAATTAATCCAAAAACATTTGATTTGCCTCTGACCTTTTAGCCGCTTTATCGAACTATGATAACTTATCTAGTTTTGTTTGGTGATAACTATAATGGTATTGATAAACAAAATGCATTCGAAGGTTCCTCGAATCAAAGTTGAAAATGATTATAAAAATTTATAAAAACATTTATCTCAACAAAGCACATGCAATAAACAAACAGTAGCAATAGACTCCGAACTAGGACCCACCTGTGTCACATAAATTTTTGCCGAATATACTCGTAGTAGAAAAGACACCCCGCCGTTCCCGCATCGGGACAAATGTGTGTACGCTGCACGATACGATGTTTTCTATGTACATATAATAAAAAAATAACTATCTATGTACTATATTGTATGCATATTCGCTATCTAGTACCCTAGATAATGCTATGTGAATTGCCCAACATTATTTAAATTTAAATGTTATTTTATTTAAGAATCAAGTCCTGACGTCTTCACAGACGTGTTCGTGATGATGGGTATAACCTGCACTTTACGTAGTGTCAGTGAATTATCAATAATCTTGTATAGCCTTTCGGCTTTAGGCAAAGGTCTACCTGCCATTAACTACCGTCTTAGTTTAAAGCCCAGACATGATCGTCTAATCTCAAAGCGAAAATAATTAAAACGTCGTCGGTTTAGATTGTTTTTCCTCTTTTAAGTAACTTTATCTACGTACATCGTACTTAATTCATGCATCCATATTACAAAGAAACCCGTAAGTAAATAAACTTAAACAATAGGTAGTAAACCGTACTGCGGACCAAATAAAGACATAGTGCCACCAAATAATGTGGGCATCGAACTTCATTATAGAAATTCCAGCATAATTTTGTCACGTATTCGGTAGGCGTTCTGAAGGTTGTATTAGGTATATCGAACTGTTTGAAGGTCGGTACGAAAGGAAATAGATAAATTATTATGTGGCAATATATCGTGGGCGCTATGGCGCTCATAGGGGAGGCCTATGTCCAACAGTGGACTAATATATGGCCCATGATGATATAAAATAATCTTCAACATGACAAAATAAACTAAAGCCGGATGGCGTTATTTTAACAAAGAAGGAAAAGTTGGAGCGAAATCATTAAATTCTTTAAATTTTTAATTGTTTTATAGCTTTGTTAATTTAAACCTTCAAGCCAATAAAATTGGCGAAGTATGCCTTTAATGAACACAAAAACGACTGATTGGTCAAACTTGCCAAATAAATATAGCGTTTGTTAATCTAATCAGGGATAATGTAAAAAAAGAAATCGGTCTAGTAGTTTTTGAGTTTATTCCTTACTAGCAGCGCCTCGCAGTTTCACCCGCGTAGTTCCCGTTCCCGTGGGAATTCCGGGATAAAATATAGCCTATATCACTCCCTGAAAAGTAAGCTTTTTAATGATGGAAATATTTTTTTAAATCGGTTCAGTAGTTTTTGAGCCTATTCAATACAAACAAACAATCAAATCTTTCCTCTTTAATATAATATTAGTATAGATTCCATTTATTTTTTTATTACTAGCGGCCGATATATCGCCCCGTTTTCTTACGAGTGGACTACGAATTAGGGATAATATTGGTGAAATAATTTTTCAAATCGGTCCAGTCTTTGAGTTTATCCCCGTTTTCTTACGAGTGGACTACGAATTAGGGATAATATTGGTGAAATAATTTTTCAAATCGGTCCAGTCTTTGAGTTTATCCCCGTTTTCTTACGAGTGGACTACGAATTAGGGATAATATTGGTGAAATAATTTTTCAAATCGGTCCAGTCTTTGAGTTTATCCCCGTTTTCTTACGAGTGGACTACGAATTAGGGATAATATTGGTGAAATAATTTTTCAAATCGGTCCAGTCTTTGAGTTTATCCCCGTTTTCTTACGAGTGGACTACGAATTAGGGATAATATTGGTGAAATAATTTTTCATATCGGTCCAGTCTTTGAGTTTATTCTTTATAAACATACAAAAAAACAAACCGTTCTAATAGTGTAGATTTTTTTTTCTATATTTCCAGTGTCATCAAGCCTGCAGTGCTACAAATGCGAGGCGGCGCCAGTGTCGCATGAACGCGACGAGCCGATGTGCCAACATTTTGACTACAGCAGCAAATATGTCAAGGAGTGTGAGGCTTCTTCCATGTGCTACAAGAGGATAACCACCACACAGTTTGGAAGTAAGTGTGTCATGCGGTGGCAGTTCTACTACCACCGAAATGCGATCCCTAATCCAGATGCCTGAGGATTATAGGAAATAATAACAAACAATTTATTCATAACCTGCTTAACCGAGACAATAATACGCACGCGCAACACTAACGCCAGCGGCGCCACCACCGGCCCGACTAAGACTAAGGGAGGACCTAATTGCACCTAATTTTAGCCTTCCACTTTCATAAACCCAGTACCCGATACCCGAATTTTACTTACATTAATGTTGGCCACATTGTCACTTTCCATAAAAGAAAATTGCGTCTATTCACGACAAATATTTCAGCCAATTATATTGCTACATCGCATAACAAATGAGTGGATATTTTTAGCACAACTGGTGGCATCCCAAACTCGAAAGAATGTTTCACATGTACCGAAAAACGGCATTGGCAGCTTAACCTTTGCATTGACCTTTGAAGGCATCTGTAGATCGAGAACAATAGATTGCGTTGTTTAAAGCTATAAAAGATCGACCGGTGTCGATGCCTTTTAAGTTAAATGCCGGAAGAAAAAACTTGGAAACATTCTTAACCAACCGTATTAGCAAATTGCATAAGAATTATTGTAAAATACATGATAATTCTTACATTAGATGAGATATATACCTATACTAGCTGCGCCCCGCGGCTTCGCACGCGTTTTTCCTATCGAAACGTTAAAAGGTGACTTTCACAACACGGGAACTGATTTATGGGATAAAAAGTAGCCGATGTTTGATTCCAGATCCGTCCAGTAGTTTTGGCGTGAAGAAGTAACAAACATCCAGCCATCCATCCATCCATCCAACAGACTTTCGCATTTATAATATTAGTGTGATAGTGTGATTAGGTATATCGTCTATTGTTATTTTATGTCCAGTATTAGCCAGTAGATCATTTTTATTCATCAGCTTGTATACGTCCAATGCTGAACATAGGCCTTCCCCAAATGACGGCCACAAATAGCGGACCTGAGGACCTAGACAATGTCACAATCGATGTCGAAAGCGATAGTAGAAAAATCCAAAAATGTATGGGTTTGACATTATGCCTTAGGTATGTCACGTGATCTGTTTCGAATTTTTCCCTACGAATCTTTCAATTGTTTTCGATTCGCTTCATAGCGATGCCGGTTGGCTACGCCCTCTGAGCCGCCTCCATCCATCGACTCCCTGCGACCGCTGCAATGTGGTCGGTCCATCGAGACGGTCTTCCCACACTCCGTCTCGCATTGCATCGCAGTCACCACTCGAGAACCTTTGCTCCCCAACGGTTATCGGTTCTGCAAGCTATATGACCTACCCATCGCCAATTCTCCTAACTCTGAGAGCTATGTCGGCTACTCTGGTTCTTTTACGGATTTCCGTGTTACGTACGGATCATAAAGCGTAGAGAAACTCCGAGCATTGACGTTGAGCTTATGAACGAGGCTTAAAGTTAGCGACCACGTCTCGTATAATTTTTATTAATAAAAGAAAATACACGAAACACCCTGAAAATTTACAGTTAGGTGTAACACATTTGAATTCAATAATTAAAAGTTTTCCCCGTTGTTATTTTTGCGAAACATATCCTTTTATGACCCGACACGAACATTGCCAAATGGCGCAATCGACACTCGAGAATGTAATCAGGTCACTACACTAGTGTAGCCGTCAAGGTTCGTTTTTTATAGTCATATCACGAAAACGATTATTAGTAGAATGTTATTTTTATTGCAATATTGTTTTTGGAGCGTATACGAACTGGCATATAAGCTATATATTTCGTAAAGAGCATTATTTTATTATCTTGGTCATATAGTCAAAAGCTACTTTTATTATTTTTCGCCATATATTCTCAGTTTATTATAAAAAAAAGACGTGTGGCACTCGGGGACTGCCGCGGTAAAGCTATTGCAATGCCATCTAGAGGCGAGTTGCTGAACTAAAGAGACAAACGTCAAGGTTTTTCGTTACGGAATTTCTGGATTCGGTCCCCGCGCTCAAGGCCCGCGATAGAAGCTATGCAATAGCTTAAAATCTGATTGTTCTAAAAAAAATAGTTTTTAATTAATTGATATACATGTATAAAAAATTAGTTTTTAATTTTTTCAGAACAACCAGATTTTTATAATAAACAGAATATATGGCGAAAAATAATAAAAGTAGCTTTTGAGTATACGACCAAGTTAATAAAATAATGCTCTTTACGAAATAGATAGCTTGTATACCAGTAAGTCTAAATATTTCCGCTATTTCTTTAAGTTGTGCTGGACAAATATTAATCATTCATTGTCTCTACGATAGTAAAAGATTCATCGAAAACGTTTTGATTTTGTATAGAAAATAATCCCGGGGCGGTCCCATATTTTTCTATATTCGATGGATTATTTATTACTCCCACATAAAATAAACATAACAGTGCAATTATAAAGGCATTCGACCAGTTAATAGTTTTTGTAAATAAACATCAAATTGTCGTCTGAAATCTATAGTTGAAAGTAAAAACATTATTGATTGAATTGAATTAGATTAAATTTTGTCATAGATTTTGTTTATTAACTATCTAGTATCCGTTTTCCTCCACAAATTTCCTAGGTCCACTAAAATCCTTTGCAAAGATCCATTAAGAGATCTTTTCGGACCTTTATGTCCACTTTATTCCTTTATCTACCAGGCAACAGCTGAAACTATTTCGATTTATATAATGTGATTTTTTTAAATAATCTACATTTCCAACTCATATTCATAATGCTGTAATTGCGGTCATGAACTTCACCCAGACATATAATGATATTTACATTTACCTGCTTTGCTCATTGAAATTTCCTCTATAGCAGGAAAGTACGTCAGATTGATAACTTTATAGGGAATACCATAGCATACCTAAGTTGTTTCATATCACAGAACTCGGACCTTGTTATCTCTCCGTGAAACACGGAGGTTTGTACCTAAGTAGACGGGAAGGAAGTTTGTAATGAAATCAATATTACTTCAACATTTTATAATAACCACATCGTTTTCTGGATCATTTAAAATTAATAGACTGAAAAATTTATTATACGTATATGAAATTGGAGAAGGAGCTTAAACAAACTATGCTCAACCTCACCTCAACAGCCTGTGTCTGTCATCCCCACAGAACTGCGATGCCCAACCCGCTGGGCATGCGGGTTGGGGATCGCAGTTCGGTGGTAGAATTGTTCTGCAGGGGGCGCTGCTGCCCGCGCCCCGGTGTATATTCCTTAGTCGCCTCTTATGACAACCACGGGAAGAGATGGGGGGGGGGGGGTGATAATTTTAAGCCAGCACCACACAACTCTTACAAACTATCACTGAACATAAAAACCTGATATTTTTTTAGCGGTCTGGATGATAATGTTTAATTTCTTGCTTGAAAATCACAATGGTAATTTGTAAAGTATCTTTTCAAGGCACGGATCAACATCTTCTCATTGAATAGCATGAGTGAGCATATCATATGTACTCCTATAATGTATATAATAAAACAAGATTACTCAAGCCTTCATTTTGATGTGAAATTTGAATTGTAGTCTGAATTCATCCATGTCACCAACTAAAATCAAAGAAGCGTTTCGGCACACTACTTTTATCTATAATATAAAAATTAATCGCTAAATGTGTATCTAAGCGCATAACTCAATAACGCCTGGACCAATTTGGTCAATTCTTTTTTTTTATGTTCGTTGAAGTTCAAGGATAGTTTAATACGTCGAGAAAAAATCTAATAATTGCTGGGAAAACACCTATAAACGTTTCCATAGGAACAACGCGTGCAAAGCCGCGGGGCACAGCTAGTGTTAGAATACAAATAACCGTAAAACTTTTGTTCCAGCTAAAATCTACGAACGCGGCTGCGCGAAGCAAACTCTGGAAGGTTACCAGGAATACAGAAACGGCAAGTGGGAGTGGGTGACGAAGATAAATGAGGTTTACGCGGAAGGTTGCGTGGAAAGCCCGGGCGACGTGGAACGGGTTACCAGAACTGAACATTGTCATTGTAGGGGGGACCTATGTAATAGTGGGGATGGGTTAACGACTAGTGGAATTTTGGTAGGATTTATGGTAGCTTTGCTGGTTTTGAGATAGCTGTGGTTATTTTTGGAATCTGTCTTATCTATTGTTATAACGTGTCTCAGTTTTAGTTAATTTACTTAATTGAGGGAGTTTTTAAATGTAACCAATAGCATGTTTTTGGAATCTGTTCTATTAGTAATAATGTGTCTCAGGTATTTAATTTACACAAATGTGGATTAGTCCAGTAACACCTCGTAATTGAGAGATATAAAGCAGAATTTTAATATACGAGTATATACCTTCATTTTGACGTTCTAAAAGTTGTCTCAAAAGTCTCAAAAAATCTGGTGTAGTCGCAAGTTTTAAGGACAAATGTCAAAAAAAATGTTGTGTTAACAAAGTGTCATTTGGCCATCACGTAATGTATTCCAGATTCTGATGATTGGCTTTACAAGACACCTTCCTCTACGCTTGGCCGCGCGTATGAGAAACTTTTCTCGGGGTCTCAGATTAGGTCTCCATTAGTCCTAAATTTTTTGGTAGTTTTTCTGCTCATGAAATTCTGTGCATTTTGTAAATGTTTCTATCAAGACTCTCGATAGTCAGCCAAGTTCAGAGAGCAAACGGCAACGCAATAGCAGTGTTTGCTGACTAACACTTGGGCACGCTTTTGGTCCCTCTTAGTCTCTTTTCCTCACCGCTTTGGAAAGGCGTAACTATGAGACTTTACTAGACAAACCTCTTTACTTTCTTGCTACAAAAGAGGTACATTTTATGAGTGTTTTTATTTGTCAAATGGGAAACCATGGTATAATTTCAATTAAATTCATTTTGTAAAACCAGCATTTATGTTACTTGTTATTCCTACTGCCAATGCTTCACTTTTTAGATAAGTTTTGAATAATTCGGAATATTTAGTATAAGTTTATGGTTCCAAAGAGTTATGCTTGGCATTCTACTAGTCAAAAGTAGAAATAGATATGATAAGTTAGATGTTAGTTCGCTAGATTTCTAGAATTATTTTAGTTTTTTGTATGACGTTACCAGAAGTTAAAATGATTGCCTCAATAACTTTAAGATAAAGAAACCATGAGATTATATTATTTGTATAAATAATTACATACAACCAAAATAATTGAATAGGAACAGGAGATTTTTACATGTTTTCTATCTATTCATCCCGTTACGCTACCAAAATGAGATAAAGGGGGTAAGGGGATTTTTGGGAAAAGGTTCCAAAATACCATGGCAAAAAAATTTTTTGGTGGCAACTGTTAAAGGTGTTGTAAATGCCACTACTATGCATCTGTAGTTGGTGTTTCAATAAAAAAGAAAATTTAAAATATTCGTATTTGAAGGAATATTTTAAAGTTTGGAAACATGCGAAACTACAGCAACCGAATGCTTTTCTTCGACTTTAACGTGTAATATCTCAAATGTTTATTGAATAAATAATTCCTGCTTTATCATTTGTTTTATGATATTATTTATTTTACCTTTATTAATAACGATAACATTAATAATTCAAGAACGCGCTCTGTGATGCACTGGCTTGCTCCTGTAAATCCGAGGTAGTATGTATCAAGAGCCGATGTGAATATATCTTTTCGCTCAGAAATTAGTAGGTATAAGGAATCAAATAATATGCCAAAAAGATCGCCTTAGACGGGACTTCAACCTTGAACATTCCCGGGTAGTAGGGGAATGCGCTAGCCGATTCCACCACAATATTAATTTATTTAATTTCTCAGAAATAGGGTATATGCATGGATATTTTTTTTCGATTATTAAGGTTACATAAATGAAAAATATAACAGTAAAAAAAATTTTTGTTGAGGTAAAAAACAAAAAGTAAAACTACACTCAGTTTTGGTTGATAAAAACGCTGCCATGTTAGCCCTTGCATTTTGTGACGTCACGGATCACCTATGTCAACTTCATGTCCATACAAAAATATTCAAGTATGACGTCTTGCTTCTGGTGCCAATAGCGTTGCGCTTAGACATTTTGCGGTTGAGATTTAAAATATCTACTTTTCAATCATAAAATTTAACAATAAAAACATCATAAAATACAAAAATAAATATACAGATATATTTATATATAAATAGAGAATAGGTACGTAAAAAAATATTAGTTTTCAACCGACTTCAAAAAAGAAGGAGGAAGTTTTTTTTTATGTTAGTTACCTCAGAACTTTTGACTGGGTGGTCCGATTTTATCCAGGATCCATGAAAATTCATGAAAAAAGTGTAAAAATTGAAGTTGGTTTATATTTTTTTAAAACAAAATTAAAAAATTTGAAGTCAGATGGAGTTTTAACAAACTCTCTATGTCTTCGTTTAAAAAGACTGCGATGATGATGTCCGAAAGCTATAGGTTGACCTGGCTCCAGGCAATCACAACACGGTCAGTCTTTGATGGACAAGCTAAAATGAAATCTGAGACCAAAGACCGAGTAAGCCGAACAAAGACCGCCTTTGCTCAAAAAGGTCGTTAAAATAATGTACAGCTTACGAACGACGTTTGAGTAAATATAATTAAAATCTATGGTTTATCCATTTTGAATGAAGCATGTTAGTAAACAAAGCACGACACAAATAACAAAATCTATCTTGCTTGGCGTCGAATTTCAGATATAATTGTAAGCAATTTTTATTGAGGGAGGATCTAAAATCAACAAGTAAAGTAAATTACTTATAAAAGGAAACGCCAACAAAGTGAATTTTAGGTTAAGTATGGGCGGTTTGTTTACGTTTATGCTCTATTCAAAATGGATAGGATATAGTACTTACATTAGCGTGGTTCTCGACTAGACACAGGAACACCACGTCTTCCCTCATCAGCCTCACAGCTCCGTGCAGCGGCTGCGTCGTCTTGCTCTTCAGCATCCGGTACAGCAGCGCTGATGACATGTGCGCGAAGTCTTCACCTGAAATGGTGAGAGAAATTAATAGCGCCATCTAGTTAAGTCTGAGGAAGTTTTGAAATGGTTGTGTTTGGCAGAGCTACTCAAGATCTCCTATTCTGAAGTTATCATGTATTAGTTTATAGTTAAGATTTATGCAAAGAACCACCGCCGTCCTTTATTTTGTCACAATCGTTTGGTTGCCTGGAAAAAATCGGACGCCAGTTCTATTGCTGTTCTTGTTCCTTTGTCTAATTATGTAAATTTCTGTTTTATAAAGGTGATGAATAAAGAATTATCTATCTATCTATCTATGTACTAGTTTCTGCCCGTGGCTTCTCGCGTGTTGTTTCTATGGAAACGTTTAAAGGTTATTTTTATCCCACGGGAACTGTTTTGGTGATAATAAGTAAGCCTCTCTTTGATTCCAGGATTGGAGCTATATCTTTGCAATTCTTCAGCCCGATTCGTAGTCATGGCGTGTAAAAAATAACAAACATCCATCCAAACTATCGCGTTTATAGTAATAGTGTGATCCTGCGATCAAGTTTGAAAGAGAACTGAGTTGAGGTCAGCTGAGGTTGAGTTAGACAACGCCATCTAGTTTCAGATTTGGTAAACTAATAGTAAACTAACTTTTTGAGCAATATTGATAAATTATATTTATTTATTTTTATTTCTTATGTGTCACACTGCAAAGGCCCTCCCCCCTTCCATTCCTCACGGTTTCCTGCAAGAGCCCACGTCTTATAGAAAGCGTCCAGCTCATCCTCCATCTCCGAATTAATCCAATAATTAATTAATAAAACTAATAATTTATTAGTCAGTGAAAAAATTCTTAAAAAATAAAGCGCGTCAAAGTTTGAGAGTGACGTCAAGGGGTCACTACACCTTGCTAAAAGTGTTGCAAGGTGTGATGTCACACGGAACTTTAACTGGGTAAATCTTCGTCATTTTTTGTTTAAATGACAAAAGAAAAAATACGTGCTCAATATCTTCTGATAATATAACTTACAGACTAATAACAACTTTTTAGGACATTAGCCTATTGTTAGTTTGATCAAATTTTTGTGAAACTTACTCTTCATCATTATTTACCGAGTGGATGTTTAGTAATAATCTCATTCTACACATTGTGGTTTATCATTTTACCTGTGAGATCATCCCAGTGCGCAGAAATAAGTCCTGAACAGTGTTCCTTTAACGCACTTGCTCCTATTTCATCAGCTGCCGAGTAAAACTTCACACAAGTTCTGGAAAAAAGAGAAGTAGAGTGAGTGAGTGATAGATAGAAGTGCTAGGCACGGCGTGTGGCAATTCTCCGAATACACAAACGCAACTCACAATAAATCATGTGTCAAAACAAGTGACAGTATTCAATGAAAATCTGTCAAAAAATATTCATTGAGAGCTGCTCAAATCTTATTTGCTTTTGAGAATTCGGGCGAAAGTCTATTACATCACCAGCATTCAAATAGTGTAATATTATTAAGGTGTTTGAGAGTGAAGGTATGGATAGATTACAGCTTAAAAATTCGGATTTTCGGGTACAGATTAGAAGTAACCCAAGATTTGATGTTGTTATGTCCAATACAATTGAACTTGGTAGCAATTCATAGTTAGTTTACATGTGAAAATATACAACTATCCTACCTTAGTCAATCTTGTTACAAAAATAAGATAGACAAGTAACTAGCATGCTCAAACTCAAACTCAAAAATGCTTTATTTCCATAAATACAATAAATGTACACTTAGAAAAGGTCAAATCATATTAAAAAATACACTGACACGGAAATAAAGTGGTATTTTTGATTTTGATCACTTCGGTATGTAGACTAAAGTAAAGAAACAACGAAGAAACCTTTAGCTTGTTAGTTGTTATTTTTCGAGTTGGAGCAAAATCCGTCCCAAGCTTTTTTATCCTCTAGATAATCTGATATTTTATAGTAAGCCTTTTTTCATAATAAAGTTTTGACAGTTTGTTTGAATTTATTTACTGATAATTTTTGCAGCTCAGTAGGGGTTTTGTTGTAGAAGCGTATACATTGCCCTTTAAAAGATACATTAATTTTATGCAGCCTAGTTGTGGGTACAGCGAGTTTATGTTTATTTCTAGAAACTAGTGTTTCATGAAACTTGAGCTGCTATTTGCTGATAAGAATCTTAAAGGCCACATCTTCTGTCAAGATTCCATACACAATAGATTCTTTGCTTGAACAATCTTGTGTTATGGTCTAATGCACATCAAGTGGTTTCAAGCCTAACTCAAACGAGGCCACTTGAAAATGATAATAATACCAGTTCCTTCTAGTTATAATATTACAAGTAAAGGGGAATCCCTTATCCCCTACTTACTACATTAGTCGAGACCTATATTCTGCATGGGAACTTACAGGCTACATAACACTATTATTATAAATGCAATGTTTAGTATGTACAATATTTATAAATAAATATCTGAATGGATGTTTGTTACCTTTTCATACCAAAACAACTCTATGAAATTGTGCATATAGGTAATTCTAATCCTGGAATCAAACAGGCTACTTTTTATCCCATAAATCAGTTTCTATGATAGACATCTTTAAAAGTTTCCATGGAAACAATACTGCAAAGCCATGGGCAGAAAGTATTATTATAATAATGGTAGAATTACCTAACACCAACGGTTGCAATAAGAGCCTGCTCACATTTCCCGACCAGCCCATGCAGTTTAAAGCTAGCTGCAGATTTCATGAGCTGCGTGGCAAAGGAGTCCCCTCTCGTTAGATCTACCAAATCAGTGTACAGCCACTTCAGAAGAGCTGCGCCAACATCATCGGGGAGATTTGTCCAGTCTGAAATATTGAGTCTTTAGTTTAAATGCACAAAAAGAATATATATGTAATCACTATTAGTTAATTGATGGAATCACACATTGAATTGGAAGTCCTTGAAAATAATAGCCAGAAACATCCTGTTGATATAAAGAAATTTTCAATGCATAAAAACTACACATTTCATTTTATTAGCAATTTATGTTATTCTGAAAATAGCTTGTGGGTACTTCCAGTAAGTGCTCCCTTCCCAATATCCAGTTGTAATTATTGTTAGAACAATAATTACAACTGGATATTGTGAAAGACTAAAGTGTATATCTTAGTTAAGAAACATCATAGGTATAGAAACATTAAATAAGAAGGTAGTACCTCTTGTTCCCTCAGTTTCAACAGGTAAAAAATATCCATTAAATAATAGTTATAATAAGTTCAGACCATGATAATATTTGGGTAGATATCTATTCAAATTTCTGCTTGTATTTTCTACAGCCATCTTCTATGTTTGAGTGGTTACTATAATAAAAATATTAAATGGTACCTATTCCAATAGGAATCTGTTACACATACCCAATTCCTCAAGATCCCTCAAAGCCTCTTCGCTCCAATCATCAGAGCGAGCATTCAGGACAAACTTATGCCCAGGCATAGATTTACTCTGCAGTTTGATAGCGATATCCGAGTAAGTTTCTCTTCCGTACAACTGAGCTACGGTCATGAGCAGTCTCGCAACGAAACTCGCTTCGCTAAGGTCGCCGGCGGAAGCCGCCGCGAGGGTATACTTCCGTTCCACCTCCGCGCAGTGGCTCTGTAGCTTCCCATACTCTTCCTTCAGCAGCGCCAGGTGCTGCTGCAGCTTCGTCACCTCGCTGGAAGCTGCACAACACATCATTACAGAACTGCACCGACAAACACCGCCCACAAAATACAGCACTCGACGAAAACATTAGCTTTGTTGCCGATTACTCACCCATGACGAAGACTGACAACCGAAGTGAGGTTTTTTTACGTACTTAGATCTCGTACGAGTTTTTCTTTGTAATAAAAAATGTTATCATTCACTTTGCGGAATCGTAAATAGAGAAATGAAACTAGCAGACTGTCAAACAAACAAAAGTCAGCCATACTGTTACGTTCCGTTTGTACAAAGAGAATACAATAACCGCTTGTAGATATAAAACAAATCTATGGTCTATAATAATAATCAAGATATTGAAATTGAAGATCTCTGATGACGAAAAGCCTCCTTTCTTCTTTCCTTCATAAGAAAGTAAAAAAAATATTTGAATTGAATTGAGAACAAACATTTTAACCGACTTAAAAAAAGGAGGACCTTTTTTGAAGTCGGTTAAAATATTTGCTTATTTATTTACGTAGGTACGTAGAAAGGAACGGCTAAGACGTTCCATTCAATGAATTCTTGCCATTTACCAAGCGATTATTTAATTTTATTTTTCTAATTATTTCATTCGTTTTGATACCTGTAAACTTCTGCCCCCCACATGTGTAGGTACCTATTGCTGCAGACATAGGGCCGTAGAAGGAGAAGTTCTATATCTATGCATAGGGCATAGGTTCGTTGTCGTAGGTACCGAATTTGGAGAGTGGTTCAAGAATCCATAGATCTAAGTTTATATTAGAAGATCACAAAAAAAAAATCAACAATCGCACATTTCAATTACCTACCTAACCAGTAATGCCGTATTATCGGAAATGGGAATCACGGGTATCATCAAAGTTTACAAAAGTCCTAAGTATCCACGTTTTAACGTTATCAAGCTGTTTATATAGTAAAAATTTGACTTGTCTAAGTACTTATTTTGTAAGTCTAAAGAAATAAACGATTTGACTTTGACTTTGACTTTGACTTAACCGACCTACTACTTAAATATGCCATAGGCCTCGTTCCCACTTGTCGGGTGTCGGGCCAAACAGAAAATCGGACGTGCGATTCATAAGGAAATCAGTTTCCGACAAGTGTGAATAACTTCATATTAGAGCTCTGCTACTGGAAAATCCGGGCCCGACATCCGACAAGTGGGAACGGTTGTTACTTTAAGCTGCGGTGAGCGGAATAAGTTCCAAAATGCTAGCACTTCGGAACTTATTCTTGTAATGCTTTGTAAATTTTGTAATGCTTAGACATTGCTCCCATTTTTAGTGATCTCGGAAAATTTTAAGGTACCTATTTGGAAACATGAGTTTGTTTTCCTTTACCTCAGCCATTTTTAGTTCCGTTCCACGCAGTGTAGTTAATCTGTCATTAATCAGCTGTCTGCTGTCATAATATTAGGTTATGTTACCCACAGTAGATGTCGCTACTTTACGAACCGAATCTATTTTTGTGTTCGAGATAACCTTCAACTGCCTTCGAGTGATTTTGTCAATTTGTTGATAACAAAAGAGGATCTAACTTTGTAAATTAGTAGCAATAATACGGAATTAGCGTGTGTCGCAAACATGAATTCACTCAACCGATTGTTAGGTATAAGTGTATCAGTTCAGAAGAGTTCGAGGTATTTCTACTACGTTACAAAGTTGTACACGTACTTCGCCCGGCGCGTAAAGCGTAGAATGTATTTATTAAGTTTTATTTTGTAGGTTGCTATCGACCACCAGTGCACGTCTAAACGCCGACGATGGTTGGCTCTCGAAGCTACTTGTGCGGAAGATCGAGCCGACCAAAGAGTCTCACAGTCGTATGCTCAGCGATAAAGAAATCATCTATGCCCTACATACACACAACATCAGGCCGGATTGTATGGAACGATACTTGAAAAACTAGTACGTATATACATTATGTAAGAAAGCCGGCGAAAGTCGGCATAACAAATGTTATGCAACTGTGAAACTAAAGCACCCCATATTATTTGCATAAACTACAAATGTTTGTATCAATAAAACACAACCCTTTCATTTATGCTGGAGGTATAGAATATTGAACTGGATGTTTACAACAATAGTATCTGAACTTTGAACTGAGATCAGTTTGTTTATCAGCTTATCACTGTGGGAACAATATCATAACAACTAACAAGTTCTTGACATATTTGCTTAATAATCTATCATTACTACATAAAATAAAAATAGGTGTAAGCAAGAGAAAAAACTAGCAAACCAGAGAACATTCTGAAGTTTTACATACTAGGGGGCTTTGAGGGCCTGTAAATATTATCTATTTTTATAAAAGAGAGACATGTTAGTTACCCAATTTATAACTCAAGAACAGCTGAACCAATTTGGCTGAAAAATTGTGGGTACCTCCCCACAATTTTTCAGCCAAATTGGTTGGCTTAGAACCAGAAGACGGACATAGGGTACCTTTAAGGGTAAGAGGAGATAAACGGTATCCTGGGGACAGACATCGATTACTTGAATAGAATGTGCGAAGCCACGGGCAAAAGCTAGTTATTAATGAAAGGGCAATAATTTTTTATTATGGTATGCACTATAGGTAATTCTAAGAAATCCCTTTTTGGGATATTATTTGACATTTTCTCTTATACAGACATATTTTGAAACTTTCATCAGTCATATAATTTAACTGTACCTACCTATCAACAGCAAGACATCCGTAGAGTTTGTGGAGTCCCGCAAGTCAGACCTCGGCTGTGAGCTGGTGGGGTCATGGACTGTGTCGGTGGGGGACATGGACCAGGCACTGCACTTGTGGCGCTACGTGGGTGGTTTCGAGAAGATTGATATTGCCAAGGAGCTGTTTAGAACAAACCCTGTGAGTACGAGTGTGGATACCGTCACGCCTGCCTTGCGTCCTTACGCACACAATGTTGCGTTAACCCGCTTACATCCATAATAAATTTGTCAATCTATGAACGTTTCTGATGAGATTGGCTGCAATCACCACACTTGGAAGGCGGGTTGGTGATGGAGGTCTTAAAAGTTTGAAGATGTAAGCTTCTGCCCTTCATCCGGTAGGCTTCCATAATCGCCTCTTACGGCATCAATGGGCTGAATGGGTCGTTCAATTATTACGTCATGACCGTCACCGCCATGAAATTGACTTGCCTATAGGTTTTGGCTTCATCTTCAGCCTATATTGGTCGACTAGACAAAGGCCTACCCTAATGAGCATCTTCAGCTTGACGCATCTAGAATTTGCCTGCAGTCTTTCACAGATCGTCATCCCACCACTGATTGTTTTGGTTTTTAATTAAAACCTAGGTGGAGTTTAAGCTTTATGTTTGTAGTTTTGACAACTTCTGATGCTCAGTGGCCAACCGCCTGAGAATAAGGTTGTGGGTTCAATTCCTTCGCGACGATTGCTTGCATACAAAAATACATTTTACATACTCTCGCCTTTGTAATATTAGATGGGTTTGTATTTGTTTTATAGTTTCAGGTGTTTTAAGTATTTTTTTATCTGTACTTATATTATAAAAAGGAAAGGTTTGATTGTTTGATTTATTTCATCATTAAAAAGCATACTTTCAGGAGTGACATAGGCTATATTTTATCCTGAAATTCCCACGGGAACGGGAACTACGCGGGTGAAATCGCGAGGCGCTGCTATTGTATAATAAAAATATCTTATGTAATGTATTGTATTATGTTATGTTATGTTATGAGTCATATAATACCCATCATAACACAATCTCTGCTTAGCTTGGGGTTAGATGATGCTGTGTGGATTGTCCAGCTGTCCGTTATTTATTTTCTGTGGTCTGTAGACTGCAATACAATGCAATGAGTTCGTTACACGTAAATTAATTCAACCTTGCAATGATTATGCTTGTAGTTTGTAGGTATTAGTTAATATAGTTTGACAACAAAACCTGTTAGGCTCGGTCCTTTATTCTGTGGTTTTATTTAGGCATTTTTTTGTTGCAGGAATACAGTACGTTGGAGAAGGAGCGAGGGGGTCTAGTTCGCTCCCGCCATTTGCAGTATCTACTCGCGTTCAGTTTTTGGCCCAACGGCGAGCCGCGAGATTCTAGCAATATCTATGAAATTCGATCATACAGGTGAAAAAAACAATAAAATGATACCAACCACAACGTACCTATATCGTATCCATTTTGAATGGAGCATAAACGTAAACAAACCGCTCATACTTAACCTAAAATTCACTTTGTTGGCGCGTCCTACGTAATTTACATTACTTGTCGATTTTAAATCCTCCCTTCAATAAAAATTGCTTACAATTATATCTGAAACTCGACGCCAAGCAAGTGAGATTTTGTTATTTGTGTCGTACTTTGTTTACTAACATGATGCATTCAAAATGGATAAACCATAGTACTATATATTTCTTCAGTGGCTCAACTTTAGTTCAATGAGACCACAAGTAATTTAATTTCTACTAAAAAGTTATTTTCGTTTTACTTATGTAATTTGAAATATCGTCATCACTCTATGTAGAAGGTTTGAAAACAAATCGCCTATTAGTAACCAAAAATTCCAATCTGTACTCTAATACTGCCGCTTAACTTTATACGCAATTTACATTACTTGACGATTTGAGATCCTTCAATAAATATCTTTAAATTAATATAGCTTTAAATTAAATCTGAAATTCACCCCAAACAAGTGAGTTTTACCTAGTTCTTTGTGTTGTAGGTAGTTTCTTTACAAACATTCTACATCGAGTTACGGTAGTAAATAAATAATAATAATAATAAGTAAAATTTATTCAAAAACTCTCGTAAAAAGACAAAACATAGAGAAAATTAAACTATTAATTATAGCTAAGTATAACAATTAAGTAGTGTAACTGTTGCGGCAACCTCAACCTTAACCTCAACCTTAGTTGTGGTCAGCAGAGTTGTGAAAAATGGTTGTCAAGGTGCTTCTGAAACTTCAGCTTTGCCTTACGTTAATCCGTGTATAAGACACCCGCATATAATTTACTGACAATGCCATTTTACAGCAGCAACATTAATTCATACACCAGTAAAAGTGGCGCCCTCAACTATTTTATCTTATTACTAGCTGCGCCCCGCGGCTTCGCACGCTCTATTCAAGTAGCTATGTTCGTCCCCGGGATACCGTTTACCTCCCTGCCAAATTTCATCAAGATTCGTTCAGCCAGGAACGAAATAAAAACTATCCTATGTTCGTTTCCTGGTTCTAAGCTACCTCCCCACCAATTTTCAGCCAAATCGGTTCAGCCGTTCTCGAGTTATAAGTGTTGTAACAAACACGACTTTCTTTTATATATATAGATTACGTTAAACGCAGCAAGTTTTAAAAATCCATCGTTCAGTTTCTGGTATCTACAATAAGTTATATATTAATGCCTCTGTAATTGTTTCATTTTGTAAAGCTTAGGCAGAGATACGAAGTTGCGCTTTTTGGCCACCAAACTCTATTTTCGCATCTCCTCCTAAACTATATGAGATAAAATTATTACAGAGGTATTAAAAAATTGCTTATAATAGATACCACCAACTGAACGTAGGATTTTTAAAAATTCCTATGATAAACGTAAAAATATGATAAAATAGGTATCGCTGTCATATTGGCTCGGGTATGCGTCCTAACCCGTCGTGCGTCGGGTCTATTATATTTATAGTCTCTAATAATTGCACATGACTTTAACGATGGCCATTTACAGCTAATCTATTAATTTACCTTTTTTTATGTACATACATAAATTCCTAAGTTACTTGTTTAATTTCCTTCTTTTCTGTGTTATGGCTTTGTAATCCAAGTAAATGTATTTAAATTGACGTCTCCAAGTGCCTTTGTGCTCCTACGGCGAATAAATGAGTATGAATCGCTCCCTTTCAGCCTGAAGCCGGGCACCATGATAGAGTGGGGCAACAACTGGGCGCGCGGGCTCACCTACCGACGCGCGCAGAACGAAGCGTTCGCCGGGTACTTCTCGCAGATCGGCCGGCTCTACAACGTGCATCATATTTGGTGTAAGTACAACAACTGGGCGCGATTGTCACTGTAATGCACGACAATTTATTGCACGCCCGAATAATGTTCACCTTGATAATCCGTGCCAATAAGTTCTAAGGGAGTGTACAATATTGGGCCATGTATTATCAGCTCGTGAAAGCTTGTACGTGTAAATAATGCGCTACCAGTATTGTACTGCTTTATTACAATACCACTTAAAATTGGAAGATATGCTTATTAGGCTGTACAAATTTGATCACCAATTATTGCGCCGTATATTATTGCCTACCGGCACGCTTTCATTACGAAAGTCGTAAATTTGGCCTATCCCGTGTAGTTCCAAGTGTAAGTTAATATTATTTATTTATTTTTCCAGGCTACAAGAACCTGCAAGCTCGCCGCGAGACCCGTGAAAGCACGTGGCGCAATCCGGGCTGGGACGAGTGCGTCGCCTACACAGTGCCGCTCATCCGGGAGATGCACTGCCGCATCCTCGAGCCCACGGAGTTCTCCCCCACACAGTAGACACATACATCAACCCCGGCTGGGAGGAATGCGTCGCCTACACCGTGTCGCTCATCCGGGAATTCCCGGATATGCACTGCCGCATCCTCGAGCCTACACAGTAAATACGTCAAAACTTAGAGTGTGCAATAGTGTCGCTACAAGATGGATTTCGAAATTGAGGATTTCGATTCGGAATGACAAGATAGAGAGAGAAGTACAGAGAAGAGACGTGCACTTTTTCGCTTCTCAGCAAAAAAAAAAACTGTGCTGTTCCTGAGATAAATAGCAAAATGTGTGCAAAGATCTATTTTTCAAACAAATAAACTATCGTGAAAACTTTCACCAATCGTGTTTTTAAAACACGTAATTCAAGATAAAAGATCGAAGCAACATTTCCCTAAATATGAAGGTGGTAGCTTTCACAGATTCTGAGATAAATAACGATTTGAAGTAAATTGCTTATGGCACACTCTTAAGTCGCAGGCATAAAATAAGCGTTTGCACGAGAATGAACCAGAAACTTCGATTTCTTTTTTAAGAGTAAGTACGAACCCATGGTGGTGACTCTATTTGACAATAGTAACACGTGATCCTGACCTCTCTTTGTAATATGGAATTTGCATAGTTCCCCGTCCGCACGAAAGAGGCGCTCACGTCACGTCTCGTTACTAACATCTAAGGCCTTGTTTATACAGAAAACTGGGGCGTGCAGTGGTACGGCCCCAACTAAATTCAAACATATAGCGTTGGTAGAGTGTGTTTACGGAGAAGCGTTTTTACCCGCGGCGTGCACCGCTACTCTGCACACACCGCCTTACCGTAAACATCACCGTACATTACGATATGTTTGTGTTTACGCGTGCAATGACGGGACCGCTGCACGCGCCGCATCTCCGTAAACAAGGCATAAGACTTATCCTCTCTTGACTTCTCTATAGTATCGCGATTTAGCAGGTCTACATTGTGGAAATGGAACTACGCCAATCTCCACTCAAAAACGCAACGGTATCGATAGTATCGAGTAACCGAACTCAGTCTCAGATTTAACGTAACATGGCCGCAGGATGTAGGTTTAAGGCACAGTGATAGCGCCCCTCTTTAAGAGCTAGGTCAGATTATTGTATTGTAGTTGTCTAGTACCCATAACACCAGCTCTGCTTAGCTTGGGGCTAGATAATGCTGCAGTGTGAATCGTCCAACATTATTTATTTATTGATTTACTCGTCACGATATAAATGTGTGCAATAAATCACACGGTCACATCGTCACTTACGGGTGAGATTTTCAACAAACAGGGGTCTATTGACGATTTATAAAAAAGTTCTCAATTTAAGACAAAACAAAACATATTTTTTTATGAACTACATATTCTTCAATCAACAGTTTTTTCACACACCGTTTTCGTCGAGTTTCGAACAGAAATGCACGACTGGAAACCAAAATGAAATCGACTTTTTGCTCGATAGCAAGCATTTGGTGGCGTGATGAGAATTGAGATCGAGAGTTTGGGACTGTTTACAAATAGCACAGAATAACTAAATAGTACTTACTTCACAAAAGCAAGAACCCTGCTTTACGGAATGTACGTCGTCTAAAAATCACGCCACTTGACCCAAATAACGGCCTTGTAAATACGGACCTGTAAAAAAACTAAATTTGATTACTTTGGCTAAAGCGTGCCTTCTTTTGTATCTCACGTATCCCTACGTACTTACCTATCCTACGTATCAAGTCTATTACTCGTAGTTATACACTTTCATTGCAGTGCATTATCTGTCTCGCTCAGTTTGCATGGTATAGAAAGAGATGCCTTCTTTTTCAACGCAGAAATACCGCCTTTAGACAAATAGCGTTCTGTCGGAGAAGTACAAGCTGAAAAATTCAAATCTAAAATGCATTATATACTTTTCGCACATATACAGTATACACACTAAATATTTGTGGAACTCATTTTCTTTTCTAAGATACTTTCTGCTGCGGTAACGCACACCAGATAGGCCAGGGGGGTTATGCTCTATGACCTAAGAGATTTCTTGCCCAAATCGTGTGACGTCACAGCGTGCTCTAAACACAAACGCGATTTTTGGCCGTGCCGTGGTGTGATTTTCAAAAATTGTATTCTGCATGCCACAAGACTAGTTGTCTATACCTCGTTTTGAGTTTCACATGATTCGTTCAAAATCTTACATCCGGTTCACTCGGAAAATTAACGGTTTTATTATACTTAATGTTTTGTATCTAAATAAAAATTATATGTTGGCTTAACCATCAATTGTTGAGCTTACAATATATTAGTGTGTTTTAAAAATTTGCAGCCCAAAATTAACGATTTCTATTATCATTCAAGTCATTTATGGCTAGTTTCGGAACGAAAAAGCAGTTTTCATTGTTTGTTTAGTGTCAAATAGACAGTAAAAGTTCCTATCTAATGCTACATTCAGACGCGGCGATACCATGATTTTAGAATGGTGTGGGAATCGCGCGGTCTTATTTTTAAGTATATTATTACTATCGTAATCGTTTACACGTAGATACCCCGTAGTTAGTTCAGACACCGACAGCCAACAGCTAGAAAATGCTTGCCCTCATATTATATCTTTCTTTGTTTTTTTATTATTATTATTACTTAAGAGGTCGAAATATCTTCCCCGATCAATTTAATTAGGCCTAGTAGTATTGTAGTTCTTTATTAATCAAAACTAGGTAATTCTAATCTTATTTATACGACATTATAAACCATCTAGTGTCGACAGTTACGGCGTATTGCCACAAATTTGCCATGAAGTTGTAGGAAGATAGAGATAAAAATAAAGATACTTTAAAGAAAATATACATAAAATAAACATACTTAGTCTAAGTACCTACCTAAAATTATCAGCGATTAAGACAAATGCAGTTTAGGTAGCAGTCACTTTACTAGGCTTTACTAGGTTATTCAACGTAATTTACCTATGATGCGTAAGGCTAACCATTACGAACCACATGCATACACGTATAACAGTTTAGGGTGACGAGCGGTCGCCACCACCGCCGCGCCGCCGTCTGGAAAAAATATAAATTTATGAAAATCGTAGTACCTAGATAGATATTTAACATTATATAACTATATAGGTATAATAACTTATACATTTGAATCACGAGCCCTGCCGCAACTGTCTGCATTCATAAAACAATTTTGCGGATCCCTAACGCGCGATAGGCGGCAAGGTTCCCGCGTGTCTAAACGAGCCCTAAGCATAATTTTATTCAAAGCAGCAAAATAAAAATTTATATAATTTATACAAAGACAACGGGTAAGATGTTGGCGCCAACAAAGCACAAGTATAAATTAACAGGAGGTTACTGCGGACCCTCTATCAATGGACCCTAAATTGCTGCAAAGAACAAAACAAATAATTACCTACTAGGCATCTTTATTATTTTTTATGAGGGATCCTTGTAAGCAGGATAGTGACTCCTCAAAGTGGGTGGATTTGTCTGCTGGCTATCCCAAAAACGATGGTCGATGACGCCTATGTGGCATCATACATTAATGATGTATTTGTGTTTAATTTAACTCTTGTTTGTAAACGATAATAATAGTACCTACCTATGTCTAATTTTCTATAGGCCTCCCTTGTAGGTGTATTTATTGCGAATAAAAAACGAAATAAAAGATTTATAAGTAGCAAATTTATTTTATTTATCCAGTTTATTTGAAATATCCTATATAAAGAGCACCGATAGAATTTATAGACAAATTCCATCGCGCCTATGGAGGCAGCGAGGCCAAGTCCAGCTTGGCGATGATGGATATACACCACGTAGTTGAATTCTCTTTGATAAATACAATTCAAGACTATAGACACTTTCCAAGAATTCTTCATATATTTGCACGGCCTTTTATGGTGCTACTGCTGATCTGCAGCCACTGCCGTGCGGGCCTACATGTGCTCAGTCAAAGCTAGGCTGAGCTGGTCTTCGTGCGGGTAGGTACTTGCTTGCATTCTGCAAATGAAACTGATCAATAAGCCATGTGTTTCTTTCGGCACATTGAAAAAAAAACACTCAACCAAACTAGGCATTGAATAATCAATGCTTGGATAGGCGAGTCTCCTCAACCTCAACAGCCTATTGTGGTCCACTGGCTGTAGGCAGACCTCCCCAGATATAAGTGCCATTTAGCTTTTATCTCATGTGGGGTGATGCCTATAATCCCCACGCTTGGAACGCGGGTTGGGGATCGCAGGTCGATGGTAGAATGGTTCTGCAGGAGGGACTGCTGCCTGCCCCCGGTGGTTATTCCTTCTTCGCTTCTTACGACCCCCGCGGGAAGAGTTGGGGTGGTGCAAATTCTGAACCGGCGCCATACGGCTATTGTCGCTGCTATGTATATGTATACGTCTTTTGTGATGAATTATTGAATAATACTTGCCTTTTCCGCATTAAATAAACACTGCGTTGTTATTGATTTCACTTTGACATGTCTTTCACAATCTGAAGAAGTGAGCCGTAGTAACTATCGCAAAAACACGCTAATCTGTGCCCTAACACGCTGGCAGAGCGCGTGTTTACTTGACAGTTCAATTCTTGCCCGAATCGCGCTGTGACGCAGCTGAGAAAACCAACGAAGGCATACAGAATACGGTTTTGTCCCATTCCCCGCCGATATCTTGTCGTATCTGTGTAAGACGTGGAATTGGTCATAGAGCATAACCCCCCAGAAAACGTAATGTATAAATGACATCGGTGCAAGGCAGCTAGCGTCTAGGCTAGGGAGGGTCAATTGGTCCTCAATTATAAATACTAGTTCTAAAATGTTGGTACGAAATGTACTTACTTGTTGGCTGGGGTTGAAAGATTGTGCGGCCATGTTATTGATTCCTACATTGTAAAAATGCTGATCTTGATTCATAAAAGACAAGAGAAAATAAAATCTAACTGCAAACCTTTTACGTAACTTTCGGTAAAAATTAAATCAATACTATGTTTAAATACCTTGTAATTTTACACAAACTGAGCAGCACATGTTTCTTAGCATGGCCATGGACCGAATAAAGCTTGTTTTCATGTATCTATGGCATGGCTAAAAAACTAGGTAGGTACTTCTAAGATAAGCCAATTCAATTAAATTATAATCTGCCTTTTCTAGATTGTATGTAATATGAAATATCCTGTGCTTTTCCTTACAGCATTTATATGAAATCTAAATGTAAAATATCTCGTAAGATCAATTTTGATGTAATTTTAAGGCCTTACTAATGTATTGTTGTTCGATCATAGTTTTTTTCGTTACTTTTGTTTTTCAAAAATAAAGTAGATTTTAAAATATTTTCTTGTCTCATTTCATACATAACTAATACTTAACCTAAATATTAATTAATTCAACGACGATAAATGATTTCTGCGAGATTTGAATTTTTAATTTAAACGGAAAACGAGGCGAAACAAGTGAACTGTAATCCACTTATCGGGTTAGTTCCGCTATGCACGAGTCCCGCTTTGCTTGGATTCTAAAATACCTAAATAAAAGTACCGCTATGCTCGAAATCATTATCTTTTATAGCAGAAAGCTTCAATAAAAGAAGCCTTGGCCCAGTCTTTGAACTGTACCTAAATAATTAGAAAAAAATTTGGGACTGCAAATTAAACAAACATAATTTTCATTCTATTTTATTTATTTTCAGTTTGATTTTTTCATTAATAAGATTATATTACAATATTAATGATAATAATTTTAAACTACAAGTCAGTGTTATTTAAATATAATATAACAAAAAAATAAAATTAAAACAACGGTGCACTGAGCGAGCCGCAAACAATTAGCAAAATATAACCTGAGTACCCGGCGGCCGCAGGCACTGGTTCCTACACTACCAGGTAAACGCCTATACAATGGTAAAATATCAAAATTTAATTAAATGTACATAATAATGTGATTTTTAACTAAGTTTGGTACTTCTATATCGTTATAATTATATGTCCAGCGCGACAGAACGACACTTTAGATTTATCCTAACTCTAGGTAGCTAAGGTGGGGATTAGAAGAGGGATGCGCCTACGGACTATTACACGCCCCGTGCGCACTGTGGGCTAGAGATTTAATTTAGTGTTAGAATTAGTTAAAATGACCGCACGGGGTATTAATATTAAGAGCAGCGATTCTACGCGCCTAACTAGTACCGACCATCTAGCACGCAAGCGAAATTACACCTTATTCAATTCCATAGTGCTTCGATTGCCGATTTTACTAAGATGTTGTTTATTGAGATGCAGCAGCTAAGACCATACATTTAATTTGAAAAGTCTTGAAAATAAATCGAGTATACTACTCGAATGGTGAAGAAACTATGGAATGTAAATGACAAAGAAACAATTGGACCAGCAAATAACTGGTCTAATATAAAACTGGCTGATATTTTTATCAGAATAGCTGTTTGTAATGAAGATAGCTGCTGCAACTCTTATTAAAGAGAGAATGACTTCAGTTAGGCTGTTTCTAGAGATTATTGTCATTAACTTGGTCGATTCAGGACAGGATACTGTGGATGCTACGATACTTTATATTGTATGACTCGCTTCGCTCAAAGCGTAATCTATAGTCAAAGCGAATGTTGTCGAGCCAAGCGAGTGATACAATATTACATTAATTTACGTACAGATTGTTCACTTGTATAAATAATTAACATCTATCGGTCGCAGGGACTACCACTAACGATAACGCGATCGCGCATCGCGAGATGCTTACAAGCTATGTGATAGGAAGAAAACGATATCAATAAAAATAAAAAATACTTTCTTTAAAATAGCATTAACTAAATTTGGATATTTATGACTAATACAATAGTTAAATTAAATAATATAAATTGTATTTACCTATATATTGACTGGTAAGCTTAGTTTGAAAATACAATGTGTATTTGGGCACTAAATTACTGAAGATAGCACATCGGGCCCGTTTAGGGTCTTCCTTTCATTTTACACAAACAAATCTCACCACACCTTACAAAAGTAACAAACTATGTATTATAGTTTAATTATAATATTATATTATTGTTCATTATATACAAAACGCCGAGCTCCGCGCGCCCCTCCAGATATTAAGGCAATTGTGTGCTCGCTAATACATACAATAATATATAACTTTATATATTTACAAAACATAACTGGCAGTTACACAGTTCTCATTACTCAGCACCTGCATCGTTACTCGGTTAAATAAAGCGTGTTACATTTAATTCTAAACTTTAAAAATAAGCGTTAATTTTGTATACTGTCAAAAAAATCAATAGGCCAAACACTGTCCTCATCAGTCCGTTATAAAAAAAATCAACTAACAATATTTGAATCACATGCAAAATCGTTCCTAAAGTAAAACCTAATGATATGAATTAGAATTTTGACTATCTAATGTATGTAATTTTGTATAACAACAGTAACAGTCACATGGGGAGGCGGCCGCAGGGCTCGGCGGACGCTTCACAGACGAATAATGCCTTCTGTCAAACAATTTAAGCGTACACTTTGAGGACAAACCCCAAACACAAGTTTACCTTAAAATTTCGACGTCATACAGTATAACATTGTAATTTTTTTCAGTTTTGTACGACAGTAGATCAAGACGAAAAATTTGCTAGAACCACTATGGAAACGATATACTACGTATTTATACATGAAGAGTAGAAACAGGAATACTAAGGTTTCGTTTATAGGTGGAGCGCGCCGTTGCTTTTTTAACTATCCAATTTTCAAAACAAGTTGGTTTGAAAATTTAGAAATTTCCATGTTTGAAATTATAATTGTTTGTAGACATGGGACGGTCTAAAAATATTCTAAGTAACTTATTTAAGTTTAAACTGAGAATAAGTTTATAACAATTTAGCTTACAAGTCCAAAACCAACAGAACGCCCCCCCTATATAAGTTACATCTAATAGAAAGCATTTCATTCTCACATTACTCAATCAACAGACACAATTAAGCGCACCCACCAAGCCCTGACAGATATCTGTCAGTTGACAGCTAAACCATGTCATTAACTGACAAGACTTGGTGGGCGAACGACAAGTTGTGCTACAATATGTCTCGGGCATTACAAAGCAAAGCACAAGAAGCTTTTTGACAATCTCTTAGTGAGGCGTTTCGGAGTTAATCTACATCTTTACAATCGGTGGTAAATGAGGTGACAAGTTAAATCTGACATGGTACATCAATACGATATAAATTAAGTTTTTAAAGAATACCAGAAACACATTGGGGCGAGGTAGAATCGACAAGAAAATGTATGCAGGATCAGTAAATGCGTTCCTTATTTATAAAAACGTTCAGTTCTAAAAAAATATCGGATTCATTAAATTGATCAATGAATTAAATTATTATTTATTGACATTATGATTTAAAACAAATGGCAAGTATATATTTAGAGACTATTGAACAGGAGAAGCTAAGAAATGATACTCTAAATAGACTTCTCTCATGAATAAGTGTTTTAAATAAATAAAGGGTCTTGTCGACTCAACAGCAACTGCCTTTTATATTGGAGTGCAATGAACTTATAGTGTAGTACAAAATAGGAAGGCCTCCCCGAATCACAAACGCCAATACTGCATCGTTAATCATTTGGAAGACATAACATAATTTTTTCTAATCATAAAATAAATTCACAGCTACTCAACGCTTACCCCTGAATACTCAAACGCAAGTCGTATTTGACAGTTCACAATGAACATATGTCACTGCGGCCCAAGCTGTGCACGGCAGTGTGTCACCGGCTAAAGCTGCGTGCGCCGCAGTGGGGCTGTGGCTTAAATTTGATTACATACCTTTGTCAAAATAAGCAATTGCTAAGTTTTTTGTCAATGACTGGTGAACGGCAAAACATTTAACGCCTTGTAATTGATCAAAGTTAGAGCAAGGTAAGTAAAGGGACCTATACAAAAGTAACACAATTTTGCTGTTATTGTATTTTTTGCCAAAACGTGTGTTAGATTAACGTTGGTCTGGTCTTCACTTGCTAGCTTTAGAGAGTACACATTAGCCGTTTTGAAGCGCGCGATTTGGTAACGCACGTTACAAAGTAGCTGATCTGCTACATCCATACACATCCAAAAACTCATTTGAACCGATTCAAAACGCCTAATGAGTACTCGCTCTTACAATTTTCTTATTTGTATCGAGGTTACAGGTTCAGTATCGATTTCAGGGATATTTTTCTGCTGAACTGATCGCTTGATTATGGGAAATTACCGTAAATAAAAGAAACTACAAATGGAAGGAAGCGTGTCAAGTTGAAAACTATAATATCAGTCTCTCCTTGCAAATATCACTTCACGCCCGTAATATGCGACGATTATGCTGGGAAAACACAGAAAAGCGCTTGGTTATGAGAATTGGGCAAAACTAGTCAAAGCAAGTGTTGTCTTATGACAACGATATCCAAATGTTAACATGGTTTGACTGTTCACATTAGCAGGAGGGCGAGACAGTCTCAGTAAAGTGGTAAGTGGGTAAAAAACACCTCAAAAATGCAGTCAAATACCAAATTTTGGAATTCCTAGTATAAATTGCGTTATTCAAAATTGGGATTGATAATGACGTCATCTCTTATACTGTTCTGCTCTGCAGGGCTATTTAGCTTCTCTAGAATCATCGACACCGAATCTGAGATACGCGCAAAATTCAAATATTTTGGCGATTTTTAATATTTTCTACGGAATATAAATAGAGGAAAAGTAGTTTTCCTAGATATATTTTCTATTAATCTAACATTATTAACATTATTTCGATTTAGTTCTGCTTTTGGAGTAATTATTAAGATTAGTAATTTATTACTAGAAATCATACAACACTTCACTATATTAAACTTCCTTGTAACATGGGTTCGTAGGACCACGATTTGTGAACTACTTTTCTAGTAGTTTAATTCCTTGAAGAACGCAGTAAATATTAAAAACCGCTTAATAATTTCGCGCGAAACCGACTTATATTCCGTGTCCATGACTCATTAGCGGAGAGTCTGAACAGCCCTACAGATAGCATTCTCACTTAGTAGGACTAGGGCAGCATTAGAGATTACTTCATTTCAGGCCCATTTTTTAATTACGCATATTATAAATTCCACACAGTTATGAAGGGTTAATAAGTTACTTAACAGGATAGGCCTCTAACATGAATTTAAAGCTAGCTTCCGTTTTGGCCAACGTTACAGGAATTTCGCGTTATAAAATACAAAGTTAACATATTTTGTACTGGAAAGTATGACCAGTTTACAACTTGATCGAGAGTTGCGTTCTAAGAGAATATAGAAATAAATAAATAATATAAAATCTAACATTTAAATGGTCAAAGTAGCACACTATTTTAGGACAAAAAGTTAAGCTTTCTTAAGATAGAAAGATCACACTGTCTTTGAATTGTGCCTGTGAACTTAAAAATCACTGATTGAAATCCTATAGTGTTAACAGTTTGTTTCGCCTAAAGACCTTAAAATTGACGCTATCTACATCTACAACAATGCAGGGGCTTCCCTTGCTCTATGTTCGCCTAGTTACTGAACTGTTCAAAGGCAAAACGAACAAGCCTTTCATTGCAAGCGGGACAGATTTTACAGGCCCCTTCTTAGAACTAGGCATCAGTTAACGACCGCCCGCGGCTTCACACGCGTTCTTTCCGGGATAAAAGTAGCATATATAGTATTCGAGCGCAAGCAGGGATCTCGATAAGGATCGATAAGCACCGATTTTGTCTCTGATATCGATAAAATTTAGTTATGGAATCAATGTAGATTTCAGAACTAAACTAAACAACACTAAAATTAATGCCATCTTTATTATTTCCAGCATTTTTAGTGCTGTCAAATTAGCGAGGAAGACCACCTGCCAGGTGGTCGGACGACATCGTCGGAGTGGCCGGAAGACGGGATGAGGCTCGACCAGGACTGTGTTAGCTGGCGTGTAAAAAGGCCTATTCCCAGCGGTTCGTAGGCTGATGATAATGATGATGGCTACATCTGAATAATTGTTACAATTAGTCCGTTCGTTATTTTACCGATACCAGACACAATATTGGTATTCATCAATCCTATCGAAGGCAGTGTTCTGCTCACGCTCCCAGAGCAAGATTTCAAGCCGATCTTTTCAAAAATTTCAAGTTGTCGTGGGTCAGAAACATCTTCACAGTCCTTCCCCTTACATTATTAGTAGGAATGAAATTTATTATATTATTTGAAATTTAGAAACTCTGAACGGTGTCGATTCCGCTTGCAATAACAGACCTTTCACAGGAAACTCCAAGCAACGCAAAATGAACCTTCCAATCATAACACGGTATACACGGAGGTGTGGTATACCTCGTCTTGTAGAACGCATTAGAGCGAGCCGGCCGCTAGCTCCAGCCTGCAGTTAGAGCGAGCCGGCTGCGAAGCTAGCCGACGAGTTGCTGTGAGCTAGGGACAGCATGGAACCGGAGAGGGATTGCTCTTCGTCGCCGTAACCTTCGCGGCTGCCTTCCGCAATCGCTAGCGCGCTGGAATACGATTTTTTATGTTAGGAAACATGTTAGGGCTCTTATACACGGAATGCACGTCTCATATACATGGACGACTGCAGTCAACAGTAACTCTCAGTGAGTGACGCGTCAGTAGACTGCGAATAGTGTAGGAGTACGCACGTGCGTTGCGGATAGGTACATGGGTGAGAAAATGACCGAAAATATGAATTATTAATTGTAGCAGTATGACTGCAGCTGACTGCCGTCGTCGCCTGCAACTTGCGAGCTCTTACAGACCTCAACAATGAGCCCTTACAGACCTCAACAATGAGCCCTTACAGACCTCAACAATGAGCCCTTACAGACCTTATAGGTACAGATTATGAGAAAATTCTGTCTGTACTGGGACAGTGATGTCATCACGCCTTGCGCGCGCGAACTGCGCCGGCAACGCAAGGCAATTCGCGTTACATTGCAGGCGCATTCGTAGATGTGTACGCGGCATTAACTGTTGGTACAGAGTAAATAGACATGTCGTCTGTATGCAGTACGTTATAAGAGATATGCGACTGACCTGAAGCCGAGCCGTGCGCTCTCGTTGTCGAAGTGGTCGAGCTCTCGCTCGTGCCTCTCGTGCAGCATGCGCGTGCGCTCGCCGCGCTCCGCCACGAACTGTGCGCACTCCGACTCCATCTGTGGACATGACATTATATCACACTAATGCTATAAATGCGAGAGTCTGAATACAAGGATGGATGATGGTTACCTCTTAAGAGCGGCCAACCAGTCTTACTTTTTAACCGACTTCAAAAAAAGGCGGAGGTTCTCAATTCGTCTGTTTTTTTTATGTTTGTTACCTCAGAACAAAACTTTTGACTGGGTGGTCCGATTTGCATGATTCTTTTTGTTATATGAAAGCTGGTGCTTTCCGTGTGGTCCCATTTTAATTTTGTTCAGTTCTGAGAATGGGATCCATGAGAATTCACGAAAAAATTTTAAAAATTGAAGTCGGTTTATAGTTTTTTAAAACAAAATTAATTATCATACAAACGCTCTTGCGTGATTATGGCGTCGTAACAAATTTTTCTTTGAAACTTTTAACTAATAAGGAATTTTGTGTACTGTATCTAGGTTTCTATCGCAACAAAAAATCAAAATTTGGAGAAACAGATTCAATAAAAGTTGGAGGCTTCAAAGTAAATCTGCTTTTACTTTGAAACTTTACCTGAACTTTTGGCGTTCATAATTTACTCATAAATTTAAAAGTAAAGAAAATATTTTGATAGAAACCTTGCAAATGTAACGGAGATTCTAAACGATAAAGTGTTTTTTCACAAACTTGTAAAAGGCTTACTGAAAAACACGTATCTCCTAGAACAAGTTTTTTGAAATTTCCTCACACTATTCTTCCTATTGCCGACTACCCGCGAGTGAGCGGCGAAAGTCACCGAATGCCAACCGAGCGATCAGGCGCTCTCTCTCTTTTCGCTTTGCCTCTTTTTCTAACATTGCGCTGGATGAAACAACCTTATATATTATAGTAGGACCGGGAAGGGCTGCCTTAGCGCCGAAATTACTGTAATTTTTCAAACAGGTAATTCTAATCCTGGTATCAAACATTGGCTACATTTTATACCCATTTAGTTCCCATGTGATAGAAATCATCTTTAAACGTTTCCATAGCAACGCGTGCGAATCCGCGGGGTGCAGCTATTGTGTTGATGAATTATCCGGCTTACCTTCTGCTCTAGAAGCGCGCGCCGCACAGCCACTCGTTCCTCCAGCTCGCGCCGCTCTCGGTTCCTCTGCGCCTCGGCCTGCATTTTGCTCTTGCTCTGGTACGCGCTCAGCATATCCAGCTCGTGTTCCAACTGCATCTTGAGTTGCTGGCATTCCATCTGGGAAGTAACAATGGTGTAAGACCTGCGTACTAATAGAATAGATGTATAACTATTCTATCATGACTAAAAACAACCAGTCCGTTAGAGTAGACCTAAAGTGAGTCTTGACCTCAGAGCTTGTTAGTGTCTATAGAATTTGGTTGGAGTATAAATGAAATCAGATGAGTTGGCCGCGTCGCCTGAAGTTTAAAGCCATCTCCAGCAAAAAGAAAACAGATCTGCGCGTTAACATCTTTTTGGAATGCGTGTTGCAGAGACGAATATACCTACTAACTGAAAAACACGACGTGAAACGTTAAGGCTTTGGACATTTTGCTTAGTGGGATATCTCACGAAGAACTTCTTGAGTGGAGACGGAATTTTGGCAAAAAAGCAAGTAAAAAGTTGGAACGCCCTCTGGCTGGTAGAATAACGATCTTCGAAAGAATGCTAGATAAGGCAAGACCTGGCGCTATGGCACTCATTAGGGGAGAATTATGCCCAGTAGTGGTCTAATATAAGCTGATGGTGATGGATGAAAATCTTACCATTTGGCTCTCATCGAGTCTGACAGTTTGCTTTTGCAGCATCTCCGTGATGCTCTGGTCGTACTGCTCCCCGAGTAGAACTAATTTGCGTCGCTTCTCGTCCTTTAGAGACTTTATCACTTCTTTTTGTTGTTCCTGTAAGTCCAAAATTATTACTTTAGCACTATTACACTAGCTTTATCTTTGTTTTTTGTATTGTTCGTGAAAAAGACCGAAAAGCTGTTGTCGTTTCTTCGCGAGATTGCACTAGGATCGAAATGCGTATTTTAAATCTCCTAAATACGCGATCGATTGTTTTGTTTCGATCTTTTTGGCAAATAAGTACTCTAATTCAGAGTAATTCAATTAGAGGAAACATATCACATAATTTCATGTTAGATAATTAAAATGAGCACCTGGATGCAAATAACTATAACAACCGGCCACGTGCGAGTCGGACTCGCGGACGAAGGGTTCCGTACCATTATCTAAAAAAAAAAAAAACTTTCCCCGTAAAAAAAACAAGAAGCATACGCGGTCACCCATTCAAGTACTGACCGCGCCTGAAGTTGCTTAACCTCGGTGATCGGTTCTCAAGATGATAAGGATAAAAAGATACGTTGCCCCCACAGATCACAGAAACTAAGAAGATATGAAAAGGGGGCGGGGCCGGTGACGCAGTAATATGCTCAAAACGAGAACACATCGCTCACGGCAGCAATATTGTCATTTATTTGAAGTTTGAACGTTGGCCACGACGGATATTCAAGTTAGAGAGAAATGCCGTATTGTACAATAGTTATTTGCAAAAATAGAAGTGATATTATGAACTTTAAGTCAAATGGAATCACATACCATCGGTAAATACTGAAAATAATATGTTTTTCATACTAAAACTTTAAAAATAATTATAAGTTGATTGATGTCTTGATTTTTCAACGTCTTTATTATGATGGATGACTGATAGCCAGACGCGATATTGTTGTAAACTGTTTACAATGCTTGCTCTGTACTAATGACTATTCGAACGTTGAGTTCCAATGCCGCAATGCATAATTAACATATTGAAGCTCACAGAATACGTTCAACCGCGTGGTAAGACCACTGCTCGTAGTCGTGAGTTATCTGATTTGGAATAATAGTACTTATTATACACTATATATATATATTATATATATATATAGTGTATAATAAGTACTATTATTCCAAATCAGATCTATATCCAACTCTTCCCACGGGTGTCGTAAGAAGCGACTAAGGGACATCTTCCGGGGGCGGGCAGCAGCGCCTCCTGCAGAACAATTCTACCACCAAACTGCGATCCCCAACCCGCATGCCCAGCGTGGAGATTATAGACCTATATTGGTCCAATGCTGGACGCAGGCCTCCTCCTGATAAAAACCTTTTTTAGCTGTTATCTCGTGGGGGATCCCCATGAGATATGGGGGATATACTATAATCCCCACGCTGGGCATGCATATCAGATTATCTCATGGGGGATTACCCCCCATAATCTGATATTTTGTAATCTATGCATCATTTAAATTTGTTAGCCTATTATTATAATTATTCAGTATTCATTTATTTTTTAATAAATCATTATCCACAGATCTGTATTTAATTTTATGATAACGTCTATTAACTCATAAAAAGATAACCAATGTTTGTTTACTGACTTCATCACCATGAAATCATGTTTACTCAATTAGTGAACTATTCATTTTATTTCAATTCATAGCGTAAAAACGATGACCAAGTCGTTTCACGTTTTATCGACAAGCAATCCCTATCGTAAACGCATATTTTGTCTATAGTGGTGCTGTACGAACGTCACTTGCAACCTAGTGTGCGAACGAATAGTTGCACTCTGGTTGGTTCTGCGCGGTTGTGTGCATGACACGCACACAACGCGAAGTATTGTTTTTATTTCGTTAACCGTGTGTGCGAGAGCTTGAGTGGGCGTGACTTGCGACAGTAGGTTTTGTACGCAACGCATAGGATTGCCATCTCTCTAAATCTCTGTGGTTGCCCCCTTCAAAAATTATTTAACCTTTGTTATAGCGGCAACAGAAATACATCATCTGTGAAAATTACAACTGTCTAGCTATCACGGTTCATGAGATACCGCCTGGTGACAGACGGACAGCGCAGGCTTAGTTAAATGGTCCCGTTTTACCCTTTGGGTACGGAACCCTATAAATGGTTTTCTATCTCAGGCTTCTCATCTCAATTTTTTGTAATCCATGTAGTAAATTCTCGTCAGAACACCATCTACATGTCTGAAAATCGTCATTTACGCTATTATAGCGTGTGTTTGAAGAGGCATTGGGTGCCAGCTAGATAATTAAAATTAATTTTAAGTTAAATTTAGTACATGACTTACTTTAGCGGTGGTTTGCAGTATTAGCGCTTTGAGCTCCTTGTACTGGCGCGTTTGTATCTTACACGTCTCTCGGAATTGCTTGCGTATTTGCATTTCTTTTTGCTAAAACAAACAAATTGGGTCTTAATTAGTTACCCAAAAGTATTAAAATTAATTTTCGTGGTCTAGCTGCCTCGGTCTAAAGGTGAGTACAGACCAAGCGAGCGAGAAAAAGCGAATGCAAACGAGTGGGATTTAGGAGGATAGAGGATCGGTATGTTCGTTCCTTTTTTTAACCGACTTCAAAAAAGGAGGAGGTTCTCAATTGTTAACTCAGAACTTTTGAATGGGTGGTCTGATTTTCATGAGTCTTTTTTTATATGAAAGCTGGTGCTTACCGTGTGGTCCCATTTTAATTTGGTTCAGTTCTGACAATGGGATCTATGAAAAGACTATAAAAATTGAAGTCGGTTTATAGTTTTTTAAAACAAAATTAATAATAATATAAATTATATAAACTGGGGGGGGGGGGGGGGGGGGGGGGAAATTTTTGGACCCTTAAGGGTAGCTACCGTTTCTATTGTAGTTAGAAGGTTTTGTTCTTAGGAACCTTCTATTTTATTTTGAAGAAAAAAATATTGCCGTTTTTAGTTTTTTGATAGTAAGTAAGGTTCGCCCAAAAATTACAAAATTACATTTGTCAAAAAAAAACAAGTTAGTCTTAATCGACTCTATTTCCAACCAGGAACACTTTTCCTAAAGTAACATACCAAATCAAATCGTAAGTTTTGGCAATAATAAAAAAAAACAATTCCCATACATTGTCGACGACGATGGTTTACACGCAAAAATGGCTCGCTCGCTTTCGCAATGACGTCCACACCACTTCTTTCGATTTTTCTCGCTCGGTTGGTCTGTACCCTGCATAAATTACCGCCTCCCAAGTTAGCTGATGAACGAACGAACATTTAGAGAACTTCGGATTCAGATTCCCAGGCCAGTCTATTTGTTAGATATGTAAGTCTATCTATACATGTAGCGTTGATGCGGCTGCGCCGTCCCTCGCGGTAGTTCAATAAACCAGTGTGCAGTAAGCCGTCTTTCCTTACGCATGTCCCAGTCTGCTCCCCGGTCGGATATAAAACACTATTCAAAAACGAATTTCCTCGCCAAATAAAAAAACAACCGTGTTGTTTACCTTGAGGCTCTTAGGTTGTTGTTTGAGTTGCAGCGCATGTTTCTTCCGGAGCTCATGCTCTGCTCTCTGCATGTACTCTCTCTGATTGGCTAGTTCTGTCGCGTGCTGATTCGACAGTTGTTCTTCTCTGAAATAAATATAAGCTGATTGAAAATACGCTGTCGTTTAGAAATGACTATATCTACAAGTCTAGAGATGCTTGCGAATTGAGAATGCTGAGAATTACATGATAACCATCAAATCCACACCGGATCTACCTGAATCTGTATCATCATTATCATCAGCCTACTAGTTCACTGCCGGACTTAGGCCTCCCTTATTAATGAGCCTGTCTTCAGTTTAACGTATCCAGCATCTACCTGCAGTATTTCGCAGATCGTCATCCCACCGGGCCGGAGGGCGTCCTACTACGTTTGCCGAGTCGCGGTCTCTAATCGAGAACTCGTTTACCCCAGCTGTTGTCGGTTCTTCGCGAGATATGGCCGGCCCACTGCCACTTCAGTTAGCCAATTATTTTAGCTATGTCGATAACTTTGGTTCTCTGTCGGAAGTATTCGTTACGAATCCTATCCTTCAGAAAGACTCCGAGCATAGCTCTTTCCATAGCTGAGCGACTTTGAACTGGTGGACCAGCCCTTGTATAAGCGCCCCTAGGCATTTTATTTGCAAAAATCTCACCTTAGTGCATGCACGCCTTTCTGCTGTCGATACTCCAACTCCTGCGTTTTCTCGTGATGCCGTAACAGCATCGCGTGCGCTTGTTCTAACTGTAGTTGTCTCTTGTTCAATTCCTGAGACAAAACAAACATATTCAACTACTTCACATGTGGCGATTCTTTATGTCCTACGATAACGACGAATGCCACGCGCAATGTCAAGATATAGATTAAATGAGTTTATTTTAAATCAAATTTTCAATTTTCGAGGATTGAAGCCATTTCTTGTGTGCGTGTCGCTATAAATGGAGCTGTAATCGGGCTTAGAACAACGCATTCGGAACCAAATTAACCATCACGCCATCGCAGAAGTACATTGACGGATCCGAGCAGGAGCAGTCACGTCTGCAGCGAGCGAAGTGAGCCGCGCTCCCTCACACAGCGTGGCGAGTGAAGCGGGTTACATGCTGTGTTTAATATTAATAACATACTGTACTTTCTGGCAATCATAAATTTCACGTCTTAACGGGGTGTCTTCCTGATACATCGAACAAAATTAATTCCTGAGTGGAGGCTCCATGCATTCATACCTCTCTAAGCAACTCCTGTTCCTTGTGATGTCCGGCCAGCATCCTGCGTCTCCGGAACCGACGCAGCTCCAACTCCAGGTACTCCCGCTGCGACCGCACCAACCGACCTTCTTCTACTGCCTCCGCTTGCTTTAGGCTGTCTTTTTGTGACCTGCAAGACAAGGCACAACTTTAAATTTATTCTACACTAGCTGCGCCCCGCGGCTTCGCACACGTTGTTCCCATGGAAGCGTTTAAGGGTAATTTTTATCCCATGGGAACAGATTTACGGGATAAAAAGTACCCTGTTTTATTCCAGTATTAGAATTACCTGTATGCAAAATTTCAGCCACAGAGGTAACAAACATCCATCATCATACATCCGTACAAACTTTCGCATTTATAATATTGGTGTGACTAGTTGTGCAATAATTGTTTTTGTAATTTCATTTCAATTATTCGATTATGATAATAACCGTTGAAAACGCTGGAAAAAAACTCTAAATAAAACCAGTTTCAAGCTTTTCCAATGCTGCTAAAGCTGGAACGCCTTCATGACTTTAAATGGATTCTAAAGCATCGCTCTATCCCCTTTTGCTGTGTTACTGTCTGCCTATTTTCATCATCCCAACTCTTTCCGCGGGTGTCTTAAGAGGCGATTAAGGGTAGGTAGGTTTTTACACAGAGGAGCGCCTCCTACAGAACAAATTCTACTCTCGAACTGCGAGCTCCAACCTAAATATAAAAATACATGCCTAGCGTGGGATTATCGGCATAACCTCAACTTCAACAGCCCGTATCGATCCACGGCTGGACGCAGGCCTCCCTCTGATAAACGCCTTATTGACGTTGAACTCATTGGGGGTAATGCCCACAATCCCTACGCTGCGCATTCGGGTTGGGGATCGCAGTTAGGTGGAAGATTTGTTCTGCAGGGGGCGCTGCTGCTCGCCCCCCGTCGGATATCCCTTAGTCGCCTCTTACGACAATTGTACTCCCGAACTGCGATCCCCAATCTAAATATAAAAGAAAAATGCCTAGCGTGGGGATTATCGGCATTACCACCATGAGATAAAAGCCAATAAGGCGCTCATCAGGTCCCCTGAGGTCCCTGGCCTGCGTCTAGCAGCGAACCAATATAAGCTGTTAAGTTGAGCGAGGTGAGGTGATATCCTATAATGCTAGCAGTCATTAGCCAATGCTAATCCACAGCTGAACTTCCATCCTAATGAATAAATAAATAAATAATATTGGACAATTCACACAGCATTATCTAGCCCCAAGCTAAGCGGAGCTTGTGTTGTGGGTACTAGATTACATAATATACTACATATATGTAGATACATATTTTTTATTATACATAGAAAACATGCCTGAAGACAGGGCGCTATGACGCTCATTAGGGGAGGCCTATGTCCAGCAGTGGACTAATATGGGCTGATGATGATTATAGAAAACATCCAGAACGCCCTAAAAAAATATAATACCGCAACCATCTTCTGCCAGGAGTTTTTCGCAGATATTTGCTTCGCACTTGGTCACAGAATATCCTACACTACGTTATCGATTCGTGGTTTCCACACCACGCAAGTTTTCTCCAAAAGTTGACAGTTTTGGGGTCTACTGCCACTTCAGCTTGTTAATTCTGAGTGTCGACAACTTTGCTTCTTTGCCGGATAGGTTCGCTATGCTAGCTAAATACTTACTGTAATGTCGCGTCCCTCTGCCGCTTCGGCGTAGCGTCGTCCATGCTGAGTTCCTTTTTCCACCGCTCCTTGTTTGCTTTATACTCTCGTTTGCGTTGCGTCTCGAACGCTTTCCTGTCTTGTTCCTGACGCGTGGAGATGTCTTTCATTAGTTTCTTTTCCGCCGCGGCGTTTAGTTTCTGCTTGCGTTCGACTTCCTGCGCGTGTTTTGTCTGTAACATATATACAAAAGGTTTCTTTGTAACTGTGGGTTCGTCGTTGGTACCGTGTAAGGCGTGGGTAATAAAGTGTTTTGGGTGGCGGTAGGTGGATCAAACTGCTACAATGCTATTTCACTATAGAAACTTTCGTAGTTTGACGAATTCATTATGAATGTAAGCGGGTGAACTACGAACCTTGTTTGTGTTGGAAGAACACCAACGTTTCATCCCTTAACTTACATTCATAATGAATGCTACAATGCTTTTGTGGAATAAACAAATATTATTGTTTATGTATTATTTATATTAACATCTTGTCTGTTCCGGGCAAAGCCACTTGGTCCACATACCCATGGTCTTTATTTATTTATTTTTATTTTAACACTTTATTGCACTGAAGTATAAAGGGTGGCTTAATGCCGAGGCATTTTCTACCTGCCAACCAGAAACATGTTTTTAACAGGGGGGTTGGCGTTTTAATTTAAGTATAACAGATTACCTATAGATGAAAATTATTATATTTACCTACCTATTTATATATGAATACATACTAGTCGCCGAAGGGAGGAGCCCTCGTGTCTCTATACAAGTTATTCTAACTTAGTGAGAGCGAGGAGTCATTTTCTTTGACGTAGTAGGTTAATATTAAGTATGTTTGTACTAGACTAACCATTTGAAAAATTGTTAACCTATCCGTAAATAAATATTTTTATTATTATTTTTACATATCTATTTTTCTCGGAATATTCCGGTGATTTATGAAGCTCACGGGCCTAAGCCAAGTGAGTATCACTTTATGGTTGTGTTGTATTTTGGTCGTCCTGCAAGAATTTTCGGACTGTTCTACAGGTATTCAGTATTGCAGCTTTCTGCATCGTTATAAAAATGTTTGGTTGAAGTCCTATAATGTTGAGGTAGTGAGCTAGGTTACAAGGAATGACCCCAGTACTGGAGAGCACCAGCGGCACTATGAAAACTTTGTTCATCTTCCACATTCTAATTATTTCTTCTTTCAGTTCAGTATATTTATGTATTTTTTCAGTTACAGTTTTTTGGATGTTATGTGTATTTGGTATTGCAATATCTATTAAATATGTAGTTTTGTTCGATTTATCAATTAGTGTTATGTCCGGTCTATTGTTATGTACTGTTTTGTCAGTGAGTATGGCTCTATCAAAGTACATTCTGAAGCTGTCGCTCTCCAACACAGGTTTAGGTGTATATTGGTAATAAGGTAAAAGTTTTCCAGAAATGAGGTGATGTTTTATAGCAAGTTTTTGGTGTACAATATGAACTACTTGGTTGTGTCTGTGTGTATAATCTGTTTGTGCGAGACTTGGACAAGCGCTAGTAATATGTTGGATGGTTTCGGATTGACGGTGACATTTCCTGCATTTATCGTTATGGTTATTAGGGTTCTTCAGTATAAACTTCTTGTAATTTCGTGTGTTTATCACTTGATCTTGTATCGCTACCATAAAGCCCTCTGTTTCAGGGAAGAGCGAACCAAACTTAAGCCAGCTGTTAGAGGCTTGATTGTCAATATGCGTTAGCTCCAAATCCTTTAAATGCCGACCGTGTAGCTCTTTGCTACGCCATCTATCAATCTTTTCTTTGAGATTATCGTTGGTGGTTATGAATTGCAGGTTTTTATTATTAAGGTTTAAAGGTGTAAAGTTTTTGTCTGACTCGACGGTTGCACAATGTATTTGACTAGTATTAGCTTTATCGTAGAAAAAGTTTCTCAGATTTTTAATCTGACCTACCCATAAGTTTTTTAGATCTATTAAACCCCTTCCTCCTTTTGTTCTATCTAATGAAATTCTTTCAATTGCTGATTTTGGGTGTAAATAGTTATTTTTAGTTAATGTTGATCTTGTTTTAACTTCGAGTTTTTTAATGTCTGTTTTTGACCATTTTACAATTCCAAACGAGTAAGTAAGCACGGGAATGGCGTAAGTATTAATAGCTTTAAAAAGATTCTTTGAGTTCAGAGTTTTCTTGCATAAAATATTTATTCTATGGAAATATTCCTTTTTTATATCTGTTTTAATTTTAATATGGTCAATTGTTCTCCCTTGATGTAGACCTAAATATTTATATGTTTCGTTTTCATTCATGACGTCAAAAAGATTTTCTTCATTATTACCGCTAGTCGATGTTTTGCCTCTGTGTAAATTTAATGTTTTGCATTTCTCAAGTCCAAAATTCATATTTATATCCTTACTGAATTCTGCTGTTATGCTTATCAATTTGTTCATTTCCATTTTATTTTTAGCAAAGGGCTAAAAAAAAATTATTATTATTATTATTATTATTATTAATATTATTAAAAAATATTATATATTATTATTATTAAAAAATTATTATTATTATTATTATTATTATTATTATACTCTAATACCTACTAAAGCATAAGTATTAGTTACAAATAACAAACATTTTATACGAGCTTAACTATTTGTATAACCTCTTAAGAAAAAGTCTGCGCACCATTTGCTTAAATGCATCACATGTTTTTGCATTACGAATGTCCAGAGGCAAATCATTCCACAACCGCACTGCCTCTAAAGACTGAATTTCCAAAGAAGTCCAAAGACTTTACCTAAACCAACGTTATTTTTTGAGTATTCCACGTCAGCATTGCAGCGTTCTCGAGCTACAGGCTAAAGCCAGCAAAGACAAAGGCAGCATAGTCATTACCTGCAACCGTTCCAGGTCCCTCGACAGCTGTTGTAGCAGCGCATCGTACTCCCTGTCGAGTTGTGCTTTGTGCGCCTCCACGTCAGCCTTGCAGCGCTCTTCAAGCTTCTGCAGCGCGGCTTGGTGCTCGCGCCGCATTCGCTTGTAGCCGGACATTTGTTCGTGCATTTCCTGGAAGATAAGGATCGATTATATTGTGACATAAATGCTGCGATGTGGATTGCCTAAATTACGTGTTTATAAAACTACACAATTGGCAAAATATATCGAGAGTTCGATAAGATTTTTTTTTAATTTTCATTTCATATAGTTGTTTCTATGGCTGGGATGCGGTTTGCCTAAATTACGTGTTTATAAAACTACACAATTACCAAACATATCGAGAGTTCGAAAAGAAATTCATTAAATTTTCATTTCATATAGTATTTCCTATGGCTGGGATGCGGTTTGCCTGAATTACGTGTTTATAAAACTACACAATTGCCAAGACATATCGAGAGTTCAAAGAAATTCATTAAATTTTCATTTCATATAGTATTTCCTATGGCTGGGATGCGGTTTGCCTGAATTACGTGTTTATAAAACTACACAATTGCCAAGACATATCGAGAGTTCAATAAGAAATTCATTAAATTTTCATTTCATATAGTATTTCCTATGGCTGGGATGCGGTTTGCCTAAATTACGTGTTTATAAAAATACACAATTACCAAAACATATCGAGAGTTCGATAATTTCATTTAGTTGTTCATCCTATGAAACAAATGCACGACAAAATTATGTCGCTCGTATAATAAATCCCGACAGGTCATCCGATATCAAAGAAGTAACATAATATCTAGTGTTTTCATTTACCGCGTGAACGAATATTAGCTGCCCAGATTATTTAATATTTATCTTCCTTCAGAATACAAAGTGAAACAGCAATACACACAAAACTTAGATGTTTAATAAAATTGGGAGTGCAAAAAGAACAGGTTCCACCGAGATTTGAACTCGGATCGCAGGATTCAGAGTCCTGAGTGCTAACCGTTACACCATGGAACCGCGTAATAGCACAGTCGAAAGTTTCGATGCATTATTTGTTTTGAAAGTCTTCATGTTAGACACAGTAAACACATCCAACCAAAAACTTTCTGCGTCTTCATTTATATTTCAGTAGCAAAATAATAAATTCTAATCATTGGCACATTTCAGATCAGCAGCTTTCAAATCAGCCGACTTTAAAACAAAAATATTTACAAGACAACACAACTAAATTGAGCAATACAATATATTTACCAAAGGATGAGCCATTTCTAGCCTCTTTTCTGCCTATTTTGCTACTATTTTTACAACAACCACTTCACCCATATTCATGAACACAACAAGACATTTCAAGGTGGTGCAAAGTGAACCGCCAACTGTCGAAGAGCGTTTAGTATCTGGTTCAATAATTAAGAGAGCACTATTTATATGCGCGATGAGGTGACGGCCTGGCAGAGTGCCCAGCTTGTATAAGTATTGTAATTAATTGTAACACTTTCTGCATTGTTGCTGTAACCCAGAATGCTTTGTTTATGTTTAAAACGGGAAGTGGATTTTGAACGTTTTAACCGACTTCGATAATGAATGAGGTTCTATGTTGCAAGCTGTCCTTCATAGTGAACTAATAAATAAATGTTGTTTCTTTCTGTGTTAGGCTGTATGTTTGTTTTTTTATACGTACATATACATATGTTAGCTGATTTCTCATTTTATGGACCCAAATAGAATATATTATGTAATACTATACGATTTTTTTTTTTAATAGTTACTAAAAAAACCCCGGTGTAATGAACGTAACCGAACACCGAAAATACATGCCATTTGATTAGTTTGATGCAAATTTAAATTAATTTTTCAATTTCGGAAATCCCGGGTCACTAAACGTAAGATTGAAAAGTTCGGGACTATCCCATCTTCTTCCTTCCACTATACGACCAGCAGACGCACAAAAAAATGAAAAAATATAATAGGGTCCCGTTTAATCCTTTGATACTAGGGTTTGGTCCCGGGAATTCCCGGTTCCGAAATTCCCGGGAATTCCCGAAATTTTTGGCCCATTTAAGAACCGGGAAATCCAAATTCATTTCCCGGGAAATTTCGGGAATTTCGGGAAATTTATATACTAATACCAAAACGACATAACTTAATATATTTCATTTCGTCTTATAGCATTTCAAATATATCGGGTACCTACGCGGTACTGGGCAGGGTTGACATGATTTATTTCACTTGATTTCAATCAGTAATTATTTTTCCTGCAATCAAACAGTAAACAGCATTCACTAAAATGACTCTGAGAAGTTCGGCTAGTGTTGTCAGGGTGCAGAACGATATGTCAGAGCCCTTCCGAAATTTCGGTGGTCCTTGTCAAGGACGTTCTTTCATTCCTACTCTCCAATATAGACTTGACAAGTGCAGAAAAACACAAAAATTTAAATGAACGATACCATACCATTCCTTTGAAATCAGTTCAAGTTCTGGGTTATGCCGATGATTTGGATCTGACAGGGCGAAATTAACTGCCATGAAACATGCTTACCACGCCTTGTAATAAGAGTCAAGAAAGGCAGGAAAAAGCTAAATTAAACGTAGTCACCTTCTGTGTCCAAATTGGTGTTACCAATAGTTATACAAGCTTCTTATTTTCATTTAATTTTTTATAACTATTGGTACAGTTCGACCGAAACCGCTGTACCGCTCCTTAGGAAAGTGCGGCGAGGTGGGGACCGGGGAAAAAAGAGCAAGAGTACACATGAGATCGATATTGTCGGATAGCTCTTGGGATATCGTAGGTAAACGAAATGTTTATATTATGTAACGATTATATTTTTCTATAACTAAATTTTCTACAGATATTCTGACATAGATTCTACTTCAGTTTCGCCATTGGAAGTTGAATTGGAGTCGTTCTGCAAATTTATTATTAATGGATCGATAATAATATTAAATCTACTATCGCGATCACTTTTACATTCAAAGCTTTCTTTGATGGTCTTGACATCACGAGATAGTGCTCCCCCATCTTTTCATATTTATCTCATGTGCATCTGACACACAGTACGGTACAAAAGCTACCTATCGCCGCCGTGTGCTTTGACGGCATACTGATGGATCTCAGCGACCGACGAGGGCCTATATTTCCCCCCCCGTCTCGCCGCGCGCATACCTCAGGAGCGGTACAGCGGTTACGGTCAAACTATAACAGCGTTTATCTTCTTGTTCCCTCGTTCGACAACAAGCTTTAAAACTTTTCGTTCTAAAGAGTCGTGACTGAATCCAGCACCTTCATTTACTGCACTACCTACAACAACACTCTCAATGCAGCAAAACTCCATGAGGCTGGACTTGATCTTGATAAACAGTAAGTATCTTTGTGTGAAAAATCGCCGAATATATGAATTAATTGTTACAAAAAAGCTATTTTAAATCAAATTAATCGGTTTAAATTTGTTATTTTTATCAAAAATAACAAATTTAAACCGATTTGGTCTATCCAGGTTTGACACCAGTAGTCACCATCCAGGTATGTACCTGGATGGTGACTACTGGTGGCAAACCTGATGGCCGACGACCCCCTGGAAGACTGATACCCAGGTGGGTCGATGGAGTCCAACAAGACCTAAAGGCAATTGCAGTGTCCAGCTGGCAGTAAAAAAAGCCAAGAATAGGAGAGAATGGCGCATTTTACCAGATCTAAGCCCACCCGCGGCTGTAGAGTCAGGGTGGTGAAGATGAATGGAAACAGTCCAAAATGTATAAGAGAGTGCCCAAATCAAGCTTCCGTGTGCATGCATAATGTACCTCCATTTTGAAGAAAAAACTTACCTACGTACTTTAACACCTTCATGGCCCAAGACGCAGGTGCCAGTCTCTATCTGCGTGGAGCTGCGGCGCGCCCCTGCGGGTCGCACCGCAGAGCTGGGCAGTGAATGCGTTATACACTAACACCTTCATGGCCCAAGACGCAGGTGCCAGTCTCTATCTGCGTGGAGCTGCGGCGCGCCCCTGCGGGTCGCACCGCAGAGCTGGGCAGTGAATGCGTTAAGTGATTGAACCTTAAATTGAATCAACCTTTCGTAATAAATCTTTGAACTGGATGGACCAAAGCGTGTTTTGATTGTGATAAAAATAACAAATTTAAACCGATTAATTTGATTTAAAATAGCTTTTTTGTAACAATTAATTCATATATTCGGCGATTTTTCACACAAAGATACTTTCTGTTTATCAAGATTAAGTCCAACCTCATGGAGTTTTGCTGCCTTGAGAGTGTTGTTGTAGGTAGTGCAGTAAATGAAGGTGCTGGATTCAGTCACGACTCTTTAGAACGAAAAGTTTTAAAGCTTGTTGTCGAACGAGGGAACAAAACACATCGACCACATTGAATTAAGAACTTGACATTCATTTTAACAGATGTATAGAAATACAGCTCTAATATACCTTATATCGCATACCTATGCAATATAAGGTATGTTATATCAGGTGATATAAGCGACATGGCTTAAAAGGCAGTTAAATTATCTAATTTCAGTCAAAATACAAAAAATATATATTTCCCGGGAATTCCCGGGATTTCCCGGTTCCGACTTCAACATTTCCCGGGATTCTCGGTTCCTCGAAAAACCGGGAATTTGCAATCCCTATTTGATACCCAAAGGATTAAACGGGACTCTCTAACGAATAAAAAAAAGAGAAAAACTCACCTGATTGTGCTCCTTCTGTTGTTTGGTGACAATACTTGTGGTCCGTATCGTGGCGAAGTTGTTCGCTCCATGTTCTGATACTAGAGACATCGCCGCCGATACGTTGTTGCTCACTGGAACACATACGATGGAGTTAGCGAGATTTAGAATGAGTGAACATTATTTATACAATAGCAAAACTCAGTGCACAAAAAGGAAAAGTAATATGTATGTATTTAATTAGTAAAAATCCAAAATAATTAATTTTGTTTTAAAAAACTACAAACTGACTTCAATTTTTACAGTCTTTTCATGAATTTTCATGGATCCCATTGTCAGAACGGAACAAAATTAAATTGGGACCACACGGGAACCACCAGCTTTCATATAAAAAAAGAATCATGCAAATCGGACTACCCAGTCAAAAGTTCTGAGGTAACAAACATAAAAAAACAGACGAATTGAGAACCTCCTCCTTTTTTTGAAGTCGGTTAAAAAGTTGGTAAATATTTTTAGTATTCAAACTAGTTATCAATAAAAACTCACCCCTATTCTGCCTCCTCTGCGTATTCCTATTATCATCGCTGCCGTCCGTCTGCCACGTCCCCGGCGCGTTCACATACTCCCTATATTCATTCGCCTGTCTCTCTCGCTCCCGTTCTCTCTGCGCCTCCCGTATAGCGTCCCTATTCGCGTAGTCATCGCAATAGTCATCACACCTCGAGTCCCGATTCGCGTATTCGCGGACCGCCTCTCGGTTAACGTAGTCGTCGTTGATCGGACTCTCCGTTTCTCTGCGTAGGAAACACCAACATGAGTATAGGCAGTGCCAACGTTTGCGTGCGGGGGTCGCCCTGAAAGGTTAAAGTGGTGCAACATGCGTCTAGTGCGAAGCGAAGATCTATCAAACTAAGGGGTTGCGACTGATTACGTATGTTTTGTACAGCGTCGAGGTTTGACACATGCTTAGAATATAAATAGAAGTACTAGCCAGCGATTATACTAGATCGATGGGTCTATGGTTAAGGTAAAGGTGTCTTGTTAGTTTCTTTACCTTAAAATGATTGAAACAAAAAGGTGATCACTTTATTTCCTAGTATAACTTAGGTAATTTGAATTTAGTCATGTTTCCATAAGTTCTGTAAGATTCAACTAAAGGAAATAAAGCACTTTGATATTTAATATATAGTTATTGACGCTTGGAAAAATTATCGGGATTCGACTATTTTCTATTTGCTACAAGTTATTTAGATAGCAGATAAGAAGTTTTATGCATGCTGGAAGGTATTTACTATTTTGATTTTTTTTAATTATTTAATCTTGACTGTGAACCGACGCTGACCAATCTACGAATCGATTGTTGTTAGTCTATTGACATGAGATTTTTTTACTAAGGGCAACATTATGTTGATTTGATTAAAAGCGTCTTATCTTCAAAAAACATCTTATCTGCTATATCAATTACTTGTAGAACCTAGAAAAATGGAAAAGATGTAATTTCTGATGGAAACGAATTCAACGACTAAGTGCAATAAATCCGTAGATTTATAACAGATTTTCTAAATGAATCCATAAAAATTTGTACGATAACATATTGTTTAAATAAACTATATAAAAATACGAATACATCGTGCAACTACCAAGGCCCGAGAAAATTATAAGATAAATATGCACATATAAAGCCACTAGAAAAGCTTAATCAAACCTATCTAGTGTTCTAACTACAACAATGAACCACAAACAGACTAGTTTTGTTTTATAAGAGAGAAAGATATTCCAAAAATCCCAGAAAATTCACATGACATCTTCTGGCCCCAGACTAGGACCTTTTTTCATGCGTATGGTGGCCTTCCGAACAGCTTGGGCTCATACAAAACACGCTTAAATCTAAGACACGTTTCAGTATAGGATGTAGGTTTGTCGCTTAACTTGCAACAAAAACCCCGCAAAACATAAAATGAGCATTCAAATTTGAACTGCACTGTACATTTATTTTACAGTGATGGTTAAACTAATAGACGGCGCACTCGCTTGACGCTTGCGGTATTTACGCATGACACTGTAACATTTACTTAAATGTTACCAGTAGACTATATTTGTTTCCTCATTCTGTGTTGAGCGACAAAATTAACCCTATACTGAAACGGTCTTGGATATTAGCAGGACTCAAATAACAAATAATTTGTATGAGAGTTTTCAATACAAATCTGTGATTCATAAATTCATGATTTGAGTGCTGATGAAGCGAGCGAAAGCGAGAGAATGCAAACGAATGAGCGTGATCGGTACGTTCGTTCCATTTTTCATTGATGTAGCGCCGTCAGAGCACGACCAAAGGCGAACAAAGACCCTCGTTTGGTCGTACTTTCGCAATGACGTCCATACTGGAATTTTTGCGTTCGCTCTCGCTCGCCCGGCCTAGCGTAGCGTTTGAGTATGCGGGGGTAAAGCTCGAGGATAGTCCATAGCATGTGAACATAGAAGAGAACTAACCTGACGGCGTGCGAGGAATGCTGATGGTTCACGTGCTGGTACTGCGGCTGTTGTTGGTGCTGGCTGTGGTGGTTAGCGTTCAACTGGATCTGGAAATAACGATTTATCTATTGAAGACGTTTTGTTACGACTTTTTGCTAAAGCACTAGAGATGAAAGTAACATTTTTGATTAAAGATATACTCGGGGGCCTGTTTCTACCATTCAAGGGATACTATTAATTAAATGATATTGATATTAAAATGCTTGCCACATGATCTTTCGATGTGATTCTGCCTCCCCTTGACTCATAACTAATGTTTATCTTTCTATTTTGTTCAAATTTCTTTTTGTTTACATAATTTAAAATTATCACTAGCAGACTAAAAGACTCACTCATTTAATTAGTATTGTTAGGGAAAAAATGCGATGCCCTACAGCGTACATGTACTATTAAAATAAGCTTATAAATACAAAGACCTATAAAGCTGTATACATGTACATGTAGCAAAATAAAATGAATGAATAAAAGTTTTGACCCTGTGGCCAACGTCGCACTGCAGCATGGTAGGTAGGCAGATAGATTGGTTGGTTGCGGCTGTGTGGCTTAGGATTTGCACCATCCCATCTCTTCCTGTGGGTGTCGTAAGAGGCGACTAAGGGATATCCACCGAGAACGGGCCGCAGTGCCCCCTGCAGAACAATTATACCACCGAACTGCGATCCCCGAGTAACTCGAGACTCGGGTGTGACGCTTTAACCTAAGAGGTCGTGGCCTCATGGTCTCCGTGAACTAGCCTAGAGTGATAACGTAGATACTAACAGGATGCGGCCGCCTGCGCAGACTGCCGGAAGATGAGCTCTGACTGGAGGCGCCAGCCGCGCTGTGCTCCGACGTCGCGGAATTGGACTTGGAACTGTCTCCGCCTGAACGCTCCTCGGCCGCCTCTTCGCTGTCACCTGCAACAAATTATACGTTATATGGCTGGACATTGAAAGCGAATCAAAGGGATTTTTTTGCCAATTTTGAAGAGATATTGACCCTTATCTATACCTGAAGCACACATTTCTACGAAGTTTCGTAAGTCGTACACATTTCGTCGGACGTTATTTATGTTCTATGCCTATTACACTGTATTATCTAGCCCCAAGCTAAGCTGAGCTTGTGTTATGGGTACTTACTAGATAACTGTTAAACTTAAATAAATATTAAACAGTGCATACATAAATATGTTTTTGTTATACATAATACAACATAGCTACCTGTGTGGTGCTGGCTTAGAATTTGTACCACCCAGACTCTTCCCGTGGGTGTCGTAAGAGCCGACTAAGTAAAATTTATCATAAGTCACAATTAGTCTTGTTTTGTGTGACTACGTTTTTTATTTGCTCGCACAATGCATAGTAAAACATTGTATAATGTGTATTATACAATGTTTTACTATGTGAGTTTATAGTGAGTGAAGATGATTTCCAATGCCCGTCAGCTTATACACTAGCTCGCTGCGCTCGCACGTGAATAATATGCTACTCGTCGGAAATCACCTACTTTCCGCACTTGTTGCATAAACAGCTTTTTCAGCATATTCCATGGTGCTTCTACTCACCAATAGCACTCTCATTGTCGCCGTCCACCATCAGTATCTTCTTCATCTTCCTGTAGTTGAGGTTATCAAGGTCCCGCACGGCCGCCTTCGTCCGCTGGATCAGATCCACCAGGACATTGCTCGATCTAGGCCTGTCACAAACATATAAGATTTTACTTGTATTAAAGTTGATTTTTATACCACGGGAACTGATTTATGGGATAAAGAGTAGCCTAAGTTTGATTTCAGGTTTAGGATTTTCTGTATTCAAAATTTCAGTTCGATCCGTTAAGTTGTTTTGGCGTAAAGAGGTAACAAACATCCATTCACCCATCCACACAAACTTTCGCATTTATAATATGAGTATGATTTTAATAAAATGACTAAGGGATATGCTTCTAAAACTACATAAGGTACTAGTTGCGCCCCGCGGCTTCGCACGCGTTGATACTGTGGAAACGTTTAAAGGTAATTTCTGTCCCACGGGAACTGATTTATGATATGGATAAAAAGTAGCCTATGTTTGATTCCAGGTTTAGGATTGCCTGTATACATAAATTTCAGTCCGATCCGTTCAGTTGTTTTGTCGTGAAGAGGTAACAAACATCCATCCATACAGACTTTCGCATTTATAATATTAGTGTGATATCAAAGTACAGGGTAGCAAAGAGCTGGTCACAACATACCTGATGATGAAGGGATGGGAGAGGAGATTCGTAGACGTAGGCCGATCTTGAGGGTTCTTCTGAAGACATGCCTCCACGAAATAACGGAATGTGTCAGTCCACTCGGGCGCCTGCAAAACATGTGGTCGATTCAAATAATTACATGCGCAGAGAAACTAAAATGTGTACTTATATACGATAAAATTAAATAATGAAGTTATAAAAATAATAAAAAAAGACAACCAACTAAAGCTTTGAGCAAAAAAAAATTTAATTAAGCATTAACCCCCATTATTCATAATGGTTCGCTTACTTTAAACAGCTGCTAAAGTGTTATTTCTCACTCTTATGTCAATAGAAGAAGACTGAATGAGTAATTACAGTGTATTAAGTTAGCAAACCATTATGAATTATTATGGGTTATTGTTTAATTTGACTGTTTTAAGTTTTGCGGGACAAATACTACACGGGGTTATTTTCTATACAACAGCGAAAAACCTCGTCCATAATTGACGGACAAATTACTAATATAATGTACCTAACCTACATAAAAAACCTATATATGTATATTTTTTTCATACAGCTCTGTGAATCTTAGGCCCGTATTATGAAAGCTTGTTCAGTCATCGATCTATGCTTGAGCAACGCTTTTCTATGGCATATATGTACGTCACTCAAGCATAGCACAATGACTGAGCATGCCCTCATATATTACTACTTAGCAGGGATTAGCAACTTTACTGTGAACATGTAAAAAAAGTTAAGGACAGTTATTTACCTCGGAATCTCCCGGTCTAGCTGTCGTATAAAGTAACTTACTTGTAAAGGCGGGGACTCGTTCTGTGCGATATGGTATAGCGCAGACATGGCGTTCATGTTGAAATAGGGAGGCTTGCGTTCTGCCAGTTCAATGCACGTTATACCTAACGACCATACGTCCACCTGGAACAAAAAAATAACAGGTCTTAAGCTGTTCGCTGTCATACGGTCTTACTCTATCGAGCAAACACGTCGAGTAATAACTACGGTACACACATTCAGTATTAACATACATAGGCTCGCTTTGAGTAGGTGCAAAGGAAATTATATTTATTTAGAGTGTGCCTTAAACAATAAACAAAAACAAAATTGTTATTTATCTCATAATCTTTGATAGCTACCACCTTCATATTTAGGGAAATGTTACTTCGATCTTTGGTCTTGAATTACGAGTTTAAAAAATATGTTAAAGTTTTCTCGATAGTAATTAAAAAAAAAAAATAGATGTTTTGCACACTTTTGCTAATCACAGGAACAGCACATTTTTTTCGGTTTTTGTTTTGCTAAGAAGCCAATAAGTATTTCTTTAGTTCTGTCTTTTAATTTTTGATTGGTTGTTTCATTAACTTGTAATTGGATAAAAACAGTTTTTGCGCATAGAAAATTCGGTGCACGTCTGTACTCTGTACTTCTCACTCGCAAGAAAACCATATCTTGTCATCCCGCTCGAAATCTATCCCGTAGCGGCGTTATTGTACATTCTTATGCTGGGTTACTCACATACGGTCTTACTCTATTGAACAAATAAGTCGAGCAATAACTACGGTCCGGGCTCTACGTACACTAGCTTCGGCTAGGTGCGAACGAAATTACATTTATTTAATTCAATCGAGCAGACTCGATGCTTTCGAGTTGTGGGTTTTGCGATCCACATGTTGCTTTTAACTCGTTTTAGGGTAAAGTTCTGCAAGTGGCGCTGCTGCCCGCTCCCAGTGGATATCCCTTAGTCTCACGACACCAGCGGGAAGAGTTGGATTGGTGTGCTGCCGCCACACAAGCCTTAGCCAAAATTATCTTATCTTTGAAGACCACTACAGCGCGGTCGGCGAAGGTGCACTTGCGACGCAGGAGGTTGCGCGTTCGATTCACGCAATATTTGTACACATCCATCCATATCCACAATATGTATTGTATTATGTGTCGTCTAGTCAGTCGTCTAGTACTCATAACACAAGCTCTGCTTAGCTTGGGGCTAGATGATGCTGTGTGGATTGTCCAGCATTATTTACCTTGCCATCATACTGCCCCTCATCCATAGCCAGTATAACCTCCGGAGCCATCCAATACGGCGTTCCCACGAAGCTGTTCGCGGGACACTTGATGCTAGCACTGCCGAAGTCCGCCAACTTGACCGTCCCTTGCTCTGTGAGGAGAATGTTGCCAGCTTTGATGTCGCGATGGATTCGGCCGAGGCTGTGCAGGTAGGAGAGGCCCGAGACGACACCTTCGCAGATCGCGGCGATTTCTTCCTCGCGTAGAGGGCGCTTGTGGACCTGAGGGTAAGAATTTATTAGTAAGCTAAAAAATAATTTCGTAGTATCGACGATCTCTGTAGCGCAGCGGTCTAGGGTCTGCGACGCAGGAGGTTGCGGATTCGATTCCCGCCTCGGGAAAAATGTTTGTACGATCTGTAGGTATATGTTCTGGGGGTTATGGCTGTTTTCTATTTATAGTAAAAAGTTATGTTTTTTGAAATTCTATCACGTATATCGATTATAGTATAGTATATATAATATAATTATACCCACAATACAAGCTTAACTATGCTTAACTTAGGGCTAGATAATGCTGTGTGAATTGTACAAGATCATTATTTATGTATTTTATCGAATAGAATAGAATCTCTCATCTCCTCTACAAAAATCATTAACTTGCACACAGGTACAAAAACAATAGGGTATATGCATGTGACTTCAAAAAAGCTAATAGCGAAAAACAAAAACCAGTTTATCATGGAGGTAAAATAGTGACATGAAAGGGTGGGATAGTTTAAAAAATATATGTGTCTCTGCCTCCATGTTCCTGCGCCGAAATAGAGGTTGGTTCAATGTGTGCTTAAGCTTATTTTATCATACTACTTAAGTTTATCGCAGATCAAGACCGGACCGTACAAAAATGTGCATTCTTATGTGGACTCCAACTCGTAATATTAAGATTCATTTTTATATTGCACGATGCAGTCTTTCAACAGAATCCTAACCCTTTAGAATGTAGACTTCTTAGGTTGTGATTCTGTTGAATGGCTGCACAACACTTGTGACTGCTTACTTTATTTTTATTTTTACTAGCTCTGTTTAATGTTTTATTATGTATGTGTAATTAATGGACTATGTCTGAATAAATAATAAACCTTCTTTTTATTTTATACTAGCTGCGCCCCGCGGCTGCGCACGCGTTGATTCTATGGAAACGTTTCAAGGTGATATATATCCCACGGGCACTGATTTATGGGATAAAAAGTAACCTATGTTTGATACAGGATTACCTGTATGCAAAATTTCAGCCCGGTTCGTTCAGTAGTTTTGGCGTGAAGAGGTAACAAACATCCATCCATACATCCATACAAACTTTCGCATTTATAATATTATTGTGACTCGCAGTCCACGTGTTTGAAGCTTGTGGGATAAGCCATTTTGCCTGTTTGTTTTGTGTTGGAAGAACACCAACGTTTCATCCCTTAACGAGGGACTTCTTCAGGATGAATGCGGTTCTAGACGCGCGCGTACCGCATCCCTCCGAGCACTGATATTCAGACATATTTTGTCATGTAGGATCTATCTCAAGACGAGAATTATAAGCAAATTGTTGTGCTTTGACGATTTCAACGAAACGTAAACCTTTACATTTCATAACATCGAAAAGCATCCTACCCTATGTTCTCTTTCATTCTAGCCATTGTTAAACTGTTTATAATAAAACAATCATTGAGTTATACAATGAAACTATCTCTTGAATAATCGGCTATCTATGTGTCACAAATATAGATAAAATACCGAACAATCTAAATTATTTTGGACTACCTGTAGATTAAAATTTAATTTTGAGAAATGATACTTATCATATTAAATTTATCTAGCAAGTTCATACCATCCATATCTTATGACTGGCAAATTTTAGGAAAAGAGAAACGGTACATAATCAAGAAAACTATGATTTATCCATTTTGAATTAAGCATTAGTTAGTAAACAAAGTACGACACAAATATCAAAATCTCACTTGCTTGGCGTCGAGTTTCAGATATAATTATAAACAATTTTTATTGAAGGGAGGATTTAAAATCGACAAGTAATGGAAATTACGTATAAAAGGACGCGCCCACAAAGTGAATTTTAGGTTAAGTATGGGCGGTTTGTTTACGTTTATGCTTCATTCAAAATGAACACGGTATAGTATCCGATATTCTAGCCGAATCTTAGGGCACGGCACGGCGGCTAGACTCAACGGAGACTAGGGAGGTGCGCTGGACATGTTATAGTGCCCAAATGTGTGCGTAAACACAGTTGCACTCTCTTTTCCCTAGGCAGGGCACAAACGCGGTCACTTTTGTTTTCTTATGTCAGATACAAGCTACCGATGAATATTTGATTTCTATGAACCAGTATGATATCATTCACTTCCTGATAGCGCATACGTGAGTCCAGTTGCTCCCACTTAAACATACTCATTTACAATCAAATAATGTTGTGTGTGCAACAAAAAAGTGTCCACGTTTGCGCAGAGCCTTAGCTTGTTTACAGACACGCGGCAGTGGCGCGGCCCGCACTAAATTCAAACATATGGCGTTGGTATTGTGTGTTTACAGAGAAGCGTTTTTACAGCGTTTGTTTGATTAGACGCGTCGCACGTGGCGTGCACCGCCTCTCTTTACGCCCCACCTATCCATAAACATAAAATTTTATTGCGATGTTTACGCGTGCGACGTGGGCACGCCCCGCTTTACCGTAAACATCACCGTACATAGCGATATGTTTGTGTTTACGCGTGCGATGACGGGACCGCTGCACGCGACGCTACACGCCCCGCGTTTCCGTAAACAAAGTCTTACTTACTCTCTTAATAAAACAAAAGGGTTTGAAGCAGAAGCCAGTTTCAAATAAAACTATAATCATTTTATAATTGTGTTGCCGTTATTATTATTACACACATAACTTCCGTTATAAAAATTGATAAACACAAAAAACAAACTAAAACTTGAATGAGTCAAAGGACTGTATTTATTCAGTGCAGTTTTCTAAGAAGCACTGACGTAAGCAATCAAGTGTTAGAATTCACAATTTCGGATGGAACAGTCATCAATTTCGGAGAATTAAAATAGAATTCATCAAATTATCTAACTTTGATGCTCGCCACTTGTGAAGTGTAAATATTTACCTTACCATGTTCAATTGGTAAATGATTTTTGGCTGTACCTATATTACCCACCCTAGCTAGGAAGTTAGTAACTTGTTAGTAAGTTGACATAGCTAAACGCGACTTAAAATAACCCGCTTACATCCGTAATGAACTAGTCAAAGTACGATAGTTTTTTATAATAAAATTGACATAAATTATTTGCTATTGTAAGTAAAAAATGGCAAAGGTCCCATGCCATTTTTTACTTCTGTCTTTATCACCTCTTCACGTAAACAGCCTATGTTGTGCCTACCACAGCTGGACGCAGGCCTACCCCTAATAGGCGTCTTATTGGTTTTTATCTCATGCCCATAATCCCCACGCTAGGCATGCGGGTTGGGGATCGCAGTTCGGTCGTAGAATTGTTCTGTTGCCCCATGCAGAACAATTCTACCGCTGCTGCCAGCCCCTGGTGGAATATTCCTATCCGGCTAGTGTGTATGTGTACACTTTGACAGAACGAAAGAGAATGTTTTGAAGACCAGCCCTGGCTAGACCTCTTACGGGAGCCTACCCTGCATTTATGCTGAGTTAGAGCCCTTTTTTTAAAACAACTTTATTAATTATTATAACTATATCCTATAAGTGTGACTGGCTCTCTATTTTGTTTCTACTGTTGTTATTTATAAATATACTAGCTGCGCCCCGCGGCTTCGCACGCGTTGTTCCTATGGAAACTTTAAAATGTGATTTTCATCTTACGGAATTTATGGGATCAAAAGCCTATGTTTGATTCCAGGATTAGAATTACCTGTATGCAAAATTTAAGCCTGATCCGTTCAGTAGTTTTGACGTGAAGAGGTAACAAACATCCATCCATCCATACAAACTTTCGCGTTTATAATATTAGTAGGATTTCCCTCTTTCTTTTCATATGGATCATACAGGATAAATACGAATCCCTCAACAATAATTTAATTTTGTGTGCATACCGCTTCGTATTGTCTAATGCCTGGTAATCAATTGACCCAGGCTTTAGTTTTCAAAGTCCTTGACTACTGATAATCTAAGTTCTATGCGCAAAAACATAACTCTTTCATTATAAACTTAATCTACATCAAGGTTACAGCAAACATTTCAATGCCTTTGTAAATATATTTAATCCGATGCAATACCGGCAAGGATAATGAACGATCGATTTATAATAAACGATAACTATATCAATGACAGTAAGGTTTTAAATCCACTGAACGCTGTTCAAAGTTTAATGATTTACAAAACTGCATTATACGTCATCGTACGCAGAATCTCATGATCACAGTCGATTCAGAGGTCGTAAGGTCAATCAACTCATTATTCAACAAAAAAAGCACTACATATTAAACGTATCACATCACATCACACTAATACTATTATAAAGGCGAAAGTTTGGATGGATGTATGGATGTATGGATGTTTGTTACCTCTTCACGCCAAAACTACTGAACGGATCTGGCTGAAATTTTGCATACGGGTAATTCTAATACTGGAATAAAACATAGACTTCTTTTTATCCCACAAATCTGTTCCCGTGGGGTGAAAATCACCTTTTAATGTTTTCATAGGAACAACGCGTGCGAAGCCGCGGGGCGCAGCTAGTTAGTCAATATAGTTCGTATATCAATGTGTGGTGCTGGCTTAAGATTTGCACCACCCCACCTCATCCTGTGTCGTAAGAGGCGACTAAGGGTTATCCTTCGGGGGGCGGGCAGCATCGCCCCCTACAGAAAATTCTACCAACGACTGGGCATGCAGATTGGCGCTGCGATCCCTAATCTGCGTGGGAATTATGGGCACGCATGAGATAAACGCCAAAAATCAGGGGGACGCCTGCGTCCAGCAGTGGAACAATACAGGCTGTTAATACCAATACCAGATTGAAGTTGAGGATATGTCTATATATGTACCTACTACACACTAATAAACGCCCTAGTCAAGAAGCTTGCATAGATTTATCACTTTCTAATAAGAAACTGGACGAAAACTGGTATTTTGCATGTAAATCGAATCGCATTGGATCAAAGTGACCGGTTTAGAAAAAGGAAATGTACGCTTTCAATAAATTAAGTGAGTAATTAAGTATCAAATAATACGTATTGCTAACGGTGCGATCCACGATCGGTATTAAACTTTTAGACAGTGCTCCTTACTAAGAGATAGATTACGTTTAATGTGGCTTCTTTAATAGTCTTTGCCTACGGTGGGAATCGAACCCGCAACCTGCATCGCAAGCGGACCGTGACCCGCCTCGCCACATCAGTCGTTAAAAATTATAGCAAAGTCCCTCATTTGGCGGAAGCAAATTTAAAATTCTAAATTTGAAAATGCTTTATTTCCATAACACACTAATACTATAAATGGGGACGTTTGTATGGATGGGATGGATAAATGTTTGTTACCTCTTCACGCCAAAACTACTAAACGGATCTGGCTGAAATTGCATACCGGTAATTCTAACCCTGGAATCAAACATAGGCTACTTTTTATCCCATAAATCAGTTTCCGTGGGATGAAAATCACCTTTTAAAGTTTCCATAGGAACAACGCATGCGAAGCCGCGGGGCGCAGCTATTATAGAATAAATGTACACTTAGAAAAGGTCAAGTTATAAAAATATACACAAACAAGGAAATAAAGTGATATTTTTTATTTTATCGCTTCAGTACGTAGACTAATATAGAAAGACGACGAAGAAACCTTTAGCCTGTTCAACAGTGGTAGAATATGGTGTCTATAGACATGGTACAGAAGCGAGTAGAGGCGAAATAGGAGGACGTCGTCGCAGGTGATTTGATGAGACTATCGTGGGAGCATAGGTTGGAGGCCCATTCCCAGCAGTGGGGTCGTAGATGAAACGCGTACTGCTGAATTTACGATTTTCAGGATATTAGCCATTCGTAATAATACTACTAATCCATCCTATTATATAAAAGAAAGTTGTGTTAGTTACACTATTTATAACTCAAGAACGGCTGAACCAATTAGCCTGAAAATTGGTGGTGAAGTAGCTTAGAACCAGGAGATGGACATGGGATAGTTTTTATTTCGTTCCCGGCTGAACGAATCTTGATGAAATTTGGCAGGGAGGTAAACGGTATCCCGGGAACGGGCATAGGCTACTTGAATAGAGTGTGCGAAGCCTAGTTTGTAGGTATGTTATGTTTGTTACTCTTTCCGTTTTTATCCCATAAATCAGTTCCCATGGGATAGAAATCACCTTTAAACGTTTGCGAAGTGAGTAATGTAGTAAAACTGTAGTTTCAGAGTCAGAGTCCGAGTCAAATCGTTTATTTCTATAGACTTACAAAATAAGCACTCAGACAAGATTGATGAAAAAAAGATTTGGATCGCAGTTCGGTAGTAGAATTGTTCTGCATGGGTCGCTGCTGCCCACCCCCCGTGGATATCCCTTAGTCGCTTCTTACGATACCCACGAGAAGAATTGGGATGGTGCAAATTCTTAACCATCAGGATAAAGCTAGTTCTTAAATCTACCACTTACCTCTATAATATCTGAGGCAGAGCCAACACAGTACTCCATGACGAGCCATGCCGTGTGCTCGCGCTTATAGCACCCCTTGTACTCTATTGTGTTTGGATGCTCCAATTGCTTTAGGAATCTGTGGGCAAATGAATGGACAATCATAATTAGACTGTTCATGCATAGAAAGAAAGAAAAGGAATTTAATTATTTATAACTAGCAGCTTTAATAAAATAAAATAAAGCCTATATCACTCCCTGAAAAGTAATCTTTCTAATGGTGAAGGAATTTAAATCGGTCCAGTAGTTTCGAAGCCAATTCAATACAAACAAACAAAGAAACAATAAAATATTTCTATATTATATTGGTATTGACAACATTAGAAACCAAATAGAGTCAGACTTTGAATAACTTATAGGATAAAGTTATTCAAAGTTGTTATAAAAAGAGTATAGACAACAGTAGAAACAAAATGAGTGAGATACACTTATAAGATAAAGTTATACAAAGTTGTTATAAGAAGGTTCTAACTCAGCATAAATGCTGGCTAAGCTCCCGGAAGAGGCCTAGCCAGCTCTGGTCTTCCGTTTGGGCAGCATCATAGACTGGATCAGTTATACAGTTTATTACAATCCATTGCTTCATATTTTTCTAAGCTATGTGTTTTGGCGTTACCCCGACTCACACTAGCGCCACCACCTATTTTATCATATTATTATGTTTATTAGGATAATCCTTTGTCAGGCGTAATCACTAAATTGTATGAAACAAAGTCGCTTCCCGTTGTCTGTCCCTGTGAATGCTTAGGTCTGTAAAACTACGCAACGGATTTTGATACGACTTTTTTTTATGGATAGATTCAAGAGGCAGCTTTATATGTATAATACATCAGCTGGGTAATTATTACTCCACCAAGTCACAACTATTGAACTGAACAGATGAAATAAAAATGGCTTGGAATAACATAATAGTGACATTGAATCTTGATAGGAACATTTTTGTTGATGTCCTCCTAGATAAAGGCTACAACATCTCAACTGAGATTAGTGATTATTAATTATAATTATTATGTGTTCAGGACATATTATAGTTCATCTGCGTAAACACAGGTGCACTCATTCTGATTCTAAGTGGAACTGGGATCATACTGACATCTTGCGGGAGTGTTTTGGTGCACATTTTATTCCCTAGGAGGGCCGACCGACACAACCACAACGAGGCACAGGGGTTTTACACCACCAACTACCTGACTAAGAAAATAAATAAAGAAAGTTGGATAGATATTAAAAAAACTCACTTGATTTCTTTCAAGATATCCTGCCACTTCTCTTCACTTTGCTTTCCCAAGTATGACATCTTCTTAATAGCCACAATCTCCTTGGTGAGATTGCAGCGGGCATAGTACACTGCCCCGAAGGATCCATGCCCAATCTCTCGCAGATCCTCAAATATCTTCTCCGGATCATGACGGCTGAACAGCTCGGCAATGTCCGGATCTTTGAGGCTGCCTGGTCGCGGCATTGTGATACTGTAAGTGGTGGTATAACTTGAACTACACTGTTCAGATTACCTATGAGAACTTTGAAACAGAAGGAGTTTTTATATAAAACGCACAATCTGACCATAAGTGACAAACTATAGTGAAAATCTAGATAAAAGCACTATGATATAGACATACCAGCTTTAAGCGGCTCATCTATTATCCAATAATAATAATAATAAAATATTTTGCAGTTGTGTAGAGGATGATTTCGAGGTGTTACCATAAAATATTATTCCCAAGAAATAACTCTCACAATACACTACTAAAAACAGTTTAAAATTACGGGATTGAACATTGGTTTTTAAATTATTCAAAACAATAAATAACTACCTACTTACAGATTGGTATTGATTGGGTTGGAATCAGTTAGGCTACCTCTATAGTTTGCAATTGTCTGCAGTTAACTAACAGTTTCAATTGTAAATACTAGTAAAAAGTCCTTATGAATAAGGTATTACTGAAACATTCACAGGTTCAGATACGTGTTTCTTTATAGAAAGTTTTATTTGTTTATTGAGTTTAAATTGATTAGAATCAGGGATTTTAAAAAGTACACAAGCCAATGAATATAAACCATTGAATAAGAAAGTTATCCAATTGTTTATTTTTATCATTAGATAAACACTATGACATAGGTATCTCTAATAAGAAAGGATAAGCTGATAGATGTGTACAATATTTTAAATAAATATAACACACCTACCAATTCACTACTTAGCCATAGTACAATACAGATGTATAATTTCTACATCGCTTTATAGTCATTTACAAATATTTACCATGATTTGAGTTTTAAGATTTCCAATCAACATAGAAATAATTACTTCTTCATTGTTTCAAATATTAGAAATTAAAAAGGAACGCTTTAAACTATTGATTTAAAAAGGGAAGATAGGTTTCGTTCTCCCAGCGCTTACTCAATAATTGGCATGTGTTACAACTACACGCAAATACATACGCTCACAGTTATATTTCCAGTCCTGTGCAATACAAACAAGAACAAAGACGGAAAGACGTATCTAGGACCGAAGTGAGACTGAGACAACAATATTTCACGCGAATCACGACTGCCCGTGCCGCCGGTCAGACGGTTACTGATGTCGGAGAACACAATTTTACACAATTTGAGGTTGCCACTTTCGAGCAACCAGTACCTCATCTTCGTTTTTAATAAATCAATGCTTTAAACTCAAATCTTGGTAAATATCCTGATCTAAATGACTTTAGTGTCAATAACCATGATGAATTTAAAAGTTCTACATGCCTGTTTAGATTTGTTAAAAGTTCTGTGATTTTTGGGTTGCTTGGCTGATGATCTAAATCAGTATACCTATTTCTTTATCATAAATTACCCATGGAAATACAACTGGAAAACTGGAGCTTTGAAATAAACATAAGCAATAAGTACAGTAAAAAGTTAATGGTTCAGGGATTCACTTTGTTGAACATTATCTTATTGAATTTACCTACATCAGATCACATTTTACAATACAACAACATGTATGTACACCCTTCTATTGTGTGGCCACATTATTGAAAATCAATGGCAAGCAAGAGTTAGATATATTGGATTTTATGCATACTTTTATTGCCAGCTGAGCGCCGGCAGCGTCTGTCACTTGATTAGAACAGTCTCGCGGCACTGGGCCATTCTCCGCACCACTCGCTATCTGCAAGTCGGAAACGACACAGATAAGCCTAGCCACGCCAAAACCTTTCACACACTCCCAAACTCATGACAAATAGCATACAGCAAAACACGTTCATAGAACACCCACGGAATGATTCCAATTTCGAGAATTGGCGAGACCCTTACACCAGTAATCTAATTATGCGAGCTCCAGATAAACGGCACCGCAACCCAACTCGATGCAACCATCGGAATAAGACATTTTGTTGGTAGTTGTCAGTAATAGAAAAGATCACGGCTGCATGGAATATTCTTCTTTATAATTCAGTGATGGTCACACCTTTATTGTAAGGTCCAGAAGCAAAACTATTGCAAAATACTTGGCACTTACATACAAAATTTCGCTTCAAAATGGCGTTGGGGTATCGTGCGCAATGATGGTTTTTTGTTTCATTGGGTATACCATGCATAGTTTTTCATCACTTTTAGCATTCACTTTATAATCATTTGAACACTTTGTAGCTAACAAAAACTTCCAAAATATTGGATAAATCAAATTTTTGGAGAAAATTATTTACAACTTTCCCGAATCAAATCAAAGACAACAATTTTTACCTTTTTTTGTAGAGTATGCGAGCTCTATGCCCGACTAGTGGTGGGTGGACTCTCTCTGTGATCGGAGAATCGAATCGATGATTGATGTGCTGCTACTGGTTTGGTCGACAGTTGACTTTCCTCTAACTGCTAACTTGACAGATTGTCTATGGTACTTTCCTTTTCATTCATATAATTCATTCATTCCATTTCTTTCATCTTAGTCTGTGGTTTACACATTCATTCACGACCAAAGAGAATACAATAACTTCGTAAGAAGAGACGGGACCTCCTTAGAATAAAATGAGTCTACCAAACGTCACTGTCTATGAATGTATCGCGAAAAACCAACCTATCCACTTCAATTTGGACATGCGCAGACGACACATGTCACAAAGACATTCATGGCTACCAACACAAAAAATAATAATAATAGTGATGTGCTGCTGCGGCTTATTCATCGATATCGATATCGATAAATGCGATTTAGGGGTGACCCCTAAACCACATTCATCGATATCGATATTTTTAGCTGCCCTTATAAATTTACTACCTACAGTTTTCGAAAAATATTTATATTCTATTATAATTATACCCTTTGTTATTTTGGCTCAGTTGACTAAAATAAAAACACCGTTTACCATTACAAATTTATTACACTAATCAAATCCGAAGCATGAGGTAGTGACATAATCCGAAGCATACACGACGATTACATGTTCCTTAAAATATAATTATAATAAACCACCAACATGCCTTAAATCGGTACCCAAGCACGATAATTATAACGAGTTTCGAAGTGAATTTTAGATCATGATGGGTACCAATGTTACATTTATTTATGTTAAGTTTAACCTAGTCAAATTTATACAAAGTTTTGTTAATTACGTACATTATCATCTGAGTAACGAGAAACTTATACAGGAGGTAGATTTTTGATTCACCCTAGAATAGGACAGACAGAAAAAGGTCTCCCTCGTGGTCCTACTAATAGGAGAAAATAGTAGGTCCATGAAAAAACGGCTGTACGTACTTACTATTAAGAATTTATTTTTACTATTTTTAATATACAGAAATATTTACTTGCATGATTTTATAAACAGTTCATCTAGAAATGTAAATACTTACAACTTATGTTATGTTATTATTTATATCCCAAGAGTTCGCTGTAATTTTGTATAAAATACCTACTGATTAAGTATTAATCTTACTTAATAGATTAAGATTACGATCACTGCCATAATCTATCTGACAGGCAGGGTGCATGAATACTTACAAAACTTCAATAAAAATATTGAGTATTTTTCTAAAATATTGAGTACTAATCCTCACGCTGGGTGAGTTGGGGATCGCAGTTGGCGGTGGAATTGTTCAACAGGTAATCTGAAATAGATAAGTACCGTCAGTTAATAAGATATCAGATGAAAACGCGTATTTTATACTAGCTGCGCCCCGCGGCTTCGCACGCGTTGTTCCTATGGAAACATTTTAATGTGATTTTCATCCCGCGGGAACAGATTTATGGGATAAAAAGTATGCCTATGTTTTATTCCAGGATTAGAATTACCTGTATGCAAAATTTCAGCCAGATCCGTCCAGTAGTTTTGGCGTGAAGAAGTAACAAACATCCATCCATCCATACATCCGTACAAACTTTCGCCTTTATAATATTAGTTATAGTTATCACTATAGTTATATGTATTTATCGGCATTGGCAGCAAAGTAAATTGATAGTTTGATAAATACATAAAATATAAATGACAAAATAATGTATGACAGCTACTACAGTAGTATAAATAAATTACATATCCCTAGTAATTTATTTATACGGCCACATAAAATTTTATATTATTATATTTATATAACATTTTATTGAAAGAAGATTTCAATTTGATTTTAAAAACTGCATTCAAAGATTTTTGAAAAATCGCCTGTATCCACCTAAACCGGGAATTGAACCCGAAAATTTGTAAGAAAAACACCGTTAACTTTAAGATTTCAGACATGTAAGGGCTCAATTGCATGGATTAGTTTTTCCATTTAACAAAGCATCTAAAATAAAAGAAGACCATGAAATTTTAGATTCTATTAAAATAATTACGTTTTCCTTACAGGTAATCTAATTTAGCAAATGCTCAAAATAATAAGTCCCGCCCATTCATTCTGTTGTATACCAATTCTAACTCATTTAATAATTTCGTTACCAGTTGATTTATTTATCTTTTTAAGGTGTTCAGTTTTTTTTGCAGGAGTTACTACAGGACCAAGTTTAGTTTGTAACTCCTGCACATTTTCATACTGCTTATTGTAAACTAACCCCCTTATTCATAATAGTATGCTAACTCAGCACACTGCTCAATCTCGCTCTGTCTTCTTCTATTGACATAAGTCAGTCTGAGATATAACAGTATTTAGCAGCTGTTTTATGTTAGCCCACAATTATGAATAAAAGTAAGGTAATTTTTTCACATAACCTATTAAAAAAATCAGCGGGGCGAGGTCCAGTGATCTCGGCGGTTATCTAATTGGTCCCGTTGGTCAGTAACTATTTTATATAACATGTAAAATTTCATGGTCTTCCTTTTATTTGATATGATTGTTACCTTGGGATGACGATTTGCGAAAGACTGGAGGCAGATGCTGGATGCGTCAAGCTGAAGACAGGGCGCTATGGCGCTCATTAGGCCAATGTCCAGCAGTGGACTAATATATGCTGATGATGATGATTGTTATCTGGAATAAAATAATACGATTGAGCCTTTAAATCGAAATAGTAAAATAAAAGGTGTTTTATCACAATTTTACGGGTTTTAGTGATTTAGATGGGCGATTTTTCAAAAATCTTTGAATAATGTGTAATTGTTTTTAAAATCAAAATGAAGTCTTCTTTCAGTACAATACTCTATCTACAATATTTAAGTACTTCCGCTCCATGTGGCATGGTTGTAGGACACCCTGTGTATAATAAAATGTATATAAATTATGTGTAATTTAACTGAAATTGCAATATACATTTTTGAATTTATTCATTATGTCTTCATTGTAGACCAACTCTTTGGCCCTGCCTGCCCCAAAGAAATCGAGCGATTTGTGGAGATGTGACAGCTCTCGGTGAGATCTTCATTTTGGATGACAGCTGTCAAACTGAAAACGGTCATATCTCGGAAACTACTGATCCTAGACCACTGGTATGTATAGAGATATGACAGGTATAGTTTAGTTGTAGGTATGTATAGTTTCGAAGATATGACCGTTTTCAGTTTGACAGCTGTCATCCAAAATGAAGATCTTAACGAGACCTGTCACTTCTCCATACAAACTAGTGGTCTGAGCCGAGTAGTTTCCGAGATATGATCATTTTTAGTTTGACAGCTGTCATCCAAAATGAAGATCTCATCGAGACCTGTCACTTCTCCATACAAACTAGTGGTCTGAGACGAGTAGTTTCCGAGATATGACCATTTTTAGTTTGACAGCTGTCATCCAAAATGAAGATCTTAACGAGACCTGTCACTTCTCCATACAAACTAGTGGTCTGAGACGAGTAGTTTCCGAGATATGACCATTTTTAGTTTGACAGCTGTCATCCAAAATGAAGATCTCACCGAGACCTGTCACATCTCGATACAAACTAATGGTCTAGGATCAATAGTTTCGAAGATATGACCGTTTTCAGTTTGACAGCTGTCATCCAAAATGAAGATCTCACCGAGACCTGTCACATCTCCATACAAACTAATGTTCTAGGATCAATAGTTTCGAAGATATGACCGTTTTCAGTTTGACAGCTGTCATCCAAAATGAAGATCTTAACGAGACCTGTCACTTCTCCATACAAACTTGTGGTCTGAGACGAGTAGTTTCCGAGATATGACCATTTTTAGTTTGACAGCTGTCATCCAAAATGAAGATCTCATCGAGACCTGTCACTTCTCCATACAAACTAGTGGTCTGAGACGAGTAGTTTCCGAGATATGACCATTTTTAGTTTGACAGCTGTCATCCAAAATGAAGATCTCACCGATACCTGTCATATCTCCATACATACCAGTGGTCTAGGATCAGTAGTTTCCGAGATATGACCGTTTTCAGTTTGACAGCTGTCATCCAAAATGAAGATCTCATCGAGACCTGTCATATCTCCATACATACCAGTGGTCTAGGATCAGTAGTTTCCGAGATATGACCGTTTTCAGTTTGACAGCTGTCATCCAAAATGAAGATCTCATCGAGACCTGTCACTTCTCCATACAAACTAATGGTCTAGGATCAATAGTTTCGAAGATATGACCGTTTTCAGTTTGACAGCTGTCATCCAAAATGAAGATCTCACCGAGACCTGTCACATCTCCATACAAACTAATGGTCTAGGATCAATAGTTTCGGAGATATGACCGTTTTCAGTTTGACAGCTGTCATCCAAAATGAAGATCTCACCGAGACCTGTCACATCTCCATACAAACTAATGGTCTAGGATCAATAGTTTCGGAGATATGACCGTTTTAAGTTTGAAAGCTGTCATCTAAAATGAAGATCTTAACGAGACCTGTCACTTCTCCATACAAACTAGTGGTCTGAGACGAGTAGTTTCCGAGATATGACCGTTTTCAGTTTGACAGCTGTCATTAAAGATGGATTTTTCGTCATCACCTTTTAATTGACACATAATAAATTACTATCACCAGTATTTTTTCGTGAGACGTTGGGAATGAGTAGGTCTCACGTGAGACGCTGGGAATAACTCATGCTCGTACGTCCACTCCGCCAAACAGGGACACAAATTACTACCGATACAAATTTTATGTTTTCTTACCTGAATTTCTTTCATCATAAATGATGATGCCATGTCACATGCAGAGGAAACTCAATTACCAGGTCATCCTGCATACGCTGGTGCAGTTTTTCAATAGGTAGGTACATAAATCAAATATTCTACGCCCGATGCTTTCACCCACAATCGACATCTGAAAAAAATTAAAAGCAGTATGTACTAGGTATCAAAATTAAACAGATAACATGTGTTTTTTTCACCAGAATATTATATAAATAAATACAATTTGTTTATGAGGAGGAGCTATGGAACTACTGGTATGATTTACAAATTATGTTGCACAGAAAGAGTGACGTACATTGCTACGTTGTCCAGGTACCCACTCGACCCCAATATTGAAAGGAAGTAGTGACGTGAAGTAGAACAGTGGTAGTTGAAAGGCCTGTCTACCTTCCCACGTGTAGGAGTATCGAATTCAGCTTCACAATAATAACCATGTAAAATTGGAGAAGTATGTAGGTACTTACCGATCAGGGTCTAGTGGAAAACTTGAAAGAAGCATGACCATCTTGGTTACCTTTCGTTTACCACACTTCCTGTTACGCCGACTATCCATGTTACTGAAGTTTTCACGGTAGTTATCTGCTGAAATACTTGAATTTTCAGAATTGTTAGTCTGATCCAAAATTGTTGTTTATCTCAACAATCCGATATAAAACTATAACAGGAAACACGCAAATTATAACACAAATCCATTTAAGTCACTCTAGCAGCGAAATATTTGATAATAATCAACAGTTTGTATTTTCGATCGAATCAATCTCAAATTTTGTAAAAAATGTAAAAAAAATAAAATCTGACAAAAACGCCATCAAAGACCGCCATTGACAATAAAATCATTGAGTAGAACTAACCATAAGGCATAAAATAGTCATTTCCGGTGCCAACTTGAGAAAAATAAGATTTGGCTTCAAAAGTTGGCTAAATTTCATTACATTACAACCATAGACTAGTAAATTTCATGGTTAAATTTTTGGCAATTGTGTTGCGACAGGCTGTTCACGACGTGCGCTCGCTATTTGAGTAAATTGACGCCGGTTTTTATTTGTGAATTATAAGATTATCCCGAAGTAAAGGTAAGAAACAAAGCTTACCACATCACAGTAATGTGCGTTTAATTGTATTGTCACCGATTAAACACAAACATATTTGCGTGTAAAACAAGCTAAGCATCATAGCATCTTTGTCAAAATGGCGGTAACAAAGTTCCGAATAAAACTACAAGCTCAGCAAAACCGCCGCATGTAAGGCCATCGTTTTACACGAACGTTTGAGGCACATTCATAATGCTATCTGCATTGTTGCTCTATACTAGCCAAACTCGTTATGGAAGGTTATTTTGAAAGCAGAATGCTTGAACATTATTTACATGATCTCTTCAGATGGCAGACAAAAAGCCTGGTGAGCCCGAAGGAGAGGAAGAGTTCTCAGTAGAGAAGGTTCTAGACCGCCGCATCCGGAACGGAAAGGTATGAAACATGCAATCTCAAAGTTGGCGCCAATTTTAAGTGTTTGCAAACAACAACATTATAACAACCTATAAAAAGAATACAAAATAGTCTTTACTGCTATTTCCAGGTGGAATATTTTTTGAAATGGAAAGGCTACAGTGATGAGGACAACACCTGGGAACCAGAGGAAAATCTAGACTGTCCTGACCTCATCCAGACTTTTGAGGATGCTCGGAAGAAGAAAGAGGCTGGTAAGTTGTTTACATCAACAACAACGATTACAGACAATAATACATCAATATAAAATATAGTTGTTTATTCAAATCTGAGTTACAGAATTACAGATATTCTAATATGGCAAATATGGTTAAAAAATCTAAAATTAAGTATTTCTAATATAAAATCTTATTTGCACATAAATAAAAAAATTAACAAGAAATTAAAATTGAAAAATCAATCATTAAATGAAGACAGATCAAAACAAATAGTTTACTCCAATTCAGAATCCAAGGTATTTTATGAATGAAAACTAAATAAAATCTCACAACAATAACAAAAAACAACAAGGTAATAGCAAAATTATCACTAAAACCAAAACACCAACTTCAACAACGCTTAACATGTGCAGCGAAAGCTTTCTAATCCAAAGATTGTTTTGTTTTCTGCTGACATTTGGTATCATGGAAGCTAAGCTGCTTCGTTAAATATTTTTGAACAATATTCTTCAGGTTTTGTAACCTCTTAAAAAAATTCATGTTTTTGAATCGATCTACATATATAATAAATACTATTCAATGAGACTAATTCTCCCTAAATTTGTTTCAGAGGGTCTTAAAGCACCGAAAGTAGAAAAAGATCCCAAGAAACGGAAATCTGCAGCAGCCACTCCCGATCTAAAAGGTGCCAAAAAGTCCAAGATCGATGAAAAGAAGGCATCTGGCTTCGATAGGGGATTAGAACCTGAGAAAATTATTGGTAAGTTGTATTATTTATTTATTTATAATAGACGAGCAACCTGTGTCTGATATATATCATACAAGATTGAATTTAGTTCTTTTAGAACTTTTTTTAGTTTGTTTTGTCATCAGTTTATTCTTGAATGTTTTTATTGATGTGGCTAATATCTTCTGGAATCGGTTGCTTTTGTGAACCACTCTTGCTAATAAAAAGTGGCACTGCAAGGGCTTGAGTAAAGTCACAAGCCAATCTAAGATGGTGCTCACGTTTAGAACTTCTGACCATGGTGTGCATGTGACATTTATTTTTTATTTTTATTTATTAACTTACAACTGGATATTTATCATAATTTGAGATTTGAGCTTTCCAATGCAGTGCTGAAATATTGCAAAGCTCGAAACTCAAATCATGGTAAATATCCCATTGTAAATCCCAGTGTTAATAATCACAATGGCTTTAAAATATGAGGGCTATCTTTACCTAAAAATTATTAACTAAAAAGAAATTATTAGGCCACTAGCTTAACTACTAACTTCTGCCTTCGGTTTTGAACATTTCCTGGAGAAGAAGTAGCCTATTTCCAGGACACCTTTGACCGTCGAAGATAACTAGACAGGAAGTCTAGTTTCAGATTCTTTCAGGTGTTGAGTGAAAAGATACATCCACGGATACTACTAGAAGTAGTCTAGCCGTGGCGGACGCAGCGTAAGAATCGAGCTCTCCAACTCGGCTTAGCCGTGGCGGACGCGGCGTAAGAATCGAGCTCTCCAACTCGGCTGTGTCGTAGGAGCCTATTCTGGGGACCCACTAGAGGATGAGCACCAGCTTCATGCTGTATATTCTTGACACCCCTTCTGCTATCACCAATCTGCCTTCCAAATGTGGTGATAGTGGCAAAACAGCCTCCATAGGATGAGGCACTTAGCCAGCAGCAGCAGTAGATGTATGTGTGCTGATAAGGAAAATAGAAGTATACATCCAGCCCTTAACCCTAAAAGAGTTATGATAAAGATGGAGGAGAACCGCTTAGTGTGGGTCGATGGAATATCCACAATGTAAGGGTGGTAATGCCTCGTATGTCTACTCGTCCTGGAGTGGAGTGGGAGATGATGGGATTGTGAAAATTCGTGAGCATTCTCCTTCTTTAGAAGATCGAGAGGCAGGCAACCTTGCGGTGCAAGTGTTCATTTAACTCAATAATTTCTGTGAACATTTCAGGAGCAACAGACAGCAGCGGGGACCTAATGTTCTTGATGAAATGGCAAGGCACGGATGAGGCTGACCTTGTGCCAGCGAAGCAAGCCAACGCAAAGTGCCCTCAGGTTGTGATTCAGTTCTATGAAGAACGGCTAACATGGCACACGCCTACGGCAGATGAAGGTGCTGCTGAAGCTTAAAAACTTTTAATGTAAGTTTGTTGTCCTCTACAGGGTGGAAAAAATCTATGGGCCCTGGAGGGAAACTACCTTAAATTCTTTACTTAGCTCATTTTACTGAAAGGAAACATTCCTTTATTTTTAAAAACACATCATTAATTAGGCTGTGTTGCCGACTTCGCTATCCTTTAGTGATTAGTGTGTGTGAACCGACAATTGATGGGCTAAACGTGTTCTTGAGTGAAGACTGCTACTCTGCAAACGTAGTGTAGGTCACCCCTCGGCAAGGTGGGCCCTCGCGGTGCACGCCGCGTTCGACGTAGCGACAAACAAACGTGTGTAAAATAGCTTCTCCGTAAACACACTTTAGCAACGCCATATGTTTGAATTCAATGCGGGCCGCGCCGCTGCACGCGCCGCGTCTCCGTAAACATGGCCTAAGAGTTACAAATGATTGCAATAAATAAATATGAATATTAGGTCCTTACATATGAAATTGGCGTTTTGTATGGGAGGAACAAAAAGTCGAATATTTTTTAATATAATATATTTAATTAATCAAAGTATGAACCATTATTTTCTATGCACTTTTGCCATCTTATAGGTAGTTCATTGATCCCTTTACTAAAAAAACCAGTCGGACGGGAATCAATAAAATCTTTGAAGGCGATTTGGACTGCCCCATCGGAGTTGAATTTTTTCCCTTGCAAGAAGTTATCCAAATTTCGAAAAAAATGGTAATCTGTTGGAGCAAGGTCCGGGGAGTACGGAGGATGTCTTAGACTTTCCAATTGAAGCTCTTCTAATTTAGTAGCCGTCTGTTGCGCAGTGTGTGGTCTAGCGTTGTCGTGAAGCAGCAGTGGCGTGGAGCGATTGACCAGCCTAGGTTGTTTAGCCGCTAGCTTTTCCATCATGGTTTGCAATTGCTGACAATAGACATCAGCCGTAATAGTCTGGCCAGATTTGAGAAAACTGTAATGAACAATACCGGCACTAGTCCACCAAACGCTTACAAGTAACTTTTTTGGGGTTAATTTTCGCTTGGGGCAGGATTTGGCTGGCTGGCCAGGATCCAACCATTGCGCTGAGCGCTTCCGATTATCGTAAAGAACCCATTTTTCATCACAGGTAATGATTCGGTTTAAAATACCTTCATTATTGTGCCGGTTTAGTAATGTAACGCAGCAGTCGACGCGCGTTTGCCGGTTTGCTTCAGTCAATTCGTGAGGTACCCACCTTTCAAGCTTTTTAATCTTCCCAATTTGCTTCAAGTGAATTAAAACAGTTTTATCACTAACATCGCAGCCTGCAGCTAACTCGGACGTGGTTTGCGATGGATCCGCTTCCACAATAGCCTTCAACTCTTCATTATCAACTTGAATCTCAGGCCGTCCACGGGGCTTGTTCTGCAGGTCGAAATTTCCAGAACGAAAACGTTGGAACCAAAAACGAACTGTGTTTTCTTTTGCAACACGACCGCCATACACATCATTCACCCTTCGAGTTGTTTCCGCAGCACTAGTGCCACGGCGGAACTCGTACTCGTAAATAATGCGATATTTTAAGTTTTCCATTTTGTAAAATGAGTGACGCAAACAGAAAAAAACAGAAGAAAAAAAACAAATGAATGACGATCATCGAAGCACAAATACATGAGTCTATAGCTGTACAAATTTGAATTTGGAATTCCTTACCAAAGAGGAGAAATTTGTGATTAAAGTGGCCAGTACGAAAAACGCCAATTTCATATGTCAGGACCTAATATAATGATGCCTGATTGGTTTTGCCTCTATTGTTAATCACAAAAGTAATATTTGCTACACAGCTAGAGGCCAAAAATACCAGTAAACAAATGCTAAAACATAATATAAGGTTTTAGACATTAGTGTCGAATATCTATTTCAAGTTTTTTATTTCTTTTCAGATCAGAGATGAGTTTCATCATGGAAAATTAGTGAGTACATTTTGTATGGGGACAATTATTATTTTAATTCTGTGTTAGCAAATTATATAACTTCCTTTAAGACCATATAAGGCGAAGTGCCTTATTTGTTACGGAATATTTTTTTTGCAAAAAGAACTATGAACCATAGGTATTGAAACTTTAATTTTGATTTGTCATAGCTTTAAGTTATGAAAAACCTGTATAAGTGTAGGTTATGCCAAACATTAACATTAATTATATCCTGGTTTAAAATACAGACTGGTTTTAAATTGAGTGTATGGCATATTTCGAGAAAACTCGACTAATGAAGGCTCATTTAATTTGAAAACAAGAACTTTATAGCTTCTTTAAATCTTACTTCATACAAAATTCATACCAGTGCACCAGTTGTTCGAAATTATTATTACAAATAACGAGATTAACGGCCGAATACCCAAACGCCACCGTTGCGATTTTTGAGTTTTCCACGAAATTCTCGAAAAAATTCGTTATATGAGACGTGTCAAATACAAGTTGCATTTGAGTATTGGGGGTAAATAACTTACTTGAGTAGATTGATACATGAGAAGTATAGAGTTTTTGTTTTCTCTGCAGGAGGTTATGATAATTATAAATATTCACGGATATTTATCGCGTTTATTTACCTAAGGTTATGATTCCTCAGACAAGTTTTGGACGTTTGGGCTTTTGCATGGTCAGTTTACAAACCATGAGAGACCAACAAAAAACCATCTGGTTATCAGCGAAAACAAGTTTTTTAAGACATTATGTATCCAGGTATATCTGATACCTTGATAAACTATAAGTATTTCATAAGTTGAATAGAAGTTTTGTTTCTTCGTATACAAATGCTATTGACTTCAATACTGTAGTTATAAGAGTTATTTTTATACATGACTAAGGCAGACATTTTCGATGTAAATAAGGCAAATTGCGAAAAGGAAATTGAAATGCAAACAACAAAGCATACCCTATTTTTAATTTCTATTTCGTCCTTGTTATGAACACCAATACAAGATTTTAGCAAGTCTTGCCTTGCCAAAGTCTTGTCAACAGTGTTCATGCTTCACCAAAGATTTAAATCGTTCTTTGCCAAACGAAGTTTGTGAGCTCATTGTCTTTGTCAATGTCAATGTTGGAATCAGTGAATTGTGTTTTTGCGGTGTGCTTGTTCACAAAAGTTCGTGCTATGCGATTGCACAATAAAAAGCAATAATAACTGTTAGCTTTATTGACAAAACACTAATTTTATTTACTTATAGTGTGCGTGCATCGGCATTTTGTTAACACACGCTTTCAAAGAAAATGCCACAGTTTTCGAGCGTAAGGGCTATCTAACGATTTAAATCTTTGCTGATCACGTGATCACCATTGCTATGTACGTTGCTAACATATTGTTATGCTGTTTAGATGTTGTTTTTTGTGGAAGCTTGGAAAAATAAGCGAAGACAAATGATAATATGCCTAGATGTAGGATAAGGTCGTTTATATATGTTTCAATTATTGTAAGGTGAAAATTGTGTTCGTATAGTTGTTGGCTTCCAAGTAGTTGCAAAATTTCAATTTTACAGGTTGCTCAAGGCATGGAATCTGAAACTTATCATCGAGCAATATTATCGTTGTAGGCCAAGAGACGTGTATATAACCCGTGACTTTACAATGAATTGATGGGTCGTTCGAAATTAGCGTAAGATTAAGATAAACAAAAAAATAAACTAATTTGAGGAATTTCGAGACATTAAACCAGTGTTACAAACTGTTAATATATAACATGTTAAACATTTTTTTAATATTGCAAGAAAAATATAAATAGAGCAAAACAACTTTTCCTCGTATTATTTCCTTTTTCGGAAACCCTCGAAACGAAACAAAAGGTAATACAATCAGCAATATATCATCAGGTGATTTAGGTGTAAGTAACATAATATATGTAGTTCTTTTACTTCATAAGTAATGTTAAGATTGCTCCCTCATAATTTGTTGTAGGCTTAACTTTAGTCAATAAAGATGACTTTACATATTTGATTTTTATTATCTATTGATCCCATTCCCAAACTGTAAATTATTTAGACAACTTACAGCGACCACGCTCAATGTTAGAAAGAAAGAAAATATTTCTACATACTTATCCCCTTATTCATAATAGTCTGCTAACTTAGCTAGCACACTGCTAATTCTCGCTGTCTTTTTCTATTGACATAAGTCAGACTGAGACACAACACTACTTAGCAGCTGTTTTATGTTAGCAGTCCATTATGAATAAGGGGGTTACTGACTACGTAGGTACTAATAATAATAAATAAAATTCAAATTAGGAAAGTATAAAACGATTCAAATAGGGTAAAAAGGGTTTCCCACCTCACGACTCCACTCAGCTTGGGAACTTCAGTTCACTATTGACTGCCTGCCATATTGTTTACTTTAAAGTTGCGTATTTTATTGTCTATGTAAATGTGAATAGCGCGATTCAACTTGGAAGTTTTCATGACTTAACATATCCATAGAAAATAAAGTTACCGCAAACTTTGTAGCAAAGCCCTAAAGATTTGAGGCCTATCATATATTCCTATATATACTAGCTGCGCCCCAAGCTTCACACGCGTTGTTCCCATGGAAACGTTTAAAGGTGATATGGGATAGATGACATTAATACACAATAGGTACTTCGTGTTATTTTAGTGTTATACAAAAACCTATGCTTACCTAATATCATATTGTACCAACCTACTGCGCCTTTTGTGATTGATTCCAGGGTTAGAATTACCTGTATGCCTGTAAGTAAAATTTCGGCCCGATCGGTTTAGTAGTTTTGTCGTGAAGAATTTACAAACATCCATCCATCCTAACTATTGCATTTATTTTAATAGTGTGAAGTGTGATTATGATATTTGAGTTTGAAAACTTGTATGGTAGGTAGGCATTAAAAAGGCTACGTGTTTAATACTTTTTTATTCAAAGACAACAAAGCGTATTTATCTTTAATCAGGCAAAAGTGTAATTAGAATGTCATAAAATGCATAGCTTGTTTAAGAACATGGTGAGTATTGTGACTTAAATAACTAATTCAAATACAATATTTTAAAAGTGACTTTCATAATGCATCTTAACTTCAACAGATGGATGGCTGGCCATGATCTCTTTAAGTTCAACTGTCTTCGCTTCAAGTCCGCAATTTGCATATCTAGGGAACAACTTCAAAGTTGCAAGGTAAGCCTGCACTGATTCTTTGTCAGAAAGCATCTCGCAAAATATTTCCATCTGAATAGACTCTGGAAATTGCTGTAAGGGCGCTCGCATAGCCTTTGAGAATAGAACGTAAATACACGAGAAATATTCACTCACATCTCCCTTCAGATGATCGAGACAGATTTTTCCGAACTCGGGACCTATTTCTGCACTCATCTTTTCCCAATCGCTTTCCTCAGATTTCTTGACGAGCTCTGCCAATTTCACGGTAAGCTTCCATATTGTGACCATCAAATAGTTTTCAGATATGGGTAATTTTTTCAGTTCGTCTAGGATTTTTGTAAACATTTTAATTGGCGTGGCCATTTTGTTTTTGACTACATAGTCGACTAGATCGTTCGATAGGCTTTTGAGGACTGATTGGACATTTCGACGAATGTACAAGGATCCTTCGTTTGTATCGTTCCATAAGGTAAACGACTTTTTTAAAAGAGGGCTTAGAAGTTGTTCATACCGTTGCATTTGCGTGTCCTCTTCTTTTGCACACAACAGATAAGCAGAGAGCACCGTAGTCAATCCGCCGCCACATCTCACAGAAGCTTGGTATTTGTCGTATTTGAAGAACTTTTCATCGATAAATTCAGTCAGGATTTCAGCAACGAAGTCTGACGGCATTGACTCCATTATGTCTCTTGTATACTCTTCCAATCTGTCCACGTGGTATTGGTATGTATCCCGGTCCTTTTTGATGTTTAGTACCAGTGTTTTCAAAAACTTGTAACTTTTCTTTAAAAAGTTTGCTCTAACACACAAGGGCACGTCGCTAACCCGCGGGAGTAGTTTGTATATCTTATCATCTTCTTGGAAGCTCAAGTTATCAATGAAAACTTCCAGTAACTCCCACAGTTCCTGCGCTTCCTTATCATTTTTCTCTTTTATAAGTCGTTCAAACACGAGTTGGAATACTACTTTTCTAATACTGCTGTTTTTCGAGGTTTTCCAAATGTTTGACATGTGTAGTTTGTGTTCGTTGTGGTCAAGTTTGACGAACGAAAGACGGAGACCGTGCTTTTGCAGAGAGACGGGAGCATCCAGTAACTTCGGTACTTTGTCTTTGCTATCGACACGACTCAAGCTGTAGAATATGGCGTGGAGGGAGGGGAGAGCGAACTGCAGGTAATCTCCTTTAGCATACAATAGCACATCTTCTGGTATTGGCTTGGGACGCGCAATGTGCATGTTTTTAGCAATGGTCCTTCGCAGACCAAGGGTCAGCTCATCAATGTTATTCCAATCTACTTTGTGTTCTACTGGCGCGTACTTGACTATGATTTCATGGAGTTCTTTCTGTGGAAGTAAAGAGCAGAGTCCACGAATGAGCGCCTTGTGATTTCCTAGTTTGTCGAGACGTACGATGTAGGAATTTGTCCAGTCCTCTGCTAGGGTGTTTGGCCAATATATTCTCAGTTTTTTCAGTATCTTTACTAAGGATTTTTTGTCGTCACAGCGGATTTTTTCTACGTCGTCCTTGTAGCGCTCCAGTAATGCTGGGTCATGTTTGATGGCGTTCACGCAGACTGCTTCACTCGGGTGCAGCATTACCGACTCCTCAAACATAAGTTTCCTCCAAGATTTGTTTTTGTTGTAAATGGAAGATAGATTCAATTTCTTCCAGTTATTCTCCTTAGCTTGTTTGAGGTGAGCTTGAATTTTCTCGAGAATAAATGGGTAGTCATTCATTTCTTTCTTCCATTCCAAGAGAAGATTAAGCAGCTCATCCAACCGTGAGATAGCTTCGTTAAATGATTCTTGATCGGAGATTTTAGTATTATCAATGGCTTTCTTCGCAAGTTTAAGTAGGTACTCAAATACTCTATCGCCATCTTCTTTGCTTAATTTCTTTCGATAAACTTTAAGAGTTGAATGGAGTTTCTTTTCTACTATCTCAGGTATCGGTTTGTCTTTAAGAACATTGTGTAAAATTACTATTTCTAAACAGTTTTGTAGAGTTGTATCATTTTCTTTGTAAAGATCCATGCTATCAAGAATTTTGTCAAGTAAAACCCACAAAGCCTCATCATAACATATCGTAAGTATATCAGTGTTGTTAATTAGGTTTGTTACAAACACTTGCTTTTCTCGTATACCTTCCTTATGGAGTTCAGAAACAAAGTAAGATAGGATGGTTTGGATACGTGCCTTGTCACCTTTAGTACAAAGCAGTAAAACATTTAGGGCAGCCGAATTATCACCGTCATTCGATTCGGAGCGGAGTTTTTTTATTTCAGCGAATGCTGTATCGAAAGGCGCAAATTCGTACCAAACGTAAGTAGGATTTACAGCGCAAACTGATTCACTGAATAAGCATGCAGAATATTTCTCAGTTCCCCTAGCCACTGGATCATTATCATCTTCCAGCAGCAAGTAACTTTTATTAATGAAAAGTTCTTTAACGAAATCAAATTGTTCGTCCACGGGCATTCTCTGAATAAATTGTTTCATCATTGGGAATTTAAAGAATTTACGGTTAATGTAGCGTGGTTCTTTCTTGGCATCAGCATTTATTTGTTGGTACAAAAATCCTTTTATTTCTTCGCTCTTAAAATACTTAACGAATGTCGGTATGTGAATCCTTTTAAAGTATTCATCGAACTTGTTTTTAATTCTATCAGGCACTTGTTTCATTATAGTATTTGTAGATTTTGCATTAAAGTTATAATACGTTTTTTCTACTGCATCTAAATATTTGTCAACATTTGTGTTCAGTAAGAACGAAGCTGCTTCTATTACAGCACGGGATCCATATTCGTTGTCTTTGATGGCTGCATCGAAAATCGTTACAGACTTCTCACAGAGTCGTTTCAGTTCCAGCTTAGTCAAGTGAGCGAGATGAGTTTGAACGTGTTTCTCTATAAAAGGTATCGAGCATCGAGATAGCCACTTTGCAGCAATTATTGGAGATTCTTCATTTATGAAGAATTCCTCAACTCTGGATTCATTTTTGAGGTTTTTCCGTATTAATTTGATCAGTTTGATACCGGCTTGGGTAGTCATATGAGGTAGTAAGTGTTCTTTTAGATTGCGTGGATTTATGATGTCCATATATTTATCTTCAACAAGCCACTCGCTATTCTTCAGAGCTCTAGATACGTAAAGCATATCACTCGATTTCAGAACGCTGAGTACGTAATCGACATTTTTGTTTTTGCTCGCTATGTCTATTTTTATAAGATTATCTAGGTCTTTTGCGACGGGCTTGAATTCTTTTTCCTCCAGTTTGTTATTAGAAATAGCATCGTCAAGGGTTTCGTTGTAATTTTTATGTTTCAAGCCTAGTGGTTCGTTTTTCATATCTGACGAAGCCATTTTCCTGAAATTAAGAAAATCATGTTAACAGGCAGACTAGACCGTATATTTTTGGTGTAGGTAGGTAGAAGTGGAATTCAGTAAGGTAACTTTGCTCTCTTGAATAGCAAAGGCCAAGTGCCTTATCTATTCAAGAGAGCAAAGCTATAGACTAAGTCTCTAAGACATTGATTAATAATTAATCAATGGTCTAAGATCATTCGATTACAGCGGCGCGGCAGCACCCTTATTAAAGCACACATTCGTGTCTAGATTTCTAGCTTTCCTACGAAATCAAACCTAAAAATAAATCTGGCTAATTCCGCAAATATCATATTGCGATGACATCACTCTCGTTACACTACTAACAAAAACAAAAAAGACAGCAAAGGCCCTTTTATTGATGTGCTATTATCATTTATTTCATCAAATTAATGTATTATTACCTACTTACCTTGGCTTAAAACACAACAAAAACAAATGAAAATACCAATGCTCAACTACACTTCAACCCACTCACCTCACTGATTGGAAAGAATGAACGACTGAATGAACGTAAACACGCAACACACCTACCAACTCAGTACTGGGCTTGTTATTGATAGGTACTTGTATTTTGACCTTGATGAACGTTGTTAATATCTTATTGTTATACATCGACCTATAGTTATCTAATAATGACGCGTTCATCCCATCTGTTAGTAACTGGAGGCCTATTCGGAATAGGACAATTGAAGTTTAGTTATGGTTGTCGTACCTACAAACCAGCTCATGTCGCTTGCTTAAGATTAGCGTTTGCACGAAAACTAATGAGAAACGATTTCGTTTTAGGAGTAGGTACCTACCTATTGTTTCTATGCTACGTCAGGGTCACTGTAGCTTCAGGCATTATGTTTTAGGCTTTGTCTTAGCTAGTTTATCGCCATTATTAGCGTGGGTTGGATAACAGCGCATGAACTGACACGCATGACATACTCGTACATGCTAAGCTGTACTTTAGTAATACTCATACTTGCTGGTTTCCCAGTCAAACGAAAAGGTAAAGCTTTCTAGTGTACATACACTAGATGGCTACAGAATAAATGATTCTAAATAACTGTATAAGTACCTTCCTATTTTTCTGGTAAGGCGACGACGACGGTTAAAGCACTTAATATCAGGTAAGTAACAAAAAAATCTAATAGAGCCATATCAATGAAAATGCACACTAATAAAATAGCACTGAATATTATTGTTTACAAACGTAACATATCGTAGTTATAGTGTATAATTTTAAAGTTAACAAATGCGGTGCGTCTTATAGTTACACTAAGTAGGTCTTATATCTCTATATCCGTGTCTGGCATCTCGTTGAACAGCTGATAATAATGCATCTTCAGTTCTTTCGAGGGATGAGCGTACAATATTTTCCGTAATACTTTCATTTTTTCCTTCTCGGTTTCATCATATAAATTGTACACATATCTCTTCAACACTTGACAGGCTACAAGGTGAACTTCTTTTTCATCGGTACTCTGTAATATTTGTGTCATATATTCATAAAAATCAATGCTTCTCAAAATATAATGCGATAGGGCAGTTTGAATGAATTCCTTGAAAGCTTTAGCAAACAGGATGTAGATTGACGGTTCGGAATGTTCTAGTTCACTTTTTAGCAGTTGAATGTAGGATTTCGCAAAGAACGGTGCTATCTTTGAATGCAATTCAGAGGTTTTCTTTTGTTTATCTTCATCGGAATCAGTTTCGTTCGTCTCGTTGATATATTTGTTCAATAAGTCTTTGTTTTCTTCCACTGATTTTATAAAAAGAAGTGCAATTTTCCAGATTGTTAGGAACACGTACTCTTTTTCGGGCGATAATGCGGCTTCCAACTTCGATAGAATATTCTGAAAACATTTCACGGGTAGGTTCATATTTTTTGACATGTTATATTCATCCATGTAATATATCAGCTTCATCAGAATTTCATGCATGTTAGACTTAACATAGTAGTATTTTTTTTCGTGAACATGATTCCATAGCGGTAAATTCCGGTCGAGCAGAGGAGCGAGGAACTTCTCATAGCGACTAGTTGCGGTCGCTTCGTCTTTGCAAATCAGCATGAAAGCTGCAACTATCCTTCCGTTCCCATACGAGTTATCGTCATTCTTAGTAAATTTTTGATCGATGTTCTTCAACATTACATTGACGACAAAGTCGTCATCTAACCATTCCATAACTTCTGGGGCACTATATTTCATATTATCTAGGATCGATTCACAGTTGGCTTTTGCTGGTAACGACTTCAGAAATGTGTAGCTCTTCATGAAAAACTGCGGTCGAATACTTATTGGAACGCCTGAAACATCGCCCATTTTCTTGTAAATTTCTTTATTTTCTTCCGTAGACAAATTGTCTATGAACATACTCAAAAGCTCCCATATATCTTTCATGTGAGCTTCATTGTTCTCTTTGCATAAAAGCGCGTGCGTGTGGGTGAAAAGAACAGTTCGAATAGACGAGTTCTTCGTGTTTTTCCAAATTTCTGTGAAAATAGGTTTTAGTTCTTGGGAGCTCAGTTTGCTGAAAGCATAACGGACACCAAACTTTTGCAATGAAACCGGTGCATCCAATAGTTTAGGTAAGTATTTTCGGATTTTGTTTCCACTCAGTTGGCTCAAGACCGAGTTGAGTGAAGGTACCGCGAACTGTAAATAGTCCCCTTTAGCATACAAAAGAACTGTCTCGAGCGAAGTCAGCGGCCTGGCCTTGGATACATTCTTTGCTATTTGCTTCTGAAGACTAATGGTAAGTTCGTCGACTTCATTCCAATCAATCTTGCTTTCTAAAGGTGCGTACTTTTGGGCGACTTCGTTTAATTGTTTTTGGGACAGAAGCGCACATAGTCCGGTGACAAGCGCTTTATGCCCTCCAGGTTTCTCCAGACGACTAAGGTATGAAGTTTTCCATTCCTCGGCCAAAGAGTCAGACCAGTAGATTCTTATTTTACTCAGTAGGCCTCTCAGAAAAATTGCGTCGTTTTTCAGGATGGCTTCAAGTTCGGTTTTATGTAGCGTAAGTAGTTTAGGGTCATGTTTCAGAGCATTTACACACACGGCTTCGCTTGGGCACAGAGAAATTGATTCGTTGAATAATACCCTTTTCCACGCTCTGTTGAAATTGTATAACACATTCATATCTGTGTTCCATGAATTTTCTTGTTTGGTTGTTAATAAGTTTTTAACTCGTTTTATTAAAAACGGAAAATTCATGAGTTCTTTTTTCCAATCATTCCACAGATTTAAATGACTTTCACAAAGTGCTATAGCTTCACTAAGTTCTGATTGCGTAGATATTTTTTGGGCATCGTGTTTAGCAACTAAATAGTCGTTTAAATAATTGAAGACAGCGTCTTTGTGTTCCTCTTTCTTTAATTTACTTTGATATTCTTTTAAAGTTTCAAATGTGAATTTCTCTTTGATTATTTCTGGCACGTCTTCGCCTCGAATGAGATGACGGATTAAAATCACCTTGACGCATGATCTCGTATTATTGTCTGACTCAACATAAACTTCCATACTTTGGAATAGTTGGTTCAGCAAGCCCCAGGTTTCATTATCAAATTCATGGGAATCGGTTTTTAAAAGGAACATGTTTACAAACTGGTTTTTGAACTTGAAAGGCTCGTTAATATGCTTTTCATGGTAATATTTTAAGACAGCACGCACATTGTTCATATTCTTACCGGCACAAGTCAACAGTACTTGGAGTATCAGGTTTCTAGTAGCTGGCGAAGATTCAGAACGTATGAGCTTCTTTAAATCTGGGAATGCCTCATCGAACGGAGCGAATTTGTACCATTGGTATGCGTTATTGTCTTGCTCTGTGCCTCCGCATTTATAAGCCACTGAACATTGGGCCATGCAGTCATCTTCGTAACTTTCGTTTTTGTCGGTGAATACTTCTTTATCGATAAATATCTTTCTTACGAACTCAAACTTATTTTCTTTGGACATGTGCTTAATGAAATGTTCCATGTATTTGTAGGTGAAAAACCATTTCATTTTATCGTTCTCAGCTTGTTTCAACAGAAAAGTTTTAATATCTTGTTTCGCTTTTATATATTTAGCGACCGTAGGCATGTGGAGATGCTCTCCGTACAGTTCAAACTTGTCTAGAATTCTGTTAGGGCATCTTTTCATGAAAATACTTGTAGTTTTGGAACTGTACGTGATATTCAATCTGTCCATGGTTTCAACTATATCCAAGTACTTTTCAGTATTGATGTTGGCTAGGAAAACACAGTCCTTCATTAGTTGGTATGTTCTGTAGGAATTGCTTTTCACGAAAACCTCGAAAATAGAAACTGATTTCTCAGAGAGTCGCCGTAAGTTGTCGCTTGGTATATCTTCGTTGTGCTTCTTGAGCTCAGTTTCAATAAAAGGCACTGAGCAATACTGCAGCCATTTGAACGAGTCCTTGCGGTTTCTATCTCCAATATACTTGTAGAATCCTTCAACACGATTCTCGTCTTTTAAGTTAAGTCTCACGCTCAAAATTAGTTTATTGAAAGCTTTAGAAGTCATTTCAGGGGCGAGTTGCGTGTAAAGATATTCCGGATTCACGATATGGGCGTACTCTTTCTCTGTGATAAGCCATTTCGAGTTCTTGATAGCTCTTGATACGTACAATGAATCTTCACTTTTCAAAACGTTGAGCAGGAACTCTATATTTTTAGTTTTGCAAGCAACATCGATTTTCAGCAGGGTTGCAATGTCATCTTCTCCAAGAGTTTGATCTGTTGTTTGCAAGTGGTTCTTAGCAACAGCTTCTTCAACAAGCTTGTTGTAATGCTTGTGCTTCTGGCCCAGAGTGTCACCCTCCAGCGGTGCCATGTTGAAGACCTGAAATATTTTTTTATTTTTTAGAACATTTTATTTACCAGTACTCCGATTAAAAAACCTGGATTTTTTTATACAAAGAGGTTACAAAACCTAAGGAAAATTGTTAGAAAATATTTAACCATATTGGAATCAAATCAACGAAGCTAAGTATGCTCGAAATAATTTTTGGATTTGAAAGCTTTCATTCATTATTTAATCGACCTCTTTTTCGTTTTCGAATTCAAATTTAATTATTATTCGCAGCACATGTGAGATTACGCGTTGTTGAAGTTTTTAAAGAATTTGAGTTGTTAGTGATTGATAACCTTGGTTTGGTATTAACCTTGTTTTTTTTTTATCAGAAATAGTTCTTTTGACCGCAATCTCACCTGATGGAAAGCGAGTGATGATGTATCACGAAGGCCTAGAAGATGGCTACTCCGGACCACATTTCAAAACACAACAAACTTTTGTTAAGTTGCCTTTGATGACATAAAATATTTTGAACTGAATCAGGGTAGGTATATATCCTATCATTGTACTCCCGTGACTGTCGAGAGACGCCAGGGATATAACACTAAAAGGTGAGTAAAAATGATGCGAAACTGACCATTCTATTTTTACTAAAGTTATTTACAACGGGATATTTACCATGATTTGAATTTTGAGCTTACCAAAATCACATGAAACTGTGCCGAAATATTGGAATTAAAGCTCAAAATTCTAATCATGGTAAATATCCGGTTGTAATTAACTTTTGTATTAATATCCATGATGGATTTAAAAGTTTATCATTCTATTTTTATTTAAGGATAATAAATACCTAACCTGAATAAATACCTATTAAAACTAACCTACTATCTTTCTTCGATAACAAACCACCTGTTTATTTGCTGATTGCTATTTTCAGAATTGGTTTGCTATCACATAGGTAAGTGAAATACCACTAGATAGGTAGGTAGGCTAGCCACTCTACCCAAAGCCTATTATGTATGATACTATGATAGATTACCTATGACAGAGATTATTATTGGGTACCTAGCTATGTCACAATAATTAATAATTACCTAGTAGTATGTATACTAGATACATAAATCATTTATTTGCCACATAATTTATAACACATAATTTGTTTACCTGTTACAAATCAGTAAAATTTAAACATAACTTAAATATACCTACATATTAAAAAAGTTTAAACAATAATTAATTTTGTCTATAAACCGACTTAAATTTTTATAGTTTTTTCATGGATTTTCATGGATACCAAATTAAACTACCACTTTTACAATTAAACCACACGGGAAGCACCAGCTTTCATATAAAAAAGAACCATGAAAATCGGACCACCCAGTCAAAAGTTCGAAGAGGTGACAAACAATAATAAAATAATAATAGTAACAAAAAATACAATTGCGAACCTCGATTGAGCCGAATTGAGAACCGCCTCCTTTTTTGAAGTCGATTAAAAAGTAGAGGATACCCGCCGCCAGGTTCCTTTTAATTGGCAACTACACCAAAACAACTAAGTACCTAACCGTTTTCTACTTTGATATTGGTATCTACATTTGACTAATAGTAGGTACTAGGTAGCCCAAAGTCGCTGGTTAAAAATAAACATGATTTCACAACATTTTGTCATTGAAATCAACTTGCATTCTCAAATCGGATGTCATCATCACTAGAAAAAAAATAAGGAAAACCCACATAAACTCATTCCTTATATCTGTCATAGATATTAGGAATTGGTTTTTGTGGGTTCATGTAGGTATATTATTGAAGCACTTACCGTTTTTATTTCCAATGTATTTGTTTCTCAAACGTTAATTTGTACACAAGGTTTACACGGAGAAAGTAAAACCAACTCCGACAGACAGAACTTCTTCCTTTCCTCGCACCACACCACAGTACCAACCGGTGTTTTTAGTGAGTCATTTTTTAGCTAGGGCGACTCCGATGACATCATACTGCGGCTTCTTGTGATTGGTCGACGGACTGTCAAAGCAACCGTATACAAAATTGTATCTTATTCGTAGTGGATTCCGTGTCTATTTTCTATGATGTGTTTTTGAGTGAATGAATGAATGATAACCTACAATTGAAGTTGACAGGGCGCGAAATACAAACGATTCACTGTTTGGATAATTTGGTTTGGGTTTTAATACCTACTTTCTTAATTATTTAATTTTAGAATACCGACGCATTTACTTCAGAAATTAAAGCAAACTTTTTTTCAAGTTTTTTTAAGTTTTCTTTCACAGGTTGATATACTCGTGGTTGTCGATGAGATAAAATTTATTTTATTTTCAATTTTTCGGAGAAACTTACTGTGAATGAAATTCGGCGATTACAGAACCGGACAAAATAATCTCAACTGATAAAACAGACAGAACACAAAAAATCAAACATAGAAAATAAAAAGAGACAGCATTTCTTAAGACATTTATTAGAAAAACAAGAATACAATCAACTAAACTAATCACTTGTGGGTCACTTACATAGGTTACACATAAAGGAAGAACAACTTATTTATTTCTACACATAATCAGGAGTAACTCCGTCATTCATTGGAACAATGTAAAAATTAAGATTACTACAGATTACCGAGTTAGAGATAGACTTATAGTTAGGTACCTAACTTTACAGTTATAGGAAAAAAATAATTATTACTTATTCATAGCATCAAAAACAATCGAATCTCACTTACCTATCTGCGATTAGGCGCCACAAAATATTAAGGTAGTTATTGAAGTATGTAAGGCATCACACTCGGCGCATATTGTTAGAAATCAAATAATTTAACAAAAAATGGGATAAGTCTTATTTGATTCCTTATTCCTATTCCATCCAGTCCTACCAGTAGTACGATAGTCGAACTGTTTGGATGTTTTTTTTTCAAATTGTTATACTGACGGATCGAACTATTTTTGCCACAGAATATTTTTGCATAGGTTCTGTAAGAAAAAAGGAAAAGCAAAAAATACATTTAGCAAAAAAAATTAAATAGTTGGTTAAATGTTAAGGATATGTGTTTGTTGTGACTTCGAATCTACACATATTTATGGCACTAACATAGGTAAGTGCTTATTCGCGGTAATGCTGATTTTAAGTGCGTTCATTGTCGTCCTTCAAGTTACGCACGAGATATTTTTATTGTGCGTTCATTTGGAATAAACATAGCGAAAGAGTAAATTACCGCTAATTGTAAGCGATTTTCTACGAACAAATGACAACACAAATTTTGATGCTTCTGGAACATTTGGTATCTAATAAAGTGATTTTAAGATAAAAAATATAGTACCCGGCGATAAATAATGCACATCAATCTGTGTTCTGTTTTTGTCAGTCGTATAGGTAGTGTGCGACAGAGATAACGCTCCATGAAGCCGAAATTAGCCGATTGTCTCTTTCCAAAGGTCGATGTGCATTATTTATCGCCGGGTACTGTAACTCAGATTACTAAATGCTCGCTCGCAATGTAAAATAATATTCCACTATATTTAGTGAAAATATCCTATCCTGAGAAGCATGGATGTGTAAATCTAACAGTATCCCTGTGAACTTTGGCTGCGGTGATTTGTGTCAAACTAGATATATTCCGTAGCTGTGTGGTGCTGCCTTAGAACTTGCACCACTCTTCCCGTAGATGTTGTAAGAGGCGACTAAGGGATATCCACCGGGAAGTGGGCAGCAGCGCCCCGTCCCTGCACATCAATTATACCACCGAACTGCGATCCCGCGCTCGCATGCCCAGCGTGGGGATTATGGGCACCCATTAGATAAAGGCCAATAAGGCGCTTATCAGGGGGAGGCCTGTGTCCAGCAGTGAACCAATACTAGCTGTTGAGGTGAATGATTTTTCAATGCGATCTAATTTATCGGGAATTTAAAAAATTACTACAATGCACAAAGTTTAGTAAAAGTTACGTTTCTATGACATACTGACAACGTTAAAGTAAAACAGTTCAAACAATGCTCAGTTGATCTTTCAACAGCTTGGTTTCTTCAATAAGCGATGATATTTGGCTGGTCCTGAAACAATAATAAATAATAAATAATGCTGGACAATTCACACAGCATTATCTAGCCCCAAGCTAAGCAGAGCTTGTGTTATGGGTACTAGATAACTGATATACATAATACAATACACTACATAGATAGATATTTTTTATTAAACATAGAAAACATCCAGAACGCCCTGAACAAATATCTGCAGATCTTACACACATTTGTCCCGAGGCGGGAATCGAACCCGCAACCTCCTACGTCGCAGGCGGACCTTCGTCCACCGCGCCACAGAGGTCGTCAAGACAATAATCACACTATTATTATAAACTAGATTCTATCCGCGGTTTCGCACGCGTTGCTTCTATGGAAATGCTTAAAGGTGTTTTTTATCCCACAGGAACAGATTTATGGAATAAAAAGTAGACTATGCTTGATTCCAGGATTAGATTTTTTAAGCTATTGCATAGCTTCTATCGCGGGCCTTGAGCGCGGGGACCGAATCCAGAAATTCCGTAACGAAAAAACCTTGACGTTTGTCTCTTTAGTTCAGCAACTCGCCTCTAGATGGCATTGCAATAGCTTTACCGTGGCAGTCCCCGAGTGCCACACGTCTTTTTTTTTTTTACGGTTAATAGACCTTTGACCGCAATCTCACCTAATGGAAAGCGAAGATGCGGCCGATGGTGTATCACCACGAAGGTCTAGAAGATACCTATTCACCCTTGTCTTGAAGAGACCCAGGTTGTAATTGGCCGGAAAAACAGAGGCAGGGAGCGAGTTCCATTCCTTTCGGTGCGAATAATAAAGGTGGAGGAAAAACGCTTAGTGCAAGTGGAGGGTACATCCCTTAATTACCTGTATGCCTGTAAATTTCAGCCAGATCCGGTCAGCAGTTTTGGCGTAAAGAGGTAAGAAACATCCATCCATACATAGTTTCGCATTTTTAGTATTAGTGTGACTAGATTCTGCCCGCGGTTTCGCACGCGTTGTTTCTATGGAAATGCTTAAAGGTGACAAGGTGAACGTGTCTATCCCACGGGAACTGATATATGGGAAAATAGTATGTTTGAATCCAGGAATAGAATTACCTGTATGCTATCTTTCAGCCCGATCCGTTCGGTATTTTTAGCGTGCAGCTTCCGTGCATTGGCGTGCACAAAAACTACCATAATTAATTTTGTTTTTTCATAGATTTTATGGATCCCGTTGTCAGAACTAAACCAAATTAAAATGGAACCACGCGGGAAGCACCAGCTTTCATATAAAAAAAAAACATGAAAATCGGACCACCCAGTCAAAAGTTAACAAACATAAAAAAAATAAGTCGAATTGAGAACCTCCTCCCTATTTTGAAGTCGGTTAAAAAGTATCTTCAAATTCGATCAACAATTGCCAGAGAAATTGGCAAATATACATAAAACCATACATACAACCGGATATACAACGTCCCACGGTCAATCAAGTTTTTAAGGTTTTGTGTTCAGTTGAAGTAGGAAACCGTAGGCCTTCTTTACGGAGAAGCAGTGTCGTGCGTTTCGGAAAACGCCCAATGCGCCGCTGGCAGTAAACACAAACATATTGCAATGTAGGGAGATGTTTATAGACAGGCGGGGCGTGAAGAGTAGCGGTGGCCGCCGTGTGCAAAGCCGCTTGCGACGCGTCAAATTAAACAAAGGCGTTTAGGGCGCATACCCGAGTCAAAGAGGCGCAATGAATTCTAGCTAGATCGATTTATCGCCCCGCAAACCCCCTGTATACTAAATTTCATGAAAATCGTTGGAGCCGTTTCCGAGACTCAGTTTAAATATATATACAAGAAATTGCTCGTTTAAAGGTGTATGATAAGATAAGATAAGACAATAAGATTAACCCCCTTATTCATAATAGTTTGCTAACTTAGCACACTGCTAAATGTCGCTCTGTCTTCTATTGACGTAAGTCAGACTGAGAAATAACACTACTTAGCAGCTGTTTTGTGTTAGCAGACCATTATGAATAAGGGTGGTAGTGTTTACGCACTGTTGCTGCAGTATCGAAGCGATGGTGTCGCTGTGTGATTTGCCGAGTGCCACGTCCTTCCGCTTGTAATCTTCCTCCCATTTCTTTAACTGGAACAAAAATAAGATCATTTATCATTGACGTAGTTTCTACTGTCAAATGTCAAAAAATGATAGCTTCAAAAGTGACATCTACTGAAATAGCGGGTTATTCAAAATAACACCGCATATTGGAAAACCCTTTAGTGTATGTATGTATGTTAAAAAACGATTTAATAAATGGTTACTGACTCATTGTTTTTATAGCTCTACGCTAATATTTAAATTTTAAACAGACAAGACTTTTTCTTTTTTCTATTTAATTCTTAATCGTTATATATAATTCTGTTAGTAGGTTTTTTTTAATTCATACACCAGTCCATAACTACTGGTATACTACCAGAGTTACATTGATACTGATACCACTCAAACATCAACAGCATTGTAATATTTGACATGTTTTCTGTGAATAAATGATTCTATTCTATTCTATTCTATTAGACACATCGCCTTATATGGTAAGAACTGTTATGCCATGTGTGGCTCTATATATAATTAAATCCCTAATACTTTAAAGAATTACCTTTAAAACTATTCTTAAAAAAGTTAAAATTATGGCTTATTGAAAAAGCTTTCTATAATGTTAAGGAACTCATGGAGCTGAAATTACACTAAACTATATCTATTTTTGTAGAAATATTTTTAATTACCTACTATATTATTAGTGATGATCACTTAAATTCAATTTATATAGGAACGCACTTGTAAGAAATTTTGCATGCCAATGTGTTTTGGTGAAGTGTGTGACACTCTTTTAATGTTTAAGACCTTGTATTCAGACCATATTTCCTGCAATAAATGAAATGAAATGAAATATTCTGTATGTTACCTCCTCTATGCGCCTGTGAGCCTGTAGCCTACTCTGCCGCAGTCTGTCTTGCAGCCCGTCGCTCCTGTGTCGCGCGTCCACCAGCTCGGATAGAAGCTGTCTCTCCGCGGGGGATATGCCGCGGGAGCCCCACGCTCGGATCACGGACGAACATCTGCACAAGGGAAAACGATATCAGATCCCTAACTTGTTGATTGTTTACCTTCTTTTAGGTACATTTTTTGTTAAAAGGACAGGGCTGTTTTTTTTATTTTATTGTTTTTATAATCGTTATTTTTTTCACTCCTCCGCAAGCAAGCAACCTTTTAGCTTCTACATGCGAGGACATATAAATTGTTAAAAGTTAGTCTCTAAGTTTATTCCTAAAGTGTGTAAAACTGTTTGTTCTCCAAATAAAGCAAAATAAAATAAATAATAAATAAGTTCGGTGATTCTATAGATGAAGGCCGGCCAAACCCGGGGGCCACAATGTGGCCACCCTAGACATTTTCCCGCTGAATTTTCGGAAATAAGTTTCTAGTAAAGATTTTCCTACACCGCGCGGCCTTGCTATGCAAATTTTAAGCACCTAAAGATGACCTAGATTTTTTTTGTACCATAATAGGCTGTTTAGTTTGAGGTTGAAAAGCGTTTAACAAAATAAATTACTTGTCAGTGCTTATTTTATAAGCCTAAAGAATTAAAGTTATTGAATAAGTAACTTCTGTGGTGAAACATAAATACTTTTGACTTTATTCCGAACACTATGATCACTTAAGGGCTAGCTGATACTGTGCGAAAGTTACCTATATTTGAGATCGTCTTGATGCTTCTCTGCGAGGATGCATTTCTCCTTTAGTGCAGTCGACTGCTGACGTACCTCGTCTACGTCACTCTGAAAGGATAAGAAATAAATATAAGTTCTTGAGCTTGGTTAAAATATGGCGAACGATGGTATTTAACCATTGATATAACCTTTGATACAGCGTGGATCCAGGTTTAAGCCGAACTGGGTCCAGCTGGTTTCGGCCGATCTGGATACCTTTGATACAGTATGGGTCCAGCTGGTTTCGGCCGATATGGATACTTTTGATACAGCGTGGATCCAGCTGGTTTAAGCCGAACTGGGTCCAGCTGGTTTCGGCCGATCTGGATACCTTTGATACAGTATGGGTCCAGCTGGTTTCGGCCGATATGGATACTTTTGATACAGCGTGGATCCAGCTGGTTTAAGCCGAACTGGGTCCAGCTGGTTTCGGCCGATCTGGATACCTTTGATACAGCATGGGTCCAGCTGGTTTCGGCCGATATGGATAATTTTGATACAGCGTGGATCCAGCTGGTTTAAGCCGAACTGGGTCCAGCTGGTTTCGGCCGATCTGGATACTTTGATACAGCATGGATCCAGCTGGTTTAGGTCCAACTGAATACTTTTGATACAGCGTGGATCCAGCTGGTTTAAGCCGAACTGGGTCCAGCTGGTTTAGGCCGATCTGGATACTTTTGATACAGCATGGGTCCAGCTGGTTTAGGTCCAACAGGATACCTTTGATACAGCGTGGATCCCGCTGGTTTAAGCCGAACTGGGTCCAGCTGATTTCAGCCGAACTGGGTCCAGCTGGTTTCGGCCGATCTGGATACATTTGATACAGCGTGGGTTGCTGTATCAAGTAACCTCTGAACTGATTACTTTTGTAATAATGTTTGTCCGATCTGCAGATATTTGTGTTGTGTGTGTGTTCGGGATCGAAAAAATTGAACTCGCGGCTAAATAATGCTGCGTGAACTGTCCAGTGTTATTTAATTTATTAATTAAGAAGTCGCATATGTTGCATATGTGTGAAGTGGCAGTGGGCCGGCCATATCTCGCGAAGAACCGATAACCGCTGGGGTAAACGAGTTCTTGAGTGGAGACCGCGACTCGGCAAACGTGGTGTAGGACGCCCTCCGGCCAGGTGGGATGACGATCTGCGAAAGACTGCAGGCAGATGCTGGATGCGTCAAGCTAAAGACAGGGCGCTATGGCGCTCATTAGGGGAGGCCTATGTCCAGCAGTGGACTGGTATAGGCTGATGATGATGATGATGATGATATGTTACCTGTAAATTCTGAAGACACTCTGAATGCGTGCGGGCGAGCGCGTGCAACGCGCGCAGTTTGTCGACGACCGCGGCGCACGCGCGCTGCTGACGACATATGTACTCCGAGCGAAGGCGGATTAGCACGGACCAGAGGAGCTGAAATAAAACACAGTATTATATTCTAACAAGTAATAATCTCAAAACTATAAAAAAACCCGACTTGGTCCCGATTATAAGAACATAGAGATAATGAGAGACTATATGGCCTGTTCCTCCCAATGCTATACAGGAGAACCTAATTGTCACCTGCTATACATAGGGATGGGCCGCCCTTAACAGACTTCTGGACCGGAATCCAGACTGTGATATATTCGCAGATGAATGGAAGAGTTTTATGTTAGTTTGCCTGAGGTTTTGCGAGAGTGATGGATGAAAGGATGCTTGGTTTGTTTAGTTAATGTAATTTTAATTCTTTTAATTAATTTATATGATAAGTTGTTTGATTTTTAATGTTTAATATTGTACATCTATTGATATTAATTTTAATTTGTTTGGTAAAATCGTGTCAGTTATTTAATAAACAATAAACAATAAACAATTAGCAATAGGGTATATGCATGTGACTTAAAAAAAGCTAAATGTTTTTTACGTATTCTCTATTGATATAGAAATATATCTGTATATTTATTTTTGTATTTAATGATGTTTTTATTTTGAAATTTATTCATTGAAAAGTAGATATTTTAAGTCAGACATTTTGTTATTGACAAAATGTCTAAACGCAACGCTATTGACATGTGAAGCGTGACGTCATACTTGAACATTTTTATATGGGCATGAAGTTTTGACTTTGAGTTTACAATGGGACTCAATGATCCGTGACGTCATAAAATGCAATGGCTAACATGGCAGCGTTTTTATCACCCGAAACTGAGTGTAGTTTTACTTTTAGTTTTTTACCTCAATAATTTAATTTTTTTTGGGTGTTATATTTTTTTCGTTTATGTATTAACCTAAATAATCGATAAAAAAAAAAAAAAAAAACCATGCATATACCCTATTATGCGCGCTACTATGCGTAAAATGTCGATAAAAATTCAATTCTTGTGTAATTGAGTACGTTACGTGGTAACTATGGTAAGTCTTAAAAAACTATAATTGGTCTCAATATTTTTTCCATTCAGACTTTCAGACATACACTAACTATCTAATTATAAAAAAAAACCACGGTAAATTGTTAACATTATGTGATGCGATAATTTAATTTAGTCCTCGTCCCGCTATCATTTTTACATGGATTTATGGCGCATTTAACCATTTTGTTATCTGTAATAACGACTGTTCACACAACTGGTTCTCACCTGAATAATTGACATTCATTTGACATTGACAAGTCAATGATGTTCATACTTGTGTCCTCTCGATAAAAGGGTGAACAAGCGCTCTATGTTATATAAAATCTCGATGTATCAGAACATTTTAGTCGATTAAACAAATAATAATTAAGATATAGCCGTTAAAGTTCCGCGTGACGTCACACCTTGCGACACTATTTAGCAAGGTGTGACGTCACGGTTACTAGCGCAGGACCGTGTGGAGTGGCACAAAAGTTTGGTAGCCTATACCCCAGTAAGTAAAGTCGCGGATGATGAATGCTGATTCTTTACTTAAGTCTACGCACATCAATTATTTCCTTTTCAGTGCTTAATTCCTAACCGTCTTCAAAAAAGGAGGTTCTCAATTCGAGTGTAATTTTTTAATGTTTGTAACCTCGGAGCTTTTCACTAGGTGATCCGCTTTGGTGAAGTTCTGACAATAGCATCTATAAGAAAACCATAAAATTCAAGTCAGTTTAAAGCATTTTTAAAACCAACCCAATTTGCTTGTTTATTATACCTTTTCTAAGTGTACATTTATTGTATTTATGGAAATAAAGAGTTTTTTATTTGATGACGTCAGCCCTTACTCTCGAACATTGTCGCACTTTATAATTGTCATTTGTAATTGTTAAAAACAGGTGTCTTAAACCTTCTGATAATCTAAATGACGTACTAAATGAAACATGTTTTTTTTTACCTTGGGGGGCCTACACAATGTAATAATCGATGTCGAAACCAATATACCCAATATATGTCACGTGATCTGTTTCGAATTTTTCCCTTTGAATCTTTCAATAGGATATATGCATGTGACTTCAAAAAAGCTAATATTTTTTTTACCTATTCTCTAGTGATATAGAAATATATCTGTATATTTATTTTTGTACTTTATGATGTTTTTATTGTGAAATTTAATCATTGAAAAGTAGATATTTTAAGTCTCAACAGCAAAATCTCTAAACGCAACGCTATTGGCACGTGAAGCGTGACGTCATACTTGAACATTTTTGTATGGGCATGAAGTTTTGACTTTGAGTTTACATATGGGACTCGATGATCCGTGACATCATAAAATGCAATGGCTAACATGGCAGCGTTTTTATCACCCGAAACTGAGTGTAGTTTTACTTTTAGTTTTTTACCTCAATAATTTAATTTTTTTGGGTGTTATATTTTTTTCGTTTATGTATTAACCTAAATAATCGATTAAAAAATAATAAAAATCCATGCATATACCCTATTGTTTTAGATTCGCTTCATAGCAAATGCCGGTTGGCTACGCCCTCAGACCCTGTTCTGGTATAAAGGCGCCAGTTATTTCTGTGTAAGGTGTTACCTCCAAGGATTCTTTAGGCGGGGGCTCGTCACGCCGGCCCATGCTGAGGATCGGCTGAGACACCTCACGGGCCAGGATCTCTTGGGTTATGGAGGTGAAGGACAGCTTCTGCCTCTGGAAATAAGATAAAATATAAAATAAAATGTTTATTTCGTCTAAGTCACACATTAATAAATTAAGGTAGGTACAATTTATTCTTCAGGAAGTTGGTGGTGAAACCGTGAGGCACTGCTATAAATAAAATTGGACAATTCACAGAGCATTATCTAGCCCCAAGCTAGGCAGAGCTTGTGTTATGGGTACTAGATAAAAATGCTAATAATGCTGGTAAGTATGGAATACCCTCACAAGCCCTTAAAGGGCGATTTTTATTAAAAAATATTTTATTGCAAAAAATTAATAACAGTGTACATAATTTCGAATGTATTGCTTGGATATCAACTGTATAATAAATAATGTTCATAATCATTATCACCAGTGTTCATTATTAAGATATTAACTTCTGGGATATCAACTATTCATAATTCAGATATTTACAGCTTGTATATCAAATGTTGAAATAAAATGAGGTGTAAATAATTATAGTATCCATAATTTAGATATTTACTAAAATGAAGAAAAATAATTGTAGAGGCCATGATTTTGGCATTTCCTGCTTGGATATCAACCGTTTTGTAGGGGCCATAATTTAGGCATTTACTGCTTGGATATCAACCGTTTTGTAGGGGCCATAATTTAGGCATTTACTGCTTGGATATCAACTATAGAAGACAGTATAATTCAGAGATGGCTACAAACCTCTTTGAGCAGCGAGTTGATATCGTCTTGTTCAAGCGCTGGGTTTCGCAGCTGCATCTCCTTGTAGAGCTGTTCCTCCAGGTCAAATGGCTCCAACAACCTGGACATTGTATATAGTGATCAGTTGCTTGAACTTCCGTGCATAGCGCGACCATGCTACATCCTGTTTCTTATAACTATAAACGAGCAATTCTTGTAAATCTATATATATATAATCTTCTATATATATATAAAAGAAAGTCGTGTTTGTTACAACACTTATAACTCGAGAACGGTTGAACCGATTAGGCTGAAAATTGGTGGGGAGGTAGCTTAGAACCAGGAAACGAACATAGGATAGTTTTTATTTCGTTCCCGGCTGAACGAATCTTGATGAAATTTGGCAGGGAGGTAAACGGTATCCCGGGGACGGACATAGCTACTTGAATAGAGCGTGCGAAGCCGCGGGGCGCAGCTAGTATATATATATTTAATCTGAATCTCGGTAACGGTTCCAACGATTTTCATAAAATTTATCATACAGAGGGTTTCGGGGGCAAGAAAACGATCATTTTTAAACGAGAAATAAAAAAAAAAATCGTTTTACTACTAATTTCTTTTGAGTCTTCCTGACATCTATTGGCGAATAATAATAATAATAATGCTGGACAATTCATACAGCATTATCTAGCCCCAAGCTAAGCAGAGCTTAGTATAATTTCTAAAAAACATTCAGTTTATCCAGTACTATATAATTAGACGCACCAGGTGTCGCGCCGAGCTGTGGCCCGAGCATAGCGCGCCGACCATGCTCTCTGACTCTACTAGACACAGGCTACATCCTGTATATACAATACCTGGGCAGTAGATCAGCCTGTGTAGTCATAACTAGCAAGTGAGACAGCGGGCGAGGCGTGAGCGCGAGCCCGGCCGCGGGCGGTGCTAGTCGCACCAGGTGCCGCGCCGAGCTGTGGCCCGAGCATAGCGAGCCGACCATGCTCTCTGACTCTACTAGACACAGGCTACATCCTGTATATACAATACCTGGGCAGTAGATCAGCCTGTGTAGTCATAACTAGCAAGTGAGACAGCGGGCGAGGCGTGAGCGCGAGCCCGGCCGCCGGCGGCGCTAGTCGCACCAGGTGTCGCGCCGAGCTGTGGCCCGAGCATAGCGCGCCGACCATGCTCTCTGACTCTACTAGACACAGGCTACATCCTGTATATACAATACCTGGGCAGTAGATCAGCCTGTGTAGTCATAACTAGCAAGTGAGACAGCGGGCGAGGCGTGAGCGCGAGCCCGGCCGCCGGCGGCGCTAGTCGCACCAGGTGTCGCGCCGAGCTGTGGCCCGAGCATAGCGCGCTGACCATGCTCTCTGACTCCGCTGGAAAGAACATAGGGTCCTTAGTCAAATGTTGCTGGTGGCACAGATATTATAATACGATACTATTACAGATGCTTCATTTCATAGTAAGAAATGGGACACGCTTCGGGCGAGATTTTGCGGGCCAACCAGTTACTGAGATGAATTCACTAGATGGCGCAAGAGTTGGCCCGCAAGAACTAAAATAATCCAACTTGTGAGGAGCCATTTTCTAATCTCAACAAAATTCTCACACAAACGGTGCAAGGTAGAGCCAACACTAAAACTAAACGCATTTCAATAAAAAAATCCGAGTAACCCTACAGTAAAAGTCGCGGTGATTCGATTATTGGTAGCTTTACAACATTTAAAAAGATTTGACTAACATAACTTTGCTGTGCATCTTTGCTGGAACATAACTTTTATTAGGGTTAAGCTTGCATTTCTCATTCGTTTTCTTTTAAAAGTTTTACCAAATTGTATTATTTTGTGCAATAAAGAATTAAAAATACCTTCTGGAAGAACTTTGGGAAGTCGAATAGCTGTATAGGTAGGTATAGAGCCGGGTGTAGATACTGTTAGATCCGTAGTACCCAGAGGACACCAACACCCGACACAGTAGATAACTCTCACGCCCTGCAGCATCTAAAAGCAGCGCCCACCACCCGTCCCCCGGCGGGCACGTCACGCGCTCAACGCGCGCTCACCCGCAGTGCTCGAAGGGATGCGGAACGTGCGCGTCTAGAACCGCACTCGCCCTGAAGATGTCCCTCGTTAAGGGATGAAACGTTGGTGTTGTTCCAACACAAACAAGGTTCGTAGTTAACCCGCTTACATTAATAATGAAAAAGAATACCTTCATCGGCCATAGCGTAGTCGATCAGTTGCGACAGTATCGGCAGTGTTACTGTGTGGACGCCGCCCGCGTGGACAACTGCGTAGCTGTTACTGGAACACTGCGGAAGGAAAACAAATGTATGGACACTTTGAATAGGGTATATGCATGGATTTTTTAATTTATTTAACCGATTATTTAGGTTAATACATAAACGAAAAAAAAAAAAATATTGAGGTTAAAAACTACACTCAGTTTCGGGTGATAAAAACGCTACCATGTTAGACATTGCATTTTATGACGTCACGGATCATCGAGTCCCCTATGTAAACTCAAAGTCAAAACTTCATGCCCATACAAAAATGTTCAAGTATGACGTCACGCTTCACATGCCAATAGCGTTGCGTTTAGACATTTTGCTGTTGAGACTTAATATATCTACTTTTCAATTATTAAATTTCGCAATAAAAAACTACAAAAATAAATATACAGATATATTTCTATATCAATAGAGAATACTTTAAAAAAAATATTAGCTTTTTTGAAGTCACATGCATATACCCTATTGTCATCAGCACACATCACGGATTGGTGATCACTGATCACACTATAGATGTTAGGAATATACAGAAAGAAGCTGCTGTACTTCCTCTCGTAGGTTATTTTAGTCGAATTTAACGATATTTTCGAGTTCAGTTGGAGGGGTTGATTTATACACAGCGACCGCATCTTTTAATTGTTTGAAGATCCAATTAACTAGGCTAAGTCCTGTTATGTTATAATCTTGCCCCCTTATTCTACGAGTATAATAGTCTGCTAACTTAGCACACTGCTAAATCTCGCTCTGTCTTTTTCTATTAACATAAGTCAGACTGAGAAATAACACTACTTAGCAGTTGTTTTATGTCAGCAAACCATTATGAATAAGGGGGTTGATGTTTAAATAAAACTTAAGTTAAATTTCTTCGTCAATCGTAAGCCGATTTTGATGATTCTGTTGTTTGCATATAGATTATTTAAATTATTCAGTTTTGCAGGACAAAAACAGTGAAAATATAAGAGAATTCGAGGTTTTTAGTTTTTGTAAAAATATCATTTGTTGTTAATAGCTGCTACTGTTTTTCTTGAACCTTTCTTGCGCTACTTACTGGGTACAGATGCACTGGATAAGAATGTAGCACATCGTCGGTGCTACTCAGTTCAACAGCTTCCAACACGTATAATGCATGTCCGCCTTCTTCATCATCCTCCTCCTGGAAAATTGCGAATTTCAACTGTATTGTCGAGAAAATAGGGACTTAACTAGCTTATCATTACCTGCTGAGTCAACTGCTCAACTAGTTCGGCAGGTTGAGCAACCCATTTAAGGTCCATTCCAATTTTTTTAGCTTAGTTTCAGTGTATTAAGCGTTTATGTAACAATTTAACTTGCGAAACACTGGACAAGGAGTATACATTGTACTCTCTTGACCATTGATTTAAAAAGGGAAGATAGGTTACGTTCTCCCAGCGCTTACTCAAAAAATGGCATGTGTTACAACTACACGCAAACACATACGCTCACAGTTATATTTCCAGTCCTGTGCAATACAAAGAAGAACAAAGACGGAAAGACGTATCTAGGACCGAAGTGAGACTGAGACAACAATATTTCACGATAATCACGACCGCCCGTGCCGTCGGTCAGACGGTGACTGATGTGGGAGAACACAATTTTATACAATTTGAGGTTGCCACTTTCGAGCAACCAGTACCTCATCTTCGTTTTTAATAAATCAATGCTCTTGACCATTGTAACACATGTGTATTTTTAGTAATTTATGTACCTACTTAATTATCTCAAATAGACTCTATAATTTAAGTTATTTAGACTTTATATAACGATTGTTGTTGTTGTCTGCAATAAACGTATATACCTTAAAACGAACGAGCACATCTTGTCTTATCTTATCATTAAAAGGTAATGCCATAATGCAGGTTGGGGAGCGATCCCCAACCTGCATTATGGCATTACCTTTTAATAGTGAAGGTGTTATAAATACACAGAAGGAAGTCGAAGTCCTTCCTCTGGTAGATTTCATTAAGAGGTTTGACGACAATTACTTAATTGAAGGGATCTATTATTACATTATTAAAAATTCTACGTCTGCCACACGGCGGACGTAGGATTTTTACTTACATTAGGCAGGAGTAGACAGTGATAGAGCGCAGCCGACGCCGTAGCGACCACGACCAGAGGCGGCGCATTCCTCGTGCCTATCGCGGTGATGCAGCAGGATTCCGAACCGTAGTTGTCATCTGCTGGCGGGAACATAGGTAGCGGACCACGGACTGGGCAGTCAAGAGCGCTGGAAGAGAGACGTTTAGATGGTTAGATATAATTTGAATGGTGTTAAAGATGTGCTTTTATCAATACCCAGTGGTTTACACATCTATTATTTTCAGACCCAACAAAATTCTCAAATAAGAAAGACTAGCTATACGATTTCGGGAAAAGACTTAACCAGTTCCTGGCGACGAATGGGTAAGCCTCTATGAATCTAGTGATAGTCAAAAAGATAAATAAACTTTTTTCATTTCATTTCAGGCGGCGAAAAAGCTTGGTAGGATCTTAGAGCTGACTATAGACCATTTTTCAATTGACGTTTTAGTGCCGCTTGCTGCTGTATCTCCTGGCTGTGATGAAAAGACCCTTACCATTTCCCGTCCAGCTCCACATCCATGCTGTACACATCTCCGTTCCCGCGCAGCACGAGCAGCGTGTCTGCGCTCGGCAGCGGCGTGAAGTCCACCGCCGTGTCTCCCAGACTCTCCAGCAGCGTGCGACCTGCGAGCAGGCTGGAGGGCTTGGCTCCCGTGGTGAAGACACGGACTAGTTTGGGACCAGATTTTACCGCGATGTTGTATAGTCTGGAATCAGAACAAGTTGCGTTTTATCTTTGACTGAATGAAAGTAGTTTTTGTACTCAATTGACCTTCGTTTGAACACAATCACAACTGGTTGAAAGTGACAAGTGCAATATTTCACAGCTCTGTCTCTTTTTGAAAATAGTGATGCGAATCCGTCGATTCGAATTATATTGGAACTAACGAGATCTTTGAAACTTATTGAGCTGATATTCATTACGTGTCTATGAAATAGTGCATTCATTCATAAGGTCAAAGAATATAAATGTGTGGACCGTGTATAGTAAGATATGATGTGCTGGTGAAGAACGGAACAGAAAGCAGAAAAACTGGCTCATAATAGGTATATTCCGAATATTAAAACGGCAGGGAGGCTTTTACTCTGCATTGGGACAGGTAAAATCATCTAATCCTAGCCTGAAATTACCCATAGCTGGCTTATCACGACCTCAGTGTCGCAGTAGGCGAATGTTCGCCTGCGATGCGGGAGGTTACGGATTTGATTCCGGCCTCGGGACAAATGTTTGTACGAGCTGCAGATATTCGTTCAGGGTGTTCTGTGGATTGTATTAAGTATATCAGTTATCTAGTACAGTGGAATAAGGTTCCTTTCGTCAGCTATCTCTGTAATATGCTTTTCACAGCAGGCATGGCTGCACAAATCACTTTAAAGATACTATTCACCATTTTATGTGATGTTATTTTTGATATTTCAATACTTTTCAAATTTGCACGAGTGGTGAGAAAGGAAATAAGTTTCCTTTGCTCAGGAGTGAGACAGCATAGCGTTCCTGTGTGTATGTGTCTTACCTGATAGTATTATCAGACACCAGCACCAAGACATGCGACAGGGAACTGGGGTGCCAATGGACGCGTCGCACCTCACCCTGCGAGTAGAGGAACCGCTCATCCAGGGTACAGCTCCTGGAATTACAAAAAGAAACACATTTTAAAACAGGTTTTGATATGTTTCTAAAAATTTCTTGACTGTCCGCAAATCGCAAGGTTCAAAATCCAAAATTCAAAATCCCTATATTTTGAGTTAAAATAAATAAGTTAATATTAATTGATATAAAATAATTCTTTTTATTCACATCACAACTTTCTCGAAGTTCTATTTTTAGTACGTACGAAGTAAAAAATATTTAATTCAAGGACCGAGTATGACAGTTACCGCCAGCGGTTTAAACTGTACTCGTATCATTGTCTTATCATCAGGTGACATTATGATCAATAAAAATAATTAATTTTGTTTTTGAAAAACTATAAACCAACTTCAATTCCTATAGTTTTTTCATGATTTTTTATGGATCCCAGTCAGAACTGAACAAAAATATAAAATAGGCCTACATTGGAAGCACCAGCTTTCATATAAAAAAGAATCATGAAAATCGGACCACCCAGTCAAAAGTTCTGAGGTAACAAACATAAAAAACAGTCGAATTGAGAACCTCCTTTTTATGAAGTCGGTTAAAAAACTAGGGACACATTGAAGTTTATTCAATCCTGTTCAAAATTTAGTACTGTCATTACTGAGAAATAACCATGAGTATAGGGTTTACGCACTTTAATACGACAAAGCCTCTTTATAAAGTTAATGTAAACATTTATTTATCACGTTTACAGCCTAGGTATCCTTGCGGGCTCCATGCATCCAGTTCAACAAAGTTAACCTGTACTGCCTGAATTTAAAAATTCCCAATCGAGTTACCCTCTTTTCTCTTTCATCTGAAAAGTCAGAACGGGGCAATTTTCGATTCGTTAGTTTATTACATGTGTTCTCCCGTCAAATGCGCCGCCCTCGAGATTTCACACATCAGATTACTAGAGTTAGTCTGAGGCGGGCGAGGCTTCGTATGCGAACGTGAAAAGTGAGCTAATTGATGTGCATCGAATTATTTACTGGGTAAGAGTTGGGGCTGTTAGTCGATAATTTAATTTGTGGGTATGGAATGATGGTAGTGGTACGTGATGGGACGGGTGTTATCGGAAGATTTATGAGTTGTTTTACGCATTTTATTAGCTTATTTTTATCTTGCGCTGTTAGTATGTATAGTTTATAGTTTATTTATTTATCATCTCCCCTCATGTGTATCCTACGCACAGAGCCTACTATATGCAGATGACTTAAAGCTCTACACCGAGATTAGGTCAGATGTAGATTGCTGATTGGGGCATCATCAACAAAATGGAGTTCAATGCTAGTAAATGCTATGTGATGACTTTCGGCCGAATGCAGCAACCAATCCTTTTTAATTATAACATCAACGGTGCGGCGATTACGAGGTCAAATGCAATGAAGGACCTGGGTGTTACATTCGACCGAAAGCTAACAAGTATGCTTGAAAAAGTGCAAAAGGCATTCTTGCGGTTCCTGTACAAGGGCCGATATGGCTATTATCCCTTCTTGTACCCTACTAAGTTCCTGATGGGCTGTCTGGGGTACAACTCATTGGAGACGCGGCGCGCCTTCGATCAGCTATCCATGGCGTGCAAGGTGTTCCGAGGGAAAATAGACGCCCCCGAACTGAGTGATGTGTTGTGTCGATTCTATGTTCCCAATAATTACTGTCGGGGCCGGAAACACAGGTTCTTTGACGCGCCGCCGTCCTCTACGGCGGTGCGCTCCGCATCACCCATCCCGCGCATCCTCACCGCTCTCAACGCTCTCCTGAACGATAGCCCTGAAACCGACTTATTTGCGGATAGTCTGAGTGAGATTCTGTCGGTGTGTTTGAGGTTCTGTGAGCGTGATGTATGAATGGGTGTACCTAGTTTTTACCATTTAAAATTTGACATTCTTTTTTTTATTAATTGCATGTATCTTGTTTTGACTCATTTATTTTAAATTTGAATTGTGTAATCTTTTTATTATATTTTTGTTATTTAATGTTATTTATTACTTATGTACCTTGATTATAAAGTCAATTGATTCATTTGACCAATTTAAACTTGTAAAATAATTATAATCCCATTCTATTTAAGTTTTAATTATGAGTAACTAATGTAATTGGTAATTTTATCGTGTTAGTTGCTTAATAAATAAATAAATAAATAAATAAAATAAATCATCATAATGTAACATTACAGCATAACAAAAAATCTAATGCGTTACAACATGTACGTATGTGAGGGACAAATCAATTCAAAAATTCTTTATCACCATAAATACAATAAATGTATAAAGTTAAATTATAAAGTTAAACACTGACACGGAAATTAAATAATATTTTTGATTTCTGTCGCTTCGGCATGCGACGAAGAAACCGTTAATCTGTTAGTTGTTATTTTTCGAGTTGGAGTAAAATCCTTTATCAAGCCTTTTTGAACAGGAAGGTTTTTAGAACATATCTGGCAACAGAAATTTGAATAAAATATTTTTTGGATACATAAGTAAGTTTAGGACTATGTAATGTTATGGTACTATCCAGCTGGTCTGATGATGGAGGCAGAAGGTGGCCATGTCAACACTTAAACGAAACGACTTAACTCCCTTGTATTAGTCAGTGTTTGTAAAATCATTGATGACAAATCAGCGTTTAAGAAACTGTAGTGTACCTACAGACACTTAAACTTAAAATAATGAGATTTCAAATAAATCCCTTACAATATATCTGCTACCGCGCCCGGGTTCGTAGATATCAACCTTAAAAAAGGTCCCATCAATAATTCCCTATGATAAATACGCGGTATGAGGTAACGCGAGGACCTCATTGCGGGCCATGTTAAGATTTTACGACTGCAATTGTAGTTATTGTCTCGGTTAATAACAAATTCATGATTTTTGAAAGTACCCAATTCTGCTGAACTCGTCGCACTACTATGATAATGGTCGCCATTATAGATTAGATAGATAGATAGATATATACGTTTATTGATTTATGAATTAAACATTTTATGGAAAGTAGTCTCTTAAATCTTAAATTAGGTTTATCTAGACACTAGGGTTCTCTAATATACGCTTATTAATAAGTACAGTTACGCACACAGACACAGCGGTATCACCGTCTTGGGTAGGTACCGACTTTAGATTCGCCACGTATAACATACATAGATAGAACTCGTAGATAGAAAAGACTATAATATACCATACTTTTAGTTGTTTCCTTAAAATATTCCTCTGTCCCTTACGTTTCACAGGTCCTACCTTACCTTGAACTAAGGTGAGGCGAAAAAAATCTCAAGTGAACTAAGGACGTTATTTTCGACTAAGAATACGAATTTGTTGAAGTGAAGTTGAGTCAAGTCGGGCAAAACTGAAGGAAACAACTAAGAATATGGGTGTTAGGACACATTTTTTTGTAAACGTGAAATTTACTTTATTCCGCGAACATAACAAGTACCCTGCATCTATAAGTATTTAGAAATGTAATACATTTTGTATATCAATGTCCCATAACAGTTTGCATAAGTATACAATAAAACATTGAACAATACAATACACCCATAACTTTTCTTCGTCTGAAGAAAGGATAACAAATAGATTTGAATATTCAACTCTATATCACACAACACAAGACTCTCACGTGCTCTTTGCTTAGCAATTCAACGAAACTTGAGCGGGCATTGTTCCTTGGATTTACGAGAACGTTCTACGAGTAGGGTAAAGTCTGGATAGACGGCCCAGAACTACCTACGTGCCCTCAACAAACTAAATATAAAAAATGCAATGAAGTTTTGTAGCTATTTAGGTACATCACACTGTTTATTAAGAAATGCCAAAGTTTGGATGTTTGTTACCTCTTCACGTCAAAACGACTAAAGGGATCGAGCCGTCTTCGATACAGGTAGTTTTAGACTGGGATAAAACACAGGTTACTTCGCATCATATAAATCAGTTCCCAATAGGATACAGAAATAAACATTAACCGTTTCTAGAAACAACGCGTGCGAACCCGCAGGGCGAAAGTAGTTGTAAATAAGTATTAAAATTTGTTAGAAGCGATTTCATTTTATAAACCTTTTTTATTATCAATCTTTTGACAGGCTTGATATGTGGCTAGAAAAAGAAGGTATATATTTAGCCTATCAATAATAGATTGTGATTTTCAGAAGTTGTTTTTTTGACGCTTCACCCCTACAGCTAGTATCTCTACTTTACCCTACTTTCTAGGTGCACCTACGACTTTCTTAGAGACTTTGCAAGTAGGCTCCGACCTACGCTACGGTTACAAAGCTCGTAGACATTCGTAGACGCCTACGCATTATTATGGCTACGGCGTAGCAATTTCGTAGAGGTGCTACGAGATCTTGGATTTACGGTTACTTTGTCTTGTCCTGTCAGATAAGATTTCGGTTTGATACCTTGGTAGGGCAGTAAGTACTAGAAATGTTAAACGAATATTATAGATGCGATAGTTATCGAAACTATCGCATCTATAATATTCGTTTAGGAAAATAATTGCAAGGTACTCTTTCAGTACTGGATGGATCGAGATGAAACTTAGATAGGTAATGTTTTAAAAGATGGCGCTTTTGCTTTTCGTTTACTTGAAACATGGATTTGACAGCGAGGATAATTGTATGGCATAAAATACCAGTTAAAAATAATTCGCCTGTTTTAAAATAATTCTCTATATGTATTTATTGAGAATCGCGGCGAACCTACCGACCGGCAGAAGATAGTTATGGAATATCAGGTACTAGAGCGAACATTCATATAGGAAAAAATTATAAATGTGTGATCCTGAATATATCCTGCGTTTATATATTAGTCGTTTTAAATGTTGAAATGGCATAACAATAAGAGGAGGTGGACATCGGACAGTCTTATCATAAATCCACCTTCACGGAAGGGGCACGCCATTAACCGCACAACTAAAAAAATGAACCGACCGTAAAAATATAAAATTACAAATGGTCGGGCATTAGAACAAACGGGGCAAACAGCGGTGGTCGCGTCTCCGGAACAAAAACCGATAAAAAACGGCAGAGGATCCGATCCGGTAAAAAATAAGAATCAGACAAAGCGCGCGGCACCGGAGGCCAGCGGCCGGTTACCTACGTGTCCAGTTTTTTTACGAGCCGCAGCCCTTTTGTCCTTCCGGGCTCTTTTAAATAGATCAGGGCGGGGCAAGACCGCGGCGCCACCCTGAAATATTATTGTGGATTTTTCTGCTTGGCATTCATAAATATTTTCCGTGGTCCGCGAGGGGCTGGGGATTTACTCGAATCGGCGGAGAATTATAAATTCGGTTAATAAAATATGATACGATAAAGCCGCTTTTTTACTCCGCAGACCTCTATAATATTTTGTTTAATTTAAATATGAATAATTAAATTTAAAAAGGAAATCTCGGGGCTAATGAAATTTTTGTTTTCGAGATAATGAATTGAAAACACGCCGTGTCGCTCGGCCGGTGTTATTCTTTTCTCGCTCATTCGGATTCATCCTTCGTATAAAAATGTCGAGGGAATTTTTTTTTTTCTCAAAAATGTATTAATTATGATGTGAATTAGATTTTCCATGTTTATACGACCCTTCTAGTATCGCGCCTCGCCCGGCACCTGCTGATATTTTTTCAAAGGCGCAATCATGAGTTTAATTAGCATTTTTTAAATAAACTGTCCCGCTTTCCGCGAAGCGTTCGCCTTTGACAGCGCGAATGTGTTTCGCACATTCATGAGGCGCGAATCAACCACGTCTGACCCAATTAATATCAGCTTTATCAAAGAACCCGATAGTACGTCCTGAGGGCACACGATCGCTGCCAGACGAGCCCCTTTAATCAACGCACAAACGGACGGCGATCAAACGCAGAATTATAACAAAAAGAAGGAATACTAAACAAAAAACATCGATCCCGAACCCGCAACCGCAAGGGATTAAAATCGTAACGAACGCACAAAAATATTCAAATACAATACTAACAAATTGATACAAACACTCATTAGGATCGCGGAAGGCGCTCCCCCCGAGGGGGCGAGGGGGCGGCGGCCGACGTCCCGATCTCCAACATTACAATCCACATCCAACGTACAAATATTATCTAAAATTCCTTCTCATTTATAATCCTTTTGTGTCCTCAGAGCGGTGTCCTCCGTCAAGCCCCCCTCCCCCCGGGGTGGTAGGGGGTATTTTTATATTTTTAATCGCGTCGGGCATTATCCAAATGGACATTGGCGACCGCCGACTGCCGCTGCCGTCTAGATGATAAATTCTCCTTTCGTTCGACACCCGACCGTTGTTTCGTCCCTTCTCGTAATGTGGCCTCCTTTATTGGTATCGGAGTGGAAAAAAAAATGCCCTCACAGTCATTAATTACCGTCGATTTGTCTGCGAGTGACTGGCGAGCTTTCTTCGTCTATTAAAAATGGTTTGCCATCTGTGCCCTTTTCCAAGGATGCTTTTTCTGAGCAAATGAAAATTGATTGTGGCAATACGCGATCGTTGGATGCAGATTCCGACTTGTATTGTATGCGATGACGGTTCGCTTTCACGTGATCGATCACCGACCCTATTATAATTAACTCTCATTTGTTAACGTCTGGGGAGAAAAATGATGTAGTAAAAATTAAAGCCTGCTTTGACATTCATACCTATCATCATCATCACATCGACCATCCATTTCTGAATGGTTCCTCTAATCGCCTCTAACCTAGAGAATCAAAGCCCTCGAAATCCAAAATAATAATAGCAAAAGTCTTGTGTTGGAAAAAAATGCGCCATAATCGATCGAAACTCTGCGGAAACAATAACAAATCAAGAGCAAAATCCCAAACCCCCATTAAATATTCAAACAAGAAGAACAATATCTTCCGTAACATAAAATTCGAAAAAAAAAGTTTAAATGGGAACCGAAATCCGACCGACCAATAAAACATAAAAATACCCCAATATATTATGCGAAATTGAAATTGTATAGATGATCCCATTATTACGGTGGTCTGAACAGCGGTAGGATTGCTGCACGCTGGTGCTATAGAAAAGCGATTTTTATATGAAAAACGATGGAAAAAGTGCAGTGGACTGCGGGCAAGAATTAATGGTGTGAAACTTTCGTGGTATCCCGGAGCTGTGGGGCTGCAAATTTATGTGCGTCCACGTGCGAGCCGGAGCGTTTTCGCTTGCGTGGCCGCTGACCGCTTGGATTTAAGAATTGCGACCCGTTCCATTTACAATGGATAATGCTGAATAGGTTCTTATTTATGCTTTGGGACTGTAGCGTCCATGTATTTTCAGAAAAAAGAGGTGAATATGAGAACGACTGCATATTTGATAAACCGGATAAGTTTGGTATTGCTTTTTCACGGTAGAGAATAACTACTGTATTGGTGCAGGCACATGCTGGATGCGTCAAGCTGAAGACAAGGCGCTATGGCGCTCATTAGGAGAGGCCTATGTCCAGCAGTGGACTAGTATAGGCTGATGATGATGATGATGGTGCATTTTGCTCATGATACTTTTCTGAAGAGACGCTTTTAAACTAAGCTAGGTTATGCAAGAGGCTGCATTTCTATTGATAAGTACTACTAATTTAATCAAGATTTGTTTCCATCTAATTACGCACATGTACCTACTCGTACCGACTTTTGTAACTCTGTCGCTCACTTCCTATAAGGTTTACTGGAAAAGAAATAGGTTAACCTCGCCGTGGCATTTTCTTTTTAGTTGAATGTTTTATATTTATGTTTCTTACATACATTATAGAATTAAGACTTATTCATATGCCCATAAGATAAAATACAGTGAATCTAAGTTGGGACTTATCAATAAGACTTAACAATGTACACCCGATATCTAAATGAACGATTATGATTATGGTACGTTTCACATTGTAACTCTTAACTATTAAGTCCTATAGCTTATGGCCTCAAACCGAGTAAAAAGCCTGTATCGAACCACATCCCCGCACATGCAAAAGCCTCACAATTGACAGGAAAGCTAACACGTCGGATGACGCGTATTTACAAACATGAAGGTGTCGATATGGAGCGTGGGAAGCGTGGGAATGAATTGCGAGCTGACCGAATGCGATTTCGATTTAGGCTTTTTGATACTTTACTCGTGTAATTTTGCATCAGCTTTTTAAATAAATAAATAATGTGGGACAAATCACACAGCATTATCTAGCTTCAAGCTAAGCAGAGCTTGTGTTATGGGTACTGTAAATGAAGGGATTATGATTTTAACTCTTTCAGAAAGCGTTTCTTGAAAAAACTTGCTCAAGATTTACGTTGACTAAGCTTTTTTGAGCTCGTAAAGGGGAAGTTGAGCCGATCTGCTAGAAGTTACATATTTATCATCATTTTCAGCCCGTATCTACCCACTGTTGAGTGAAGGCTTTTAATTTGTGCACCTAACATCGGTCTTAGCTTTATCATGTTATGGCACTAATAACTAAAATAATACGTACCGATCCTATCTAACCAAAGGTTCCCTGGAAGAGGTGATGTTGTGAGCGATAATGCTTCCGGTTTTACCATATTAAATATAATTACAATTAAGTTATTGTTGAGTTATGATGGTGCAGTAGGTACAGTTATAATCTTTGAGTATAGAACATTTTTTACAGTTGGTCACTATTTTTTCATGTTACGAGGTCATGAGGTGTTATGATAAGGTAAGCTCGATCAAGAAGTTCATAAGACTTTTAGTGATGTTCTGATGTTCAACACTACAGAGTCCACAAAACGAGCGAGAGCGAGGCGTGGCGCTCGTCGCTTCGCATTTCCTTTATTTTTGTCTCCTTTTTCCAACCGCGGCCGTGGTCGAAACTGTTTAATGATTTGAAAAACGTGTTCTATCAGCCTTTACTGGGAAACAACCGAAAAAAGCCGACAACAAAGGGTCCGGAGTGCAAATATAGACTCGGTGGTGTCGATTTTGCGAGCGTTTGAACGGTTATTCAAACAATTTTGCGCTCTATTGCCGCGAGTTAGAGGAAAGGGTCAAATTCGAACTCGCAAATACATTTTTTTGGCGTCTACGCACAGATCTCATCGGCAATTTATTATATTTTGTCCGTTCGTGAATTTACGATTATTTGAACGGGACAATGGACGTGTGGCGATTGGAAGGATTTTTTTTTCTAACGCCAATAATAAATGTATGGACCGAAAGGGTATGATTAAAATAATCGCCTCGATGAAGGGTCGCGGATCGGAAGCGATTATTAATGTTTCGGGAGCATTGAAAAGAGTGCTTTTAAAATACCTTTCAAGCTTAAATGTTTTTTTATTTTAATGTATTTCAACAGCTTTGAAAGCAGTTGAATCACATAGCTGAAAAGTAATAACTTGAGCCAATGCTCTTTGATTTTAAGCATATGAGAAAATAGTTGATGTAATTAATGACTCATTAATGATATCATCTATTTTTAGAGCCTTGGAACGTTTGCTTTCCTTTGACATGGGGCGTTTCTTGATTGACCAGCCCGGCTCGGCAACGACAGATAATAGGGGATATAATGTTTTTTAATAGATTATTTAGGTTAATAGATAAACGAAAAAAATATGACACCTACAAAATTTTAAATTATTGAGGTAAAAAACAAAAGTTAAAACTGCACTCACTTTCGGGTGTTATAAAACGCTGGCTGTGTTGGCCGTTACATTCTGTGATGTCACGTTTCACCGATTCTCCTATGTCAACTCAAAGTCAAAGCTTCATGACAGTACAGGTGTGACGTTATGGTTCGGCTGCCAATAGCGTTGCGTTTAGAAATTTTGCGATTGAGATACAAATATCAACTTTAAATGATTAAATTTCACAATAAAAACATAAAAAAATACAAAAAAAATATGCAGATCTATATTAATAGAGCATACATAAAAACAATGATTAGCTTCTTTGAAGTCCTATTGTACGAAATGTCAGCACCGACATATCGTTGCCGGGCCGGGTCAATGAGACATCGTGCCTTACAGTTTTAATATTACTAATCTAAGTAGCATATTTACGTGCTCGATTCTTACGAGAGATCTCAAGATGCCTAGTGAAAGGCCAAATACCCAACTTTAACTATTACATAGATTGAACTGAATATAAAGCTGATGATAGAGCACTGTGGTGCTAAAAAGGCAGGCATTTATTATGTCCAGAAAAGCAACGGCTGGTGATGATTATGGTGAACTTAAATAGCATTATGAATAACAGACTTACCTTAATATTATATTGTACTAACCTACTATAGTATATCTTTAAAGATAGAAATAAAACTTTATGAAGAATTATATTATTCCTGCAAGTTCGAAAAAATATAGTATCCTAAACAACAGTAAAATACCCCAAAATTAATAAATACTTAAGCCGTTGACGCGTACCGACCAAAGTCAATACACCGAGTAAAATTTACGATATATTTACATGCGCGATAAAAAATTGCTACAACATCGGACAGGGGGTCATCCTGTTTAATTAAACCAACAAAATATAATATATTCTGCTATTTTATATGCGGTCGAACGACGTATAGATGTAACTCCGTGGAGTTACCATTTGTCACCAGGTACTATTACTACAGTAACGTAAACTTCTAGAAGCGAATTCACGGCGAGGATTTAAGGGCCTTTTTACACGGACAGCTTGAAACAGTAAGGATCGACTGCTTCAAGCTAGAGACTGTATATGAGTCTACAGTATTCTATTTACAAACATACATGCTATAGTTGACTATGCAGTTGAACCTGACTGCTTCAATCTAACCGTGAATATATGCTCTAAGATCGATAGTAAATATCTTGAAACTACACTCGTTAGGGAATCATGTAAAGAAACCTACGCGTTAACAAATGCCTACGTCCTAGACACATGCGTCTTCTCTCTTAGTTTCTTTAGGTCTGGTAGGGATTTATTATTGTTTTGGGCTATATAAATTAACAATATGAATGACTGTTATATTTTGCTGGTTTGATTAAGCATAATAAGCCTTCTGTTCATTGTTACAATATAAAAAAAATAGTGACCAATTGAGAACCTCCTCCTATTTTTAAGTCAGTTAAAAACCAACCTTAGCACTCCGTAAAAGGAAAAATTGAGCGATGATCTTTAGAAGTCATGCACATTCACAATTAAAGTGACTTCCAATCGACATCTCTGCGACTCTTGGACCAGTAGTATCGTATAGTCAAAGGGGGCTTCGAATAGAAAAATAGGATTATTAATTAATTTCAATGTATTTTTGTGCGTGATGTTTAATATGCACGGCCCGTCTCGGGGGTGCTTTAATGTTCTCTATTTATAATGTTCGAGGGATTTAGATTATCTATGGATGGACAATGTGTTATGGGTAGAGATACCATTGGGGTCATTGAACTCACAATGGGTTTTGTTTGAAAATAAATTGCATTATGTATAGAAATATAGCACTGCCGATTGCTTGTACCGCTGGAGATTCAAGTTTTTGTGATGATTTTTAATGATACTCTGAGATCGGTTATGATGATTCGATGTTCTGTAAATTCGTAGAAATTTGCTTAATTCATTACCATTGTTTGTTTTAAAGCTATTATATACGATTTTGAGAACTATCACCAGATTTACAAACAGATTATTCTAGAACTTTTTGAACTTTCGCGATTTGTTGTAATATTTATGTGTTATTGTGCGTATTTAATAATTAAATAATAAAATAAATAAATAAGTAAGTACGCGATTAATGATAAATAGATTATTTACCATCAATTCCTGCGACGCAGAAGGTTGCGGGTTCGATTCCTCGGCACAAATGTTTGTATGATCTGCAGATCTTGTCCAGGGCGTTCTGAATGTTTTCTAGGTATCCTAAAAAATATCTATCGATGTAGTGTAGTTATCTAGTACCCAAAACAAGGCTCTGCTTATCATGGGGCTTGATAATGCTGTGTGAATGGTCAAGATTAATTTATTTAGTAGTAGAATAGAATATAATTAATTTCGACACACAAATAGGTACATAGGAAAATAAAAACATATGGATAAATACATACAAAACTAAAACAAAGAACAAGGAGGTCAATACTAAATTAAACATAGTATGCTGGGCTAGTTTTGCTCCCATGACCCTGTGCCAAAATAGGTGTTGGCTCAGCGTGTGCTGAACGATTGCCGCTCAGCGCTGTTTTTCAGCAAAAAACCTTTGATTTGGCGTTACGGACGTCTAGTCGGTGGCAAGCTTTTATAACAAAAAGTATTAATTAAAACTACCAACGTATCCGCAATCAATAAGCTAAACGAAAATCTATTCAAGATATATCTCGAAATAATGAATGAATTAACATTTTAATTCATTCATTATTGATAGAATGAGAACGCATCCGAATTAGTTTTTAGTTTGGTTTCCACCCCTCTGGTGGCGACACTGAACTTCTTTCTTACTTACGTTACTCCTGAAGTATGTGCATTGCTTGCATTTTCTTTAATAAAATCTCAGTTCTATAATTACAAAACGCTCTTTATTTGGCTAAAACCTATAATTATTAAAACATAATCCACCGTCATCGAAGGGAAGCGTTACAGTTGAAACAAAAAAAAATATCTACGGGTCAAAGAGTTCTAAAATAAAACAACACTCTTCACCTTGTGGTTGAACAACAATTTTACTGACACGAGCTGACGTGGATCTAAAGCTAGTGGAAACGACAACAATATGTAGACCTGAAAAATGAAATAACTCGAATGTGGCGTCTTCAAAAGGTATCCATTCTCCCAATAGTTTTGTCATCAACCGGCGTAATACCAAAACAGTTATCCCATTCCATAGAATATTTAGATTTGCCAAAGTCCACTTATATCATTTTACAGAAGGCTGTAATTTTAAACACGTGTAGAATAGTAATGAAATTCTTTCAGAATGAACAAAACGAGCTCCCAAGTGAAGTCTCTCCTTCTGAAGCGCACTTGGCTTAGGCCCGTGCGCTTTGGATTTTTACCGGTTTTATTTAACCGAGAAGATAAGATCTTAACCCAAAAGTAATAATAATAATAATTGTTTTTTTCAGACTACATAGTAATGCAGGGTAGTTTACACAGCCCAGTATTATTTATTAATTTCTTATATTATTAACGGTAAATAAATTTCTATCGTCTAAATTCCCGTTGTATAATACTAATAATGATGTGTTCAGATCGCGAAGTTTGAAAATATTTAACTTTCTATGTTGGGTTGCATTATTGACACAGAAAACAACAAAATAAATTAAATAACTTTTGCCCTGTTTGTTTTATATGCATCTTTCTATAGGGCAACGGTGTTGATTGCACTTGTAGTGACACAGTTTACCTTGTAGTACGCGGCGCAAACGCGTTTCGCTAATTCAGCTTTTTCAGTAGTTAAGCCGTGTCTCGCCAGTCATTCCACCAAGGTCTCCCAAAGAAAACCTGCCCTAGTTATGGGTTATAGATTATTATAACAGTCACTTCATAGATCCCCAATTGAGTAGTCCTATCCTAAATAAGGATTAAGTAATATATTTTATTGTAATTTCATGTACTCGCGTCTTGTGTATCGAATAGACTCAGTTCATCGTATTAACTCTTTTATTACAACCAACCTACAATTGGGAAAGTAAAGACATAATGTACAATAATACAAAACGCTTATAGAATAATACTTTGAGTATCTATTTAATTAGGCTGAGTGCAATTGTTTGTTAAACCGAATAAATAAAATCTAAAGCAATCAAATAATGGAAACATTAGAACTAGTTTTACAATTAAAACTAAGCTATCTGTAGACTGTTGCAAACAATCTACAGGTAGCTCAACTAGTCATTATCAATGCCAGTCGGAAGCATCCCCAAGAAGTTGGCTGCTACCACCAAACCAAGTCGACAAGGCTTTGTCATAATCGCCACGCTTCTCCGGCATATTTTTTGTGTGTGGGTGTTTGGACTTTTATTGTAATTTTTACCGGTATGTACTCGAAAGAAGCGAAGAGATCATACCTTATGTTATGCGACGACGTAGTACTTTGGCGTAGCAAAAACCGTAGCACCAGTACACTTCGTAGCTTGGAGCAAAATTCGTAATTAAATATATTTTTTTTCCCGCAATTTTTTTGAAACAACTTGACTTTTTCTACATCCATACTACCCCGCTAGCCAAATCCATATTCACAACCTCTTTGTTAATTTAAATAATTAAATGAACGCCGTGAAGTGAGCTCCGATGCGGGATCAGCTGATCAATATTAACAATCGGGACAACTTCGGGTTTTTTCTGGTTGGTGCTTCTGAATTAGTGATGAGACGTGATTGGACGAGGTCGGGGTACGGAATGGACTCACTCTTCACTCTTTGATGATGTGTCAATGATGTAGGATCAACGATTTGATGAATGACTTTCTTAAAGACCTTTATGGCGTAGTGGGCGAAGGTACGCTTAAGACGCAGGGTTTGATTCGTTGGAGGAATTTGTTTTTATTATGTTCGGTATATTTTTGTTGCTTTATAGTGCCAAACTAAGAGAAAATTGGCCTTGTTGCAATAATTGGTAGCGCTTTTCTATACTGAGAGTAAAGTTGTAGGTTCAAATCACGTCTAGGTCGTAAATTTTCGAGTTTATACAAATTATTAGTATTATCGAAGTTTAAACTTCACTTATTACTTAAGCCATTTGGTTCTTGTAATAAAAGTTTCTTAGTTCGGGGATACTGCCTAAAAATGTCCCGAGGTATTTATTTTAATTTTTTTCTACTGAATTCTCAAAGGAGATATCAGGCACAGAGACCCAAAATCGCACAGATAGATCAACCCTTACTAAACACGGAAAGCCACCGACAGAACATTCAAAACCTTTTAAAACAAAACATGTGCACGGCTAATGACCAAAAGTCGTCAAAGTAACCGTGCAAAAACTACAAAAGCCGCAAGGGCGAGAATCGCATGCACCACACCCGATCAAAAGGACCCAGTCCTCTCGAAAAGTAGACGTAGCGTCGCGCGATTTCAACGCCAAACGTCAACTACTTTTTGAAATTTCACCCTAAATCGCATTCATACCAAGTGAGAGCTTAAAACTAATACATCTGGGTGGCGTGTGGGGTTCCCCCCTCGGGGTGGAATGGGGGGGGGGGGTCAGGTCGGTGTTAATTATTCACATTTTAATTTACGAAGCCCGGCATCGCTGGCCAGCGGGAAAAATGTCTTACAATACTTCGACAGTTACCAGTGTTATGGTAATGCATGCGCTTGTTCGTTGGGACAGAGGCTGCCTCACCTCGGTTTATTGTTTTGTACCTGTTTTCAGTTCGCTATGTCACACTTATATAATCTCGTACTAGTTCATTACACTATTTCCACGCGAACAGATCACCTATCGAATGATTGTCTGTGCTCTCCTTAGTGACTCTGAGGAGGTAGAGTAAATTTTGGTAAGGGCAAGAGTTTGGACTTGTTTTCTTTTAGGACTTACGTAGGTAACGCACCGAACGGATTGTTTATACGATTAATAATTAGAAAATAATAACTAGAATGTAAATAAGTAATATCAAAATTGCAGTGCCCAACAGGGTGTTTGTACTAACTATAGCTATATTCAAATCATTAGCTACCCAACCTACATGTGTACATATAGAACGTCACATCTTCTTGAGCCCGATTTTGCCAAACAGAAAACGCCATAAAGATTTACTCGTACCTAAATTGTGAAATAAAAACTTAATTTAAAGTTAACATATACCAATAGTAAACCATGCTTTCGGTTTGGTGAATTAGGCTTCAGTAGTATCCTGAGTTTGGCCGCTGGGAGGTGCAACACAGTTTTTAACTTATGCGCTTTCCACTGTTCCACTGTATTTTAACTACATTATGTATTTGTAAATAAATAAAAATATTGGCAATAAATTAATGAAATAAAATGGATCACGTTGAACAACAGTACAACTACGGCAATGCGAAATTTTAGTTTGAACAGGCATCTTACTGGCCCAAGAAATAATAAGACATGATAACAAGACTTTTGACTAAGGGTTTCTACATGAATATCTTCTTCCTCATTGAAACGGGTGCGAGGAGTTAATGTTTATAGGAGCTGGCCAAAACATACGATAACCTATATGCAAATTTTAATACGGGTGAAACGTGTGCAGAAAAATAAGACACCGATTTTTGAATTTGAATGTCTATTTCATGAGGTATTTGTATTTTGTATTTGTATTTCTTTATTAATCAAAAACTTATTCTAGTCAACAGAAAACACAGAAAATTCTTAAATCTTATCAACCTGTGATGCATATACTAAATTAACTTAATATCTGAAGGCGCACAGTTTTACAGTAAATTGCCCTCCCAAATTAAAAGTTTAAAACTCAAATTAGCTCAACATATCATATCATAAATGATGATTCATACCTCACTAAGTAAACGCATTAAATGAGTCACAACCTATGTACTATCTATATACTTAACTTAAGAACCCTGTCGTAAGTGACATTATATAATTTGTATTTTTGAGAATAAATGAATATTAAACGTAAATTTTTGATATCGTTGGTACTTCAAACCCACGACTTTAATAAAGAAAGTCAGACTATCACCCACTGTGCCGCCATCTATTTGACTTCGTTTGAAGTCGCCTCTCCTTTGAGCTGGAGTAGGCATTCACTGGCTCGTTTGATTCCGAGATATGAGTGAACCGCCATGAGCGATCTATGAATATTAACTACGATTGGCCATTGAGCTGATGTTAAGTTGGATCTACTCTTTTCTACTCTCACTGGCGAAGCTGCTGCAAAATGTAACCCTTTAGATTTAATGATGACACGTACATATCCGTAAGTTTAGGGCTTTTATGGCGCAGTCGGGTATTGGAAGAATATGATGAACAGATTTTCCAAATTCTCTATTCTTCCAAGCTCTCGAAGTCCTAGGTAGTCTTAAGTTTGAAGGCGCCCTTACGGATAGATATGCATGTTAATATGTCGAAATCAAGGGCTTTAATTTTTACATTTCTGGTGAACAAAGTCTAGTGTAGAAAAGAAAGGCAGAGACAACACAGTTATGCCAAAAAAAGGTGACCAATTGCCGATCACTAATTTGACACCGTGGTAATTGGTTCTTTTTATACATCTCTCCTGTCCTGTTTGGCAGATTATGGAACGCAATCAAAACTTGCTATCTGTGTTAAAAAGATCAACAAACCAACACCCAATAATCAGTATTTACCATTTACAGAAAAACAAGAACGGAACGCAATTTGCAAATCGCTTCTGAAATTGGAATGGAATAAAAAGTGCTTGATGCTCATACGGCGTGCATATTGAGTACATGATTCCGATCCTGCAATGTCGGTCGGTACATTATTCACACAACATGAGAACAGGATGCAACCCCAAACGTATTAGAGCATCACTTTCTGACGTATGCTTTGCATACATCCAACCCGACCTTAGAGATCTTGCTACCCTGTCTAACAGCGCGAGAGAGAAAAGGCCAGACATACTTTCTATTCGATAGAAATGAGAAAAAGCGATCACAGCACAGGCACGATTGTCATCTAAATAATTCAAGCATGCATCCCGTTTGCTATATACATCTAACATGATCTGTACACAGACGTATTAAGGTTTATAATAGAGTTTTTACGATTGCACGAAATGTCGATTCGGATCGAGGGGGGCCGCGATGAGGTCGCAAAAACAATGAATGGAATCGTAAAGCTGGAATGACAAGATGCGGTGTGATAAGGGAGGCTAATAACCCGATCGTAGACGCAGAGATGACATGCGGGAGTGATTGGCACGTTCGTTTTTTGACGGGTTTTCTCTTGACGAGGATCGTCAATGTTTGGCTTTTAGGAATTATTGCTTTTTTAGTGTGTTTTTAGAAATTTCGCATGGTACAAAACATGTATTGGATACATATGTGGTATATAAACGTGTTAGCAGTTATTTTTCACATCTACGACACAAAATGGAAGTGAAGTGAAAATCAATTTAAACTTTATTTCTTATTTGGGAATGAATTAATAATTTCAAAAATTGATGTACAAGAGCTTATTTCGTAATCCTAAAAAAATATAAGTGATTGGATTCTGATATCTTTCTTCAAATAAGTTACTAAGATTTTTAGCGTTGGTGGTTAAGCGAAAAGTTTGTATAACGGTAATATCAAATTGCTTTAATTTTGCGAAACGACAACGTATTTGAAAACATTAAGTGCATAAAAAATATCACTGCGCACTTCGATTGCAACTTTAATTTAAATCTTTTAAGATTTAAAAGCTTACGACACTTTTGATAAACAATAACTCCCTATTTCTGAGCCCCAATAAGCAAGCATAAAATATTTCATATTTGGTTGTTAATTTCGAGGTGTACAAAAGAGTTCTCATGAATGTTTAACAAGCAAGCCCACCTCGGCGGCGACCTGCCTAATGGAATCACAAGACATAGAATATTCAAAGATCCACACTACATTGCTTAGCCTAAAGACATAATCAATTTTCACCAGGTCGGAACTGTCACAATGTAGAAGTGACAGTAATAACACTTAATAAGCTGTTAGATATATTACTTTTTTTCTAAACCCCCTCTGCTGGGTATGCCTCATTTTTTTACCGACTTCAAAAAAGGTGGAGTTTCTCAATTCAACTGTATTTTTTTATGTTTGTTACCTCAGAACTTTTTGACTCGGTGATCCGATTTTCATGATTCTTTTTTTATTTGAAAGCTGGTGCTTCCCGTGTGGTCCCATTTTAATTTGGCCCATTTCTGACAATGGGGTCTATGAAAATTCATAAAAAAACTATAAAAATTAAAGTCGGAGTATAGTTTTTTTAAACAAAATCAATTATATCTAATCTTTAAGATATAAATATGATAGTAAATTTATTTCTTCAGATATTTTTAGGCACCTCAGCGTCATCAAGCAATAAGAAAATCATAGAACCATCGAACAAAACGCCAGTCGCACACACTCAATTATGTTTGCAACACGTAAGGCGTTGCCAGTTTCTTTCGTCAGAACTACACATTCTTCCTTCGAGAGTCGGACAGGCACCGTCTTTGCCCTGCCCACTGGTCAGAGGTCGTCGATTTACTAACCAATATTACTGTTCCAAGTATCTATCGCTCCGTAAATTTACATATTTTTGCGCTGGCCGTGTTTTCAAAGGGGGATGCGAGTTTCAAAAATACGCCAGTCGCACACACTCATTAAGTTTGGAACACGTAAGGCGCTGGCTGAATGCTAATTGTGGCGCTAGAGCAACGCGCAGAGCCGACCTACGGTGGGTGGATTGCTACTAATTGTATGTCGCATTGAGGACATGAGCTCTAGTTTGATCTATCCTACTAATCTTAATAATATTATAAACGCGAAAGTTTGTAAGCATGTCTGTATGTTTGTTGCTCTTTCACGCAAAAACTACTGAACGGATCGGGCTGAAATTTTGTACACAGGTAGTTAGCCTAGGCCTGGAATAACACGTAGGCTACTTTTTATCCCATAAATCAGTTCTCGTGGGATAGGCGTGCGAAGCCGCGGGGCGCAGCTAGTGTTTCATATTTTTGTAAGTCATTTTCTTTTGAGTATGTCATTTCAAAAGTTTTTGATATTAAAGTACGTAACACACTCAGGGTAATTTCTATAAAAACTATTTTTAGATCGATACACCTAAAACTGTTATTTATTTTTTATTTACTTACAATTTCATTTTGGGTTATAATTTTTTTACATAATATTATAATATTATGTTAACGTTAGGAATTTAATATATTATTATGATTGTGAATTTGTGATTCTATAGACAGTAGCCTGTAATGATAGCTGACAAATATTATGAATAAATAAATAAACATGTAAAATTGCCAATTTAAATTAAAAAAAACTGCAACCTGCTCCATAATTGGCATGCCCTGTCTAAAAACAAATAGCTATTCCTCTTTCCACACTCACCAAGCCGATAGCCAATGAAAACAGAATAAATGATCAGCGCAGTCAATTAACTGGCTAAAGTATCTCCTCTCACCTTCGCTAATCTATGGCGAAGGTTGCATGGGGCGTCTGGGGTGGCTCGGCTATGGTGTTAATTATACGATTTTCTTTGAAATAACTTAATAAATATTGGATAAGGCCCACCCCGGTCGGCCTGTAATGAGAGGGTAGATGGTACAGGGTTCTCCGGAGTATGTGCTCACGGCTGGTTAAGCCTGATCATGCGGGGTTATGTTTTTGTGCAGAGCGTGATTTCTCGCCCTATAGCATCTGCTTGGCTTGACATTATGTCTGATATTTTACAGGTTTATAGAAACTTTATTCTCAAAAGAATTACATAGGTATTCACTTATATGAGAACACAAAAGTTATACATACCTAATACATATTACGTACAGCTAAACATTAAAGTATATTCTAAACAATTTTTTAACAAACATAGATGTGGGTAGTTTAACCTTAAATGACAAAAGAGAGTTGACATGGTTTCTATTTTCTTCGACATTTTATAACGAAATAATGGTATTTGTGATAGCTTTGTGATGCTGGCTCAGAATGTGCCCCATCTCGCGGCAGTGCCTAAGAGGCGACAAGGGTATCCGCCGGGAGGCGGGGAGTAGCGCCTCCTGCAAAACAATTCTGCCACCGAACTGCGATCTCCAAACCGCATGGCCAGCGTTGGGATTATGGGCATTGCTCCCCATTAGATAAATGCCAATACGGCGCTTATTATGGGGAGGTCTGCGTCCAGCAGTGGACCAATACAGGATGTTGAAGTGCTAGGTGGCATTTTAAAAGGAAGTTTATAGAAAAAACTACCTTCACGAGAGTATGGACGGTATGCGAATTTTTTCAAGCTTTTTTGATTTATATGAACTATGATACCGATGTCAAAGACCGGTATTTTAGCAACTGACGTTATCGACAAACTACAGCCGTTTGACACTTACAAGTATAGAGGTATATTTAGCCGATACAAAACGACACAAACGCACCCTGCGTTTACTTAGAAGATGCAAAACGACACAAACGCACCCTGCGTTTACTTAGAAGATGCAAAACGACACAAACGCACCCTGCGTTTACTTAGCCGATGCAAAATGTAAACGCAGGGTGCGTTTACTGGTTTCGGATTTAGCATCTGGATATTGTCAAATGGCTCTATAGTTTGTCGATAACGTCGGCCGCAGCAATACCAGTCTCTGACATCGGTATAAATAGTTCATATAATTAAAAAAATTGCATACTGTCCATTTCGTGAAGGTATTCTACATCGGCATATTGTAAATACCGACACTGCATACGCTCCGATTCAGATCCAGTAGACATTAGGTTTCATACAAACCTAAATAAAAAAAATAAAAAAAAAAAAAAAAAAACAGTTTATTGCAGGCACAAAAAGACCCATATTACACAAAAATACAATGCACACAATATAATAAAAATAAAAGATTAAACTACTCGTAACATCGGTTACCTATTTTCTATTTCCATCCATGTGGAAGGAAATCCAGTGTCTGTAAATGGGATTGGCCAAATAGTCAGAAACAGCCCTCAGGATGGTGTTGTTGGAGCAACTCAGTCGATTCCAGAAGGCTGCTATCCTCGTCCTTATTAAGGCAAAGAATTCGGGAACTCCTGCCTCAGAAAACATGGTCGACGCACTGCAGTGTCTTGGCAGCCTCATAAGGGCCCGGTATGAATTATTATACTGTACCCTTATGGTGCTGAAAGATTTCCTAGTGAAGTTGTACCAAAGTTGACTAAAGTGCTGTAGTTAAGCGAAAGCCTACATTTAGAAGCCCAGTGAAGATATTCCCCCTACAAATAACCGTGTTTACATTTGGGCATTTAACAGGCGCAAGAAACGTCACCGCAGCGTCACTTGGGGTCCGGCCATAATTATCGACACAGAATCGGTAGGTCAGAAAAAGTCGGAAATAGTCACATCAGTCAGAAAAAGGTTTATGAGTGCTATTGTTTTGGTCTTGTGTTGATTTTCAGTTATAAATCTCTTTGTTTCGGGTACAAATCCTACAAATATTATAAACGCGAAAGTTTGTAAACATGTCTGTATGTATGTTTGTTGCTCTTTCACGCAAAAACTACGGATCTGGCTGAAATTAGAAATAGTAATAGGCCCTTTGGGAACGGAACCGCAAAAATATTATATTCCGCGCATCAAGAGTATAGAAAACGATATCAGAGAGGACTTCTCCTTCCACCAATATTACATGGTTAAGGGGATTTCTAGATTTATTGTCTAATAATTCTCGTCCGCACCATAATTTGATTTTGAAGTGAATTAGAGTCAATTGCACCTTATTTCTTATTTGATAGTAATAACTATTTATCAAGCTGTTTATATACTTAGTAAAAAATTGACTTGTCTAAGTGCTTATTTTGTAAGTCTAAAGAAATAAACTATTTGACTCTGACGCTGACGCTTTAAGGGGATCTTTAGACAAAAAGTCTAAAAAATCCCCTTGGTATGGGATTCTCTAAGGGGATTTTCAGCCCAATCTCCTTTTAGGCGATTCCGCGCCAACAGCTGCGGTAAGACCCTACACTGCGCACGACATGAGACCGCAACGCCTTGCTGCTTGGTAGAAATAGTGCGCCTTTGTCCACTTGATGCACGACAAAATGTCGCCGTCAACCGCAAATGTGTGAACGCGTTAATTCTACGCTCGCAAATGTGCACTTAGGCTATCTGGAACAGTTTAGGCGCAGATTGTCCAATGGTCAATGGACTAATTTATCTTTTGCTTTGTTTCTCGGTCATATTAATTATGTCATTTGTAACGTTTGATATGGAAGCGCACGACCCTCTAACACAAGTTTTTTATACTTAAGAACAGAACGGATACCTTAGCTCCCATACAAACGTACTTCCCGCTTCATTTGGAAATTACGTTTCCGATCGTATTGAAATTTTGCATACATAATCGGATGACAAATAGCTATGTTTGTAGCGTTTTCGTTTTTTAAAAAACATTATGATATTTGAATGAGAGTGAAACTAATTTGCCATATTTTGACCACCAAATCGAGTCAGTTTCAAGCCATTTTTTATGCATGTTAGACACCTTTATTCGAAAATCTGTCACACTGCAAACATTCTAAATATATTCACCATTAGAAATAAACAAAAATATTTCTGAAATCAGTCGATTATTCAAAATGAATCGCAAAGTACGAAAAAATATAAAAAATTGAGAAATTCCTTCAAATTTCTGCAACCGCTCGCTCAAACGCGGGGTGCAATGCGACACAGGGAGCACAATTCCAAAATAAGGCGAATGCCGCGGAATGGCCAACACGATGCGATTCTACGTGAAACAACAACAAATTTACTCGGGCCGGCCGCTGAGATTTGGGAGGGGTTCGTAGCCTTCTTAAATGACTCAACTATCGAATATTGTATTATTATTACAGAAATAATAATAAAAATAATTATTTTTCTTCTTCTGTGGTCGGTACTCCATCGCTGAAGATCGTGATCACTATAGGATGTCTCTATTGTGCTGGAGTGGCTTGTCTCCAGCGAATTCTGTTTGTGGCCATTTTCATCAGGTCGTAAAATTTGCGACCCCTAATAACAATAATAATTATAATAATGATCATTATTATTATTCTTATTATTTACAAATGGTCAAATCCATGCTTTTATCAATTTGAATGTGATCCAAACTCATAAGGTTTCTTAGAGCCTGGTGGTTTTTCCTGCAACTTCTTGATTAAACAAAGAAATGGTCAAGGTATAAGGAGCTATTTTATATTTGACGACCTCTGTGGCGCGGTAGGCGAAAGCCTGCCCGCGACGCAGAAGGTTGCGGGTTCGATTCCCGCCTTGGGACACATGTGTGTATGATTTGCAGATATTTGATCAGGACGTTCTGGATGTTCTTATATGTATAACAAAAAAGATCTATCTATGTAGTGTATTGTATTAAATATAACTATCAGTTATCTAGTACCCATAATACAAACTCTGCTTAGTTTGGGGCTTAAAGACCTGTTTGTTTTTCTTCCTTTACAATAGGCGAAGGTTGGATTCGATTCCCGCCGCAGGCCAAAAGTTAGCATGATGTACAAATGTGTGTATTTCAATCAACTTGTTCCCATAACTGCTACAATGCTATTCGGTAGCATAACACAGCCCCTTAGCGTCTAAATGAAGCTGTATTAAATGTCCAGTAACTGTCTGCATTAAAAAAAACCTACCACTCTGCAGTATACAACGGGCTACATCCAACGTATCAGTAACCAGCGATCAGGGTGAGTTACACCGCACTGTAACCAGTGATTCCCGTTAGCGCGAGCCGCGAGCGAATAACACTAAATCCAGACTAAGTTCCGGGAGTTCGCTATTTATTTAGCAACTTTTCCCGCTAACGCCACTTAGCGTCGGAGATTGGGAAATCGAAAATGTGCAAGTGCAAAGGTTTTAGCGGAAGTTTTAAAGAGTGCCGCGAGTTTTTTTAATGAAAGTTTAAGATCGCACAGATGCCCTTAGTTAACATTTTGATTTCTTCTTTTTAGATAAAAATAAGCTTTATTAAGAACTGGTTTATGAACGCGTTGTTTCTATGGCAACGTTTAATGTTTTTAAACGACTTGAGGTTCTCAATTCGACTGTTTTTTTATGTTTGTTACCTCAGAACTTGGACTGGGTGGTCCGATTTTTATGATTATTTTTTTTTATATGAAAGCTGGTGCTTCCCGTGTGGTCCCATTTTAATTTGGTTCAGTTCTGACAGTGGGATCCATGAAAATCCATGAAAAAACTATAAAAATTGAAGTCGGTTTAATTTTTTTTATTTATTTCGGTTTAATAGTTTTGTAAACAAAACTAATTATTTATATCCCATGAGAATTAAAATTATTCCTATGTTTTTTTTTAAATTCTTAGAACTGTAGGTATGCAAAATTTTAGCACGATTCCTTTAGTACTTTTTGCGTGAAGAACAAACATCTAAACTTTCGCATTTATAATATTAGTGTAAAAAAGAAAAGGAACAAACTGAAACTAGTATTTATAAACAGTTGGTACTACAGACTGTTGTAAACAATCTAGATGTAGTTTAACTGAAAATTTAAATTTCACCAAGGTATTATCTAGTATCAAAATTCATATATAAATTATTTTACTCAAAGACAATTTCAGATATCTATACATGTGTAGTACGTAGGTACGCAATAAACCAAATATAATATGACTACATTAATGTAAGCGGGTTCACTATTAACCTAGTTTGTGTTGGAAGAACACCAACCTAACACGCTTAATGCACAATGAATTCGTCAAACCACGAGTTTTTAAAGTAGAGGAAAGTAACCAAATATGGAATAGTATCCCTAATTTGGAATACCGGCATTTCTCAAAAACAAATGTTCCTAAACGCAAGGAACTGCGATCGTCTATCTCTTTCAATCACTATACGCGCGTACAGGTTTCGACGTGTCAGTCGAGCGAGTCCTTTGTCCGTGGTAAGAGCGTTTTGTTTTGTCGCTGTGAGAAAACTTTCTCAGGTACGTAAATATAAATTATTTTTCGTAAAAATATTGCAAATAGTATTGTGTTTATTGGTTCTTTGTATTGTATACATGTTTGTTTGAAAGTGTTAAAGCAATTTTATAGGCTATGTTTATTAAGTATAAATGTATGAATATAAGTTTAAATTAGTTAGAAACTCCAAATATGGACAGGTCATGGGGTCCAAATATGGACCATTCCATATTTGGATCCCAAACTGTTCCCAAACAGTTAAAGATGGCTGCACAGTCAATGTTACTCCAACGAAATCAAGCTCCCAGCCTCAAGAGCCATCAATGGCCAACTCAAGATCATCTGATGACCGCGTGACTTTAATTGAAGATTCTACACCCAGACAAGACACAGGTCTTGAACCGCAACCCTCAACTTCCAGGCTATCTTGCAGCAGTCTAGGTCTGGTGTCTCCTTATGATATCAATCCAGTGCCATATAAAATGAGAAAAACTTCTAACAGGGGAAGAAAAGCCTCTGTTGCAGCAATCATCACGTCTTCACCATACAAAAATGACCTCATAGAAAAAATTAGGCAGAAAGAAGAAAAAGACAATAAATTCACAAAGGCAAAGAATAAAAAACAGAACGAAAAGAAAACAAAGGGCAAACAACCAAAAGGAAAGACCAAGACTAAGAATGTTCCAGCAGATTCAGATGATGACGAGATGGTACTGTTTGACTCAGACAGTGAACCCGATGCCGTAATAGGATTTGTAGCTCCAGACTCAGCAGATGCGGAGTGTATTTTCTGCCATATGCTTTATTCCAATGATACTCAAGGGGAAACTTGGATCAAATGTCTCATGTGCGGGCTCTGGGCACATATTGATTGCGCTGGTGCAGAGTTCGACACCTGGATTTGTGATTTTTGCAAATAATTGAAGTTAAGTTTAATTTGACCAAAGTTCCTAAAAAGTATGATACAATTTAAGGTTGATTTTTGATTGTTTTTGTAGTGTTCCATATTTGGGGTACCTATTCCATTTTTAGATACCTTTATGTTGATTTTGTTTTTGAGAAATTTTAGTACCCATAATTAATAATGATAATACAAGACTGTTACCATATAAAAACTAAATATTATGATAGTTTATAATTACCATTAAAAGTTTTTGATTTTTTATATTTGTTTCAATTATGCCTAAAAAACAAAACGGTATTCCATATTTGGTCACTTTCCTCTATATAAATAAATAAACAATGCTGGACAATTCACACAGCATTATCTAGCCCCAATACAATACACTAAATAGATCGTTTTTTTAATTATACCTAGTAAACATCCACAACGCCCTGAACAAATGTCTGCAGATCGTACACACATGTATGTCCCGAGGCGGGAATCAAACCCGCAACCACCTGCGTCGCAGGCAGACCTTCCCCCACCACGCCCCGTGCTGCGCCACACAGATCGTCGAATATAATAGATGTACTGATATACCATTTCTTTGTTTCATCAAGAAGTTGTTGGAAAAACCATCAGGCTATAATAAACCTTATGGGTTTGAACCACATTCATTTCAAATTGATGAAAGCATGGGTTGACCATTTGTAAGTTGTGTGTTAGGTCGTCTCGTCATATAATTCATAATCATATAATTCATTAATTCTAATATATATAATATGACTACTTCAAAATAGTTATATTCTAACATCTAAGCTACTAATTCAGTAAGTGATCACCGAAGACACTAATATAAACACTACCCACAAGCCGCAAGTAAGTAAATCAAGTGACCACCGTGTGGACAGACTGCCCTATGCTAACAGTGGTTATCCATAATCTGACGCATTACACTTTAATCGCTAATACACTGGGAAGTGTTTGCTTCAAGTCTGTCCAAGTCCGAAGTCTCTACTAGTGATGTACCGACCGTCATTTGTTAATACGGATATAGAATAATCCTTTTAGCGACTCGCAAATCACACTAATATAATAAATGCGAAAGTTTGGATGGATGTATGGATGGATGAATGGATGTTTGTTACCTCTTCACGCCAAAACTACTGAACAGGTCTGGCTGAAATTTTGCACACATGTAATTCTAATCCCGGAATCAAACATAGGCTAATTTTTATCCCATAAATCAGTTTCCGAGGAATAAAAATCCCCTATAAACGTTTCCATAGGAACAACGCATGCGAAGCCGCGGGACGCAGCTAGTTAAATTATAAACTAGTGTATCAAATAGTTAGTCTAATAATTTTAAAGATACTGCGCGATGACTTCCCGTTCTCCATTGCATCACCCAGAATGGGTACATACTGTGATCTTAACTTAAACTCACCTTGTCACTAAGACCCGATTGTATGAATGAAATAAATACTTAAAACTGAATATGGACTTTTATATTTAGGTACACGAAAACGACAAAAATAAAAATATATCCAAAGGTAATACCGTAGTAAAATGTCCAGTTGGTTAAAGTCCAGTCGTAAACATTTCCAGTACTAAAAATGGCCAGTAAGAAAAATGTCCACTTATGACAATATAACCACTTATCATTTACCTACAGAGGAATATTTACCATAATTTGAGTTTCGACTTTCCCAATTATTAATTATTTTACAAGAAATCGATCGCATTTTAGGTATTGCTTCAATTAATGATGTTCTTTTTTAATTCATTCCAATAATTGGGTACACGCATGAAACGTGCCGAAATATTCGAAAACTCTAAACTGAAAACATAGTAAATATCCCCTTGATAAATGGGTTTAGTGGATTGGCCATGTTGTTCTTATGCTTCGACTTCTCGAGAGAAACTAGCTATATAAGTATTATGATAAAAGACCTGGAGCGTAATCTTGGACGGAAAAACGATTTTACTGTACATCTAGGGTTTATAGGACGGTAAGTCATGTGGTTGTTGATCCGTATCCGAACCAGTCCGGTCTTAAATACATTTTCCGTAAGGGATCGCATGAACATCACTAGTAGTATCTGCGACCAGTCTTGTTTACACCCTTGAGATGTTGATCGAGGTGGTCAGCAGCGGATTAAATGATTAAATTGTTATTTCGATTGTTTATCGATGGAAAATTTTAATGTTTGCTTGGATTAGTTTGTCAATATGGTCGCTTAAACGGCTTTGATGCTGTGTGGTGCTGGCTTACAATTTGCACCACCCCATCTTTTGCCGTGGGTGTCCTAAGAGGCGACTAAGGGATATCCACCGGGGGTGGGCAGCAGCGCCTCCTGCAGAACAATTCTACTACCGAACTGCGATCCCCAACCCGCATGCCCAGCGTGGGGATTATGGACATTACAACCCATTAGATTTAACGCCAAGAAGGCGTTTATCAGAGGGAGGCCTGCGTCCAGCAGTGGACCCTTATAGGCTGTTGCTCCTCAACAGCCTATATGTTGAGGTTTTCCCCGAAGAGTACAATTGTTCTGCAGAAGGCGCTGCTGCCCGCCCCGGTGAATATCCCGTAGTCGCCTCTTACGACACCCACGGGAAGAGTTGGGGTGATGCAAATTTTAAGCCAACACCACACAGATCGGGATGGACGCGGTCGATAAATATAATAATATATATAATCTAAGTCTAAGTCGATAATAATATAAGAAAATCCACGAAGCAGCTCATCAATTTATAATCTGGAATCGTAATTAGAATGCGCGGCCAGCACCGCAGCGAGGCCGTATTAATATTATCACATATCCGGACCTCAGAGCTCACACTGGAAGAATTTTTAATGGTATGCTTTAATTATTTCGCCTCTGGCCGTCGACGAACGCCGCTAAGTTCCATTCACATTAGAGAATTCATTTTTAGTCGAGCAGAGCGCCTAAGAGATGAATTATTAAATCGCTCGCCGAAAACTGAAATATCCCGAGATCACTGCTCACACGTATTTATGAGTGCGTACATTTTAAGAGAGGGATTTCAGTAACCGTTTGTACATTATGAAGTGCTAATTAACTGGGACGAGTGCCATTAATAATGTACCAGAGGTGCCTAGGAGGTGCCTACAGCGGCCGAATACAAGTACACACCAAACGAGGAATACATACCCACACGTAGGCCGTAGGTATCAGAGCTTCATAGAATATGCGCAGCGACCGGAAAGCAAACAAAGCAAGCGATGCAAAAAATCTAAATTAAAATTAAATCTTACCCGGGGCACAAAGACACGGCCGCAACAAAAATGTAATATGATTAGAAACAAATTACACACGCGGCGATAAGTCCGGCGGCCGCTAACCAACCGGCGGCCGGCCACTTTGCCTTTGTCCGGCCACTTTCTTTGTATATTGTACAATTTTCATGCAAAATTTAATTTCGTTTTCAAGACTCGCGCGGAATGATATTACGGCGGCCGCAGCAACCGCCGTTTGTAATTTCATTCCTCCTCAAGTGTGTGTGGACATCGTGCCTTTTTCATCACATTCCCTCTCGGTGGCTGGTCACACGGTCGCGTTTTCCTTTATTGCGGTTCGGAATTAAACGTCGGATTGTGCCCCGTTAATTGCTTAACAAAACTACCCTCGCTGTTGTTTTATCGGTCCTCTTTTGGATACCTGCGTTTGTGCTCCGCATTTGCGTTTCATTCCGGTGTCCCAACAGTCCCAACCCAAATAAAATCACCTAGTCGTTTTCCCTTTGACCCCATCTGCCATCAAACCGGTAACCAATATCCCCCAACTTGTAGGTAATAAAAGCAACAAGTTGTTTGGACAGTATCATCATAATATCGTGTCATGGTAAAGCACCTCGATAAAATTGTCTAAAAAAGGATTCAATAAGTGCACCCTCTTACAAGAAAGTTCGTAACCCTTTAAGAAGTCGGGCACCCCACTTTGTTATCGATAGCTGTAACACAGTCCGAGTCAAGGGAGCTCCCTTCCCTGAAGGGATAAAAAAGGGATTCTTTGTGTGTCTACCGCAAATCGGTGTGCGGTGCTCGATGGGGGCGATTACGCAGCTTAAATTCGAACGTGAGAAGAAATCCCCTTGGACGTTTTATACGGGATATTTGACGAGAATCTTGGGGCCACCATTGGAATATTTATCAGGTTGAAAAAGTTTTCAGCTTCAATGTGATTTACATATGGATTTGACAGCCTGCTTGCTAATAGCTGTGCTATTAGCTTGCATGAATCGTGATCCTAATGTCTCGGTCCACAGTTGGTGCAGATAAAAATAAATTACCACATATCTTCATCTCACAGTATTATTTCTTCAATCTTCAACAAGGTAAAGCAACATAGCTTCGAACACCGATCACCCTAAGTCACCCATCGAGCGGAACCCACAAGTCAATCCCACACACGTAACGCGAAGGCGTCGACCGGATTAGCCGGTAAATTGGCTCAGCTATCCGGATCAGGATGCCCGGGAATCAATCACGAGGGTGTTTGTATAGGTGTCTTTAGTAGGGAAGAGGTGGATCAGCTGATTACCTGAATGCGTTTGAAGATGTGTTGTGCTTTGTGTGTCTGTTTTCTTGGACAAATAGTTATATGGATCGAATGAGGAAATACATCGTTTTTATCCTAACTGGCTAAGGTCATTTTGTAGCGAGATTACTTTTTATCTAATTTTATTTTTTTTTCTACGTTGTAAACGGAATAAAACTAGCAGAAAAGTCATTTGCTGCATATTGATAACCATTTTTTAATAACTTGAAAAAGATAACCTCGATTTAGATACTGGTATTTTTGGAGCATTTGGGAAAATAAGAGATTTTGGGATGAAAATATGAGCATATAACTCCCAAATGCTCCCAAAATAATATTGATTTCAATAATTGAAATACTTCGAAATTTAATATAGAGGTAAAGCAATTGATTTAAAAAAGGAAGATAGGTTACGTCCTCCCAGCGCTTACTCAATAATTGGCATGTGTTACATCTACACGCAAACACATACGCTCACAGTTATATTTCCAGTCCTGTGAAATACAAAGAAGAACAAAGACGGAAAGACGTATCTAGGACCGAAGTGAGACTGAGACAACAATATTTCACGCGAATCACGACCGCCCGTGCCGCCGGTCAGACGGTGACTGATGTGGGAGAACACAATTTTACACAATTTGAGGTTGCCACTTTCGAGCAACCAGTACCTCATCTTCGTTTTTAATAAATCAATGGGTAAAGCAGTCATGTATTTATTTCTGTTTGCGCTAATGTGGTACAAATCTTGTCGAATGACCTGGTGAAGAAACAGATTCTAATTTTATTGTTTGACCATTAAAATATCATCACCATCATGAGTATACGTCTTTAAAATAATACAGGTGTAATTTCTAATACCAAAAGCACATAATCAGATTTTATACCACATCCAAACAAGTAAATGAGACTCGGATACCCACTCCAAATTCCTTATCGATAAACAATTAGAGTCTTTATCGCAAGTAGAGGAAGTACATTCAACGCCTACAAATGGCAAACGAGAAGTTTGGCAGTGACCCATACCTTTTGCGTTTAACGAGAAAACATTCCAACCAGTTCTCCCTTTGCTCGCCGCTCACGTACCGATGCCAATAGATTCTAATAAGATTAGTGTTGTCACACCGTTTTCAGATAAAATAGTTTGTGGTCTATAATTGGGGTTCAGGACGCCGTCCCATTACAAGGCCTTCCAAGCAAAAAGGCATCCTATCGTTTTGTCAGAGGGCTCGTTTCCCATCACTCAGGATTACATTGGTCATCACTCGCATGACTAGACAATATCGACTTGGAAGGTGATGTCTTGGATGCCCAACTGCGATTTGATGCTCTGTGTGTTAAAAGACAGAGTTGTGTTTGGGTTGCTCGGTTCCAGGATAGTTTTCTCAATCGGGTGAGGTTTACAAATTGGATCGGTCGCGGGTAAATCAGGGTAACCCAGTAATTGAGACTCAGAGGATCATTCGGTCGGATCGGAGGCGGTTAAAGGATTACGTAGCGATGTATCGCTATCTATTGATCTCGTGTCGCTAGGGTCGGGGCGATTTGTTGACAAATCGTGTGGTTTTGAGGCTGTTTAGTGGCATTGGGCCTTTTTGGCAGGGTACCTGGAGGGAGGTTGTTTTTGGAAGTTTCCTTTTAGAGCGTTGATTGGTACTGGATTAAGCCCTCTCGAGATTTTAGGATCGGATCGTGACCCGATCAACGATCTCGAGGTTTTTATAATTCTACGAGCAAACTTTATGGCGTCACTGAGTAAGATAATTAATTCCCCATCATTATCGTACTATTCTAGTTTTCTGCTGGCAAATAGATCTCCTAATGAGCACCTTAGACCCCTGTCTTCATCTGTTAAAATTCTGCATCTGCCAGCAGTCTTTTGCAGATCATAATCCCATCTCTATTCTTATTTCACTCATTCTCTAGAAATAATTCCTTTCTATAGGAACCAGACAAAATCCTCGCCAACAAATCAAAGGACGCATCGCACCGTGAAAGCATAGCCACCAAAAACTACCGTTCTAAACCAGGTTCAATTCCCAGGCTGTTTTATTTGTGTTTGCAAAGGATCGTGTTTGGCCTCTGTCTGTGCCAATAATGGACATGGCATCAGTTGTTGTATGTCGTTAGAATGAGTACGGTTTATTGGGGGACATTGTCTTTTGATGTAGATAAACCAATTTGAACTGGAACTTTCGGACAAGAAAGTTTGGTAGTTAATGGCGATAGAGGTATGCATCTATGTGGGTGACTAACCCATAATAACTATTGAGGTAGAATTAATAACTAAAGTGTTCTAGCTTGGTTCGGCTCACAGCTGGGTTAAGGCTCAGAAAATAAGAATTTTATGCAAAACGCTGTAGAATTCGTAAATATTTACCCATATATGAATGATGGGGGTAATGGGGTATAAGGTAGGTATATTTGGAAACTTCAAAAGCGTTGATAATTTTTCTTTGTAAATCGGCATGAAACCTCTGAAAACGCATCCGAACTTTAAGACGACTTTCTCAGCGTTTTACGCGAAAGGTTCTTAAATGGCTTTTCCTGCATTTTCCATCCATTCAGCTTAATATTTTGTAGAGACGCTATCTGTTTATCGCATGCAAAATACAAAAACAATACATTAGTACAAAAGCAACTTATTAAGGCGGGTGGTATCGCAAAACACGGCGGTATGTTTAAGAGGAGGCAAGATGCAGGAAATGCACCGCACCGGCGATAAGGGGTTATCGAGGGAGTTACGGCTCGGGTGCCGGGTACCGCCAAATTATACTAATAATATTTGTTAAAGGTGCTAATCTATACTGTTTTGTAGAAGTGTTTGTAAGTTGGTTTACCATGGGTTTTAAGAACAATAAGCAGACTTGAAAAATATTATTAGCGTCACATACTGTTGAATGAGGTTGTAAATAAGAGGTTTTGCTGTAATTTGTCAGACGGATTGGTGATAAAAATACCAAGATGGAATCTCCTGTCCTTTGCAGCAAGGTTCCTTTAGTCTGCTCCGACCACGGGCTGAGTTGGGAGAGTCGATACTTACACCGACAGGAAAAATATTTAATCAAAAACGCTCAGCTTACTTTACGCTAAGAAGAGCCTTTGATGCTATATTTAACCGTGTTAAAAAAGGAGAAGGTTATCAATTCGACTGTTTTTTAATTATTTTGTGTTTGTTACCTCAGAACTTTTGACTGGGTGGTCCGATCGTCATGATTCTTTTTATATGAAAGCTGGTGCTTCCCGTGTGGTCCCATTTTAATTTTGTTTAGTTCTGACAGTGGTATCTATAAAAATTCATGAAAAAACTATAAAAATTGAAGTCGGTTTATAGTTTTCTAAAACAAAATTAATTTTTGTATACCCGGACAGTCGAAGCACTTACATGAAGCGAGAAATGCAACATAAATGACAAAAAGATACACCTTGCTTGTGAAAACACGGATAAACGATATATCTATTATAGTCCCGGCGGGCACGTCACGCGCTCGACGCGCGCTCACCCGCAGTGCTCGAAGGGATGCGGAACGTGCGCGTCTAGAACCGCACTCGCCCTGAAGATGTCCCTCGTTAAGGGATGAAACGTTGGTGTTGTTCCAACACAAACAAGGTTCGTAGTTAACCCGCTTACATTCATAATGAATTCGTCAAACTACGAAAGTTTCTATAGTCCTAGGCTATCTACAGGTAAGCTACATAGTAAAGTGGTAGTTTGTAACTGGAACGCTGACAGCGTTCCAGTATCGAATAAATTTGGATGAAAACTATAGAAAATATAAGATTTCAAACATTCTCAAATAAAAAAGCTCCGTTCTCGATGCCTATCTACTAAGCTAGGTACGTCCAGGCAGTTTATAACTGGAACGCTGTAATCGAATAAATTTGGATGAAAACTGCACGAAACACAAGAATTCGAGAACGGGGTTTTATTTTTTGAGAGTGGTTCTCAAAAAATAAAACCCCGTTCTCGATTCCCCGTCTAAGATTTAAGCGAAGACTTATGTTAATGGCCTCCTTCGCGCCGCCTTTAATCCATACAACTAATATTAGCAATAAACGACCCTTTCCGCTAATTATGCTAAGATCTTCTGTCTGCGGATCTGAGTTTTACAGTTTGTTTGTGTTGCACTGTGTGCGGGGGACGATAGTGGGCTTCACGTACGATGGGGTGCTACTCCTTGGTATAACTAATATTATAAAACTTGAAGAGGTTATTTGAAAAAAAAAAACTAAAACTGACTTTGAATTCTTTAATTTTGTACCGATTTTAAGTTTTGCGAAATAACACCTCGGGATCGTTCTCTCTAGATAGATACAACTGCAAATAAAAACATCCAAATCTGTCCATGGCTCAAATGTGTAAGAAAATGTTTGCAGATCGTACAAATATTTGCCCCAGGGCGGCAATCGAAGCGGCAAGCTCCTGCGTATACAGATGATAAAAAATATCTAGTATGTACTGTTTTATTTTATTTTATTTATTTATTTTGCTTTATTTTGCTTTATTCGGACTGTGTATGTAAGTATGTCAGTTATCAATTACCCAAGCTATGCATAGCTTGTGGCTAGATAATCAAGTGTGTTGCCCAGCATTATTTATTATTATTTATTTATTGGCTTTACAGAGAGAGAATAGTTCTTCAAATATTCATCAGTTATCTAATTTTTATATACAAGCTCTGCTTTTTTAGGGACGTTGCATATAGCAACGCTGAATATTTTCTTTCTCTACAGACACCAAAAAATCTAAAGTACTTAAAATCTTTCAGAAAGAAAATTCATTCAGAAACTGGCATGATCATTCGTTTGATCAAATTATACACTCCTGGGTAGGTAAGACTGATCTTTGCAATAAATCTGAGCATCAAAGAGTTCTGAGCTCTGAAAGTAAAGAAGAATAAATCTATTCAATAATTGAATGAGCCGGTATAATTGGAAGCAACCGAGACGAATTACAGGCTAAACCGCAATCCGTATCGGTAAATACAGATCCGAACCACGGAATTCGAGAACATAGCTTTTAAGTCAGTAGAGACACTGCGAGATGGTTATGGAAGACCACTTTTCTTGTAGTTATAATTCCTTGTAAAACACTGAAAATATTAAAAACCACAAATATATTGTTACTTCGCGCGAGTTTGTGTCAAATCGTGTCGATCACCGGTAGCGGAGTGTCACAGAATATCCCTCCAGTTGACCGGTGCAGTGGCAAAAGCGCTGAGGTCTGACAAATTCATCTTTCACAGAATTTGTAGAGGATGATTGGCTCGCTTCTTAATCAGCACTTCTGCAAGTTATCCCATTCCGTGTCCGAATACCCCGACTGCACGATTCCAAAAACACAACATCGACCCCCCTAAGACGGGCGCGGGCCGTCTAGGCGGGATGCGGGAAATCTTCGAATTAATTTTACTGCGGGAATATGCAAATCGCGAGATATAGCTTGGCTAATAACGTGTACAAAAGAGTGGTGACTGGAGCGCGCGATTTTCATAGATGGAAGGATGGGTGGTCGTTTTTGTGCCTACAAATAGGTTGTCTCTTTGAAGACTGTCGCACAAAGGAAAAATATGCCCACAGAAAGATTTTACGAACTTGACCACTTCTTCAGCGTCTTAGCATATGGGTACATACTGTGATCATAACTTAAACTCACCTGATCACTAGTACACACCTGGTTGTATAATTGAATGCAATAAATACAATACTGACAGATGTAAGACTAAATCAAACTGCTGTTCTTGAGGACTTTGAAGCCCAGAACTGAGATGGCCTGAGTCTTGTATCAGAGGTCAATATCTACTGGAGGCGTTTGAGCCAAGAGACTTTAATATTATGAAGAAGTAGGTAGGTAAGTTAATAGACAATTTTGGTGTTGCCTGAAGGGCACTTGCAGTATACTCGTACATAACTTTTAATCATAACCAACAATTGAGCAGTAGTCAATCAAATTCCTTACAATTTTAAACTTGATTTTCTAATATGCAATTTCTACCCTTTTTGTAGTTTTTTTAGCAAGAACCATTCGATTGCGCTTATAACTTCCATGATGTTCGTTTATTTCGATTAGTTTTGTCTCACGATGACCAGAAAATGCAAAAAGTGTTGTGATGACGACTGGTAGAAGTGAGAGAAAAAAGAAAACCTGTCGTGCCAACTCCACTAACGTGGGAAAAAGAGCATGATGATAACTATTGACCAGAGCTGGAGTTGATAGATAGATAGATAAACATTTATTTCCTTGTTGAGTTGATTGTGTAACAAGATCCAATTTGTTATCGGCATTACCGCTGTTGGGAGATTACTTGACGAGTGCCTCCTCTGCGTCATTGGTCGCTAATCTATGTTATAATCGTTACCTCAGGCTAACATTATAGCCGTTTCGAGGAGTTTAATAGGTAACAAAATTTACCGTGATAGTAGAAAATACACGATGCTTACGTGCCGACGTTCTGCGGAACTTATCAGCGTTTATTAGATTTCAGGTGTTTAGTTTCTTCACTAGACGCGGTAAGTGTGTTTAAGCTTTTTGTTTTATGGTAGTTGGTTAAATTGTTTGCAGTCTAAACGGTTCATATCATGTTGGAACCTCTGCTTTATTGTGTAGTAAAGTGACTTAAAGATTGGAATCTTTACCAGAAGTAATGGTAAGCTTAAGCACATGTTTTCTGTCTTCTCTTTTAGCGAAAATCAATGTAATCAAAAGGTAATCAATGACGTTTAACTCTTTATATTTACAAAATAAGCACATAGACAAGTTATATTTATAACTCGGGACAGATCAAAAATACAGCTTCAGTGCACCAATTTGCACCAAAAATCAAACGTCTGCCAAAAAACCCAGCTCAATCCCTTAGCTTTACTAGGTCTAAAACAGTCATGTTTGTCAAAAATATTTCTCGTAGTTGAAGCTTGCTTCATAGGTACCTAGAGGCCGACACAGATAGTGTCTCAATGACGCCGAGACCGCGCGTTTACCTCTCATGCCGGATACAGATCAATCAAGTAAGAGCCAACGAAGGCCACGGAACGGAAGAACCAGTGTGGACGTCATAGCGAAAGCAAGCGAGGTCAAACGAGGGCCTTCTTTCGCCTTCGTTTGTGCTCCGGCTGTCGCTACATCAGAGAAAAATGGAATGAACGTACCGAAAGTCGGATCCCACTTGGTTGCATTCGCTCGCTCTCGCTCGATTGGTCTGTACCCACTATCAGACATGACATTCAGCTGTCATCACTCGCTCCACTGTGCAAGAAGACAAGATAGGATAGGGTGAAAATACACTTACTTGCAGAGAACAGTGTGGTTGGTGGTCTCAAACAGGCCGCCGCGGCCCCAGCGCGTCGGTAGCTCAGCCACGCTGACGCCGCGCGCGCCCCACACACACACGCGGCTGCCGCATGGGCTGGTCATCACACGTTCCACGCTGAAAGCTGGCGGCGAGAGGAAGTGCAGCTTCTGCAAAAAAATAACAACCTTTTGTACAAGGATTACAAGGATCGGTGAAGACAATGGAGGAGGTCAAGGGATATCGTAAGTTAGAAGCACAAATCGCGGTGTGGTGCCGCCTCAGATTGGCAACACCCCAACGGGTGTCTTAAATACCCGTAGAGAGAGAGAGAGAGAAAAAAAATATTTTACACAAAAGCACTTAAATTGGTAGGTACAATACAGATAGATATAGGTAACTTAAAACCATCTTACTAACTAGGTACTTACACTAACTAGAAGGTGGTAAAGGGTAAAATGGGTCCCTGCCTCAGCATGTTGCAGTACCAGGCAGTTGCCCAACACTGCGCTGGTTTTCAGGCAGGGCCCTTGGAGTGACAGAGATATTAATTCTAAGTAGTAAGAGTTGTCTAAGGGATATCCAAAGGAGCAGGAACAGGGCAGACCAATTCTGCGTTTCCCAACCATAAGTCCCAGCATGGAGATTATGGGCACTAGGTATACCTAATGAGATAAAAGCCAATAAGGCACTTATCAGTGGGGGGCCTGCGTCCAGCTGAGATTCAATATACGCTGTTGAGGTGAGTTGAGGAGAAGCGCATTGCAAAATTAGTAGTTTTCGGCGGTTCCAAAACAAGGCAGGCTTTCTTGGATGACAGATGTACCTATTAGGGGACATGATATTGTTTATCGTTGTATTAAGGCGTTTAAGAAAACGGGTAGCACATAATTGATTGGCGAAGCTCTATGATTTGTTAATCAGGCGGAATAACAGCAAATTTGTTGTGATTCTCCAACTGTGCACATCACCTTAAATTCGCATTTATTATGAGAACAAATAGTTCTCACAATAAAATCAAATCCCGCGTTCACGGTTGTAAAAGATAAAGATAAGATAAATATACAAAAAACACGTAAAGTTATATAAAACAAAGGGAAACCAGTAAAACTCAGCCAGTCTCGACAACAAAAGCCAAAACAACAAATCACATTACCGTCTGATAGTGAACTATCGCCGAGCGTCGGCGAATATGATTAGCAAACTTTTTTAATCAATAAAAAGAACAAAATCCGAGGCTTCTCATTTATTTTGCGATGTTCAACTAGTGTTTGCACGCGACATTGATTGTATTTGATGGAATTGTTATAAGTCGGCTAGACATAGAGGACTAATCCAAGATTGGACAGAACATGTCTGAATTAAATAAACAGCGAAGCAGCATAAGGCTTCATTCAACTTCAACCGAAATGCGTGGTCGCAATGGATAAAGCGGACGCGAAGTATCAAACATAAGAAACCGTATGTTTGCGTTCATACTGAATGACTAAGCGCGAATGTTTGAGCGAATGCTGGTGCTGGGCTCGCAGTATGGTAAAAGCCCGAGCTAAGGTGTCGAATATGTCTGCAGTCTTCTTGTATTTTTCATATAGTCCTACACACCTACTAGGTTCAATGTTTTATGTAAACGGGAATTCGAAATATCACCATAGGGCGTTTGTACAGTACAAGCAATTTTACTGTCCTGTAGTCCAATTTCTTAATAAACGGGTCTTTTTACTGATTTCGTAAAATTTCGAACTGCCGGACAGTTAAATTCTTTGTTGTACACAAACGCTCGAAACCTTATCGTCCGCTATTTTAATATTACCGCAATAACTCTCATTTCCCGACGAGCCTAACCTAGCCGTTCGGACAGACAAGATCGTCTATAAGTATAGTAGGTATAGAGAGGACGTTTTTTCGCCTTATTTCTCATTACAGGACCGCCTCAGCTCGTTTCCCTCCGCCATAGTTATAATCATTTATCGTTTGACGCGGCCGGCGTTCAGAGAGGCGAAGGAAATTGAAAAAGTTGCCTCGATCGTAGTTGTACACTGTGAAATGGGACGGGATCGCGTCTAATGCACTTACGAGCTAGGTTGTACTTCTAACGGCAGTTCAATTTATGTCCGTTTATTAATATTGAAGAAATATTAAGATAAGATAAGATTCGTTTATTTTACCCAATAACAAAAGGATAGGACACACACAATAATAGGATAATTAAAACGAATTAGTACTTAAATCTAACAATACATTGGGTAAAAAGAGACCTCAGCATTTTGCAGTACCTATAAGCATTTGCTCAATACTGTTACGGTTTTCAGTTAGGGCCCCTAGGAGTTACGATAATACACAAAGATGCCAACTACCTTCATACCACTAGACAAAATATAATAAATACCTAAACAAAAAACATCACAAGTAAAATAACACAAACTCAGCGATTATTATATAAAATAAAAACTTTTATATGATGGATAGTAACAAAATAAAGATCACAAAAAACAAAGAAATAAGCAAATAAAATAAAATAAATTCGTCCATGCAACCAACTGACTTGACTTGCCTTCATACGTCGCTACATAATAAGTCACCATTCATCATCGTCATCATTAAAGTAATTTACATAATTATGTATATATATTTACGCTTAACATTTATGATTTGAGCATCACGTTGCTAGATCCAGTTCCTCAACCTCAACAGCCTGTATCGGTCCACTGCTGGACGCAGGCCTCCTCCTGATAAGCGCCTTATCGGCGTTTATCCAATAGTGGTAATGCCCACACCCACGCTGGGCATGCGGGTTGGGGATCGCAGTTCGATAGTAGAATTGTTCTGCTGGGGTCGCTGCTGCCCGCCTTCCGTTCGATATTCCTTAGTCGCCTCTTACGACACCCACGGGGAGAGATGGGCTGGTGTAAATAAGCCAGCACCACACAGCTTCAATCGAGCACAGATCGAGTACCTAACACTGGAATTCGCAAACGGCCTTAAGTTCAAGACGTTAGTGAGTTGTTTGGGTTTTTGGGTTGTTGGGACCTAAATGGAGCGCAGGGCAGGACATTTTGCCAGTCGGAGTGATGACAGGTTGTCTAAAGCAATGACTGAGTCGTGGCCGATGAATGTGAATAAATAGAGGACGTCAACCGGCTCGATGGGTCGATCAAAACGCAAAACCGTAGGCTACACCTGGCCCAGATAAGTACAGGACCGAGGCGAATAGCATAAACATAGGCCTATGTTGAGCAGCGGGTCAAAGGGTTGATGATGATGATGTGAAAGTAAAAAGTTCCTGATTTTGGACATAACCGTCATTGCATTGGGAAATGATAAATAAAATTAGCCTTAAACTAGATGTAATCAAACGTAAGACTACACTCTAGTAAGAACCCGACACTTAACCCTAAACGTACTACCATTATCACAGGGCGAATTCGATCCCCACCGGAAAACGGATCCGGCGAGGTGCGAGAGTGCATTAGTGAGTGATTATCGAAAAGAATCAAACAGAGTTAACCCTTTGCCCCCCACCGCATTCTGTGCGCCGCGGTAACGTGCGGGCGGGGTGCGAGGATTAGCCGGAATGATTTAGGGACCAAAAGGTTTCTAAGGCCCGTATTATGAAAGCTTGCTCAGTCTTCAATCTCTGCTTGAGTAACGCTTTTCTATAGCTTAAACGTCACTCAAGCATAGCTCAATGACTGAGCAAGCTTTCATAATACGGGCCTAAGAATTGAGAGCAAAGCACCGCTGAAAAATTCGATATACAGATATATATTCTTTATGTATACTTGGAAACTGTGGGGTGAACTCTAGAGGTACATAACATATATTATTACTACTAGCTGCGCCCCGCGGCTTCACACGCGTTGTTCCTATGAAAGCTTAAAGGTGATTTCTATCCCACGGGAACTGATTTATGGGATAAAAAGTTACCTAGGTTTAATTCCAGGATTAGAATTACCTGTACGCAAAATTTTGGACCAATCCGTTCAGTAGTTTTGGCGTGAAGAGGTAACAAACATCCACCCATCCATCCAAACTTTCGCATTTACAATATTGGTGTGATGTGATGTGATTATTTGCTTACTCTATAAGTAGGTACAATACTTTTTCGCCTCTAAATGTAAATAAACTAGGTAGGTTATAGGTAAGAAGCTAGGATGGCAGGTACGCTGCCGCCGTCAGGGGATGGGTAACGTGAGGTACTTAATGTCTTGGCCGAGGATCTCAAGAGGTGCAAATATGCAGGTTTCAACAGAATCAGAGACACATTTGCTCCCTTTAGAGTCGATACCCTAGGTCCGTAGGGTACTGAGGCTCTTCAGGTTTTCAAAAAATTATGAGCATCTGGTCGAAGCGACGCATGCCCCGAGAGCTGGTGAGTATCTGGCGCAACGCATCAGCATTGCCATACAGCGGGGCAATGCAGCCAGCGTCGCGAGGGTACGCTTCCGACTGGTATTGATATGGATCAGTTGAGCTACCGGAATGATTGCAGTAGTAATGAATGAATACTTTTGATGCACATAAAATAAAAGAACTTATATCTAAATAAAATAAATTAAATGAAAAAATGTAAAATAGGCGACCTTATTGCTTAGAGGCAACTTCTTCCAAGCAACCTTAGTAAGTAAGTACCAATTAGTCTGCAGTAAGCTCAATTGTTTCATTGTAATAAATACTAGTCTTAATTTATTTATTTTATTTGATTGTAATTTTCAATCGTCTTGGTTCCTATGATTCTCGCACACACTACGACCCCGCCTCTTTCAAAACTCGCGAGTTGCGGAGACCGCAGGAGGGCATAAATTCGTCGTCGGCCACCGACAGCCAGAGCCGTACGGAAAGCGATAATGGCCCTAATCTCACGGGTAAGTAATGACCTTTTAAATTAGGAATACAGATTTTTTAACCCTTCTAGGGTTATCGGATGGAAGAGATAGCCCTATATATTGACCTATATATGGGACCATTGGTTACGATGACTATGTAGAACAGGGAGTGTGAAATGAGAAATCATTTTTTTTTCATTAATTATTTTGCTATAAAAACGATCGTAGGTTGACGAACTCCTTACGGATGTAGGGGGTAATTATTTATTGGTTTATAAAGATTTACTTTTTACTTTTGACAGTTAGGTCCAGTATTATTATTTTATGTTACGTATGTAGGTATATTTTATTTAGACGTCAATGAGGTTTACGAGGCAGAGGCGGTAAGTCCTTGAATCCGGCTACGGATGAGTAGCCTGATGTTTTCATAAACCTATTTTTTTAACAAGACCATATTTTTAAAGATACATGTTTAAGATAAACAATAGTTTGATGTTTATTATTTGAATGAAGCCGACCAAGATTAATAAGTATACACATGGATTAATAAAATTAAAACATTCGATAAGATAGGTATTAGCGTGTGGTAGCTACTCCAACCCATTACCTAGAGATTTAAATATATCGCAAAATAACCCATAAAATAATAATGAAATATGTAAATTCAGTGGCAAAAGTACAATAAAAATAAGGGACCCGCGGCTTACAGGGCGTATTAAAATTCCAGAAACACACGTGGCTAAGCCCGGTACAATTATACCAAGGTGGGTGTTTGGGTGCTTCTGAAAAGGGGGTTATTTTTCCATATTTTGATAAAATAATATAATAAAAAAATTAAATTATTCCGTCCGCGTGCGTACGTGTATCGCGATCGGTGTCCGAGGCAGATATGACGTTTTTTCCGACGGCCATTTTGTTTTACGTGACCAGAGAAACAGTTTGCGAAGATTGTGCATGTATTCAAATAATTATTGTTTGTTTTTTAATTCAAACTCCGTGGACGGAATTTTAATGTTAGATAAAAGATTTCGCTTGATGTGAAATTATTTATAGGACTTGTAAATTCGGATACTGTTATTTGCATTGCAAGTTCAAGTTTAGCATTTTGTGTGAAACTTTAAAGATTCCGAAGGTGTCACCACAACTCATCTAACTTCGTTTCTCATCGAGGGTCCATTAAAATTCAAAGTCAGCTAGAACGAGACACCTAACCTGTCTCGCAACAAGAATACGTTCATTTGGTAAGTACCTATTCGGATAATTGGGTCTTTTTGACCTTTGATCACAACATTTTATGTAGTTACCTCACACGGGTTAAAAAGGCAATTTTGTAGCATAAAATAGTCATATTTTATAAAATTCACAAATTAATGATAACATGAAGAATCTGAAACTACAGAAAAGCTAAATAAAATAAGAGTGTACTCAAAAAACACGACTAAAACCTTCAAATTCTAGGTACAATTCCTTCCGCTACCCGACGCTAGATGTCGCTACGAGTAAGTTTTTCGACAAATAAACTCCGAAACAAATATTACACAAAACACTGCTGAAAACAATATGATTGTTTTGAAAGAGTAATTGTTTTTGTATTATAAAAGTTTTAGTATGTATTGTAAAGTTTCTTTGAAAGAAAAACTTGAAACTTGACTTTTACAGATATTGTTAAGTTTATTTGTATAAAAACGCGTGTTGCTTTGTTTAATTGTTTATTAACCGACGATAAAAGCGACGAAGAAGGTTCTCAATTCGTCGTGTATGTTTTTTTTATGTGTTTATATTACTTGATATCTCCGTCCATAGTTAACCGATTTTTCTGATTCTTTCACTATTGTATAGAAAATGAACCCAAGGGTGAAGAATTTTCGCGAATTACCGAGGAATTGTCTAACCCGTTAAACTTTTAATAATATTCATTTTTTGTAGAACGTTTTCAATGTTGTCAATTAGCCTATTTGAAGTCGGTAGTCGGTATGTTGCGATACCTAAGTTGATAGTTTATATAGGGTGCCAGGAAACATTATGTACTAAGCCGTAAGGTGGTGATTTTGAACGCCAATGAACTTTTGTAATTTAATTACATCATTATTACTGTGGAGAAATTCAAATGACTTACATCATTTTTTGCATTGTCGAATCGTCGTCGTATAGAGAGAAGTAGAGAATATCGAAGAAAAGCAGACCCCAACACCGTACAGGAGGGGTATTTTATTCATTCGATTAGTTTCCGAAGCCATAACATCAGATTCGAATTAGAATTCTATTCCGACGGAACTTAAGAACGCTTATTTTGAACGATTGATTTGTCAAAAGTTTCCGATATCGAATCCGATGCCCTTTCCGAAGAATTAATATACCGGTTAATATACTAGTGTACCTACCTGTGACAAGGTTGAGTCTTTGATGTACATCGTCGACAGCTTAAAATCACTAATAGAATGGCCCGAAAATACAAATTACTTAGATAAGAACTACGTCATTTTCGCCATTTTTGTTTCCAAATTGAGTCAATTTAAAAATAAAAGTTGTCCATATAGTATTGCACATTTTATAATCACACAATTTGTAACAGTGTGCGCGCGCCTCTACTTTGTCTTTTTTTTGCTCTGTATAGTATTTTTGTTTAGTACATTGTATTGAATATTTGCTCGTACCGAACTACTAACAATAGATAATAAGCCTATTTTGTTTCTCACCAGTGATTACTAATCTTTTGAGAAATAAATAATTTATTAAACGTAAAAAAAACAGAACTCTATTAAATTAAGACCCCTGAAACTGTGCTTACATTATTGTGAAAGTACCTACATTGCTACGCATATAAACGAATCTCAATCTCAACCTCAACAGCCTGTATTAGTCCACTGCGTTTTATATGATCGATTCGGAACCATTTTCTATAGGTGCAATAGCGAAATAATTTTCAACACGGTCTATGTAAGAATATAAAAAATTGCGTCACTTTGTCATCCAATGCGTAAAATGTTTGAAATTCATTCCTTCAACTCTGTGATTAATTAAAAAGGGAAGATGAGGTGAGTTTCTCGAAAATGGCAACCTCATATTGTGTAAAATTGTGTGCTCCCACCTCAGTCACCGTCGGACCGGCGGCACGGGCGGTCGTGATTCGCGTGAAATATTGTTGTCTCGGTCTCACTTCGGTCTTAGATGTCTTTCCGTCTTTGTTCTTCTTTGTATTGCACAGGACTGGAAATATAACTGTGAGCGTATGTGTTTGCGTGTAGTTGTAACACATGCCAATTTTTGAGTAAGCGCTGGGAGAACGTAACCTATCTTTCCTTTTTAATTAATCAATGCTTCAACTTCAATAACTTACGCAATGTATGACGATGCGATGTCATTTTTCTCTATTCTACCCTACACAACAATCCCCGTGTTAAGCCAGCTGAAGTCGGTGAAAATAGCCCACATTTATATTCTTCAATTCCGCAGTATAAATAAAACTATTCAGGTTATTGTCGCGTCCAATACACTACAGGCCGCGACAGTTCACGGCAAAAGAGCAAGTTGTGGACATAAATCAGCAACGCGGGCACATAGCGTTCTCCCGTCGGCCATTAGCATTCTTTATGCATAGGAATCGATCCGACGTCTCTAATGCCTCCCGCGATACATTAATATCTTACTTTTTATGACTCTTCCAGAACAATCAGGTTTTCACGTAACCGACAGTTACCGAACGCGCAGAATCCGAACTTATCGTCGTTGGATTACAGTCTCGTTTCGTATGACAGGAGTTATGGAAGATGTTAAGCCGTGTCTATACTTCCATTTCGATTTGAGTTACTGTTTGTTTTTCAGGATACATAAGGATATGAATGAACTCTGTAGCGTTTTCTCGAGAGAGTTTGTTTAGGACTTTTCAATCGAAGAATTTGTGGAAAACGTTAATCCAATCCAGGTTTCTGCCGCAAAAGGGTAATGAGCGGGAAATGAGAGATGAGTGGACGGAGTTAATTTCATCGTTTTCCGCTCGACTGATCACTGAGTCTTTTCCGCTTGACTGTTGGTCATGATCACCGAATAACTTAAGTCACTGCAAGCTAATTTTTATTGATAAAGATAAAATTATTTTATTTGAACCAAAGACAAACCAAATCAATCACATTAATATTATAAATGAGAAAGTTTGTATGGATGGATGGATGTTTGTTACCTCTTTACGCCAAAACCACTTCTAGTGGTACAAACTATAATAAATTAATTAAAACTGTAAAAAAGTACTTAAATCTAACAATTCACTATACTTTACTATAGAAACGTTCGTAGTTTGACAAATTAATTATGAATGTAAGTGGGTTAACTACGAACCTAGTTCCAAAACAAACAGGGTTCGTAGTTAACCCAATTACATTCATAGTGAATTCACTATACATTGGGTAAAAAGGGACCCTATCTCAGCATTTTGCAGTATTGAGCTGATGCCTAATAAGGCATTAGCTCAATACTGGGCTGGTTTTCAGTATGTTTTCAGTTTTTCAGCCCCTATGGAGTGACGAAAATACACAAAAGTCATAACTTATTGACCCTCCCCTTTTCTCTATTGTTACGACTCTTTCAGAAGTTAGTACTACCTACAATCTACACTTATCTCATCAAATATAATCTTAAAACTTTCCATAAATTGGCGTAAACCGTGCATTTCCCCCCGCGGATGTAAAACCACCCTAAAGCAAATAGCAGTTAATAGGTGCCTCTGGTGATTTCTTCGGCGCCTCCATTTTTCTTTCACGGCTACTTTGAGATTAAAAGTTTGGAAAATGAAATGAAAAGTTTAGTTCGACGCGAGGTTCCGTACTCTTCGTATTTCAGAATTATCGGCGCGGCCATCGGGGATTGCAAACTTGTTAGATGAAATTGTTATGGACTTTTTATATTCGAATGCAAAGAAGGAAGGAAGAAGTAATCAATGAACTTTACTTGAGTTATGATGATTCTCTCCATGCCAAATCTTCAGCCACGGCGGCCAGTTAATTATTAAAGACATTTACAACAGGATATTTACCATAATTTAAGCTTAAGCTTTCTAATATTCATTTCAAAACTCAATGTAAATAATCATGGTAAATATCCCGTTGTGTGAAAATGTCTTTACCTAGTGTTAATAACCATGATGAATAAATAATAATTAAATAATGCTGGACAATTCACCTAGCATTATCTAGCTAAGCTAAGCAGAGCTTGCGTTATGGGTTCTAGATAACTGATATACATAATACAATACACTACATAGATAGAAATTTTTATTATATATAGAAACATCCAGAACGCCCTGAACAAATATCTGCAGATCGTACACACATTTGTCCCGAGGCGGAAATCGAACCCGCAACCTCCTGCGTCGCAGGCGGACCTTCGCCCACCGCGCCACAGACGTCGTCATGAATTCAAAAGTTTTATGGTTAATAATTATTATCGGAATTAGGAATTCGGAATATATCATTTTGATTAACATTATAATATAATTCATTATGAATGTAAGCGGGTTAACTACGAACCTTGTTTGTGTTGGAAGAACACCAACGTTTCATCTCTTAACGAGGGACATCCGCTTACATTCATAACATTATTTCATTCATTACATTCATAATGAATTCATCAAACTACGAAAGTTTCTATAGTAAAATTATAATATAACTTTTTATTCAAATAATATCCCAAAAAAATATCGACGACGGGACTCGAACCCGCGTCCTCCCCTCAGTAGGTACCGGGGACGTCCTAACCACTAGACCACGAAGACTTTTTGGGATATTATTTGATTTCTTATTACCCATAGTGTAAACTATACCTAATAACCAAAAGAGTTTCTCAACGGTACATACGAGTACGTGTCCTAACCACCGCCAGCCTATATTGGTCCACTGCTGGACGCAGGCCTCCCAAAAACCAATAACACGCTTATCATAACGACCCCTGTGGCGCGGTGGGCGAAGGTCCGCCTGCGACGCAGGAGGTTGCGGGTTCGATTCCCGCCTCGGGACAAATATTTGTACGATCTGCAGGTATTTGTTCAGGGCGTTCTGGATGGTTTCTATATATAATAAAAAAAAATATCTATCTATGTAGTGTATTGTATTATGTATATCAGTTATCTAGTACCCATAACACAAGCTCTGCTTAGCTTGGGGCTAATTAATGCTGTGTGAATAGTCCAGCATTATTTATTTATTTATTTATTTATCAAGGATAAGCCCCTTATTGGCTTTTATCTCATGAGGTGCCCATAATCCCCACACTGGGCATGCGGTATAAAACACTAAAGATAGCTAAAAGCTCATGCTCGCAAGATCCGTAAGTAATAACAACACGTTATCTATCTTACCGTATCCGATCGCTGTGCTGGCCGGCAGCCAACTTATGAAATCCTTCGCTATCGTAGTACGATGCGAGAGTAAATTAAATTTTAGGAACAACTAAATATTAAAATTAAGCTGAGTACAGATATCATCCCCAGCTTGTTTCTGCACAGGACTTCCTTCATGTGTTAGGTACTTAGTTGCATGTAGTTTCTTTTTTAACCGACTTCAAAAAAAGGAGGAGGTTATCAATTCGACTTTTTGTTTTCATGTTTGTTACCTCAAAAAATTCTTAAAATATTTGACTGGGTGGTCCGATTTCATGATTGTTTTTTTATACGAAAGCTGGTGCCTCCCGTGTGGTCCCATTTTAATTTTGTTCAGTTCTGACAATCCATGAAAATTCATGATAAAACTATACTTGTATACATGTAGATTGATTCTAAGAGTCCGCAGTTAGCTTAATTGTTTTAACTGTACTACATAAAATATTTTTTATTATTTCTTAAATTATCACTCGACAAAAAAGAGCAAAATTTAGTAATCTGCTATACAACCCACAATGTTACAAGCGGATCTATGAAAAAAATGTTTTTAATATGTGCATTGTCATCTACAATAAGTTACCAGAACACATTAAAGACCTCAATGGTAACTTATTCAAACAAAAGTTAAATCAGTGGCTGCTTGACAAATGTTTTTATAGTATAAATGAATTTATTAATTTTAAGTAGAATAATTTATTATATTTTGACTATTATCGTAAACTTTAATTACCAGATTGTTGACTATTTATTTTATTTTAGAATGTATTAATTACCGTTATTTATTATTATTGATTATTATTGAATATTTAAACTGATTACATTTTTACTTTAATATTTGCACACCTGCTTGCGGGTTGAATACATTTGACGTTACTCTAGTTATAAGATCTGACATATACCTGTAATAATGTATTCAGCAGATAAATGATTTGATTTGATTTGATTTGATAAAAAAAAAGCCATATACCTACCTTAATTCACACCAAAAACTCAACTATTCAATTAACAAAATACAGCTTTTGAGACTTAAACCTAAGTATAAGCAGTGAAACTGCAAGCCTCCGATACCGAAGGCAGCGCAGCGTCGGATTACCAGACGCTTGTCGCATTCATAACATAACTGCTGTATTTCTAAGGATAGGAAGCTGTATTATTGAGACTGGTGTCTTCGAGAATCGAGAGGGAATGGTTATTCCGCTCGACGGTACGACCACGGCGACGACGGCGACGGCGGCGTCGGCGCCGGCCGGTGTCATAAAAGCAACAATGTATGAAAATGTGTGGCTTGTTTTACCAATAACCGGCACGACGGCGACGGCTTGGCAACGACGGTGTAGCGCTGTTACGCAGCAAATTTTTCGCACCATAAGAAACAAGTATTATTACCTTTGTCTTGTAGTGCGAAAAATTTGGTGCGAAACAGCGCTACACCGCAACGACCTGTCAAAACTGCACGTGTATTGTATAATATGATATGAATTGTACAGCGTGTGCGTGTGTGAGTGCGCGGGCCGTGCCTTTAAGTGGAAAAACGGCTAATAAAACACTTGGGTAAAATCGAAATAAGTAAAATAGCAGCTGTGTAGTGCTCCAAGTGCCCAGCGTGGGGATTACGGGCATCACCCCCCATGAGTTAACGCATTCAATGCCCAGTCGCATCGCAGGTACCCGGGGGCAGAGACTAGCAGCTGCGTCTTGAGCCATAAATGTGTTAGTAAGTACGAGGGTGGATTGAAAAGTTCGCGGCCTAGTCAAGAAAACACAATCAAACACATGCAAAAATATTTTTATTTTTCGACATAATCTCCATCTAGCTCAATACACTTCTTCCATCTCGTTTCCAAAGCTTCTATGCCTTTTTTAAAAAATGATTCCTCAAGGCCTTCAAAATAGAGGTTAACACCGGCTTCGACCTCTTCATTTGTTAAAAATTTCTGTCCACCGAGGTGTTTTTTTAGGTTTGGAGACAGATGAAAGTCCGACGATGCTAAATCAGGAGAATAAGCCGGGTGGGGCAGCAATTCGAATCCAAAATCACGAATTTGAGCCATGGTTTCGACAGAGGTGTGAACGCGAGCGTTGTCATGGTGAAACAAAACTTTCTTTCGCAGTAATCCTAGGCGTTTTTCTTTAATTTCTTCACGTAAACGATGCGAAAGGGTGCAGTAGTATGCCGAGTTTATTGTTTTACCTTTCAGAAGGTAGTCCACCATGATGGCACCCTTAGCATCCCAAAAAACAGACGCCATCACCTTGCCAGCCGACAAAATTGTCTTGGCCTTCTTCGGAGTCGGTTCACCTGGTTTTTTCCACTGCTTGGATTGTTGTTTTGACTCTGGAGTATAGTGGTGAACCCAAGTTTCATCCATTGTCACAAAAAGTTGATAAAATCTTGCGGATCAGCTTCAAACATCTCCAAGCAGTCGCGAGAAATTGTTAGCCGAATTAGTTTGTGCTCAAATGAAAGCAACCTAGGGACCCACCTAGCAGAAACCTTAGAGTAACAAAGTTTTTCAACAATGATGTGTTGCGTTCGTTCATACGAGATGCCTAAAGAGTCAGCAATCTCCCTGATAGTCAATCTCCGGTTTTGCAATATGAGATCACACACTTTACCGATGTTTTCTTCAGTCGTAGACGTCGTAGGCCGGCCAGCGCGGGGGTCGTCTTCGACGCTCTCTCGTCCACGTTTAAATTCTGCAGCCCATTTTTTCACAGTCGTATACGACGGAGCAGATTCCCCTAATGTTGAATTCATGTCATTATGGATCTCTTTCGGTGTTAAACTTTTTTTACACAAGTATTTGATGACCGCACGTTGTTCTATTTTTTCCATTTTTATAAAACGCTGCACCTTGTCTTGCTCAAATGACTCTAACGTTAAAACTATTCACGATGCGGTAATAAAATTTTACACAGTTTTTGCTAATAAACTTATAAACAAATCGAGGGTAGTTTCAATTTTTTTTTTAAATTATTTATATATCAGGCCGCGAACTTTTCAATCCACCCTCGTATCTTCCATACATGCATTCAAACTTTCCCATTTATAATATTAGTGTGATGTGATGTACAACTGGTTACAGTTGTACATCGTGTGTATTATATTACATACAATATGTGTATTATGTTAATAAAAATATCTCTATCTTTAGCGTCTTGGAAGTGGCTCAAATTAGGTGCATTAGATCCTCCCAAGACCAGTCAATGTAAAATGGTACTGTATAAAACCACCATCGTTTATTTATTTATCGATATCGATATTGTAATTTTAATCACATTCGACGACACTGCGCAGCGTCTCCTGGAGAGGGCTCGACAGATGAGCACTTTGCAAACGAAAATGGCCGCATCTGGTCTCAGATGCAGCACGCTTTCCCAGAAGCAACTTTTTAACTCTGGACTTAAGTTTACTGTAAACTACAGAATCCGAGTCTCGTAAGTCCAGAGTTAAAAAGCTACTAATACGCTACGTACTCTATGGCAATCATTCAATTAGATATCCACATATTAATTAAACGATAAGTTTCCCGTCAAAAATCTTGTATTTCAATTCGGAAAATTTAACCTCCCTAATCTCTGACGCCCCAAACGAGCATACCCAACCGTGTCACTATAAAACATTACACAGAAAAAACCCACAAATCCGGTCACATTATCGCAACGGCCATCTTGAAAAGTACCATCGCTAAATGACGTCACGTATTTAATTACGAAAGCCTCAAAAGTGGTTTTGAATTGAAAGCTAACGTTGGGGCACTGGAGTTTGTAACAACAAGCTTAAACTAGATTTCTTTTAATTTCACCTCTAGTTAAAGATTTATTTTTAATCGCGAACTTTTAATTAATATGAGAATAAGCTCTCTACGACTTTAAGACTTACTTAAGTTCACTGACGCACCGACCGAAGAGACGTTTTACGTTTTTTTTTATTTACAGTAGACCTTCGTTTGAACGCAATCTCAAACGATGGCAAGTGAAGATGCGGCCAACGATCTATTACGCAGGTCTAGAAGATACTTATTCACCCTTGTCTTGAAGAGACCTAGGTTGTGATTGGCTGGAAAAACGAAGCAGGAAGCTAGTTCCATTCCTAAGCGGTGCGAATAATGAAGGTGGGGGAAAACTGCTTAGTGCGAGTGGAGGGTCCACTAAGTAGGGATGGTATTGCGCTGTGCGTCTGCTTGTCCTGGAGTGGAAGGTGGATGGTGGGATCAGGATCTGCCTTTCAATCAATCTATTTATCAAAATATTTACGTTGGTCATGTCTTGTGTAGAGATGTGACTAATATATTCGTAATAGGTATAGGGAACAGGTATGAGGACTGTATATTCATAACAGGTATATGGATCTACAGTATTATGATTATTTCATATTTGTCAAATAATCATCTGTCTGACTAATACGATATATATTATGATGGCGCACTGCGGCGGCGCGTAATCCTATTAATTCAATATTAGCTAATATTATGTATTACCTATTACGACCGCTGCGTGGTGCAAGGTGGCGAGCGATTCTTTCTGTCAGACTAATACGATATTATATTATGATGCGCACTGCGGCGCGGAGTTCCCGTGCCATAATCCTATTATTTCATAATAGCTAGTATTTTCTATTACATATTACTTAGTTAGTTAGTATACTTTCTGGTGTCAAGTAAAGCAGTTTACGCATTGCATTTACGTACATAATAGTGCTGCTTGTAGCAGATATAAATCACACCTCATGCATTACCTACTAAAAGTGATACCTACGTGATTTATTGTTTTTGTTAACGGTGGGTAGGTAGTAGTACCTATCTTCTAGGTTCACTAATATTAGACTAATATTTTATAATAGGTATGATAACATAATACCATCAAAGCGATATATTCAATAATATGATTATGAATAACTGACCCTAATACCACATCTCTAGTCTTGTGTCATCTTTAAAAGAGGACTATGTGTTGTTGTTTACGTAAGACATTGACCATTTGTGGTACCTGTCGGTTATCCACGCGTAATCTCGAACTAAACAGCCTACGACAAGAGTTGCTATGTTTTATAAAAAAATTAGAAACTATAAGACCGCCCCATAGAACCTTCAATAATATTGCGATATAAAGATTGTGCAATACATACCTAATGGTCTGTAGGCCGCCTAAGTCACATTATGTTATGCGATATACCTAATTCAAATCGATGCGTTTATTTTAGCTGAATCTATGGCTAAAATATCTCATCAATTAAAATTAATAATTAATGAAGAACCTTAAATTAATGAGACAAACAATCTAAGCTTGACAGTGTAAAAGAAGCGGTAATTTTCTCAAACAATCAAGTCAATCACATCTTTATCTATGCGATTTATACCTCTAACAAACACACTTTACTTTTATTTTAGTCGTTGACTTTGAGTGTACAGAATATTATCTACTTGATGAACAGACCAGAACCGACATAGCTACAGTACCACAAAACACCCCCTATCACCCGAGGTCAATCGAGGCGGCTACTCTGATAAAAGAAACCTTATTTGCGCCAGGACTGCGCCACAAAGGAGCGCCATCTAGCGATAAATTATCGAAATTATTGCATTAAAAATTCCATCTAGTAAGTCAAAGCGAGCCATTAGGGCGCGCTCGGAGCGAAAGGTAACAAGGGGCTTTGTTGCAGCCGGCGGTTGAGACGTTCGAGACGCGAATATGTAATTTTTCTCCGGTAAACGCTATGGGAAAACGTTTTCTGCTCAGGGTTGCCTTGTTGTCAGAAACTACCGGTTTTTTTGCAGACAATAGGAAATTATACGAAGTAAATTGGATGGAAGACGTCCAGTGACGTATTTGAAGTTATTGACAATTGAAGTAGTCACCATGGTATAGAATTAATACTTCGCATCGAGGATCAATTGCACCTTATTTTTTGTTTGATAGTAATAACTATCTAACAAGCTGTTTATATATAAAAAAATTGACTTGTCTAAGTGCTTATTTTTTATGCCTACAGAAATAAACGATTTGACTCTGACTCTGACTCTGAAGCGATGCTAAGTATTCATTCATAGTAAATTTGAGACTTTCGTCCTCAAGAAAATTTAACAAGAGTGACCTTGGTTTTTTTTCCTTTTACAGTGATAATCTACCGATAAAATTACGACTTCATCTTACTTGATTCAAGATGCAATTAATATGCCACCACTTGACACAATCAAGAGACATCTCTCTTACCTTAATCTAATCAATCAAAAATCTTTATTTGCATGAATGTATGTACAAAAGTTCTTAATTTTATATCCAAATACAAACTACCTATTAAGGTGTGCAAAATCTTAGTAAGTTCCGGTTTAGCCACCATCGTGCGTAGCTAAACGTTTAGGTATTTACGCTTAAATCTACGTTATCCAGACAGTAAATAAGGACTCATGAATCTCTGAGGGCATTAAATTAGATTTAGGTAATGGAACTTGGTACTAGATCACTAGAAAAAGTAAAGTTTTTAATTATTATAGTTTACTCTACGGGTAATTTCGAGCTTTAGAATAGGGTGTATGCATGTGACTTCAAAAAAGCTAATATTTTTTTTTACGTATTCTCTATTGATAACGAAATATATCTGTATATTTATTTTTGTACTTAAAAAAAAAAATATTGTGAAAATTAATCATTGAAAAGTATATATTTTAAGTCTCAACAGCAAATTGTCTGAACGCAACGCTATTGGCACCTGAAGCGTGACGTCATACTTGAACATTTTTGTATGGGCATCAAGACTTTGAGTTGACTTAATGGGATCCGTTGAACCTTGACGTCACAAAATGCAAGGTCTAACATGACAGCGTTTTTATCACCCAAAACTGAATGTGGTTTTACTTTGTGTTTTTTATGTCAATATTTTTTTTGTACACCTCCCTATTGAGCAAAAGCGACACTTCGTCATTGAACAAGATTGGATAAACTTCAATGTTTTCCCTGTAAGTCCCAGAGATTTTCGGCTCCTACTACACTTGGCGTTGTGGTGGCGAGGGGAGGACAGTTCATGTCCCATCAAAGATTTTTTTTTGGGATATTAGGTGTTTGATTTCTTAGAAAATGTAAGACATAACTAAAAATCAGGGAGAATCAAATTCACGAGCGGGCAACCCTGCTTCTACAGAAGCGTTCCGCTTTGATATATTTCGTGTTCCGCTCTTAGTTAACGTAACGTTTGATATTCGTTTTGAAGGATGTAATTTAAAATTCTGAATAACGTTACCGGCTTCGGCTATTCGGCCATTTGCGTTTTAGATTGTTACCAGTGTTGCCATTTGGAGGTTTGCTTTGTGATGGACAATCAAATTGTGCCGATGAGTGCCTCTTTATAATCAAAAGGTCTTGGCTAAGTTGGCGTAACGATGTTTTTAGACACAAAAAATACGGATTATATTTAAAATAAAAACACAAATACAAATTCTTGGTCTTCTAACATGATAATTACAATGATCTAAGAAGTAGTAGAGTCTGTGCAAAAAGAGAAGCGTCGTGGCGTTACGGTGAACTAACACTTTTAGTCGTACTGCAATGACAGAGCAGTGTTGTCAACGCAACAAAAGTTGTCAATTGGCACACGAGCGCCCTCAATTCCCACGACTCTTCTCTTTTTGAACAGACTCTATGGGCACATTTTATTCATGTGTCTTCGTTTATTGAGACTAAATCTCTATAGAGAGTTGTTACAAAAGGCTTCTGCGTTCGTTTTCGATATATTTTTGAGGATATTGAATAGCTGCACGACCTAATAGTGGTTTAATACCATTTGGTCTTTATGGAACTACAGCGCTGAGGGTGCAAACTACGCAGCCTCAACCTCAACAGCCTGTATTGGTCCACTGCTGGACGCAGGCCTCCCACTGATAAGCTCCTTATTGGCGTCAATCTCCTGGGGCGAAATGCCCATAATCCCCACGCTAGGCATGAGGGTAAGGGACCGCAGTTCGGTGGTAGAATTGTTCTGCAAGGGAGCAGCGCCCCCGGTGGATATTATTGCCTCTTACGACACCTACGGGAAGAGTTGGGACTGTACAAATTCTAAGTCAGCACCACACAGCTACTACTGATACAACAATATCATATATGAATACAATACATAGTTCCGTACTTAGATATTCATGTTCGCGAGACAGAGCGTGCCATTCAGGCACGTAGAGTTGTTCCACACTGAAGTTGCGTGCGGATTCACGGCGAACTATCACATTTTAAATTTCACAAAGGCCTTTTACGTTAGCAGTTATTTTAAAGAGAGGTGTTTTGTGTTTGACGTGTTTTTTTGTCTATATGTTTACCTGTGAGAGTTTCTGATATCTGTGGACAGCGACATCCAATCCCAAAGCAGATGAATCGATTCAGTTTTTGGTTTGAAAGGTAAATTAATTGTGTGTTCTAGCTACATTAATTGGACGAACATCGATGCACCCATCTTAATTTTGTGAAGTTACAAAGTTGAAGCTTCTATTATTTTAATAATACATAATTTTGCTTCATCTATCCGTCAAAAAAAGCGACAAAGCCACGCGCACATTTAGGAAGGCAGCCCTGTACTCTATAAGCCCGCGCCCTGGGTGCTGGGTTCTGCAGCCAATTTCCTCATGCAGCTCATTGGGGCTAATTTTCATATTAACGAACGTGTCTAGTCTGAACGCTCAGTGAACTAGGAACAGAGGTATAACAGAGGGCCTAGACAATGTATCAATCGATGTCGAAAGCGATAGTAGACAAGTCCAAAATTGTATGAGTTTGACATTATGCCTTAGATATGTCACGTGATCTGTATCGATTTTTTTCCTAAAAATCTTTCAATTGTTTTCGATTCGCTTCATAGCGAGTGCCGGTGCCGGAAGTCAACAAAGTTAAATCTGTTGTTCTATTTGCTTTTGAAATAGTTTTCCCAGAGTTCGCTTTAATTGTGATTATAAGTATTATCAACCGAGAGGAGTTTATTTTTCAAAAATCCTGCGTAGCTTATGATGGCGATGCAGATGACGAGGGCCAAAGTCAGGTTAAAGCCATTTTCTACTCAAAGCTGTGTAGAAAATATGTTTTAGTAGATAAATACCTTTTATTGCTGAAAACCCTTTAAGATTATTATTTGAATCTATCCAATAGGCTCAGAATTTAATAAATATCCATCGGGAGCGAGCAGCAGTGCCCCCTGCAGAACAATTCTACCACTGAACTGCGATCGCCAACCCGCATGCCCAGCGTGGGAATTATGAGCATCCCCCATAGATGAACACCAATAAGGCGCTTATCAGGGGGAGGCCCTCGTCCAGCAGTGGACCAATACCGGCTGTTGTGGTTGAGGTTACACTCTAAAGCCTATAGTCTATATCCTTACTCTTACGTGCAAAACGTACACGGAATAATGAACGATGCATTGTTTATTAATAACGCCATAATAGACGTTTTATATTTCGAGGAAGTTTGCTCTTAAAAGGCTGATTTAAAACACCTGCTAAAAGAACTTTACAGGATACTTTTTATCCTTCTTTGCGACAAAAAATAAAAACTTTGCATAGGAATATACGTCTTATCTAATGAGCTGTGACTTAAAGGACTATGTTTTTAAGTCTAGGCTCGTTTATGATTAAGATATTCTGGCTTCATTTGATATAATGTACAGGCAATGAATGACTCTAGTTAACTAAAGTGACCGCATTCATTGTCTGTTCTTCTTATACAGGTAGGATTTTTGTGATGTGACTGTATGGACAGAATTGACACCATTTTCGTAATTCATGGTAGTTAGACATAAGAATTAATTGTACATGTGAGCAAAATAAATGAAATATGAAAATGCATCGGACTCGATTTTCTAGAAAATAAAAACTAAATAACTGAGTGTCACTTCGTTTTAAAATTCATGTTTTCTTATTAAAATAACAATAATCGGTATTTATTTACTGAAAATTTGCAAAGAGTATATGTAACTTTATTGAAAAACAAAATTACAATCAAATAATAGAAAAACATAAGAGCTATTTACAATTAAAACAATTGAGTTAACTGCCGATTGTTACAAACAATCTATAGGTTTATTCATCAATTTCATTAAATGTCTTTAAATGATAGTCGCTACGCTTCACACACTAGTGCTTTTTTAAAAGGTCACTTCTTTACTTTCTTCTTTTGTTTCTTTAAAGCACATGCCTATTATCAAATAGGGCATCAAATTTATCGGCACAAAAAACCTCCCAAAACGATAATAAACAAATTCCCAAACTCATCGCCTCGCCAATCACCCACATTCACCTTTTAAAACTTCCTCATCAGCTATATCCCGCGTCAATAAGGCACACACCTGGGGGAGGGGGTGGGGGGTGCAAACAATTTAATTTACTACACGGAGGAACCTCCCAATAATGTACCCCTGTACAGCGCCCTTGTTAATACAAATTTTCGCGGGCCAACGTCGGACGCGTGTTATCTTAGGGAAATAAATTAAAAATATACAGGTAAGATTGAGCGGTGGGAGGGCGGAGGGTTCCGTGGGGTTTCGATGAAAAATAATAGGTATCTGGTGATTAACTAATGTGAAACTTTCTCTGCTAGATAAAACCAAATTCTTAGACATGAAGCAATTTGTAACTGCTACTATAAAAAACTATCGTAGTTTGACGAATTCATAACGAATGTAAGGTGGTTAACGTTGGTGTTCTTCCAACACAAATAAGGTTCGTAGTCAACCCGTTTACATCCATAATGAATTTGTAATTTCTCAATGATGAACCTTTCTTAATCTCTACTTGCCTTATTCAAACTCATTTATGTAGGTAAGTCATTTGTATATAATTTTACTTCACGTGAAACTGATAACATCTGCTAAAATCGATCCCGCGACATATCTTAGGTTGACCAAAGCCCACTGCGTCGCAGATAAAGACCTAATTACACGAGGATTTGTTAACTACGATTAACTTTACACCGGGTTCTATAAGCGACGTAACTTCAAACTTTTCTCCCAATAATATTTATGGAACCCAAAAAATCCTAAGACAAAATTCTCACGGTCGAGTAATAAACGCGTTCACTAATTCATCATTGTTGTCGCTAATAAAAACACGACAAAAACACGTCTTCGACATCCCCCCTCCCGCCGGGGGTGGGTAATGGACCCCCAGGTTAATGTTCCTGAGGAATTGGACAGTTTCTGAAAATTCAGATATTGCTTGTCAAGCATTTCTGACAAGCTATGTATTTTTGTAAGGTGTGCTTAGAGAAATTGTTAAAAAAGTGTAAAGTTATATTGCTTGATAAAATTACTCATAGATGGGTAGCAGGCGTCCAGCTGTTGACCACTATAGGTTGTTTAGGTGAGGTAGTAATAGTAAGTGGCTTACTATAGCAGGGTGATTATTAGGACGTAATCGGGGGGTAATTTCTGGATGCGGCAAACTGAAGACAGAGCGAATGGACAGGTTGATGCAGATGATGATGAATTGAAGCGTTAAAGGCCATAAACAAATTCTTCAATTATTTATATTATAAAGGAAACGTCCCATTAGTTTCATTATGACCAGTTAGCAATTCGTCGGCTTCTCTTCATGGTACGGTATATTTCTGCAACCCAGCAGAATTAGTGTTGTAGCCTAGGATATGATTGCTGGTCAAATTAAAGTCTTATTGATCACCCTATTCTACTATATTCTACTGTCACCCATAAGGCCCAACCTGGTGAAAGTTCATGGTCAATAGTTCTAGTACAAAAACTAGATATCTTATCAGATTGGTGTATCTTTTGCAAAAAAACAATTATTTGTGATAAAGAAATTTATGTTGGGAACACCAACGTTTCATCCTTTAACGAGAGACATCTTTAGAGTGAGTGCGGTTCTAGACGCGCGCGGACCGCATACTTTAGAGCACGGCGCGTGAGCGCGCGCGACGTGAGCGCTGTTTGTAGATGCTGCAGAGCATGAGAGTCATCTACTCCAAAGATCCTACTGTGTTCCAATACAAATAAGGTTCGTAGTAAACTCGCTTACATCTGTAATGCCTTCGTCAAGCTACTATCTACTAAACGAGGTCAGGAAGAATATGTATTCGAACACAACGCCATAAACATTTGCACGTTAAACAGATGATAATATCCAAATATTATCATCCATTTGTATATCCCCACAGACATGGCCAGGCCATCGGGAGGCATCGACCCCTGCAGATCGACTATATTTAAAGCGATGGCGATGCTTCTGCAAATAATGAAATTATACGTCGGCAAGGGCGCCTTCTTTCCTTTGTTTGTTTATTCGTTAGTTATCGGGATGAAGATTAACATCAAAGGAATTGCGAGTTTTAATATTAAATGGGCGATTGCGAGTCATTTTTGAGGGATGTTTTCTTTGTGGATCCTCGTCGGACCCCTTTAGATATTAAAGTCTAGCGCATGATAAAAGTTAAATCGTGAATACAGACGTGTTAAAGGTTTTAGTTATATTCCAGGCAACCGAAGTGTATTTTAAAATACCGAAGTGAAAACGCCTGACAATTATGCGATGCTGGACCGGACTTTGACACATCTTCGGCTGATTTTGACGTCCAAGCCAATTTCATCTTCGTTTAATGAACGTCATGACATTACGGTTATGTTTTTCTTCCCTTTGGTGCGCTACGGCGATAATAAGAATTTACTGCGTCTCGTCTTGGCCAGGTTGTGTAAACAGACATTGCACAACGTAAAACCGGTAGAAATACATTGAATCATATAATATAGACAAAAAGCACCTGTACCCTACATCTATTTCATGCAATAAATGATACTTTACTTACTTTACATTACTAGGTACATATCGTCTTGGTCCACCTGTCATGCCAAGTAGTACTGTTGTACACTTTGTGTGATGTTCGCTATCAAGCACCTCACGACCTTGGATTACCCGCCTGGCCAGCCACCGCCCACCGTAATCCGAACGGCTCTCGTCACCCGTAATCCGACCAATTTATGACAGGCGTGACGTCAGGACAATCGATTTAAAAAGTCCCGCAGCGTCCATTACCGTCTTAAGGAGTGCGGGGAGGTGGGGGCCGAACTGCTATTTTTTCCAGTCGTCAGATAGATTGGATGACACTCGATCTCCCCAAGAGGGCGAAATTAAAACGGCGGCGATGAGCCACGCCGAATAGCCGGAGAATTATTTTCCGTTGAGTGATTCTGGCCCATAAAATTTCTGATTGATCAATTCATCCGGTGTTTCCATTCCGACTTAATGAAGAGCACGTTGCTCGGTGGACATTTTTTTTTCGCCCCCCTCGACTCTATTTTTCCGCCTGTTTTCGCTTTAGTGGGTGTTTTATTAATTTCCAGGACGTTTTTTCGGCAGTTTTTCTGTCGGATTTGCATTCTGTCGCCCGATAGTCGAAAACAGATTGGGGGTCGAGGTCCGCCTTTGTTTATTCGCTGGGGACATTTATTCTGCTATTTTAATTTATCTTAGCTATTAAAACAAATGTTGAGAAACCTTGATTACACGTAACGAGTGGGGTAGCGAGTAAGTAAATTGAAACTCGTGGCAAGGCGCTCCAGCACTTGACAAACAGTTAATGCCCGTATCATGAAAGCTTTGCTTAGTCGCCGATTAATGCTTGAGTAACTCTTTTGTCTTGACTTCAAAAAAGTTCTCAATTCGACTGTATTTTTTATGTTTGTTACCTCAGAACTTTTGACTGGGTGATCCGATTTTGATGATTTTTTTTATATGAAAGCTGGTGCTTTCCGTTTTGTCATTTAAATTTGGTCATGTTCTGACAATGGCACCCATGAAAAAACCATAAAATTGAAGTCAGTTAATAGTTTTTTTAAAACCAACACAATTATCTATGGCCTAAACTTTACTCAAGCATAGATCGATGACTGAGTAGGCTTTTATAATAAGGGCCTATAATTACTGTACTACTTAATCGTAACGTGTCACTTAAGTGCCCCGGAAACGGTCATTTGTCAAGTCAATCAAATATAATCAAAAATTCTTCATTCCATAAATACAATAAATGTACACTTAGTAAAGGTCAATTATAAAATTAAACACTGACACGGCATACTTTTGATTACTGTATCTTCAATATGCAGACGAGAGAGAAGCAACGAAGAAACCATTAGTAGGTTAGTTATTATTTTATTTTTCGAGTTGGAGCAAAATCCATCCCAATTTTGTATTTTTTTTATTAACATTTTATCGAAGAATTCACTTTCTTTGTCTTCCTTTGTTTTTTTTACCGAATAATGTTGCCTTTATTTTTATTTTAATAAACTCTGAAAGGTTTTCATCACTAATATTACGAACATTGACCAAATTATGTCGACCAGACATACCTATGTAGACGCGAAAACTTGTAGCATGGCGGTTAACACAGCCTGAAACTTGTCAGATCAACTCCGGTCATAAAAAGCAACAATCTAACGCCCAACAGTGGAATCAACGCATTGTTTCCACGTCATCAATGAGCAGGGTTCAACGAACAGCTATCACCGTGGAATCTCGTCAACTATCGTGAAACTTAATGGTTTAAAGTTGTCGATCGGACCGGACCGGATGGCGTTGCGAATTTTATAGCGGGCCCTTCGGGTGTTACGATGCTGAAGATAGTTCTGGCGCCTTTCATACAAACTTGTTCTAAGTAGTCTTATGTGGCGTCTTATATGGCGTACGAAGGATGAGTCAGAGTCAGAGAGTCATAGTGAAATAGTTTATTTCTTTAGACTTACAAAATAAGCACCTGGACAAATCAAATTTTTACTATATAAACAGCTTGATAAATAGTAATTACTATCAAATAAGAAATAAGGTGCAATTGACTAATTCACTTCAATTTTTTCTCCACTAGCGGAAGAAGTGAAAAAGAAACCACTAGCAAGTTTTTGAATAAAAATAGTAAAAAAATTGACTTGTCTAAGTGCTTATTTTGTAAGTCTAAAGAAATAAACGATTTCACTCGGAATCTGACTCTGAAAAACTCCAACCTATATTTATAAATTTTGTAACATAAGTAGATAACGCATATGCTTTTTTGACATGAGATCGCACTTAAAAGATTTCATACTTGATATACGTTATACAATACAATACAAAAATACCTTATTGTACACCATGAAAATAACATTAGGTACATGGATACATTACATAAGACGAGTACAATGGGCGGCCTTATCGCTTAGAAGCGATCTCTTCCAGGCAACCTTTGGATGGAGAGAATTATACTAATTTAAGAAAGGCAGGGGGGTGTACCAAAAACTGAAACATAAATCATACATACCATTTTATATAAAAATAATATATAAATATAAATAACCTTACATAACATAATATATTAGTTATAGATATTCCTCTATCGCTCAATGGTCTGCCCATTCGTCACGAACACGTACCTATGTGTACATGTATCGATACGTCATCGAGCAAAATGTCAAACCAGTTTGTAGGAAAGTAGCTTTAACCGCCAAAACTTGAGGGAACAGGGGATAATGGATCCGATCCTCGGACAATGCTTCGAGCATTTCGGCCACATTTCATTAAAAACAACAATAAGGGTGATAACGACTGCCCGCGTCACGACATTACGATTTGATCGCGTTTCTTCGAGTATTGTTCGGGTCTTGTATAATTTAGCGAATATTATCGCTGTTGTTGATTATTCGCGTTATTTTGTACTATAGAACGGTAATTTGCGTCTCTTTAATCTGTGTTATAATTATAAATTCTTAAATTATTTACATCATATAGTACTAATTTATTTTTATTTCTATTGGCGAGGTGTTAATTGCATAAATGCGTTTGAGTTTGAGTCGTTTGCGTTGAGCCAAGATATGAAGTTACTCTTCAAGTTGAAAGGACTAAACGGGTGAAATTTTGCATATAGTTATTACTCGGCCTGGAATCAAACATAGACTACTAAAAATGTATAGCTGTGTGGTTTTGGCTTAGAATTTGCACCACCCCATCTCTTCCCGTGGGTGTCGTAAGAGGCGACTAAGGTATATCCACCGGGGAACGGGCAACAGCGCCCCCTGCAGAATAATTCTACCACCAAACTACGATTCCCAACCCGCATGCCCAGCGTGGGGATTATGGGCAATAGCCTCCATTAGATAAACGCCAACAAAGCGCTTATGAGGCGGAGGTCTGCGTCCAGCAGTGAACCAATAAATGTTTCTTTAAAAAAAACGCGTGCGAGGAAGAGACAGAAACTAGTTGTACATAGTTTCTGAATAAATTATTAACAATGAAAATCCCGTAAGAAGAGAGGTATCTCCACAGCTTATTGTTCCGAAAAGGTACATCCAAAACGGCAGCCAATCAGATTAGCGTAGATAATCGACCGAATAATTAGCATCAAAAGTGTCGTAATATCCTATTCCGTTTGTGAGTAATTAATCAAGATCTGGAAGCATCCATCAGCGCTCGGAACTGTCTATTGTGATTACGCTGAAAAATACCAGTAATGCTGCTTTGTTTAGCGAATCGACAGACAGAGTAAATAAGTTGCTTTCGGGGAAGTTTATGAGCTTTTATTAGATTTTGCTGCATTTTGGACGAAAAATGTCGAGGAGAATTAAAGTCAGTGTAGTGTGGGGAGAGATTTTTTGCTTGAGACTGTGGCGGGTTCGATTCTCGACGTGGAGCATCAGATGTTGCCCATTGATGTCCCGTGGCGTCGTCTAACATTGAAAATAAAAAAAATAATGCTGGACTATTAACATAGCATCGACGACCACTGTGGCGCGGTCCGCCTGCGACGCAGGAGGTTGCTGGTTTGATTCCCGTCTCGGATCAAATCTGTGTACGATCTGCATTTGTTCAGGGCGTTCTGGATGTTTTCTATTTATAATAAAAAATATCTATCTATATGGTGTATTGTATAATGTATATCAGTTATCTAGTACCCATAACACAAGCTTTGCTTAGCTTGGGGCTAGATAATGCTGTGTGAATTGTCCACGATTATTCATATTTATTTATTTATTTATCGGGCTTAACCGGAGCTTGAATGAATACCGACTTGAGGCTTTCTTAGCTCATCTTCATCTACAGATCAGAATTTCTCACGAAAAGAATATGTACTTACACTGTTGTCACTGAAAGAACACCTCCTATGTCCCTATGTATATAAGTAGTTTATGTAATGTATGTAGTATATATAAATATATGTAGTACTATCCAATGATCCTGTCCATCCATCCATCGGTTGTCTGGTAGAGATCGCTCTTGAGCTATTGCTCGCCGATGCCACTTGTCACTTAGTTTTAAAGCTGTTCTATTGCATTGTTTCTTATAATAAGCGTGCAATAAAGAATTTTTAATCTATCTATACAAACAAAGGCTACACATTTTTCGGACAACAATGTATTATGAGCCAACGGAGAGAAAATTTAAACAAAAAAAAGTTCTATATATTTTTCAGTACAATTTCTGTAAGATAGAAGCTTCAGAAGCCCCCTACAGTCCTGAGAACCTTATTGCTATGCATACAATACCCATTTTCACTCGCCATTATATTCAAACATTAACCGTTAGAAGTTTATCATAATCCCGGATAATTTCCTGAAAGAAAACCCGGGGAGGCATTAAAATAGCAATCAAACCGGCAATCGGGGGGAGCGGAATCAAATCTCGAAAAGAACCTACCGATTTGTAATTCAAAGTATTTGGGAAGTATTCGGACGCACGGCGGAACGATTTAGATGAGAAGTCAGGTAGCAGCTTTCTACATCATAGTCTGAATGACCCTGGACGTGTTTAGGCGTCAGAGTTAGAGTCAAATCGTTTATTTCTTTAGACTTACAAAATAAGCACTTAGTCAAGAAAATTTTTGTACTATATGAAAGCTTTATTTATTTATTTATTTTATTTTTATTTATTAGGGAAACATACAGTTGTTATAAACTAAACAAAAAAGCTTGATAAATAGTTATGCATATCAAATAAAAAATAAGGTGCAATTGAATCTGATTCACTTAATTTTGCTGTGCACTAGCGGAAGAAGTAAAGAAGAAACCACTAGCAAGTTTATCGCTTATCAACTAATAAACTAATTGCATATCGGACTTCCGTGGGACGGTCATAGTTTCGGATCATAGTGATGGGGTACCTAAGAATATTCAGTACGAAGGTTTTCATATCAACATCCGGAGTAGATAGTTGTTACTAATGAAGGAGGTGACATATTGGCCTTGGAAATTATTATACTCGATAGGAGAGTGCGAAGATGAGAAAAATAAATATTTTATTATTATTTTATAGATACAGTTCGTCAACCCGAACATGACTGCTAATCAAGCCAAGTTAGGGCCTACAATTTCACTGGCAACTATACCGATCGCCATGATGATTGAAGAATCGACATCTCCAACTTAACATGTGGATGCCGAAAGGAAACCTGCCCTAGGAAGGGCAGTAGCTTTCTTTTGTGTATTTGAACGCCTCAACTGCGATCACCAATCCACCTGCCAAGCGTGGTTATTATGGCCAAACCCCTCTTGTTTGCAAGATGCACGTTCAACAGTGGACATTTTACGAGTTTACTATTGATTCTTCTTCAGTTGCACGAAACACTTCATAATGTCAACTGAAATGTATGACTGTTTTTCAAGTTTACCGTTAGCTGAAGAGCTTTGATATCATATATCGTTTTTAAAAGGGTCCATCCGAAGTGCTACAAAGCTTTGCTTTGTTCTAGTTTGATATTCTATTTCTATATATTAAAACAATTTCACTAACTGCAGAAAGTTTAAAACAATCTACAGGTAGCTCAACTAACCCATATCAATACCAGTCGGAAGCGAACGCTGGCTGCATTGCACCACTGATGATACTCACCAGCTCTTGGGTCACGCGTCGCTTCGACATGACCTCAACTTCAACAGCCTGTATTGGTGCACTACCTGGTCGCAGGCCTCCCCCTGATAAGCGCGTTGGCGTTTATCTCATGGGAGGTAATGCCCATAATTCACAGGCTGAGCATGCGGGTTGGGAATCGCAGTTTGGTGGTAGAATAGTTCTGCAGGAGGCGCTGCTGCCTGCCTCCTAGTGGATATCCCGATTAGTCTCTTCTTACGACACCTACGAGAAGAGTTGGGGTGGTGCAAATTCTAAGCCACAAAGCTACGACCTGACGCTTAGATATAATCAATTGTAAAATGTTGAAGCCAGCTCGTTCACTATAAGAAAGCTACATCCGATCCAAAAGCCGAACAGAATCGTCGCGGCGTGCTCGGCGAATGAAGACGTTGATTATACGCACGATTAACCGATGGCTAGGGAAGATGCCGATTCAATTACTATTTTAAAGAGGTGGATTAGAGTTGGATTTTCTTTGGATAAGAATTTTAATACAAGAAATATTTCTGAAGACATCTGTACAAAGTATCGCATTAAGTACATGCAGTAGTTACATTTGAACCAGAACTTAGATTTAGCTTAGCTTGCATTGTCCTCGATTATGAACATATGTGGAAACAAAAATGGTATGTGTATTTTTATCTCTTAGGGAGTTCTTACCACACTCAGCCAGCGAGCATCCCTTAGTCATAATAATAGTCATAGAAGTAGTTGTTTTAACTACATCAACAAACGGAGTAATTGATGATTTAGCTAGAATTTGTCAATTATTCAAACTACAAAAGGGTTTTCAATGGTTCCCAACGACTTTGGCTCAATAACTGGCCAGAAATTAGGAAGAATGTTCAGTACCCACATAATTCATGCCACCACACTCGATATGCTGAATCTGTTTGACAAGAAACTTTTTAATTAGTCTAAAGTCTTTAAATTGAACTGTTAGCAAAGTACGGTCGATTTTAAAAGCTTAAGAGCGTTTCATTTCACGTACCCTATAAGCGTCTCATTTCACGTAAACAACCTCCTATCGCGTCTCATAATCTCGATATTGTTACTGCGATATTTTCCCCATAATTAGACACACCGAGAGGCAAATCGTCCATCAACTAAGAAAAAAAAAGAATAATTGCCATTAAAAATCACCCCCGCGCGATAGAGGTTCCTCGAACGATCAGCCCTGAAGCTATCTTCATTAATGAAAACCATAAAACTGGGGGCCGGTATCCGGCTCGAAGCTCGAAGGCTAACCTACACAGAGGTATGACTACGAAGATGATACAGAAGTGAGAAATGTGCCTACAATGTATGTTATTCTTTGAGGATAAAACAACTACACGACATGTCTGGCAAACAGCAGCTAGATGAAATTGAAGCTTATTCTTAGTGAGATTGAAGCTGATGTTGCTAGTGCAACTATTTAGAAAAAACTAAAGATCAAAAGTAGCCAAAACAAAAACTATTGAATAAAACAACCGATGGCGACGCGAACACAGCCCGATTTTGTATCGGAGACCAATTATTACGCTTGGTCACTGTCTAAGCATTATTGTGTTATTTCTTACTCCCCGTAAGAAATAACACAATAATGCTTAGACAGGGTTTTTAGGAGGCCTAAGATATATACGAGTATCCTTTAACTAATAAATTAAAGTTCGGTCAGGAACTACAATTTTTTCGCCCGTTTAAAACAAAAGTTACATAATATCACGAGGCATTTTTCTCCACTCCAACAAACAGTGACCTTTCTGCACCCTCCAGATCTCTTAATGACAGTAGCGTAAAAATGCGCGTTGAACGAGCATCGCCTTATTAAGCCCGCGAGGTATGCAGGTGGGGGAGAAATAGTATTTAACGACATTTACTTATTGAAGCTAGATTGAGAGAATAATTGCTTTTTAAATTAATATATTAATTATGTTTAAATTTGCTGTGATTTCGTCAGCGTATCAAATGATGAATGACCGCCGGACCAGGAAATAAATGCCCCAATACATGCGTAAAGTTTTTACGCAATGTTTTGGAATAGTCTTGTTCTTCGTCTCGAAAATTGGGAAATTTATGTGCATAGTTTCTTTGGGACTTTGGACAGAAGAATTCCTTCCTGGATGACATAGACTACGTCTTATCCGGGATCCATGTGAGCGAAGCAGTGGGCAGACGCTAGTAGTAGATATTTCTGTTTATTTGGTCTGAAAAGGCCTAATCGAAGCTTAATCTTTGACCATAACAACAATATCTAATAATTTAGGCCCTTATGGGCATGGCGAGTACCCGAATATTCCCAGGATCGAAGCTTGACCTTTGACTAGACAGGCGAAATCATAAGGGCCCAGCGATTACCCGATTATCAAATGATGTCAGTGTAAGATGGCTGCTGGATCCGCAATCATGGGCGTCGGTGGTGCAGAAAGAGACCGGTCAATTAGCCGGTCTTTGATGTTGATAGTTCTGACGGGGGCAAAGGGGGCAAAGAGGGCAAAGGGGCAAAGGATTACTGATTTGTACTGCGAGTGATTTGGGTACGGATAACTTTGATATCTATTGTTGTGAGTGATTTTAGTGGAAGGAGGATTGTAGTTGATTTTGTGATCAGTCGTTCATATTGAAGTTTTTAATTTTTTGATGTAAATTGTTAGCTTTCTGGAGAAAATGTGGCTCGTTAGTGAAGATAATGTCTGTCCCAAATCTACTGACCGGATCAGACTAAAATAATGCGTAGGGTGTTCGCTTCTTTGAAGTCTCAGTCGTTATATAAAAAATTAAAGGAAAAACTGATTTTAATTCAATTTTCATTCACAACCTTTGATCTCGCAAAACAAAAATGAGTGAGAAGTTGCTAGTAAAAAAAATGGGAGTACGTAGTAGATAATGTCTTTGACAAAAGTGTACGGGGTAAGTGTATAAAACTCGCAATTCTTTGTACATAAAGTTCAAAGGAAGCAAAAGGCGATTGTCGCATTGCAAACTTTACGGCCGGCAAACGAAGATTTAATTTACCCTGCCACGGTTGTCAGTCCTAAAGCGCTCCAATACATCATTCGACTTCCTACAGTTCCTTCTCCCTGGAACATTTTTTTCACAACATTATCAAAATTATCCCCCCCCGCCCAAGTCGTCGCACCTTAATGAGGGTCCCCCTACTGTCTCCCGATTTTATAACTGCCGATAACACGGCAACATTGAATAATTGTTGTAATTTAGAGTGCTTGTTACGCAAAAACACGATACTTGAGGGTTTTTATTACGTATCGCGAAGATAACGTGTATTGGTCGGTCGTGCTGGGGGAGTGAATGTTGATGAAGTGCGGGTATTGTTTCGTACAGGGTTCGGTGTTTCTTATCGGCGCTGACTGGTTAATGAAACCACGACTTGTTGGTTGGTAATGATGTTTCAGGGTAGCTTTTTTCTTTTCGGTTCCTTTTTGTCGCTCATGGTACTTTACTTGATCCTTACCTACCTCGTATAATAGCTACAACTGTTCAGAACTGTGTAACACGCAAAATTTTAACGTCGGAATCGGATTCGATTACCTTTTTACGCTCATGGTACTTTATTTGATCCTTACAGTACACAGCTACGGCTGCTCAGAACCGTGTTACACGCAAAAGTCGTATGTCGTCGGAATCGGAAACGCAAATTTATTTTCGGTCACAGTAGTATTTCTTGAGGTGATACTGCGCCATAACTTCGATATGGTTAAGGTGGCACATTGGCTTTAGCGTTTTTTCTGTAACTAATTCGGCTGTATAGTTTAGAAGTCTGAATAACTCGAGCACACTGTCCACACATCGTGTATCGTATTGATCAAAGCATATTTGCGTATTCGTCTTATTCGTGAAAAGTAGGCTAATATAGGCAAATAGATTATTTTTATATCGACGACTCTCTCCATACGTATTGTGTGCCCAGCTGGGTCTATAATTAAACTTAATTATATCAATTTAAATCCTTTGTACACCTGGAATACATAAAATGATTGAATATTGACGTATTTGGGCAAATAAGATGAATACGCGAACAGGAATAGCGATGTGAAGTGCCACCATATGACGTTTTATCTTCTTGAATGTCAAAACATTGAAGGCTTCAATTTTTGTCATGTTCCGTCTTTTTAAACAGCGTCATTGCTTTGTATATACCGGATAAAACGGAGTGAATAGAGACTTAAGGATGAATTAAAAAATGGACGAAAAACTGGAGCATAACATCCTTTTGCAGAGGTCGACTGACATAGAAGGTGAACAGCTGATCAATACAGATCATCGGACTACTGATCCTTTTTAAATTTTCGCAATTTGTTAACATAATTAAATGATTATTTATCGGGTATTTATCGCGTACCACGATCGCTGTAATGCGGTAGAAACGTAGGGGAAATAAAAACAAAGGTACGCGATAAATACCCGATAAATAATTATTTAATTATACTGAGCCTTTTAGTCCGATAATTACACATTTCGACTTTCCCAAAAAAAGAAATGCATTGACGGACTAATGCCAGGACACTTTCACTGCTGCAAGCTAGGTTATGTCGATAAACAATAATAAATGAATAAATATCTTGCTACAGTATTTCGTCCATTTCTATGCACCCTGGAGTCTCTATTCACCCCGTTTTACGCCAAGTCTACATCTATTTATCTATGCTGTTCATGATAGAAATGACACACGTAATAGCAGCACTCTACACGTCAAATGAGACATATCTTGTGCCGGTCTAATGAGCGCGTCTGACGCGAATGTATCGTACATTTTAATATCGCCGTTTTTGCGCGATACGCCCCCACATAATCTTCATATTTTCAATTAGCTTCTGCCCGCGGCTTCACACGCCTTTTCACGGGATATTAAGAAGCCTATTTTTTATTGATATATTCCAGTTCTAGAATATATACTAATATTATAAAGAGGAATTTTTAAATAATATTATATATATATAATATATCTGTTTACTTTGCTTGTTCACACTCTTTATGTATCTAATATTCTTCTTAGTCGTGAAAACCTCTTAATAGCCTTCTGTTTCTATCTTTTGAATTTTGATTTTTTTTGTATGTGCTGCTGGTTTTCCTTAAATAAATAAATAAATTATAAAAGTTTGTTAGAATTGAATAGGCTCCGAAACTACTGAATCGATAAAAAAATCGTTCATCATTAAAAAACTTGCTATTCAGGGAGTGATATAGGCTAATTATAAGTTATCGAAATAAACATTTATTATTATTAATATTTATTATCATCTATATTTAATCCCAGAATTCCCAAGGGAACGGGAACTACGCAGATGAAACCGCGAGGCTCTGCTAGTGTTAAGTTGTTCAGCTCAAATATTAAAAAAAAAAAACGTTAAGCATACATCTAAATTTCAACAAGTAACAGTAACACCTATACGTATATTAAGTACATATTTGATTTCAGAGAAATTACCCACAGTGTAGAACTATAATAACCGAAAATTTTATATTTTTTACCAACTTCAAAACAAGGAGGAGATTCTCAATTCGACTGTATTTTTATTTATTTTTTATGTTTTTTACCTCAGAACTTTTGACTGGGTGGTTCGATTTTAATGAGTCTTTTTTTATATGAAAGCTGGTGCTTCCCCTGTGGTCCCATTTTAATTTTGTTTATTTCCGAAATGGGATCCATGAAATTCATGAAAAAACTATAAAAAATTAAGTCGGTTTATAGTTTTTGTTACAACAAAATTAATTATTATTTAGCCTACGTCCCAACGCAGGGCAGTCCTCCTGTCAACAGAAATTCAGATTGAAGCTAGTATATCACTAATAATATAAATGCGAAAGTTTCGATGGATGGATATTTGTTACCTCTTTACGCCAAAACTACTGAACGGATCGGCTGAAATTTTGCATACAGGTTATACTTATCCTGGAATAGGCTACTTCTTATCCTATAAATCAGTTCCTGTAAACGTTTCCATACGAAAAACGCGTGTGAAGCCGCGGGGCAACTAGTTGTTAATACGCTAGTAAATGATGTATCAATAGACCTCTGAGGTGCAGTGGTAGAAGGTCTGCCTCAGACTCGGGTTCGATTCCCGCCACGATTGTTATAATAAGGGACAAAATCACAAAAATATGTGCTATGATGCGGAACGACCACTCGACCCCCTCCCTCCCTGTGTCCCTCGTAAAGGGATGAAACGTTAGTGTTCTTCCAACACAAATAAGGTTCGTAGTTAACCCGCTTACATCCGTAATGAATTCGTCAAACAATATGTTGGTTGGTGGTAGAGTTTTCCCAGCTTTAGAGGTAAAAACCAAGCCCTCTAGCATTTAAAACTTGTCTGGGTTTTCGCCTATTTATTCTTTCCCCGCCCCAGCAGCGAATCTTGTTCGCTACTAATAAGCCACTTGTACGATTTAATAACGTATGTGGTACCATTGTTATCGGCAGAAGAGCTCGCAATGACAATTAGTACTCGCTGGGAACATGATAAATTCATTTTTCGCGAAGTATCTGCGTAATTTTGATATTCATAAGCATTCCTGCCTTGGGTGGGACATGGAGTATCATTAGTATGTTGGAAATGTTCAAGAATTTTATGAATAAGTCTTGTTCGCGTTGATTTTTAATGTTGACTTGGGTTGTAGTTTTGATTTTTCGGGTAGTTTTATAGTACACCTATAATAAATAACCTGGCTGCTTAGGGTTCTTAAACACGGACTGCAAGTTGCCATCCTCAACCTTAACCTCAACAGCCTGTACCTATTGGTCCACTGCTGGACGCAGGCCTCCCCCTGATAAGCACCTTATTAGCGTTTATCAAATGGGGGGTAATGCCCATCTTCACGCTGGGCAGGCGGGGGGCGCTGCTGCCCGCCCCCTCAGTGGATATCCTTTAGTCGCCTCTTACGACACTCATGGGAAGAGATGGGGTGGTGCAAATTCTAAGCCAGCACCACACAGCTACTACTGCAAGGCAACTGCAGTCGTCGACTACAGTTGATTGCTGTCAATCTCAACTGCAGATGACCAAGAACTCAAAATAAGTGTCTCAAAAAACTGTGGAACCACTATTGGGCAAAAGCTGGAGGCTATGCATTTCACCTTGCAAACATTTGGGTTCAAGGTTTAAATATTAGTAATTTAGTCTGTCGTATTCAAAGGTGAACGAACCAGCCGACATTTTGAAATCTACGAGAAACGCAATCTCTATCATCCGGAAACAAGGGCAATGCAAGTTGTCTCTGTGCCTTGCATAACTACGCTCCAACCACACGGAGCACTTGAACCCAACAATCCTCGCGAAAAAGTGTAAAAAGAAACATTTATTCCACGTGAAGTGTCCGCGGCACGGTACTGACGAGTGGCGTCAGGCGCCATTTTGAAGCGACAGACGCCATTTTGAAGCGTCACCGTCGAGTGCCGTCCTTTTACCCCATTCAATGATTAGTCACTGTGACCTGTCATGATGTCTGCATACAGTAAATGTTAAACATGCGACTGTTATTGTTGCAAACGGGTGCTTGCTATAATTTAAGGTTGGGTTAGAATTAGAAGTGAGGTTAGGTGACGTTTGATGGTGACTGTCCCTATGTGGCTCGAAAACCCAGTAGGTACCTATCATTTGTGATGATCGGGTGATTATCGTGACACATTATTATTGTTACAAGTAATTCTCTCTTTTATTTTACTATAGAAACTTTCGTAGTTTGACGAATTCATTATGAATGTAAGCGGGTTAACTACGAACCTTGTTGGTGTTGGAACCAACGCCCTGAAGATGTCCCTCGTTAAGGGATGAAACGTTGGTGTTAATTCTCTCTTATTCTGTTTTCGTTATATTTAAGTTCGACATTCAAATTGCAAAAACTCAGACAATTCGAAATTTTGTCGGGAGTATTGTATTTTAAGAAGTCGATCCCCAATCAGTCTGCTAAGCGTGGTGATGGTCAAACCACCTAGTTTGAGGGAGACAAGTTCAGTATTTTAAGTAAGAATGCTGAATATAACATAGTATGTTCAGCAGTGGAATAAGAATTGAGTCTCCATACGAGATATGGATATCTAAGTGCTTTTTGTCCTGCTTCTAGGTTTGACGAAACGCAAGACTATAAAATCGAGATATCTACACAATCTATAAAAGTTATTCATTTTCAGGCACGGAGTTGTGAGTGTATCACCGCCAACTTCCTGACTGCGGGCAGTTACTTCGAATATTTCTTGCAAGAAAAATCAAAATAACAACTTCGAAACGAACCGGGATGTGACCCTGGGTCAGGTAGGTCTGCCGTCCTATCTCGGAGTATGTGAGTTTATACCTGTGTTTGCGCAAACACTCGGACACTAAATATGTCATGCGTACTAGGCTAGTGTCTATTGAAACTATAGCCGCCCGCTGTACCTAAAGATTCGGCTAGGAGGACCATATTCATAAAAAAATATGAAAATTCTTATGGCCATTATCTTGAAAAGAGATATATATATATATATATAAAATGAATATAATCGCATATAATCTTGAAAAACTAAACGATGGATTGATTGAATGAAACAGTGCCGCCAAACAGAGGTTTCATATCTAAAACATACACCAAGACAGTTCAAATACAAATACTTATCTCCCAAGATCCTGTTTGCATAAAAAACACCTTGAGGGTAAACCATGAAAAACCAAGCAGCTAGCAGCATTGATCCCCGTACATTATTGTATCTATAAACATTTCAATTGCGACCGCGGCCTATGCGGAAGATGGGGTGGCTGGCTCCCTGATGGTAATCAGGAATTTTATATTCATTCCTGAATTACTTTAAAATTCCCACGTATAAGCTGACGACCTCTGTGGCGCGGTGGGCGAAGGTCCGCTTGCGACGCGGAAGGTTGCGGCTTCGATTCCCGCCTCGGGACAAATATGTGTACGATGTTTTCTATGTTTAATGAAAATATCAATCTATGTAGTGTATTGTTGTATTATGTATCAGTTATCTAATCTAGTACCAATAACAATATGAATTGTCCAACATTATATAAAACATGTCATGAATTAAATGAAAGGAGTTTATCTATCAACTTACTGATAAAAGTATTAACCGATCGATTTACTAATGATAACCTACTAGGTTATTTTTCGAAAGAAGTTATTTTTCCTTTCTTTCTTTTTATTTAATTTACCAACCAGTTTCTGTTATAGTAACCATAGGTAAAGTACTTATAGGTAAGTTCTTATTATTAATGCCATGGTCGACATCCGAAAAACTTACCAATACGCAACACTTCTAGCAGCTAAATTCCTCCTCTAGTAGGTACCATTTCAAAGTTTAAATACCTGAAAATATGAAATAAATACACATTGGTACAAATTATTTCTGTATAAGAAATCTCAATACAAGACTTAATTATTTAGGTAAATATATTTTCTTTCTTCTATTATTTTAATCTTGACCTACATATAACACATATAAGGGGTAAACATTCATTTTTGTTTTCTAAAATTTTTGGATAAGGAATAGGAATAAAATATTTTATTTTTTTAGACAGATCTTAGGTACATACTACTTAGGTATACATACATATTATGATTAATGAAACACCATAAGGATGCGTCCAGATTATGTAACATACCACAGACATTAAAATCGCGTCGACATTATAAGACATGTTAAATAACTATGTTATATTAATATAATGCATATTTTGTTACTCAATCTGCACTTCAAGGTTCAAACAGCTGCATTATAAGTGATTCCTATACGTTACAAAGAGATAGCTACTCCAAAATCCTACACAAAAAGATTTTTTCACAGGCAAAGATGATACCTAAATTCCTAATTATAATACCGAGTCGCACGGATCCTGGCAATCCGGGTCGAACTTGGCTTATTATTTTTGCACAGGTAATAAAATAAATGATTTTTCCCTTTTTCATCACTGGCAGTAATCCGACCGCGGCTGTTTGGGCTCGACCACGTTCGCTTTAGTGATGGGATAGGATCAGAGTTTCCACTCTTATTTTAAAGTAAGAAAAGCGCAAAAGAAACTCTTGAAAGATACGTATCCTCGACGTCAACAGCCTGTATTGGGTCCACTGCTGGACCTCCCTGATAAGCGCCTTATTGGCGTTGGTCTCATTGGGAGGTAATCCCCACACTGGGAATGCGGGTTGGGGATCGCAGTTACGGTGATCGCGGTACGGTGGTAATTTGCCTTTTTTAAACACTTATATGTTTAAACACAACCACCGTTTTCAGTAGAGTTCGATCTGTATTTAAAGTGCGATAAGTATCTTCTAAGTAGGCGTTTGGAAGAAAAATCATAATAGGTGTTAAACACTACGGTTACAGGTACGGTTAAATTTTACCGTTCCAATTAAATCCGATCAATACAAGAGAGCATTCAGCGGACAGACTGACCTTTATCCATTCAATGTCAGATGTAAACTTCTTTTTCATAAACGCGTTTAAAAGGCAGTGAACGGTGAAATTAGGCTTACAGCTGCACTCAGAGACATTAAAAAATGATTACTTAAAACTATCACTTACTAAAGATTTCAATACAAAACCTTTACGTAACATTGACGTCTCTGAGTGCGGCGCTCAGTGTTTGACAGCAGTATAGGTACAATATTTTTAAACAACCAAGAGTTTGGTTGTTTAAAAATTACTGTATAATGTATATAAAAAGGCCTACGCAACCCACACCCCATCCCTAGTTTTCGTTTTATTTAACACCGTCGCTCGTCGTCGACAATAATTCCATCTGCATACATATCGGCCGTGAGAACGGGGCCTACCATAGATTACTTTGTTCCCTTTGAGGGGGTAACTCGATACTGTTTTACTACTCTACCTACTGTTTGGACATTTTTAGGATTTTGATCTGAGTTTAAAAATTGACAATATTATTTTTGGAATCTTCAACGTAAAAACATTATGAAGGAATCACTTTGTCTAGCCTCTAGGTATAGCTAGACTTTAGCTTATTAAAATAAATAAATAAATAATGTTAGACAACCCCACACAGCATCATATTATAGCCCCAAAGTAAGCTGTAATTGACGTGTGGGTTAACTGTGCGAATTGTCTAGCAATATTTATTTATACTGCAGTTAGCTCAATTGCCTTAATTGTAAATACTAGTTCTAATTTATTTTATTTGATTGTATTTTTTTACAAAAATGACTAAGTAGGTTACTTACATTTAAAATTGCGTATAAGTGAAAGATATCAAATAATATCCCATTTTTGGGATACTATTTGGCGCCAAAGACCAAGATATTATTTGATTCAGAAATTACCCATAGTGTAAACTATAATAACCAAAAATGACCATTACTCTATCTACTTTCTCTACAAATAATATAAAACTGACGACATTTCCCCACATACCGTATCATTACAGCACAAACACCCCAATTTTCTCTCGCAGTAACAAATATGCGATCTTTTCCCTTTGTTTGCTCCCGAGATGATTATCGATTGAGTTGCTCAGTTTACAAGTTAGGAGGCTGATAATGTGAAGCTGGGATGCGTACAGGTAACAGAGTGAGATGTGTATAGAGATGATTGCTGTGACAACGGTTTTTTTAGTGTGCTTCGAAAGATTTTTAAGATGGTTCGTAGTAAGATGCTAAATCTTTCGTAATTCAAAAACCAATGTTCTCTTCGGCTTCGCTTTTAGAATTACGAAATTTTTTGCTGTGGAACAGAATAATGGTTCGATTGCATTTACGTAGCGACTTTTATTTCATAACCATTTTTATGTGAATCATTCCCGGCGCGTTGCGTTCTGCTGAAGTACAACAAATAAAGAAATAGACTGACAAAATATCCGCAAGTCACCAAAACCAGATTTATATATTGTTTGATCTTACAGAGATGCGAAACGACAGGAGATATGGATGACACCACGAAAAGACAATCTCTATTATTATGAAAGTTTGCTCTGTGATAGATCTATGCTTGAGAGACGTTTATGCCATAGAAAAGCGTAACTCAAGCAGAGATCGAAGACTAAGCAAACTTTTATCATACGAGCCTAAGAAGAAACACTAAAAAGTCTCCGAACAAAAGCGCAGATTTTCCATGCGTGGGAAGCTATTTACAAATTGAATTAATCCGAAAGTAACTTAAGATATAAATTATAACCTATTTTTAGGAACTTATCTATCATGCTTGTGAAATTTTACTTTATATGGGATTGTAATAATAAATACTTTTTCTTTTACTCCTATGATCTTAACTAGTTTCACAGAATGCCTGCGTAGACAGAACACGGAAAACGATCTGTTGACATTTGTAAGTCTCGAATATGCTTATTAGCTACAGATCAGAACGCAACTTCGACGGTGGCGGTATTACCAGCTCCGTACCAAATTCGTGCGTTCCCCGAGCGCGCGTTTTTCGCGGGGTATTATCAATTATTAAACATCAGCATGGAAATAGCACCCTAGAGTCCGCTACCCCTACTTGTATTAAATATTCGTGGATTACGTAACGTGGTGGGCCGCTTCGGCAGCCGTGAAATAGCTTTCGGTTTTCTGCAAGTTATTAGCGGGATTTGCATGTTTCTGATTTATTGTATTATTTTTGGAGTCTCAAGAGGCCAGGGTGTTATGATTGGCTCTTGTTCTAAGCCTGTCTTGTGGGGTGTCATGGGAGTCTATTAATTTTTATGATTTATCATTTTTCCTGTTGCATCTATTGTACTTGGATCCTCGTTTATATTTAGGGAGCAACAACAAAATCCGTACTACAATATTATTAACGAGAATCTGTTATCTATCTGTTCGTCTGTCTGTTAGCTGTTGGAAATAACAAAGGGTACTTTTTATCCGGGGAATAAGAAAACCTACGAAAAATGACTACTGGCAGAAGTGGGTATTATTCTAATTCGATCATCGTTTACGTTTAGGAAAGTTACATCAAAATTACTAAATTGACGACCCATTTCGCCCGAAAGATCTTTTTGAAGACCGGTGTGGCGCGGCGGGCAAAGGTCCGCCTGCGACGCAGGAGGTTGCGGGCTCGATTCCCGTCTTGGGACAAATTATTGTACAATCTGCAAATATTTTGTTCTGGGTAATTCTACGTACTTATAATAATATAATAAAAAATATCTATCATTGAAATGTTTTGTATTATGTATATCAGTCATCTCGTACCTTATTTATTTATTTATTTATTTATTTATTACACAAAATCCACAGCTCTCTTAAATAAAAGTAACTTAACTTAAGAATATCACTTACAGCCAATAACGGATTTACATTTTATAAAAGAATTAAAACTAAAGACGACAGTCACCAATCAATGTTGTCGGAATTATTATACATTATACATACCATACATTACAGTAAAACAAACATAACTATTGAAATAAAGTACATAATAAATACCCAAACACAAAACTAATTTCAAATGGAAAAATCAAAATTATACATATAGATAACAAAATTATAGGTTCAAATAGAGAAGTAAGTAAAATAATTAAGAAAAAAATACACGCAATAAAAATAAAAAATAAAAATAAAAACAGAATATAAACCACCTATGAAACGGTAATCTCATCTGAGAGCTTTTGCAATAGATCACGCTTAAATAATACTCTACTGTTAGAGAAAATATCTAATGAATGAAACATATTATTGAAATTTCTATGAAGCCGGGTCACCGGTGAATAATGTGCATAATTTGTTTTGGTTGTCATAACGGCGAAAAATTTTGAACATGTATGTCTAGTCCTAGTTCGTGGTGTATTCAGGCGTAATAATTTGGAACATAGATCTTGAGAGTCAATATACCCATTGCATATACCGTGCAGGAATGACATATCCGCGATAACTCTTCTATTTTTGAGATTCGTTAAACGATGGTAAGCACATGCTGCTTCGTATTCATTAAAGCTCGTATAGCATCTGTAGTTAAGATTTCTTATAAACTTACTTTGAATACTTTCGAGGTTCTGTACATAGGTTGTGTAATGTGGGCTCCATACCACAGAACAATACTCTAAGGTACTTCTTACAAAGCAATAGTATAACATTTTGACACATGCTAAGTCGGTGAATGGTCGGCTTACCCGTAAAATAAACCCTAGACTTTTGTAGGCTTTGTTGACTATAGCATCTATATGTTCAGAGAACATAAGTTTTGAGTCCATAATGACGCCAAGGTCCCTTACCGAGTTGACTCTACTCAGAAAACAGTTATTAATTCGGTAGCTAAATTCTATGGGGCAAACTTTTCGAGTAAACGAGATAGTTGAACACTTTTTAATATTAACGTCAATACGATTATTAGCGTAATATTGGCCTAATCTATCAATATCTTTCTGAAGGTTTTCACAATCTAAACTATTAGTTATCTTCATGTATATCTTTGTATCGTCCGCAAACATTAGGTAACTAGCTGATTCGAAGCATTTACCTACGTCATAAAGGTACGCTGAATACAGAAGCGGGCCCAGAATGGAGCCTTGAGGCACCCCAGACGGAATTTCCATAAAATCTGAACAGTATCCTCCTACAACAACCGCCTGAGACCGGTTGCGCAGGTAAGATTCCATCCATCTCAATAGGTTACCGCGAATACCGAGTTGACAGAGTTTGCGCAAAAGTATGATGTGATCTACGCGGTCAAACGCCTTCTCAAAGTCCGTGTAGATGACATCAACCTGAGAGCCTCCGTCCATACCATTGGCTACATGGTCGAGAAAAGTCACTAAGTTAGTTGCAGTTGACCTGCCTTTCATGAAGCCATGCTGCTCAGTTGGGATGCACACAGATATAGCAGGGTATATGTGGTCATGAACTACCTTTTCAAATAATTTACTTAAAACGTTAAGTATTGATATAGGGCGGTAGTTTTCAACAGATGTCTTGAGACCTTTTTTATGAATCGGCACAATGTAAGCTCTCTTCCAAATATTGGGGAAGTAACCTTGCTTCAAACATCTGTTGAAAAGCATCGCTATCGGTACCGACACAGTAGCTGCACATTTAGCAAAAAACATAGGTGGGATCATGTCACTACCCGCCCCTTTAGATGTATCGATGTTCTTAATGAGTTTATTTATATAGATTTTGCTTACCACTACATCATGAATATTATTAAAATTTAGGCCATCATTAATGGGATCAAAAGTATAAACGCTTAAAGGGTCAGTAAAGTTCTTCTCAAAAAATACATTAAACGCATTGCAGATTTCGTTTGGAGAATTTAGTGTAGCATTATTATAGGTCATCTGCTGAGGATAGCTAGTATTGTTATGTCTTTTTGATTTAATGTAAGACCAAAAGAATTTAGGTTGAACTTTTATCTTTTGTTGTGAGTAGTTTACGTAAGACTTAAAACATTCAGCCTGCAGTACCTTTTGTCTTTGCCTTAACTCTGCGAATTCAGCATAATCTATAGGATTGTTGTGTCGTTTCCAATTACGGTGAGCTTTATATTTTTCTTTTATTAGATTTATGAGAGCCCTACTATACCATACGGGATATATATATGAACCAGAACAGCGAACTTGAGGGACAAAAGTTTTTATGGTATTATTTAAGATTGTATAAAACTTTGTTATGACATTTTCCATATGACTATCTTCCTCTATAAATGACCAATCACACTCTTGCAATGATTCATTAATTTTATCATAATTTGCTCGGTTATACTGATGCTTTGTACGTGAATGAGGCTTTAGGGGTGGAACTAGGATATCGCTGATTATTATAGAAAATGAAGGATGCGCAGAATCTTCTTTGACAAGAGGGATTAATGATCTAGATATAGTAACCGGCGTACTAGAAAATATCAAGTCCAAAGTGTTATTGCTCTGGTTTATGAGTTTATTGTACTGGGTCAGCCCGATATAACTTGTTTGGGAGATTAGACTAGCCGCTGCGTTTTGCATGTCTACGGATCCTTTTTTTGCAACTAACGGTTCATCAGGTTGCCAGTTTACGCAAGATAAGTTAAAATCGCCAGCTATTAAAAAGTTATCACCATGATGAGCATTACAAAATTGGGATACAAACTCAATGAAAGCCTGTGTTCTTGATGGAAGAAGCGAATTAGGAGGTATATATGCGAGTATAATATGCAGGTTATTCGTCGCACCGATTGCAGCAGATGGAATGGTCACGACCATACATTCAGGGTCTTGTGTTTGCCATTCAAGTCTGGCGGATGCCTGCAAATGTGGAGCACACAATATCATAATCCCTCCCCCTAAAGTTGCTCGATCGTTACGATATACAATATACCTACTATCACACAATTCTGAGTTCAAAATACCATCGCAGAGCCATGACTCTGTTACAAGTATAGCATCCCAATCATTCAATAACAAGTTATTATAAAAATCTAGGGTCTTAGTCCGAAGCCCCCTAACATTTTGATAAAACACCTTAAGTTTTTTCATTGAATCTAACATTGTAAACAATTAGTGTAGTCGGGTATCCGACTACGGTACATTAATTCAATTATGAATAATAATATGTTCAAGTTATAAAGTCGGATACTTTCAGTATAATTTACGCGGAGTATTTTATAAATTTTAGTATGTTTATAGAAGTTATAGCATAGTAATGGTAAGAGTGTATTATCTGTAAAAAATATGCTACTTGTAGCTTCATTCAGTTGAAACAATGTATAGCGATATGTATAAATGAAATAAGTGTATAAGTGTATAGTAGTAGAAGTATAGAACAGTTTACATAACATTGAGTTAGAAAGGCGTGCAAATTCATAGCAAAAGCTTTCACATAGAGTTAGATACCAGTAGTCTAGATATTTACCATGAAAAGTTAAACTATTTTCGTAAGGTCCGAGGTAGTGGCAATGAGAATCGGAGGAGAAGTTTCGTTTTTTCGAACAAAAATACGACAGTTTTTTGTCCATATAAATTTGTAGTTAACTTCTTTAGCCTTGAGTTTAGCAGAACTCAACAATTGCTTATTATCCTTAGTCAGATGCTCATTAACATATATTTTACTGGACTCTCCTCCGATTCCAATGTCTTTGGCAGTCATGTTCCGGATTTTTCGAGCTGCTGCGATTATTTTGTCCTTGACAGCACGCTGCCTCAGCCGGGCAACTACTGGGCGCGCTCGCGACGCGCTCTCAGCCCGCCGCGGCTGCACTCTATGAGCGAACTCCACCTCCGATGGCTCGATGAGTACACCGATATGCTGTGAAAGTTTTAACACAAGTTCCGTAGCCGATTCATTTCTATCCTCGGGTATACCGGCTATCTCTATGTTTTGCAGTCTAGCCCATTGCTGCTGCTTAAGGTTTTCTTCCTCCAGGGTCTTCATACGAGCTGAGCATACATTTAAACCTTCCTTGAGAGTCTTGTTTTCTTCCCTAAGGCATTTCAGTTCAGTAGAGGTGTTACTCAAATGTTTTTTAAGCTCTACTATTTCTTTCTTTAGGTCCTCGTACTGGGTGCTGACGTAAGCAATGGAGTCTTGAAACTCAGTGCACTGAACACTTATACCCTCAAGTTTGCCTGAAATATTTTTCTTAATTGAACTTTCAATCATATTCTGCATCTCTTGCCTCATCTCGTTTCTCCAGATCACCCTTAACTTGTCCTCGGTTATGTAGTCAGCAGCGGCCTTCAGGGACCCTGCAGCAGGGGGTAGTTCCGCTGTTTCGGACGCAGCTGTCACTTTCAAAGCTTCCGCCTTTTTTCTCGTAGTCATACTAGAAGGATTCTGGCTGCTTGAATCTACATCCGACTTGGACGGATCCGTACGCACTGGCGTGTTAGTGTTGCCAGTCTTCGGTTGCTTACTCTTGCACTCCATACATCTCCACTTTAGTTTTCCTTCTTGGTTAAGTTTCCGGTAGCGTTTCGGTGATAGGTCGGCACATTGTAGGTCATATTTTTGCTTACAGCCGAGACAGTTCATGCATTCCTTTGTTACAATAGGCGAACGGCAACCATCGCAAAAATTCATGGCGCAGATGTACAGATCTTTCCGGTAAATAACAGAAGAAGACGCAAACGACCTTTGAAAGAGATTGATAGTCAAATAATTTAAAACGCGTTTAAAACGCAGTCGTAAAACTCGTAAATGCACGTTATCGTAAGTGTCATACGACCGCTAATTGCTTGCCGCGGGTACGAGGTGCAACAACTACGTCACAGTGGGCGCTCTGCGAGTTGAGGTAGGTCCGGGTTTAAGGAATGCACCGACGATTCACAAAATGTTTTTGCTAATAGCTCACTGGTTTCGGAATGGAATTAATTGATACAAATTCGAGCGAAAAGATAGCACTCGCTTCTTTAAGATTATACCAAACACACTTATGAAAACTTGTTGTAAATGTAGGTTTTAGATAAAAATAACCGCACAAAAAGGACAGCGTGGCGACTTTGGTGACAGTCGTCGACGAAAAAGCTTCCCGCAACTCCAGCTCTGCTTAGCTTGGGGCTAGATGATGATGTGCGAATTATTCAGCATTATTGTCTATATTAATACAATATTATAAAAAGGAAAGATTTGATTGTTTGTATTGAATAGGCTTCGAAACTACTAAACCGATTAAAAAAATTCTTTCATCATTAAAAAGCTTAGTTTTCAGGGAGTGACATAGGCTATATTTTATCCCGGAATTCCAACGGGAACGAGAACTACGCGGGTGAAACCGCGACACGCTGCTAGTTACTAATACCTTCACAACGGCACCCTAAACAAAAGCTGCCTTATTGAAACATTTCGAGACGTTGTTGGTTGCAATTGGCTAATAGCTCGGTTCAGCCGGTATGCAATTAGCTCTCAGGTATTGTGATGAAGGAACGCGGTCGGGAAGACACGCCGGAGTCAGGTAATTCTGAATATTCGCTAACTGACAAAGAGATTTGAGGACTAGCTCCTGACCGTGGCTTGGTTCACACCTTGATGAAAATTATATTCAAAAACGCTTCATTTTCTTACATACAAAAATAAATGTACATACGTACACTTAGAAAAGGTAAAATTATATAATTGAGTATGTTTGAAAAACTGACATCAATTATTTGGTTTTCTTACTTATGCTATTGTTAAAACTGGACCAAATTGAATTAGGCGACAAGGAAGCATCAGCTTTAAAAAAAAAGACGTGTGGCACTCGGGGACTGCCGCGGTAAAGCTATTGCAATGCCATCTAGAGGCGAGTTGCTGAACTAAAGAGACAAACGTCAAGGTTTTTTCATTACGGAATTTCTGTATTCGGTCCCCGCGCTCAAGGCCTGCGATAGAAGCTATGCAATAGCTTAAAAGAATCATCGAAATCGGATCCCCCAGTCAAAAGTTCTGCGGTAACAAACATAAAAAACAATCGAATTGAGAACCTCGTCCTTTTTTTGAAGTCGGTTATCTAGTACCCATAACTCAAGCGCTTAGCTTGGAACTAGATAATGCTGTGTGAATTGTGTAACATTATTTATTTAATTATTTATTATTATTGCATTGAAAATTCATTAGATTCTTACTATTGGGCGATGGCGACTTCTTCCAAAGCAGAGACGAGAGAAAATGTTAATACAGTAAAATTTAACACTTTTTCACGCTAGACGCTGGTCTACCTGAGACCAGCGAGCTCCTTGCTGATCATTCTGAAGTTGGGCAGTAAGTGGGAAATCCTCTATCCCAACAGCCCGTGTTGGACGCAGGCCTCCCCCGGACAAGAACCTTATTGGCTTTTATCACATGGGGGTAATGCCCATAATCCCCATGCTGGGTTTGCGATCGCAGTTCGGTGGTAGAATAAATTCACAGGAGACGCTGCTGCCCGCCCCCAGTGGATATCTCTTAGTTGTCTCTTACGACACCGGGGGTAAGAGTGGTGTAAATTTTAGCACCACACCGCCATGTGGGAAATACTAGAATCCAAACCTATTTCGCTATAATTCCTACGCGACTTTACGGAAACCTGGGATATATCTGCTAGGGTACCTACCCATTTCCATGAAGGAATCACTGACGGAGATTTTTATTCGATATTTCCTTGCATATCTGGAGAATTAAGGTGAAATTCATCAACAGGTAACAGGGTAGGTACATTTCTTCTTAAAAGGACAGGACTGTTTTGTTTTTTTCTTTATTGTTTTTATAATAATTATTTTTTTTCACTCCTTCTCCGCAAGCAAGCAACCTTTTCAGCTTCTACATGCGAGGACATATAAATTGTTATAAGTTAGTATCTAAGATTATTCCTAAAGTATGTAAAACTGTTTGTTCTCCGAATAAAGCAAAATAAAAAATAAATAAAATGTCCATCCCATGAACAAATTACAATCGATGGCAAGTATCTTCCATTCAATTTTCTAGTCCATTTCCAAAGCATAATTAAATCTGTCCACGCCACCTCCTAGGGGGTGACCGTTCACCGTTAAACTCCAGGATCCTTATCAGATGAATTTGCGCGATTCCTTAATAATCTATTAGATATTGCGTTTTACGATTGTCATTTCGGGGGTTGTTTTGAGAACTCGTAAACCGCAGATTTTGAATTAGTGCGAGTATTTATGGATGCCTTAGATTTGTTTCCTTTTGGGTATCATTACAAAGCTTATCTGGTTTAGGAGCCTAACTTCCGAATATTCAAACGTAACTTAGGTCCGTATTATGAAAGACTGCTTTGTCGTAGATCTCTGCTTGAATAACGTTTATGCCATAGAAGAGCGTTGATCAAGCATGGATCGATGACTGAGCAAGGTTTTATCATACGAGCCTAAATTTAAGACACATTAATTTTGCCAAAATCAAAAACAAAATAGAATACTAAATAGAAGTTATAAGTAGGTAGGTAGGTACATTTACATAGGCAATACAGGTAGAGAATAGGTAGGCAGCTATAATACTATATAAATTTAATTTATATAAGTCTTAACACTAAGATTTATGAACTTCCCATGTCTATATTTTTCAAGGAAAACTGTCATGATTTGAGAATAAGATGTGTTTGAGTATTCGGCGGTAAAAGTACCTTATGTATTTACTCTATGTCTGTTAACTATAAAGGATTCGAATTAGAGATCACAAAAAAATATTCCACTCTAATATTGTGCCTAAATAGGTAAGTACCTAACTTAGTTTGTCTCACTTTCTCGACTAAATAGGTTCTAATTAAAATTGCAAAATTGTACTTCTGTGTCTTTTTCACTTTAGAAAAACGCATAAAGCCGCGGCCAGAAGTTAGTTATTAAGTATTTATCGCGTACGATATTGACCAATCAAAAGCTAAACAAACTCTGAAATCCCCAATGTTCCTGCAACGAAACAGCTCTCAAATCTCTTAAAGCAATTTACTGCCGTTTATAACATTACCCAAACATCTGTTGTGAGATAATCAAATTAATCCATCTACTTGCAGATCGAAACGTCAGCCCGGACCTGTACTGAAAATAATTTCGAAACACGACCAGCTTCAATAGAGACTACACCATCTCGCGTAAAGCTCAAGTTTTAAGGACTACAGAGTTCTGATTTGGTTGGTTGAGGGAAGCATTATGATGGATAGGTTGCCGACCCGTTGGTCTTTTGACACCTCCATCGTTCAGTTCCTGGTGATCATTCTTTGAGAGTGCTGGTCCGATTGGCTGTATTACTTCCTTGTTGGACGGCAACTATTGGGCTGATTGATAGAGTGTCGAGGTTACTTCCAATAGATTTAGGGTATTTTCTTATTGAATTGATTTGGAAGAGTTATGAATAAGGGTTGGAATGGTTGATTTGTTTAGGGCTGTTAAAGAAAAAGTGTATTCTGTTGTCATAGCATAGCAATCTGTTTATTCGTAGTTTTATATGAAGATAGGGTTTTTTATGTCAAGGTTGAAATTACTGGTTATAATATTTCGTCTCAATATGGATAACAGAGCGGGAAACGAAATTTAATATTATTTCTCAATTATTCATTAAAGAAAATTATGGTTTATAAATTAAACTCTAGCTCTTGTCGGTGCAATAATGCAATTTCCTCTACTTTCCTCTTTCTTATGCGGTCTCTTTTATTTCATTTTACGATATGACAGCAGTTTTCTCCTTGACCTGACTCCTATACTTAATTCTTAGTTTACCCCCTTCTTTATCTTCCTTGTACTTTCATCCATGATTCCATCTACGATATTGCTTATGAAGCTGTGAAGTCGAATAAGATGTCCAATTATTCTCTTTCTATTTTGAAAGATGTTCATCAAAAGCCAAAAGTAGTACCTTCAGCAAACTCATTTGCATGTCTAATTTGTAAGAGCAGTATCCTCGCAAACCTAATCCCATAAACATTCAATTTGAAGAGGACAGGTCGACATTCCACACTAGCGTACGAGACACCGACAGAATCCAATAAGACCCCACTCGCCACCAATAAACACAAAACAGAATTTAATATAGAACCGCAACAATCGTATACAAACATACATATTTTCCGTGGAAATAATACAACGGTAGTAATTGAATCGGCCTCAGGCGTACTCGGGGTTCAAGTCGTTAACGTTCTTGAGGGTTCCGCTACCCTAGGATATGCACTAGACGTACTGCTACAAAACAAACGCTCGAGGGAGACAAAGATACCACTAGCCAGAAGCTAGAGCGAGAGAGGATGTATAGAAAGTGTTTATAATAAACAAAGGATGGAGTTCTTATTGGTAGTAGGGTTTAATAGACTATTGGACACCCGTGGAAATTTCACCGGTGGAAGACAGGGCACAAATTGTGGGGTTGTGTTAATACCGATGCTCGGGCCGATTTGGCCGAGAGCGCATTAAGACGGCCTTTGATGTGCGGACGCTGGGCGGTTAATTAAATGTAGATGTTATCTTTTGGACGATGGCTGATTTTACAGTTTTTGATGTGTTCATCGGAAGGGTTGATTTTCGATTTGGAGGATTAACTCAATATTTGCTTAGAGGTCTAATGAGGAAGTTGAGTAAATGTTCTTGTTGTCTTTGTCCTGCAACGTGTAAATTATTGGATCTGATCTAAAGACCTTTCTCTTCTCTAGACAGATTTTTATGGTAAGATGTGAAATCGTTTATCTTGACAGCGGTCCAAGCGGGAAATTTTACATAACATTAGAGCGTTGAAACGTTTCCATGCAAAATAGAGTAACGCAAACTTTGTAGTAAGTCGATGGCAGTTCACACTCAGCATACTGGAAGGCTTTAAAGGATTTCACAACGGCAGCTATAATGTATATTAATGTACATTACATCCCTTCATATTTCATACATGTAAAAATATACATTAAGCTGCCGTGTGTGAAGTCCGAAGCAATTTCGATCGAGCCCAACACTTCACTTCTGTCATCAAGTGTCAATTTGCAGCTAATAGATTTAGATGAACCGCAAGCCGCAATCAGCCGATATCCCGACCACTCGATAAGGTGTTATCAACCGCCCTCAGGGCAATTTATAGGGAGTTAATAGTACCCTTCAATGAGCAAGGGCCTAGTTATGGAACTTACTGCCCTTAAGATGAGTTCGATTAGCGTTTATGAATGTTATCTCCGGAACTTGGTTGCGTGTAGGTTGTGTAGCGAGGTTGGAATGAACAGTTTGGCAAGTCATAAGTGAAATCGGGGGATTTTGCCCTAGGACCTAGGGGGATTTTGGAAGTGGTTTTTTTGTATAATGTGACACGAATGTAATCTGGTATTTGACTGTGCTTTAAGAAGAATCCTTAGAACAAGTTGCTTTTGTAGTTTTTTTAATCGGTCATTGATCTTATCAGAATATACATAATACATTTTTTTTTACGATTTGTTAAATCTAGCACAAGACTTGGTTTGAAAAGAAACCTTAAAACAAGTTGAATTTGTAGTTTCGTTAACGAAAAATATAATATCTATTTAATACCACTATAATGGTAATATTAGGTATATCAGTTATGTAGTCTCCATAACACAGCTCTGCTTAGTTTGGGGCTAGACGATACTAACTGTGAGCATTAGTTATGCAGCACGAAACTGTGCCTAAATATTAGAAAGCTCAAAACTGAGATCAGAAGATAAATTAGTTGTGTTAGACTTAGATATGCAAAGATTATATTAGTTGATAAGCGATAAGCTTGCTAGTGGTTTCTTTTTCACTTCTTCCGCTAGTGGACATAAAAATTAAGTGAATTAGAGTCAATTGCACCTTATTTCTTGTTTGATAGTAATTAAAAACTGTCTACATGGTAAAAAATTGACTTATCTTGTAATTCTAAAGAAATAAACGATCTGACTCTTACTCAGTGTTAAATAACCGTGATAGTTTTAAAAGTTTTATTGTAAGCTTATCTAAATAGTTCCAATTAAAAACATACACGTACAAAGACACATCTTCTATAGAATAGGTACAAGAACACATGTAGATTGCAGGTGGTATATTAATTTTTCAGACAGTGATGTTCTCAACCGCCTCGAGCGTCGCAGACGGCTGTTCAGACGAGGCGAGGGTTCAGAAGAGTGTTTTTCATCTCTGCGGAAATATGGGAAAAACTATCTGGTAACAGGCTACACATGGTTGGACGAATTGATAGTTTGTGGTTACATAGACTAGGCTTATATATCACACTAATATTATAAAGGCGAAAGTTTGTATGGATGTATGGATGGATGTTTGTTACTTCTTCACGCCAAAACTACTGGACGGATCTAGCTGAAATTTTGCATACAGATAATTCTAATCCTGGAATAAAACATAGGCTACTTTTTATCCCATAAATCTGTTACCGTGGGATGAAAATCATCACCTTTTAATGTTTCCATAGGAACAACGCGTGCGAAGCCGCGGGGCGCAGCTAGTCTTGTATAATATAAAAAGGAATCGCTAAATGTGTTGGTAAGCGCATAAGTCAATAACGCCTGGACCAATTTGGCCAATTCTTTTTTTTAATGTTTGTTGAAGTTCAAGGATGGTTTTTACGGCGAGAAAAATTCTTATAATTGCCGGGAAAACACCTATAAACGTTTCTATACGAACAACGCGTGCGAAGCCGCGGGGCACAGCTAGTATTAAAATAATTTAGCTTAGCATTCTTGTATATCGCAGAGTGATCATTTTTGTTTTATTAAGTGCCTAGCTGCCCCCGGTGGATAACCCTTAGTCGCCTCTTACGACACCCACGGGAAGAGATGGTGCAAATTCTAAGCCAGCACCACACAGCATCACGAAAACCAACCCGTTCCATAACAACAATCAGAACACACAATTAACAACCTTATCACCACCATAACACCTCATATAAAATTCACAGCCAATCAAGCAAGTCGAAAACAGCGCGCACCGAACAATCAATAATCAAATGCGATGAGCTTTAATTACAGCTGCCGAGACATTTGCATATGAAAACCTTGTAATTGATCATTCATAGGAACGGGAGGACGCCTCGGGATATGGAGAAAATATTTGTATACAGGGGGATGGCAATTACAGACAACGTATTTTGGAAACAGGGTCATCATCTTCATGCATAGACTATGATGTCATTCATACTTTTCTGTGAGGACCTCCGTTTAGTTTCGAGACTTTTTTAGCTTCAGAAGTTCATATAGTTTATTTTGTACTAATTTAGCCTTTCTAAAGCACAGTAAAGAGAATTAGGGTCCACTCTATAATGTTGTCTGTTTTATAATAAACTAGTTGCGCCCCGTGGCTTCGCTTCTATAATTTTTTTTGTCACGTCCCTCGGGCACAGGGACGAATATCCTATGTCCGTCTTCTGGTTCTAAGCTACCTTTCCACCAATTTTTAGCCAAATCGGTTTAGATGTTTTTGAGTAGTTTGTAACTAAGACGACTTTCCTTTATATATTATACTTATAAAATAAATGAATAGAATTCAATAAAAGAAGTCAAAAATATGCCTAGTTAGTATTAATCTAGTACCATTAAGCATCAAAACATTCAAAACTGAAATTGTAAATAAAAGCCGTTTTATAAATAAACTTTTATGATGCTTGAAACATTGTAAAAGTCAATTGAGCTGCTTTATCTAGAGCTCCTAGAGATACTTATAGTACCTACACCTCATAATACGACAAATCCTACAGTTCATCCCGAACGTTGCTTAGTATGGGGATCAGGTCTGTTAGTAGCTTAACTGAATTCTCAATCTCTTCTTTCAACTTCATCAGTAGTACAAATTCAAATCGATAGTCAATTCCACCGACAACAGGCACCTTACCCCAGGCAGTAAATATTAAGTGTTAACCTCTCCTTTGCCTAAGCACAGATCAGTACCTACTAACTTTGTCGGCCTAAGATCTGATCAGTGCGCTAGCAACCAGCGATACCATTTATTCGTTTATGGTATTTAAATACAGTGCAATACAGTCTAAATTGTTTTATTTGTTTACCTCTGAAATGAACGAACCCACAATCATTGCATTCATTCAGTGAAGTTCATAGAACCGTCATTACAAGCAGTTCAAATTTGAACATCGGCAGGCAAGTGTGGATGTTTATAGCGCGTCGAAAAGTGTCATTTTTTGTGGAAAAAACTTCATGAAGGGTAAGCTATGTATACATTTTATTATTCTTTACCTATTTTAGAACTGTAATCTACATGAATATAGTTATCAAATGTAACTAGTTTTGAAATATCTTTCGTCAAATGTACTGTACCCTTTGTAACGGCTGTCCGTAACTTATTCCGTTGATGATTTCATACATTTCGCGTATTGTTTTTGTTGAAATAGATATATCATTCAGATGGTAATTTCATTGAGAATATATCATTATATCTAAAATGAGTTATAAATGCGGAATAATTGTGCAAAGTCATTATTTATTACGCATCTGACGAAAATACACGCACACATACACAGTACAAAATGGCGATGTGATGTGTAAATATACGAAGTCACCAATGACGTTATACAGCATGTACTTTTTTCAGGTTCTGTAAACGATGGCATAATGAACATTGGACACAGTTATTACGTTTTAGTTATTTACCCCCTTTTTGACAGGACTCAATATCCCCTGTTGATTGTTTTATAGCTCTTATTTTGTATTGTAATAATTTGTAAGATAAAAGTTATGTAAATATATTAAATTTGTAATGTGAATAAAACCAGTGTTTTTTACATCGTGTGTTTTTTTATAATAAAAGTGATTACCTCATGAAGTTTTGTAATTAGTATATATAATAATATAAAATACTAGCGGTCCGCCCCGGCTTCGCACGGGTATATTCTATGGACTATGTTCATCAGAGATATTGTAGGATTCTAATGGTGAAAAAAAAACTCTAAATGGTCCAGTAGTTTCGGAGCCTATTCAATTCAAACAAATAAGCAAATCTTTCCTCTCTAAATATTAGTTTATAAGATATTTTTTTCATTCACTGTTTCCAAAATTAACAACCTGTATAGTGATCCTGATCAGTGCTTAGGCCGTTGACGGACCGCTTTATAAGCGCTGATAAGTGCTACGGCAGTTGTCACTTTCTCTGTACACGCACACATGCAAACAATAATTGAACTAGAATGAACAATGATCGAAATCTATGCCTCACATGTTACCACATTATTCTAAATTATTTTGTATTGGACATTCATGAGTGTTTATTATCTATGAAAAGCTCATTTTGTCTATAATCATTCACAATCATTTCCATGGAGCATTGAGATTTAGAAGAACATGAAATTTGTTTATGAAAAATGCCTTGACAAGTCACGTACCTGTTTTGGTTATTTATCGAAAAAATTGATTATTATTATAATACATGTACTTTTAGCACGTAACAAGTAACAAATAATATATTTTTCACTAACATGCGTACTTACTTTCATGAAAATTTTACCTAGAATGTTATTATCAAATAATAAAAGTGTGGTTTGAACACATGTGAAATGGCAAACTTTTCGGTGTGAATTGTGATTTTCAACATGGTATTTTTAAATGATTTCTAGCTATAAAGATTGTGTTTTTCATATAAATAAACTGCTTTGATATTGAACTAACGAGGGTAATAAATTAAATTAAAAAATGTTCACAGAATTTACTAAAAATATCATTATTTCTACAGCCGGTGTGTTAATTTGATATTGGGTACAATAACCTGTGAAAAATAAAAGCGTAATAATGTTTTAGCAGTAAAAAGTTACATTATAAGGTACAGTAATTATCTAACTTTATAATATAATCATTAGATATCCTTCTACCAAACAATTTATTGAAAATATTCAATAAATTCCGAACCCTGTCGAGTGCACTCTCTGATTCCGCCATTTTGCGGCACACGATGGGTGCAATTCTCTTCCCGGTCCGGCCTTCCACAGGTTAATAACCGCGCTACCCGGGAGATCAAAAATTCACAGATTCGTTCCGCGCAACTTGTCACAGAAGGGGTAAGGCTTCGATATTGAGATTATATTAATCCCGAGCTACCTTTGATGTAGATTAGGTATTGGTGGGACAGAATGAGATTAACTTTGTATTAGGAGGCTTTGCGGAAATCATTTACGCAGTTCGCCGGATCCACTTTACCATGGAATAGAGTGTCTTCTTCACTTCAGAGCGACTTCTCAACTTAGCTTAGCAGGAATTCCAGAAAAGTGAGTAACCTGAGCTGGCTTTTTCTCAGAACACTTCAGTGGTTAACTTAACTTTTTTAAAAGATTCCCAATTCCCCTACTTAATTTCCCTAAAAGAAGAAAGAAGCGAAAAGCCACAAAAGCACCCGTATATAAGATATAAGCCAAACAACCATTTGCTTGAAAGGGTTGTATCATTTGATACATTTTATGCGATGACTCATATGTAAATTACATTAAATTTACCTTCACATCGACATCAGCACGTCACCAAAAGCATTAGGTATCGGCGGCCGCCGCCAAAAGCGAGTTAAGTACTAAAATCGCGTAAAACCGCACCACTCAAAAGTGGGGTGAGCGACATTATTAGCGGCACCGAATTTATCGTGCAATATCAGCTAAGTAACAACGCTCGAAATGCCCAATTAAAATATTAATTACTTTGAGTTGTGACACTTCGGTCGGCCCGCCTTCTTACCGTTAATAGCTGGGGGTAGGGGCTTCAAGTTTTAGAACACTTTGTTTCTGGTATCACACGTAATAAACATTACCTACCTGCAACCATGTGTAGTGTAGGTACATACCTATTGTAAGACGTCACTTGATGACGAGATTATGAGAAAATAGAATTAAATTTTGTTAAATAAACAAGTATGTCGTATAATTACAAGATAAGGAATTAATTTATAATAAAATTAGAGATAGAACTTTGGTATAAAAAGCCTTGTTTTAACTCAATAAATAATCAGTACAGAACCTACCACAGACGTTTTATTTACTCCTCCAACTGACTTCATTTTATAGGCTTATAAGTACTTGCGTGTTTCATAATCTCGTATCTTATACTTAGTATTTACTTACATCTTAGAATTTTTGTTTGTTATTAAGGTTATGCGTTTCATAAGGATGATAAATAAATAATGTGGGACAACTGTTACTGTACACTATTAATACAGTAACACTATTAATTGACAAAACCAGACAAACGCAGGAGCAATCGTTGCAAAAACCTGTTGTTTGATACAAACGAAATGAATACCAATATCCGCAACCGACTACAAAAAAGCAGCTTGTAAAAACGCACGTTATGAGCCCGATTAGGCGCAGAGCACATGAAAATCACGTGAAACTCCATAAAATTTTAATGATCCCCACAAAAAGAGCGATCCGGCAACAAACGAAACCTCACACCGTATCGCTTTAATCACCGTTTTAAATTCCAATGAGCAGACGAGTGCTGGAATCAAACGTTCGGCGCGGAGGTGACACTTTTGTTGGCCTAATGAGTATGGGGGGTTAGGTTTTGCGGCTTTAACACTTGCGCGGTTTTGCGCGAGGACTGACGATTTTTACTTAGAGATAAAAATGTCAAAAATTTGATTTCGATTTATTTATCGCATATACATTATAATATAGAGTATTTACTACTTTTCATGCAGATTTTTAGATTTTCGATCAGATTTATTTATTATTTATTTATTTATTTTAGAAAACAGTAGTTAGCTAACAGTTTACACCAAAGCACTAACTACGCTAAATACAGATATTAGAACTATAATTAATTAAGAATACAGTACACAGACACATACATAATAATAAAACCAAACATTTAACAGGTAACATAAAATGGAGAAACATTATGATAAGCAAATAGAAAAAAACATATTTATTTTAAGGTAAGATATGCTCTAAGGCATAAATATATATGACTTAGACTATCGTTGAATATGTCGACATGTTGGAACTCCTGTAACAGACCATTGAGTAGTTCGAGAGCTCTAGGTGTGGGTGCGTTATTGGTGTGTTTCGTGCGTGCTGGTGGCTGCGCAAATAGCCGATGTTCAAATATCTTCAGTAATATACTTAATATGGATTACTGGACATTACGTCGATGATTTCAATCGCAGTCGTCAGTATCGCTCAAAAGTTCAAAGGATTTGAATAGGTATGTACAATTAGACCAACACGTCCCACTATTGGACAAAAACCTCTTGACTTAACCCTACATAATGATTCCTACGGATTGTTTCCTTTGGAGCTGGCTTAGCCAATCTTTACTAATATTATAAAGAAGAAAGATTTGTTTATTTGTTTGTATTGATTAGGCTCCGAAACTACTGGACCGATGAAAAAAAAATCATCATTTAAAAGCTTACTTTTCAGGAAGTGACATAGGCTATATTTTATCCCGGAATTCCCACGGGAACAGAACTACGCAAGGAGATCCGCAATGTGCTGCTAGTACTATGTTATTTATACAATACCGCTGATATTTGGCGGTAAAATAACGTCAGTGTTAAGCCCCCGTTGGCTTCTATGTCAGGAGTGCGGTTAAGCCGTGTCGATACGCCGCGATCAGGCGTGGGTGCTCTGAACTCTAATTGCTATCTTTGATTCTTGGGTTTCATGTTTCGAGTGCCAGTCGAGGGCTTTTAGGCAGAAGTCGTCAATAAACCTAGCCGATCTCCAAAATGGCGAAGAGTGTTCTGTTAGCTATTTAATATATAGTATACTACATTTTCATCACATAACAATGTAAAGAATATTTTGTACTAACATTGTTTTGGTCAGTTATTTCAGGACATTAAGTGATTGAGTATTGTCTGACATTTAGGTTATGTTAAAATTAAGTAGCCTAGCTGTTTAGTTACTTTCGTTGCTATACATAAACACACGAGTCGTAGACGATCTCACTCAGAGAACGAATGTCAACATAAGTCAAAGATTTAGCTAGCTGAAGTGGCAGTGGGCCGGCCATATCTCGCGAACAACTGACAACCGCTGCTGAGGTAAACGTGTTCTTGAGAGGATACCGCGACTCGGCAAACGTACGGACGCCCTCCGGCCAGGTGGGATGACGATCTGCGAAAGACTGCAGGCAGATGCTGGATGCAACCTAGAGACAGGGCGCTATGGCGTTCATTAGAGGATACCTATTTCCAGCGATTTAATATAGGCTGATGATGATAATGAGACTATCTCACAGATCGGAACACGGTCAAATGACAGTCGGGATCTTTCGTAGCTGATTGATGACCAATAGAAAAAGAGAGACAATAATTTGTGTTCACATATGTTTGTTAAACCGTGTACTTGCTTGTTTTTGTTTGTTTATGGAACACACTGTCTGAAATAAATGACTTTCATTTTATTTATTTTATAGAAACGATAGGTTTCAGTAAAATGTCAATCAAAGACATAAAGAAGATATCCATACGAGTAAAACGTACAGAATATGGAAGCCTAAACTTCAGCAACTCCGTCTAATCACCTCACAATAGCCCCGAAACCTCAATAATGAATATCCATAGCCACATTCCATGATAAACGAGCAGCCAGAGGTTATGTAGAACCGGAAACCCAATTAGTCAGTCGGTAATGAAACGGGTAGTAATCGCGAACTCCGCGCTGCGGGGCGGTCGCCTTTGGAATCAATAAATCAACGCGTCTCAAACTCGCGGTTTTTGAGATACACACGGACAGGGGCAGAGGACAGTAATTATTCAGACACTGAACCAAAGGCGATGAAACGTACTAGCAGAATAGCCTTTGGTTAATTTCTTCGTATAATTGGAATCAGGGCGATAATATCGCAGTATATTATACTGCTCCATTGCCTATGGTCGATTTCATCGTATACACTGGATGGTGCTCGCAGAATATACTCCATGTTAGCTTGAAAATGAGAAGACCAATACCTTTAGCTGCTATAGGCCTCCAGACCTTTCAGAATTATCTAAATATTAGATACAAAACAAAGTCGGGTCAGTTACACTATCCAGAACTCCAGAACGGCTGAACCAATTAAAATAATTTCAGATTTTTCCGCCCCGAATAGCAGAATCATCAAATGTTTCGATTTCGCGCAAAAATAAATAATTAAACGCGGATGAAGCAGCGGACACAGCTGGTTTTAAATACTTTTATTTAGAATTATATACTTTACTTTAGACTTTTTTATTGGCAAAAAATATGGCCAATTCCAGGACTAACCTTTCCAGTCCAGCGAAAACCCTACTTGTAATCTTCAGTAGTGTTTCGTCATTCTACGAAGCAGTGTCTCACGAATGTATTAACGAAACAAAGTTACATACAGAGCAGTTGTAGGCCCGGAGTCATTCGCAGGGCCTGACCGCAAAACGCCCCCCGGAGACCCAACCCTGAAGGATCCATCCAGCGTCTTATTGTCGCACTTCTTACGCTGTAAAAGTTTATGCGGACCATATATTCAGGACGGTATAAATGAGAATTCGCGCAACACCTTTCTCACTCTCTCCTTGGTAAAATTAATCTGATCTTTAGGCCTAGCAAGGGGTTTGTTGTCTAGGGTAGAATAGAAAAAAATTACGTTACTTTGTCATCGAATGCGCAATATATTTGAAATTATTTCCTTTAACTTCAATAATTTACGCAATGTATGACGATGCGATCATTTTTCTCTCTATTCAACCCTAGGCAAATATCCCGTCCGCTAGGCCGGCTGGTGGTGTTTATGTTTTTATTGTCACATCGCTGTGTTTGGTCTCAATATGTAGATGCATATGTCTTCGGCAAAGAGGAATCATTCAAGCTCTTAGTTTCGCTTCACCTTTTAAAAAACCTATGCATTATCCTCAATGAACTTTATCTGAGCCTCATAACTGATAACTATTACTATAAAAGTCATTCGAGTCTCAGACAAAGTTCAGAAGGTCACATAATCTATAAAAAAATACTATTTATCAGGCTGTTTATAGAGTAAAAAAATTGACTTATCTAAGTGCTTATTTTGTAAGTCTAAAGAAATAAACGATTTGACTCTGACTCTAATCGTTTCGTTTTGACAAAGTTGTATTTCATCAATGGTAAAATAAGACCAGCACTTTCGTTGCCACTGACGCATATGACTTCCACCAAGAGCAGCTGCAGCGCGTCTATGTAGGTCGTCTTAACTTTGCATAGGTACAGGGAATTCTAATCCTAGAATCAAACATAGGCTTTTTATCCCTTAAATCAGTTCCTATGGGATAGAAATCGTTACCATTAAATCATCATATAAAAGTCCGTCACTTAGATTGTCACAAGATATAAGACACGTATTTCTGATGTGTTACCGATGTCCGCGGAGACCGCGGACAAAGAGACGTCATAAATATTCTTTACCGATGGATAAATTTAACTGATAGAGTAAATATAATTAAAAAAAAATACCCAGAACTACCCTATGGTACATTACGCCCTGTAACAAAAGCTAGTCCTTAAGGCGGTACCCCGAGAAAACTATAACAAAGGTATTAAAAAAATTATAATAGGTATTACAAACAGGCCTTTGAAAATCGATTGTTCAACGTAATAATAAGATAAAATAGTTGGCGGCGCTAATTTGAGTCAGGGTACCGCCTTAAGGCGCATACCCGAGTCAAAGTGGCCCTTCACCCTATTGTATCTTATTATTACGTTTAACACAGGAAATTTCAAAAATCTTGCAGTTTATGATACCTATTATAAACTAATTATTAATATACGATAGAATAGGTGGCTGCGCCACATCGGCTCGGGTGTGCGCCTTAAGATACTGTTCAAGGATTCAGAAATGTCACGTTCGACATATATACGGTTACAAGAGTGGGTCGAGGTAGGGCTTGTTGCGGTGTGACGAATATTTTAGGTGAACCGCTGGCATCGACGAGATCAACCCCTTTTGTTGTGGGAAAAACAGAATATACCCGAGTGATGTATTGTATCGATATAATTATTATAAGTACTATGTCGATGCAACTAAATCGATACATACTGAATATTATTTTGAGAAAACTAGTGTCACGCAAATATTAGGTCCTTACATATGAAATTGGCGTTTTTCGTACTGGCCACTTTAATCACAAATTTCTCCTCTTTGGTAAGGAATTCCAAATTCAAATTTGTACAGCTATAGACTCATGTATTTGTGCTTCGATGATCGTCATTAATTTGTTTTTTTTCTTCTGTTTTTTTCTGTTTGCGTCACTCATTTTACAAAATGGAAAACTTAAAATATCGCATTATTTACGAGTACGAGTTCCGCCGTGGCACTAGTGCTGCGGAAACAACTCGAAGGGTGAATGATGTGTATGGCGGTCGTGTTGCAAAAGAAAACACAGTTCGTTTTTGGTTCCAACGTTTTCGTTCTGGAAATTTCGACCTGCAGAACAAGCCCCGTGGACGGCCTGAGACTCAAGTTGATAATGAAGAGTTGAAGGCTATTGTGGAAGCGGATCCATCGCAAACCACGTCCGAGTTAGCTGCAGGCTGCGATGTTAGTGATAAAACTGTTTTAATTCACTTGAAGCAAATTGGGAAGATTAAAAAGCTTGAAAGGTGGGTACCTCACGAATTGACTGAAGCAAACCGGCAAACGCGCGTCGACTGCTGCGTTACATTACTAAACCGGCACAATAATGAAGGTATTTTAAACCGAATCATTACCTGTGATGAAAAATGGGTTCTTTACGATAATCGGAAGCGCTCAGCGCAATGGTTGGATCCTGGCCAGCCAGCCAAATCCTGCCCCAAGCGAAAATTAACCCCAAAAAAGTTACTTGTAAGCGTTTGGTGGACTAGTGCCGGTATTGTTCATTACAGTTTTCTCAAATCTGGCCAGACTATTACGGCTGATGTCTATTGTCAGCAATTGCAAACCATGATGGAAAAGCTAGCGGCTAAACAACCTAGGCTGGTCAATCGCTCCACGCCACTGCTGCTTCACGACAACGCTAGACCACACACTGCGCAACAAACGGCTACTAAATTAGAAGAGCTTCAATTGGAAAGTCTAAGACATCCTCCGTACTCCCCGGACCTTGCTCCAACAGATTACCATTTTTTTCGAAATTTGGATAACTTCTTGCAAGGGAAAAAATTCAACTCCGATGGGGCAGTCCAAATCGCCTTCAAAGATTTTATTGATTCCCGTCCGACTGGTTTTTTTAGTAAAGGGATCAATGAACTACCTATAAGATGGCAAAAGTGCATAGAAAATAATGGTTCATACTTTGATTAATTAAATATATTATATTAAAAAATATTCAACTTTTTGTTCCTCCCATACAAAACGCCAATTTCATATGTAAGGACCTAATAGTAAGAATGCGAAACTTTAGATGTTTGTTACTTCTTCTCGCCGAAACTACTGAACAGATTGGAGCTGAAAGGATGGATGGATAAATGGATGTGTGTAACTTCTGCCCTCTGAAAATACTGAATAAATTGAGCTGATATTTTGGTGGCTACATCAGTTCCCATGGGATAGAAATAACCTTAAAAAAAATCATAGAAACAATGCGTGCGTAGCCGCGGGGAGAAACTAACCAGAAATAAATTACAAAACAAGAGCCGCCTCTTATTGAGGTCTTAGCGTCCTGACATACCTGACTACCATTCTAGTCTACTTTGCTTCATAAATTATTCCGGAAGCAATTACAAAAACAATTAAATTCCCCGCAAAACTTCTTATCGACATCGACAATTCGCACATCCGCATTCCGCATCGATACATCATCTTGATCGCATCCCTACGACAAAGTGTCGGTGTACATTAACAGGGGGGTTTTTATTGCCCCCACACCTTAAAATATTGTCTGATTCATTAGCGGATATTTCACATTAAAGTTCGCGAGTGTGGAACTGCCTTCACGTGATCACAGGGAGGTACTCGCGCTAACGACACTTACAATTTTCTGTAAGGGATATCGTTACGTTCGCGTAATAAGACGCTAAGATTCCGTTATGCCCTTAATTATTGTGCCCGCCACCCCCGGGTGTAATGTAATGACACATGTATGTAAATATTCCGTGGAACGACTGTAGGTGGCGAAGGCACGGTTAATGCGCGCTCGGTTGTTTTCTTTGATTAAAGAATTTTATTGCCGGATATAATTCACGATTAGACGGCAAAGGGTTGGGGGCTGCGCCTCAAGATAAAACGGCGTGTAATGACGGGTGCGTGATTCTGAACGTAATTGTTATTGTGGCGCTACTCGCTGCGCTCGCGACAACTCGTAAAAATACACGCGCATTCGGAAATCATCTCATCACACACTGAGTTACAAAGATAGTCCGTCGTCGGTTCTCCGCTTCTGGTAAATCATCAAATCAGTCATACTTGGTGGATGTGCCCTCCACTCGCACTAAGCGGTTTTCCTCCACCTTTATTATTCGCACCGCAAAGGAATGTAACTCGCTCCCTGCCTCTGTTTTTCTGGCCAATTACAACCTGGGTTTCGACCGCATCTTCGCTTTCCATCAGGTGAGATTGCGGTCAAACAAAGGTCTATTTACCGAAAAAAAAAGTTGTTACGGGACCACGATCGTTGTAACGCGATGCAAACTTTGAAAGTAGCTCGTCAGATCACTTCATCCTACTACTAAGAAAAAGCCCTATTCGCCTTCTATTCATTTTACAACATACACCAAAGAAAAGTCTGTAAAGATAGGTTCCACTAGTTGTAGGTTAAAAGCACCAGTAGGCCTAGCACGGGGATTGTTGTCTAGGGTAGAATAGAAAAAAAATAACGTCACTTTGTCATCGAATTCGTAAAATGTTTGAAATTCATTCCGTCAACTACAATAATTTACGCAATGTATGACGATGCGATGTAATTTTTCTCTATTCTACCCTAGACAACAATCCCCGTCCTTGGCCGGCTGATGTTAATTGGTACCTATAACCAACCAACACCGTCTGATCAGCACACATACTCATGTCCACTACTAAACATAAACTTCCCCCAAACAAATGGGGCATTTTGCCATATTCACCACGCTTAGCATGGCGGATTGGTGATAGCAATGATATTGCTATAAATACACAGCTGCTGCTCTTCCTTTGGTATGTTTTCTTAGTCGCCTCTTACGATATCCAGGGACTAAGTCGAATGAGTCGATTTTTACACCGCCACTGGAATAGCAACCAACACCTATAACAAGACAAAACCTCGCAGGGTATCTCATACCTATACAAACTAGGAATGTGCTCTACGTAGCAATTATAAGATTATCAAGAGGATAAAAAAGCTTGAGACGGATTTTGCTCCAACTAGAAAAATAACTACTAACCTAATGGTTTCTTCGTCGCTTCTTTACTTTAATCTACGTACTGAAGCGATAGAAATAAAAAATATCACTTTATTTCCTTGTCAGTGCTTAATTTAATAACTTGACCTCTTCTAAGTGTACGTACGTTTATTATGTGTGATTTGATTTGACTCCCCGCGCTTGTCAGAGTGAGGCCGTCTTGTTCCAGTGTATTCACCGACAACTCAACCCATCTTCAAACCGTTGGATAAGTACTAACACATTCTTCAACTATACTGAGGTCCTGAGCCACAAAACTTTACTTGACTGGTTATGTTGGCAGCCAAAACATTCAAACTATTCATTGGGTCATCCTATCATCATATTATGAGGCTCCGCCACTCCCCTCCGTTTTGTCTTTTAAAGAGGTAAATACCTCAGGGGGAAAAAACCTATGTATGTTATTGGAATAACGTAATCGTAAGGAATAATGGCGACGACCTCTGTGGCGCGGTGGGCGAAGGTCTGCCTGCGACGCAGGAGGTTGCGGGTTCGATTCCCGCCTCGGGACAAATTTGTGTACGATCTGCTGAAATTTGTTCAGGGCGTTCTGGATGTTTTTCTATGTATAATAAAAAATATCTATCTATGTAGTGTATTGTATTATGTATATCAGTTATCTAGTACCCATAACACAAGCTCTGCTTAGCTTGGGGCTAGATAATGCTGTGTGAATTGTCCAGCATTATTTATTTATTATTTATTTATTAATGATTGACTATTTCATTTTTAACGTTTTTACAATGTAGTCTTTTGCTGAATCTAAGAAAGCCTGGATAATTAAACCCAGGTTTTCTTAGAATCCAAGAAATCCTGGGTTTTTATTAATTTTCTAGGTTTTCTAAGATTCAGATCTGTTGGTGCATTTTTTGTGGTTTGTAACTTTTTTTTGCTTTCTACGAAGTATAAAACTAAAGGAACGTTAATTTTCTGCAAATATTAAACCATTTTCTAAGAACCCATGATAAAACTAACTTCAATACAATTGTATTTTGGGAGGATTTGGGAAAATATTGAATTTTAGCCCAAACGCCCCAATTTCCCAAATGCCAAATAAAAATACCACAGATTCGAATTTAGAAGAGAATATAGTTCGTTGACCTTTTGTCCGTTCAGTCAGAGGTGACAAACATTTGGAATCGAATTTAATACATTAATTTTGTTCTATATTTGCTAACAATCTAAAAAATAAAATCTAAATTCCAGTTTTTATTTAATTTCATAAAATGTACAGATACATAATACCTTAAATAGAAGATACAAAATTATCCTTATAATTATATTATTTATAATTATTTCTTATTCCCCAACCTTTAGGTTGGTGGGGTCTTCTTTTCTTTCTCGGAGATGTAAGCGGTGGTGCTTCGCCAGAGGAACCTAAAAATCATTATCACAATATATGTAGTATCCCGTATGTACGGAGAGCAACATTGCATTATAGTATTTTTTTTTTTAATAATTCTGGAAATGTTAACCCGGAATAATCTTCTTTTACGAACTGAAATAGATATAATATATGTATTATCAAGTTCTCTATATAAATTAAACGTACTGCATTTTTGTATAAATCTGTGACTAACCTGCCACAGCCGCGGGTAGGGTAGGTAGTATATGACGGCAGCGGCGCGTGCGCCCACGATAACCTGACGACGGACCAGCTTGTTCTGAATCCATAGCGTAACAAATCAATAACAAAAAAAAACAGATATACTAATAACAAAAAACGTAACAGATCTAACAACAAAAGTTCGACAAAAATGTTATCAAGTTTTATGGAATACCTACTCGAAGACGTATACACGCAAGCGCTATCCGAACACGAATTATTGAACAAGCGACAAAATGGCAATCCAAAGATGGCGAGCCCCTGGCGTGTCAACTAGTGTCAAGTAAGAAAGCTGTGTAAGAATGTAGGTGTAACCCAAGTTTTGTTCGTTTTTACGTACTTAATTTGAAAGTGTGAAATGAATTGCTATGATATGTTTTAAGCACATCTATTTGAAGTAGAACTTTGAAAAATCAAAAATCATTCTTATAAAGTCAAAAATTGGCAAAAAAATCATATGAATTGCTCTATAATGTGCATTTGATACAGTTGTTTCCTTTACAAAAGTTAGAAAATGAAAAAACCAAGCATATTGAATCTCTTTATGAACTAAAATATGGTTAATATATAGTTAAAAAATACATCTAAATTTATGAATTTTTCCTCAAAATTGATAATTTTTGGGTTAGACCTCTTCTGTTTTAATGCCAAATTGAGGTCAATGAACTTTATTCTCAATTTAAATGGCGCGGACTATAGTTGTAGGTTAAAAGCACCTGTAGGCCTAGCACGGGGATTGTTGTCTAGGGTAGAATATAAAAAAAATAACGTCACTTTGCCATCGAATGCGTAAAATGTTTGAAATTCATTCCGTCAACTACAATAATTTACGCAATGTATGACGATGCGATGTAATTTTTCTCTATTCTACCTTAAACAACAATCCCCGTGCTTGGCCGGCTGATGTTAATTGGTACCTATAACCAACCAACCAACACCGTCTGATCAGCACACATACTCATGTCCACTACTGAACATAAACTTCCCCCAAACAAATGGGGCATTTTGCCATATTCACCACGCTTAGCATGGCGGATTGGTGATAGCAATGATATTGCTATAAATACACAGCTGCTGCTCTTCCTTTGGTATGTTTTCTTAGTCGCCTCTTACGATATCCAGGGACTAAGTCGAATGAGTCGATTTTTACACCGCCACTGGAATAGCAACCAACACCTATAACAAGACAAAACCTCGCAGGGTATCTCATACCTATACAAACTAGGAATGTGCTCTACGTAGCAATTATAAGATTATTAAGAGGATAAAAAAGCTTGAGACGGATTTTGCTCCAACTAGAAAAATAACTACTAACCTAATGGTTTCTTCGTCGCTTCTTTACTTTAATCTACGTACTGAAGCGATAGAAATAAAAAATATCACTTTATTTCCTTGTCAGTGCTTAATTTAATCACTAGACTTTTTCTAAGTGTACGTACGTTTATTGTGTGTGATTTGATTTGACTCCCCGCGCTTGTCAGAGTGAGGCCGTCTTGTTCCAGTGATTTTACCGACAACTCAACCCATCTTCAAACCGTTTGATAAGTACTAACACATTCTTCAACTATACTGAGGTCCTGAGCCACAAAACTTTACTTGACTGGTTATGTTGGCAGCCAAAACATTCAAACTATTCACTGGGTCATCCTATCATCATATTATGGGGTCCAGTCGCCTCCGTTTTGTCTTTTAGAGAGGTATATTTTTGTTATTGGAATAACGTAACCATTAGCAAAAATTATGAGACAATTAAATTTTTAACGTTTTTACAGTGTAGTCCTTCGCTGAATCTAAGAAAGCCTGGATAATTAAACCCAGGTTTTCTTAGAATCCAAGAAATCCTGGGTTTAATTTTCTAGGTCTTCTTTGATTCAGATTTGGGAGGGGAATTTTTTTTTTTTAATTCTAAACTTTTTTTGGTTTCTACGAGGTATAAAACTAAAGGAACGTTAATTTGCCGCAAATCTTTAACCATTTTATAAGAACGATTCAGATTCAGATTTGTTAGTGCATTTTTTTTGTACCTTTTATTTTTTTCTGCTTTCTACGAGGCATAAAACTAAAGAAACGTTAATTTGCTGCAAATCTTAAAGCATTTTCTATGAACTCATCAATAAAAACTAACTTCAATTCAATTGCATTTTGGGAGGATTTGGGAAATGTTGAATTTTAGCCCAAACGCCCCAATTTCCCAAATGCCAAATAAAAAATACCACAGATTCGAATTTATTTTTTAATACCATAGCTGAAAGATTTATATCAATGCAACCAATTGGATGATCTCCAAATAGCGTCATATATTCGACATTCTATTGGCTGTTTTATTTCCACTAAGATGTAAACTGGTTTAATAAGGTCGTCTCTTCAAAAAGCATGCAAATATTACCCGATAGAATCTCCAAACATTAGGATAATGTACTCACACACAGGTCGGTCCTACACCACCCCCTTTTGAATCTTACGGCCCGCGCGCGTTTTAAATTTTAATGAATATAGATATCTTTATTCGCTTTGAGCGAGCTCGAGCTTCGGAGCTTGGTTAAGGTGCTGTTCCTTGAACGTGAATGGAGGAACGAACGAATGACGAATGTGGGTCCGCGGATTTGTAATAATATAAATAAATAATGCTGGACAATTCACAAAGCATCATCTAGCCCCAAACTAAGCAGTGCTTGTGTTATGATTATTAGATTGACCCTGATTTAGACTTAGACCTTCTGCACGAGCGTAAACTCAGCCAGACACCGACTTACAGAGGTTACTTTAATAGTGTTGTGGGTTAATTAGGTTTACGTTATTTTATGTACATAGTATATTGTTTTTATTGTATTTCCATAACATAGTCGGTCGAGCAGTTGTTTACTTTGTGTTCACATGTTATTACTTAATATTGTCACTATATGCAAAAATCTTTAATTGGCTCTCTGGTCTTATTAAGTAAATAGAGTAAAATTAGTGTAAGCCGTTGATTTTTCAATTAAATAAATTAGATGACTGGTATACCTACTAATTACAATATAATAGATAGATTGTGTCCACCTACAGAAAAACATCAATTGGATTTACAGATCAAACCTCAAACTTTTTTTTCAAATTTAATAACAAATCCGGAGTGCGATGGCTTACGCACTATAATAACAAAAAGCCTTATACTATTTGATTTCTTAGATTCATACTGATGACAACGAACATTCGCGCCTCGAAACCTCCCCCTAATTGTGATTAAAACATTCGGAGCGCGCCATTAAATCTAATATGCAGCGGAATCATGCGAGTAGCGTTAGTAGCGTTGCATTCGGGTTTTTTCCGCGAAATAATCGTAATTAGGTGCTGAGAGCCTGCATGTGGATGGAGGAAGATTATACTTAGCTGTTTGTTTATGTAAGGGTGGGCAAACTGTTTGCTTTTATTTAGAAACTTGACTGAATGTCGTTAATTATGGGTATATTTTACATTGCATTTACACAACGATAGCGAAAATTAATGGTGTAATTGTCGCTATTGTTGTGAAATGCAATGAAAAATATGTATAAATATATGTGATAGTAAAAATATCACATTATACCAATCAGGAACGTGTTTTGAACGACTGTGCGACTAATCAGCTGGTCGAATCAGATAATATATCACATCACACCAACAGCTTATATTGGTCCACTGCTGGACGCAGGTCTCCCCTAGATAAGCGCCTTACTGGCTGCTGTCTCATGAGGGTAATGCCCATAATCGTCACGCTGGGCATATGGGTTGGGGATCGCAGTTTGGTGGTAGATTAGTTCTGCAGGAGGCGCTGCTGCCCGCCTCCCGACGACACTTCTTTTACCGACACGGCCCACCGACTACTTTCTGATCGTGTGTGGGAGCAACTGGACACAAAAAATGTTTACATATGCGCAGGGAGTGGAGGAATTTATACGTCATATTTGATTTCTATAAACATATAGCTTAGCAGTAGCTTGTATATGATCCTGATCCCCGGTCCTGCCTTAGTCGCCACTTAAGACGAGGAAGAGTTGGGGTGGTGCAAATTTAAAGCCGGCACCACGCGGAAAATAATTATATCAGTTATCTAGTACCCATAACATAAACTCTTCTTAGCTTGTGCTAGATTGGACAATGTTACTATGTAAATTAAATATGTAAATTAAAGTAGGTAAAATAGATGCGAACCCAGTGCCTAGATAAACCTAACATAGGCTTTAAGGCATTGCTAACCAAGCTATTGTAACAAAGTTTTACTGAATAAATTATCTAGATCTCGATAATGCTGTGTGAATTGTCCAATTATACCGTATGCCAAATTTTATCCGTTCAGTAGTTTTGGCGTGAACAGGTAACAGATATCTATCCATCCATACATTCATTCAAACTTTTTGTATAATATTAGTGTGATGTGATAGTGTGATTTTGCTCGGCCCAAGTCGATAAAAATCTTCAAACTTGATCAAGAACTACTCATTCTTAGTAGGTACCTATGGTAACCAGGCGCGCGATGACGGTCAAAGCCTGACACAATCAATTAGCAGTTGATAGCTCTTGCTAATCACCATAGCTGCGCATTATCGCCGCGCCCGCGTCAAACGGCGATATTAATTGATGTTGATATTAATGCCAACTAATGAAATTGCTTCGCTGTACACGGGTCACGGCTGCACGCCTTTTTAACTGACGGTGAACGGTTACCTTTTTTGCGCGAATCTAGGCGATCGGTTTATTGACTTTTTGACCAAAGCATTAGCTGGTTCATTAGCTACCCCATCTATTCTCGTTTGTGTCTTTAGAGGCAACTAAGGGATATCCACTGAGGGTGGGCAGCAGCGCCCCCTGCGATCCCTAAACTGCATGCGTGGGGATTATGGGCATTACCCCCATAAGATAAAAGCCAATTAAGTGCTTTTCAGGGGGAGGTATGCAACCAATATAGGATGTTGAGGTAAGGAGGATAGCCGAAAAGTTATAGCTGATGATTGCATTTTAGATTTTAACTAACAATTACAAACAGTTGTTCCCTAACAGGTGGACCAAATTCTTGTGCAGTCTTTGGCAAATCGTCATCCCACCTGGGCGAGCAGTCTCGACATAGGTAACGACTGACATCGGTCGCAAAGTTTTACCGGATATATTTTAACGTATTTTGATTTTCTTTGCAAGAATCAAGATTCAAATCATTCAATAACTATTTATTTCCATATATACAGTAGATTAACACAAAGAAAAGGTTAAATTTGTAATATTCATATTGATTTACCATTGGAACTAGGTATTCATTTTTCTCGCAAGCGACCGCCATCTTTACGATTTTTGTCGCAAACTTTACGATTTCGGTGAGGGATTGTTACAAACTTATCGGGCTGTCTAATTTGCTCGCAATTACCCTTACCAAACGCGTAAAGTTTGCGACAAAAATCGTAAAGATGGCGGTCGCTTGCGACAAAAATGAATAATTCCGATGGTAAATCAATGTGAATATTAGAAACTTAACCTTTTCTTTATGTTGATCTACTGTATTTATGGGAATAAATAGTTATTAAAGCATTTGAAACTTGATTCTTGTCAACAAAATCAAAATACGTTAAAATAATATTCGGTAAATCTTTGCGACCGATGTCGTTCGCTATCCGTGTCGAGACTGCTTGACCAGGACGGAGGGCGTCCTACACAACGTTTGCCGAGACGCGGTCTCCACTCAAGAACTCGTTTACCCCAGCGGTTGTCGGTTCATCGCGAAATATGGCCGGCCCACTGCCACTTCAATTTCCTAATTCTTTGAGCTATGTCTTTGAACTATATTCGTTACGAATCTTGTTCTTCAGAAAGACTCCGAGCATAGTCTATCCCATGGCTCGCTGAGCGACTTCAAATTGGTGGACCAGCCCTATCGTGAGTGTCCACGTCTCAGCTCAGTAGGTCATAGGACAGAATCGGTTGGGCTGAAATTTGCATAGACATAGCTCTAATCAAATATAGGCAACTTTTTATCCTGTAGTACGCTTACAATTCCCATGGGATAAATAATATTATCTTTAAACGTTTCCATACAAATAACGGGTGGGTAGCCGTGGGCAGAAACTAGTACATCAATATATGCACAAACAAACAACCATTACAAATCATCCATCGCCCTTGCATGTCACCACACCCACGTGTCTATAACCAGCTCCTAGAATCGATGAAGCCTCATCCACGTCGTTTAGTTATTACTACTTGTAATTACAGATACGATCGCCAATCCGTGGGGATTTAATTTGGGCCTTTTACCGTTATTACTTGTAATTGAATTGTGTGATCTACGGTCACTGTAATTATTGGTGAGGCGTTTAGTTTGCTTATGGTTATTGTCAGGTTACGTCATTGTTTTTGTGTGTGATGGTTCATAACAAGTATATGTGCGTACATTGTAGACAGGATAAATATACATGGTGTTTCGCAACCGTGTCATAGGATAACAGGGGGGTACGTGAAACCAAGTGCAAAAGCTTGGCGGCTTTTTCACACTTGCGAGTGTGAAAAAGCCAATCGGCTTGGGCAGAAAAAAAAACTATAAAACAGGTCTTTATGATTATCTATGCTTACATTATAAAGAGAAAATATTTGATTATTTGTTTGTTTGATTGTATTGAATTGGATCCGAAACTACTAGGTCGATTGAAAAAAGTTTTTCATCATTAAAAAGCTTACTTATCATAGGCTATATTTATCCCGTAATTATTATGGGAACGGGAACTACGCGGGTGAAACCGCCAGGCCCTGCTAGTTATTAATAAGTAGGCAAAATACAGATAAAATCCTGTACGTAGACAGACTTTTACAAGTATTTGCTACGAGATTTCGTAGCAAGTAACACGATCTACGAAAAGCGTAGAGACCTACCTAGATTTCGTAGCAAGGCGACTAAGCACAAGCTACGGAAACCTTAGAGGGCCTACGCTAGATTTCGTAGCAAGGCGACGTAACACAAGCTACGGAAACCGTAGAGAGGCTACGCTAGATTTCGTAGAAAGGCGACTTAGCACGAGCTACGGAAACCGTAGAGGGGCTACACTAGATTTCGTAGCAAGGCGACTTAGCACAAGCTACGGAAACCGTAGAGGGCCTACGCGAGATTTCGTGCCAAGGCGACTTAGCACAGACTACGGAAACCGTAGGTAAAAATTACAACTAGCGGCTAGCCACTTTGGGGCTAAATCGTGTGTGCATACTATTTATTTGACTAAACTAAATAATTCCAAAGCATTCACTCCAAACTTCCTAACCGTGTCAAGTGAACCGTAGAAATCAAAAAAAATCCGCTCAACAAAACAACTCTAGAGACACACTAAAAACACTTAGGAAATGAGACCATCCATCTTGAAATTCAATGTGAACCGCTACATAAGACTGCTAGTTATTTCGGCCACGTACTGCGATATATTTCCTCGGGATCGGCTACAATACAATCGAGATATCAGCCGCGCTCCCTGGCGGCCGGCGGTCGCTAATCAAATATCTTTCCTGTGCCCACTGCGAGGTGACAATACACGACACCGCCACTGGTACTCAAACTTTTACTAACGGTCAGTTTTGTTACGATGAAGAAAATCTGAATTTTGACGTTAGGTAAAGGTATGCTTATTTACTATCTGTGTGGTGCTAGCTTAGACTGGGGGGCGGGCAGCAACACCTCCTGCAGAACAATTCTACTACCGAACTGCGATCTCAACCAGTATGCCCAGCGGGGAATTATTAATTACCCGATGAAATAAAAGCCAATAAGGAGCTTATACTGGTCCACTGCTCGACCAGGCCTCCTTCTGAAAAGCACCTTATTGGCTTTTATCTCATGGCCGGTAGTGCATAATCATGGGCCTTTAAGACCTAAGCTCCAGGAGTGTAAAGTCTTCTACATTTAAGATGTTTTATCACGCAACGTCCTACTATTTTTAATAACTGTTTTGTTTGTATTTAATAGGCTCCGGAACTACAGGACCGATTTAAAAAATATTTCATCATTAAAACGCTTACTTTTCAAGGAGTGACATAAGCTTTATTTTATCCCGGAATTCATACGGGAACGGGAACTACGCGGGTCGAACCGCAAGGCGCTGCTAGTTTAACATATAACTCTTGATTTGCTGACCCGAAACTACGTATTTCGTACTTCGTAACGTTACGATGAAATATGAGATTATGTATTATTATTTATAGATATAGATTTTATTTGCAGGCCATAACAATTAATCGCAGGTCACAGTTTGGCGAACTAAGGTTATCACAACCCTTAATTTAAAAATCGTAGAACAACAAGACTTCTTACTTTTATTCTAACCTTCAAAACTGAACTTTGAGCACCAGTGGTACTACGAGGCACGAATGGCAAATGATTAATAATGGTAATACCATTAGCCGGCCCCGGGCGCGACACATTCGATTACAGGCACATTCGATTTGTCTATCGGCGCTAGGCGTGCCCTAGCTCTGTCATGTCGCTGTCATCTTGACATTGACAAGTCATACAACGCCCATAACGCTAATATATCACACGAAACAATATTTACGGGTATTCACCGCGTATTTTAGCAATTATTCTAGACGTTCACGGCTGACCACGACAGCTTGCCAAGCTGTCGTGGTCAGCCGTGAATGACCGGAGAACATGTATTGTAGTCTGATCGATTGATCTTTGACACAGGAACATTCGATTTATCTATCAGTGCTAGCGTCTCCGTAAACAAGGCCTAAGTGGTGCGCGTGCTTTGTCTTGTCGCTTATCTTGACATTTACAAAGTCATAATACAACACTTCATAATACCCGTAACTGAAAATATCGAACGAGAAAATAACATTCAACTATTTATGGGTTTTCCCGTGATTCTTACTAATTTTCTTTGCGATTCAGCAGGTATCCGCCGTCGTGATCACTGTGAGACTAGCATTGTGTTCTGATCCGAAATACCATGAAGCCAAAATGTTACTACTTTTAAGGCGTTTCTTGACTTTCTCTTGACTATTCAACAACTAAACAAAAGACTTTTGCATACAAAACGACTGAAAAATCCATGGATAGAAATAATTTTTGTCTCTTGATTCGGCATAACTAGTGTAATACCCCGAAACCTTTGATAAAATAAAACTAAATAAGCATATAATATGTACATGTATGTAAACATTATAAAAAAATTGCTTAAGTGTACATTGTACTTAAACTAATACACTGGCTTACCCATGTGCTGGTTAATAGTTATTTTGTATTCTACATGTCTTGAGGAGAGTTCGGGATTATTAATGACCAAATAAACAGCTTTTTACTGTAGAGTTTCACAAGTTTCATACAGTTCCTTTTAAGTTCAACGATCATCGGCCAATACAATACGTTCCTACTTCTTTGTCCTCACATTTCAGCAGCATCTTTTGGCACGACTCCCGATATAATGGGATTAAATCATGCGACATTAACGCCGGCCGCCGTCGCCGTAAATAATATTCCTTTTATTAAACTCGTCGAGATAAATGATTATAGACTCTGCCGTCCCCTTGTTTGTCGTGTAATGTGACGGTGTTCTAGATGAGCTGTGCTCCTGAGTAATTACTGCTGTTGTTTTGTATATTTTTACTAGTCATGAGAGAGAATCGTTTTATCTGATAGATGAGAGGAATGTTTCTATTTAATGCTAGAATGTATTTTTATTCTGTTTGATACTCCATGCATCTGATTTATGACCATCAGGGAAAGCCAACAGTGGTACCTACATTACACGTTTAATATTTGTGACGATTACTAAATAACTTTTGTACGATGTAAGTAGCCCCCAAAATTGCAGATTTTACAGCCAATATATGTATATATTTATTTAATTCCTTCTTTCAATGTATAAATCTTATCTTATAAATCTTTATTGTACACAAACCAAACAATACACAAAAGTTGACAATACAAAGGCGAGCTTAACCCTACAAGAGTTTTCTTACAGCAAATCTTTGGGTGTATGTATGATATGGACCCATGGAATCTAAAAAAGCATTTTTTACAGAGACGACTAAGTTCAGAGTGCATTTGTCTTTTATTAAATTTCCTGTTCCCTCAAAGAAAACAAAGTTCGAAACTAGTAAAGTGAGCATCAAGCAACTATCAAGTATCAATTGACAAGCAACTTGGCACGTGGCGGGGGTAAATTGGCGCCCAACGCGGTGAAACTTCAAGATCTCTGATTATTAGGTCGGACACCGAGAAGTCCATAGTTCGTGAGTCGAATACAATAGTCAGGCCAGAATAAGTATCCATAACTTTATAACAAGTATCAAATATCGGTTAGGTAGCTTAACAAGTAGAGAAGTAAATTGGCGCCCAACGTGATATAATAAGGTATCGACTATTTTTCGGTAGATATCTTCAGCGAATGACCAAATAAAAAAGTTAAGAATGTCTCACAATTTTTTTTTCATTTGGGGATGGCAAATCATTTGACCACCATCACACCTTGAAAATGACGATGTGTCCTACTCGTACGATGGCAACATTACGAGCTAGAAAGTATCAACAATAAACGAAAAGTATGAACAATTACTCAAGTGGAATAGTTAATTGGCAGCCTATCCAAGTTACTCGGTACGACTTAATTACTTAATATGGATCAGATATTTAGATATCAACTTCAAACAAATCACAAAAGATCAACAATCAATTGATATAACTCGCTTCATACGTGGCTAGCAACTGGCGCCCAACATGTTGCAAGATTTCTACCGTCGGACGGTCGGACGTCGAGCTATCCATAGTCCGTGAGCAGAATACAATTGTCCAGGATATCTGTGACGTGGCTTAAGTTTTGAGTAATGGCATTCGCGACAGACAGACGGTGAGACGGATACGTTAGTTCGGGAGCGGCCCTCGCCTCCAGTCGTTAATCACTGAGATGTCCCCCAATACTTGCGAGTAGACACGCGTCTTTGTTATTAATTGGCTTGGATAGAGCTAGTTTCGGGAAGTTTCCATGGGCATGCATAAGTTTTCATTGTTAACATGGGATAGGCTTATTGTATATGGATGTTCGATCATTATCCGAACTGTATTAGGCTTCCGGTTAACTCTTCAGTTATGTGTAAGACCCGAAAGTTTCTTGATAATCTACGCAAGAAACTATTGGAATCAAGTAGGCCTTATCATCATCATTGGTCGTTTACACACATCTTCATTAGCCTACATTAGTCCACTGCTGGACGCAGGCTCCCTGATTACACTTTATTGGCTATTATAATATGGGGTACACCCCCATGCATCATAATCCCCACACTGGGCATGCGGGTTTGGGATCGCAGTTCAGTGGTAGAGTTGTTCTGCTGGGGGCGCTCGACGACATCCGCGGGAAGAGTTCAGGAGGTGCAAAAACAGTTTACATAAATGAAGGATGGTAGCTTCTGCCGCAGACCCACCACCATCTACCGAGATGCACGTATGTCACGTGATGCAATAAGCATTAAAAATATAAAAAACTAGGAAAATGATTACCTAAATTATCAATAACAAGTAGAATTTGTAATAATTACAATCGCTAAAGAACAAGTAATCAGCAGAACGACTGAAGCCTAACGAATTTTCTGTAAAATTCCGAACAAAAGCGATATTTCTCTATAATTAAAGCGAACTAGAATGGACAGCGACTGGGAGGCGGATAAAATCGGGAGATTTTTAATTATGTTAGTGAACCGGTCTTTGTTCGGGACGGTCCTCGCGATAGCTTTTTTGCGATATCCTCCACTTTTTGCGGACTTGAAGCAACTAACTAGGGCATTCCGTAAATAAAAAGGAGCTTAAATCTCAAAATGTTGGACCTTTGTATTTTTAGCCATTCATTACTTTCAAGAGATTAATTTCGGTGCTAGTCTACTGTGTACAAGGCACATGAGATGCATTGCATCACCACATGCAGATGCGTCAGAATATAACACCCTTCAACACGAAAGCAAAGTCTCATAAAATCTCGAGTTGTCTCAACACGATTATATTTTCTGCTCAACCATCCCCCGAAATTTGTTCCATGTATAATTTAATTTACCCAGCAAATATTTGTAGCTCGTTTGATTGTTAGACGTTAGTTTTCATCAACAATCACATACGTGGGCATCAAACAAACATGTGATTTTGATATTCACAAACAGTTGGGTAATCTTGTGCGGTGAAATTTTAGGCATGTCCCGAGGAGCATTGTTTACCCTTACACTCGGACGGCCCTCTCGCGTAAAATTACTATCACCTACACCTTAGGTAAATATGTCGACAAGAAACGCTTTGAACCCTTTCGGTCCTTTGTTGTACAACTAAAACTATTCACAGTTAATCCCTGGATAAACACTGCTTGTTGATAAATTAACGCGTTATTAATATATGTTAGTGCGACCCGCGGCCAGGTGCCCCTCGGTGCTTTCTAACAAAGGTGAAGAAACGGTTTAGGGTCAACAGTAAATATTGCGGCATTCCGCTTTTTGCAATGTTTAATAAATTATACCGGCCGACGTGTTTGCTCAGCGCTCATTATGCCGACCTCTTTGAATGCCCCATTCTAACCCTAGAACCTGTTGAACCTTTTATGTGTGCGCCTCTTTAAAGTAATTGTAAGAACCTTACTCAGTAACAACAAGATCAAAGCCTTATCGGTAAAGCTTAATAAAGTCCCGAGACATTTAATAACAGTATTCATCAATAACCTTAACAAAATTAACAGCGCCCAATAAGATCCGGGTCTTATCTCCGTCCATATTGCATTTCGGGAATAATCCGGGGTTTCTATCCTCTAATATATATCTTGGGTTAATAAATAGGAGAAAAAGTCGGTCAGAGTGAATCCGGGGGTCGGTTAAGTGAGTGCTTTACGTCATATCCGAAATCCCGGTAAAGTGAGTCGGGCAAAGCCGCGGCGTTCGATGGTCCGCCGCGATCTCTGTAATAGCAATAGCTTTGTATTAAAGCCGCTGGGAAGACGGCTAGGGGGCTGGCCCAATGTACACTAATTTACTATTATTTGAATATAAAAAAAAAACATCACGCAAAGGCGTAAATGTTAAGAAAATCAAGAAAATTAAAACAAAGACCCACATATTTTGTGAACCCATTTCAAGACAGTGCAAAGATTTGGGCTGTTGTATAAGGATTGAGGGCATAATTTACTTCCCGTAAAATATGCGTGTGTTGGGATACATTTCTTAGGAATTGTATTATTGTACTTTGATAGATATGCAACCGTGCGCACTACAGAGTGAGTTATTTGTGAACGACCAAGTTCCCCAACCGCTGTAAGCCTGTGCTGTAGACTGGTGTTCTATATCGGCGCGGCTTAGCGCTTTTTCATCAATCCTGCTTTATTACGGTGGATTCGCCAGTGTCTACGGACGCCGGTCATTTAGCCGGACCGTCTCTATTACCACCGGCCGATTCCATTCGTATCTGTCGCGTGGGACCGTCCGGAATCCGTCTTCGGACGTCATTCCGTCGTTTACGACTCTCGGACGAGTTTCCCTCTTTTTGTAGCTTCTTTTTAAGACTTGATGTATCGCCGCCATTGTCGGTTTGTTTTCTGTTTGGCAATTTTTAAGGGGATTACTCGCTCCGGTCCCGGACTTGATCACGTCTTCGCTGCCCTCTATTTATGAGGCAATATTTTACGGAATATTGAGTAAAGTGGCCTTTAATCTACTAATATAATGGGGTTTTCGTCGTTCATACCGCGAGGTTCAATTGTGTTTTGGTTTCTTATTGTCCGGCGAGGTTTTAGTGTCTGGATTATTGTCACATGAGAAACGGCCGGCGGTTAATGGATCTCAGATGCTATTAAGGAAGAGACAATAACGGGAATATCACGACCCTCGATGCCGGGCTAATGATGATGGCCGAAGTTAATTGCTAAACTAATACTTAGGAAATATACTGCCCACAAAATATGGATGACGGAGTAATTAGAGAGAATATTTGCGAGCTACCGAGTAACTGCTACGTTATTGAATAATGTAACAGTAACTCTATCAAACAGTTCTCCGTAATTCCAGGAAAGCACGCCAACGGCGGGCATTTGAAAAACAAACAGGTGCCTGGGCTATTTCATTCAATCGCACACGCAAACTCCAAGCAAACGTACCAACTCCAGAAACGAGACCTCATTGATATAAAATTCACATTAATTAATATTGTTGAACAATAGTTTCATTTGCACAGCGCACGGGGTAGGTACATACACGGGTCTCGGACGTACAAAGAGTTTCCCAGTATTTATTTCTACAGGATCGTTGGTTAAATTTGGTCAGACGAAGGGGTTAGTTGTTAAATAGTGCAACAATAGATGGTGGACGTTGGTCACATTAAAGATGCATGGTTCGGTTGGACCTTCTCTTTGAGCGTGATGTGGCGCCTTCTTGCAAGCAACGAATCAAATTAATTCAGCTTTTGTGTTTTGATTTAAAAAGACTGTTTTGCGTACCTTTGCTGAATTTTCTAACATCGTCGAATTATGTACCGCGATACCGAAACATCGTTATTCGGATACGCTTCGAATTAACACTCAATTTGTTTGTATCTACAGGACAGGGCATTTAATTAGAATAATATTTATTTATTTTTTAACACGTGTTTTTGCAAATAAATTATCTTTATCTTTAGGTAATGGACTCTGTTGAGCACTACAATCTAATATCAAATTAACTCGATTGTCTCGATATGTACGGCTTATTTGATGGAAGCTAGTTAAAAGCTGGACTGTATCCGATTCTCTAGGTTCTATTTATCTTCGAAAATATGAATGACGAGGATTAATGCAGAGGAGAGAGAACTTATTTTCAGAGAATGATTTTCAGTTGAAATCTGTTTAAAACCAATTGACGAGCTGGTAAATAAAACCCTCGCTGCAATCCAGCCGTTCAACAACCTGAACCTAGCACCAACTTGAGCAAAAACATTATTTTTTACACTCTCGCCGCCACCCCGGGCACTCGACGAACAAACTCCAAAATGGCGTAATGTGTACCGCACATCGGCGCGTACTCGAAAGTCTCGTACTTTTCCCGCCTACGAGTGTCGTTGCCTGCATTAAATCTTAATAAAACCTTCCATGCATCGCGAATGGCGGCTTTGATTTCTCACTCGGCAAACCGCGTCTGGGTATCAAAGGAAATCACAACTCTTTTCAATGGGCTCCGATATAATGTGCACAGAGGGTACGTTAATTGATCCCCCTGCGTCGAAAGAAACGGCAGGTGATGTGGGGGCGCCTTCGGTGTCCTATGATTGATGTTGTCGACGCGTAGGGCGATCTTTTGGGAGGTATTGTTTGTTTCTTTTATTTGTTTTTAACGGACTTGAAATAAGGACGCTTCTGTTCGACAGAGACGTTTAATTTTTTTTGTTGAAGTGCTTACTGTTCGTTTGCGGTTATTATCGGTTTGTTTGTTTATTATGGTGGCTGAATAGCTTACGTCATAAATTATGTCATTTTTATACTCATACTAGCGCGCATTTATATCAGGGAGGTTCATATCTCCGACGATTTGCCATAACAAAAACATCTGCATATGACAATATAAATTTGAACCGTGTAGGAACAATTAATTTGTTAATTTATTAATTTATATGCACATATTTACAAAAAAATCAATATTCAAAAGATAGAAACAGAAGGCTATTAGTATTAAGAGGTTTTCACGACATAGAAGAATATTAGATACATAAAGAGTATGAACAATTGGCAACTTCCTATGAACAAATACTCAAAATAAAGCAGCATATCCCCTAACTCCCAGCAGACTGGACGTGCCCTGTGTACTTCAATCTGCTAATACAAATATGGGTCCTCCAGAGCCCGCCCGCTACAGGCGACGTCAAAAGAAGCCCACCATTGTGTCGGACCCTCAATCGCCGGCTCGATTATCGAAAAGAAAACACTCTCATCTATATTTTAAATAATGATCACGACGACCCTCGGCCTCCGCAAGGGCGAACAATTGACCTGTGATGGATCGTGCGGGATCCAGCCAATAAATACTTGGAGCTTGTCACCTTTGTACGTGGAGTGTGCTCCACTTTGTAGCGCTTTGTTCGAGGAATCGGGGCGTAAGGTTGAATTATATGTTTTGATTTTGAAGTACATAGACCAGAGAGTTGCGAGATGGGTTTAAAGAACGTATTCGATAAGTAATTGTTCAGTTAACTTATAATGAGACAGATGGTTTATTTGGTTCACAAACATAGACAGCATAAAACAAAATCAAATATAGACAATAAAATGTTTTGTTTTGTTTTTGTAGTAGGTTCAATTTTATATTGTCTGTTTTGTGTTCAATCTCTTATGGTGTTTACTTTTTTATTATACATTACTGTTAATAATCATTGAGAATTTAGACGACAGTATAAAAGTAACATTTGTGTAATTACATACGGTGGAAAAAATAAATACTTACAGAATTTCTGAATACTGAGTCAAAACACCAGCAAAAACTGTCATATTGTTATACCTATGCCCTCTCAAAAATAAAACCAAGCACCAACCTCAACTTCAAAAAATAGAAAACTCGCTTAAATCGGAAGACGGCATCTATTCCGAGCCCGAAGCAAACATTTTAAGTAAAACAAGGTCACGATATCTTCAGGGCACCCTCCGTCAGGGCAATTATCTACATCTCGGACACAACGGCGTAGACGTCCTCAACTCACAATGGTTCCACTCGAGGTCTCGCTGTAACGAATACCACCAGCGAAACTAGAGCGGAATTGTTTGCGAGACACTTGTGCACTACCAGTTAATGATGTATGGCGGGGATCATTAAGGGAGTTTGTATTTTTTTGCGGAAGCTGCAGGTGTTGATTTATTGCTCTGTGATAGTTATAATGATGTCTCGGAGTTCGTAAAGGATTAATTAGGGTTTGACAACTGTAACCTATATAACTTGTGTCTCTATCTACCTATCTCTCTTCTCTCTCTCTTCTGATTGTTTAGTGTTTTTTGATTTACATGTAGTTTTTACGGTGTAGGATAACTCTACTAAGCAACTTACTTCAGTGTATGTATGTACGAGTGTGTCGTGTATATTAAGCTATGAATAAAGATTTATTTATTTATATCGCTATATCATTGCAGTTTGATGAATGAAGAGAATGTAGTATTTATTATGTAGTATTTACCTCTATCACATCTGAAGCAAATATGACGTGTGGGATGTATGTATTGATATGTAGGTACATCCACTCAAAAACCATACTTTTTTTCGGAAATTTGGAACACTTAAAGTATTCACGAAAATTTACAAGTCTGTAGGTTTAATAATATCTGGCATACAGGAGGGGCCAATGATAAATTATTTATCACGCTTTTATACTTTACATTTCTGTAAGGTAAATAAAAACATACTGTCATGTGTCGTCCGTTTTTTTTTCGAACCTATCGTGCGTTTCTATTGCTGCCTTTGACTCATCTTCAAAGACGGTTTTTAAAGACATACCGATGTTTCGATTGTTGCTTTTATTTGACTAACTTGAAGACGCTTTCTAAACACATATCGACACACATACATAGATAGTAAACAAACGTCTGAAAATAAATCGTCCACAAACCATGCTGTACCATTCAACCTCCCGATAATTTACTCCCAAATGACGCTGCCCTTTCAGGTCTCTAATAAACAGACGGCCGGTTTATATGTATTTAATGGTTGAGCAAGGTATTTGCTCTTTGTCTCGAAGATGGTTCATGGGGTACAGGTAATTCTGTTATTTATGGCCACTTGAGGACAAAGAGTCTGAATTGTTGAGGTCGGAGCGGAGGTGTTATGATAGTTTATGGTAGGTGAATAGGTTAGTGGTGTTAATAGGATAATAAGCAGTTTGGTAATTGTGAAGATGGTCGTGTGTATGACAGAAGGTCACGATTAAAACGTATGTGTTTTTAACCGACTTCTAAAAAATGAGAAGGTTATACGTAAAGCTGTATGTATGTTTTTTTATGTACATATAATCGCTGATTTCTCCGGCAGTTATGAACCTATTTGAAATTTTTGTCGCTATTGTATTTGTGATATACATCTTTTAATATGAGAAATTTATAATTTGATTGTTATGAGTAAACTAAAAACCTACCTTAAATCAATTAATTTTACACTCTTTTAATGTTTTGCGGGACAAATAGGTACTACCCCTCGAGCATATTTTTTCGGGATCATTCGCTGTCTATCTATTTATTTTAATTTATTTCTGTTATTTGATTATTTTTAATTTACTAAGTATACAATAGAACAAATGACATGAAATACGTTTATATTCTGATGTAGCAATATGAAAACAGGTCGTTAAGATATTAGGTATACAGATAACTAACAGAAACAATAAATGTAAGAAAATAAATATAAGAAATAACAAGTATAAGAATAACGAAAACGATTTTCACAATCGGTCCATAATTGACAGAGATGTCGACCTAGAACCGAACGTATAACCCCATCCTTTTTTCGAAGTCGATCAAAAAGAACTCTCTTCACCCAATCATTAAACATCAAATTACACAACAATCGGCATTCCCCGTTCAATCGACACAGTAAATTCGGAAACAGGTACTCGCACCTCGAAGTCAACAATAGGCTTCCGGCGTCTTTGCTGCAGCGTTATTAAAATCTCGTGGAACAATCGAGACGAAGCGCACTCGGCTGCGCTGTGTACAGACTCCGCTTATGAAGTCGAGAGATTGATAATGCTAGCAAGTTTTCATATAGCTTCGGTGTAAGATTTATTATTATTAAGCTAGTAGACGTAGAGGAAACTAGTTTTTGCCTGTGGCTTCGCACGCGTTTTTTCTATGGAAACGTCCCAGTCATTACAGTAATAGGCCCGACGACTCAAAAATTTTAAGTAGTCCGTCAGTTTGATTATCAAACGATATTGGACTCGTATTTTTTCTTTTGTCAAATAAACTAAAAATGATAAAGATGTAGCCAGTTAAAGTTCCGTGTCACGTCACGACTAAGTAAAAAGTCTGATACTTTTACTGAGTCGTGACGTCAGTAGTCCCCACTCTCAAACTTTGACGCGCTTTATTTTTGTATTTTTTTGTGAAATCGACTAAAGAGAAAATATGGGTTCTAACTACTGATGAGATGAGATATGGAAATGACTGGCCTATTATCGTAGGCCAGTCATTTCCATAAAAATATGTATACATAACTTAAACTTATTATCTACCGTAGGCTACTAATATTAGTTAATATTAGTAGGTTTTTTTATCCCATAGAAACTCATTTAAATAACAAAAGCCTAGTTTCATTCCAGGATTAGAATTATCTGTATGTAAAATTTTAGGCCGATTCCTTCAGTAGTTTTGGCGTAACAAACAACCTTTTTTTTTTTTTTTTTATCAAAAATAGTCCTTCGTTTGACCGCAATCTCACAATTCTCACATGATGGAAAGCGAAGATGCGGCCGACGATGTATCACGAAGGTCTAGAAGATGGCTACTCCGGACCACATTCCGAAACACAACTGAGTTGCTTCACGGACTGGCCCAGTCCGGAGGATGGTGACAAGGTGACAAGCCACGGCCGAATCCTACCACCAGAGGGTATCGCTCTTAGCACCACCCAGAGGACACGTGTAGGGTATCAGAGGGTCAACACCTACGGACGTGAGCGATACTGTCTCCCAAAACCTTCCATACATTCATACATCTAAGCATTCAAACTTTACAAAATCATACTCTTCGAGTAATTAAATAAAATGTAAAACCTTTACGACTTGGAGTAAGTTCATCATCAAACTGATTCTTCTTTGAACTTTAGAAAATGGCTCACCACCCAACTTTGGAAAACCGTTTTTTTTATTGATTCGTATAGAGAATCGTTTGTTTGTAGTGAAAGAATTTTCATAATGCAGCAGCTCAAAAAAAAGTTAAGTTGTTGAGAGTCTAAAAAATAATTTTCTTTCTTCAAGTTATGTTCCTCCTACTATGAACGTTCACAATGCATGGTTAATACAGCTCTAACCGATGGTCGTACTGTACCGAACCGAATTATAAAGGGATAATTATCCATCCACTCAACGCAAGGGCGCTCGGGAAATCTGATTCTTTCTCCGCTAAACCGGAACTGGTGAATTTTACAAATTGTTATTCTGTAGTGCCTAACTCGATGTCGTTGTACAAGGGAGAACAAGTTTGTTGTATTGTATTTAGATAAACTTGAATTTTAGCAACATCAAGTAGTCAACGTCCTTTCTCTTATTGTGACCAGATTTTTAAAAAAGATATGGATGATACCTTTCAATTAACTCTTCTTATGACTTTTTGTACCGGAAAATTAGAAAATGAAAGTGAAACCAAAACTTATATGCGGCACAAATAAGCAGCAGAGTCATTTTGGTTTGCGAAGTCCGACAGGAACTAGCCAGGTTTATTTTCCCAGCCCAGGGATCCCCTTCTACTTCAGGACAAGCAGACGCACAGCGCAATACCAACCCTTCATGGTGGATACCACTTGCACTAAGCGGTTTTCCTCCACCTTCATCATTGATACCGCTGGGATTTGAAACTCGCTCTCTGCTGCTGTTTTTCCGGCCAATTACAACCTGGGCTTCTTAAAGACAAGAGTCATCGAGTACATCATTATGTTACATTCGTCACTTTCCACTAGGTGAGATTGTGGTCAAACGAAGGTCAATCGACAGTAAAAAAAATGTGCTGGTAAATAATTGATTTTGATAAAAAACTTAAAACCGACTTTGACAAAATTAAAATGGGACCACCAGCGAAAGCACCAGCTTTCAAATAAAAAAGAATCATGAAAATCGGACCACCCAGTCAAAAGTTTTGAGGTAACAAACAATAAAAAAAAAATACAGTCGAATTGAGAACTTGCCCCTTATTTTTGAAGACGGTAAAAAAGTCAGGTATTGCTCAAAAGTAAATCCTGAAAGACACGTCGAGTTTCGGAGACCTTCAAGACTACAGCCTTGACCAAGGTAACGGATAACGATCCAGTTCGGACTCGAACTGTCGTCGTGCACTGCGCGAACATCGGCTTAACATACCCGTCAGGAACTAGGAGCAGATAGCTCACAAGATTTTCTAAACGCGTTTACAAAAAGCATCAGCTCGGTGCGACCTGTTAGGACGGCCTACTGCACCATTCCTCTTACATGCACATGAGCTTCATAGGAACTTTACGTGTAAGGCCATACAGAAAGAAAGCTGGAAACTTATAAGCGCTTACCGGCGCTTGACAGCGCTGGTCCGTTCTACACAAAGGAAGCAGGTTGTCGCAGTTGTTTATTAATTTTAGATGGCAGCACCCAGCACTAACCAGCGCGTGTTAAAGCTTGTCGGCACTTGTCGGCACCGTTCAGTGCTTATCGGCGCGCGTTCATATATTTTCCTGCGCGGTTTACCAGCGCTGTCAAGCGCCGGTAAGCGCTTATAAGTTTCCAGCTTTCTTTCTGTGTACGGACCATAGCTAGAAATAAAAAGAACTAAACAGACCTAATGGTTAAAACAGCCACCAGCCACTTCTAAAATTATCGTCAACAATATAGATAGAAGCTAGCGAAGACCTACAAGGCTACGACAAGGTAACGGATAACGATCCAGTTTTGATGAGAGCTCGGACAGTTCGCAGTGCACTGCGCGATCATCGGCTTAACATACCCGTTAATGAACACCCGGGGTGTTACAGATACCTCGAGGAACTAGGAGCAGATAGCTCACTTCATAAGGTAGAAATAAATAGGCGTTGATGACGATGTTGTACACACATTTTGGCTACGAGTTGATGACGATGCTGTATGAGACAGCCACATTTTGGCTACGATGCCTAATAATATAATGATATTTTTTTATTTTCAGATAACATCGATCCATACGTTAGTAAATTCTTAGACTATGTTAGTTTTAGTTTTATCTAATTAATTAATACGGAGATGAAATGTAGTGTTGGTACTCCCGCGTATTCTACTAAGCAGTGAGGCTGCTTTCTTCGTCATTCAGGCGGCGAAGCCGTCTACGAGGGCCTCCGTAAACATGCCCGAGGTACTAATGATTGGACTGGTGTTTTAATTCTGTACAGGAAACAGAAGAGTGTAAATGTTTTACCCTTTTGCTATGCTCGCATGCATAACCAAGATTATTAATGGACGATAGCATCCAGAAATTGATCATATTATTGTCTTATGAAGTAATTGTATGAAATCTTAACCCAGGAACGATTTGGATTGGATCTTGGCTGGAAGCTAAGCCGCAAGCAGTTCGGTCTGCTTTTTGATGACTTCTGGAACGGGCAAAGATCAGCCGGCGACGCAGAAAAGGTTGCGGGTTCGATTCCCTGCTCGGGACAAATTTTTCTACGATCTCCATTGATTTGTTTTGGGTGTTCTATGTGTTTTATTAAATAATAAAATTCTTTTTTTCTTTGTCTAAACTACTGACTCGATTCCCACCTCAGAAAAATGTTTGTGCGTACGATCTGCAGACATTTGTTCAGGGTGTTCTGGATGTTTTTTATCTATAATAAAAAAAAAACGATCTATTCAGTTTATCGTATTATATATAACTAGCTGCGTCCTGCAGCTTCGCACGCGTTGTTCCTATGGAAACGTTAAGAGGTGAATTTCATCCCACGGGAACTGATTTATAGGATAAAAAGTAAAAAGTAGCCTATGTTTGATTCCAGGATTAGAATTACCTGTATGCAATATTTCAGCCGGATCCGTCCAGTAGTTTTGGCGTGAAGAAGTAACAAACATCCATCCATCTATACATCCATAAAAATATTAGCTTATAAATAATGATATCACACTAATATTATTAATAATAATATTAGTGTGATATCAGTTATTTAGTCACAAGCTCTGCTTAGCTGGCGGTTAGATAATTCTGTGTGAATTGTCCAACATATATTGTTTATACTGACTACACGCTTCTACATTTATATTCCTATAGCTTTTCATGGAATCAGTGACCTATCTCCATCTCACGAGGTGGGAGGCAGTGCTCCGGGTGCTGGGGGGGCGTCTTACCACCTCACTCGAGACATTCCCACACAGGATACAGATTCGCTATTAACTCGCTTTCAAATAAAACATCTTCATTTGTAGGAATCCTCAGGAAATGCTGAAACCTTATGTCTTGAAGAAAATCTCAGAGGAAACTTCTGCGAATGTTGTGTTTTCACAATTCATAGAGAGTATTTAGAATTAAATTTTACTCATATGTCTCCTTTGAGATCTATTGGCCAAAGCTCCTTTAAAGTTCAAAACTTAAAGTTTACCTTAGCCTCTTGAACACAGTCAGAATTTGCAAATTACAGAGATTAATACGTAACTTTGGTTTCTGTACACTTCAATCTTTTTTCACCGACTTCAAAAAAGGAGAAGGTTCTCAATTCGACTTTTTATGTTAGTTACCTCAGAACTTTTGACTGGGTGATCCGATTTTGATGAATCTTTTTTTATTTAAAAGCTGGTTCTTTCCCTGTGGTCCCATTTATTCAATTCGATTTGGTCCAGTTCTGACAATGGCATCCGTGAGAAAACCTATATAATAGTTTTTATTTAAATAAACCTAATTATTTACTTCTCTGCTACCTTCGACTTATAGCGGCATAATGCTGAGACAGGGAGCTTTTTGATCCTCTAAGAAAAACATTGTTTAAGTAGGTAATTTTTTTTTATTAGATAAAACATATCTATCTACCTCTATATTTTTTGTGTTCCTAGTTTCTAACTATTATTGTAATGTGTCGGGTTATGTATTAAGGGTTGGTTTTTTTCTTTTAAGGTAAAGTAAAAAAAACAAGAAATCATTACATTGATTTGTAGGTTATTAGTTTTTGAGTAGGGACATAACTCGTTCCACTAAGATTCGGCTGAACTTCATTCGATACAGTTGCAGTCATGTCAGTCGCTATACCTTATAATACCTTTGTCCTGCGCACCTGGAAGACTAGCCGCCATGACCGAAATTTGGCTAGTATGTATTATATTACGAGTACTTATTTCCCTGTTTTTAGAAACAGAGTGATCGAATATTCATAACAACGACATATGAAAACCTTGCTCCCTTACCCTGTTGTTTTATCAAGAAAGAAAAAGAAGAAATATACTCAAAACCAGGCCTACATGTTAAACCTACGGCGTATTCAGAACCCTCCTAGAATAGATCTCGACACATCTTGACCAGCTCCATTTACCCAGCTATATTAACCGGAAGGCGCGCATGCCCTGGGATGCTACAGTTTTTACACAGCCGAGATATAAAGTTGAGGAACGCGATTTTAAAAGGTAAACGAATGGCTGAATTGCTGCTGAATGAAATTGCTACTAAGATTGGAAGCTGAACGGAGTTGTTTGTGTGAGATTTTTTACGGTAAGTCGATTTCATTTATCAACGTAGTTTCAAAGGAAAATACTTTATTCGTTTACTGTCAGGCTTTTTAAGGGCACGACGCTACTCTGCAAGCGTCGGTGGCAGTCAAAGTGTCAAAACATCCTTATCAGAATCAGCAGATCTTACAAACATTTGTCCCGAGGCGGCAATCGAACGCGCAATCTTCCAGCTGCACCACAGAGGTCGTCATTAACCTGAAACTATCGGCACCTACCCGAGACGGCGCTAATAACTCAACTACAGCGTTTCAGAAGGTCGAAGGGCCTGATATATCGCCACAATGGGACTTGTTTATCTTTCAGCTCGTTTCGATCACAATATTGATATGAAACAGAAGGCATACTGGTAATATTAGCCATGGAAACAAAAACCTTATGGCTCTTACACATGGACAGCAAGTAGCCGACTGCAAAGCAACTGCTAACGTCGATTTCAAACTTTTATATCTCTGCCTTTTTTTTTATTCGGCGAATCAAAATTCGTTTACGAATAGACTGGTCTGCGGGGGATACCAGAATTACGAGTATGTGGGACTCGCCGCCCTGAGAAAGACGTAATATCCACTAAAATAACTCTCCGGTGTCCCTCGTTCGCCATTTTCGCCGAACCACGGGAACATAATAACCTCCGCGATCCGACTGGCGCCCCCTCTTCCTCTCATACTTAGCCGGCGAGCCCACCATTCCACACACTCGCCGACTCCATTCTTTTCATATCTCTTAGTGATTCTTTACTCAAGTGTGATCTGGACCACGCTTGAGTAAGGCTTGGAAAGGATTTCTACGCGCCAAAGCTTATATTTTAAATGAAGCGCCACAAATTTTTGATATCGTTGCGTTTCGTTTCACAAAAAAAAGAAATAAAAGTAAATTTTGATAGCCAGGTAAAGAAACGTTTTTCCCCTAGATAAATTATGTGTAGATCATAGACAAAACCCTACTCACGTAGAGATTTTGCTAGTGCTTGCTAAGTAGCGTCAGAGTTACGTTCTATAATAAAGATTTACTTGAGCAGAGATTCAAAGCTTGAGTAGAACTCACGTAATGACTGCATAAGTAAGGCTTGGGGAAGCTTTCATAATACGGGCTTTAGAATAGAACACTGCAACACCTCTCATCAAACAAACTACGGCCCGTATTATGAAAGCTTCCTCAGTCATCGATATAATGCTTGAGCAACGCTTTTCTATAGCATAAACGTCATTCAAGCATAGCTCAATGACTGAGCAAGCTTTCATAATACGGGCCTAGTTTTTGAACAGGACTGGATAAATTTAAATGTTTCCTCTGTAGGACCTTACGGCGCTAAAGTCCGTAGGAAGTCCCAGAGATTTTTGAAACCAACGTCACTTCACCTCGTGGTGTAGTTGGTTAGCACATTCCCGTCCCGAGGGAAGGACGCGGGTTCAAGTCCCGCCAAAGTCAATATTTTCTGATACTATATTTGTTTTCTTAGAGATTACCCTGAACTGGCTTTACGCATCCAAAATGTGTCAATTTTAAAATGGCATAAACAACAGAGACCTTTACCCAGCAGTGGGTCGACAAGGGCCGATGATGATGTAGTGGATACTCTCTAGTATTTTTAGTATACGTATAATGCGATTTACGGAAGATAGGAAATTCACTGATATTCGGAGAACGAGATAAACGTGAGATCTCTTATTCTTCTCCGAAGATTTTCGAAATCGACTATTTATAAAAATTTAGGTTTTTCAGGCAACCTTTCACCGAATCGTTTTAGCCAAGAGTAGTTAGAGCTTCGAGCATTCCTTCTGTTAACCCTGAAACCGTGCAGTTATTAACCCTGCGCGTCGATGATGTTCCGATGGTAAATGAATGCGCGCGGTAACCGCTCGCCCGTTAAACTGCCTAGATATAGGGGAAGTTCCAAGTAGTTCTGTTTACTGTTCTGTACTTACTGGCTTTACGATCTGCAAATATCACAATTATTACTTGCATAATGCTTTGGGCTTTCAATTTTGATATGCTGGCTGACTCGTGTACCTATGGCCTGAAGGGCCCAACATGTGTCATACGAGTGTCTGCATATGAAAAATGGTTAGTCAGTGGGATATGCTGGTTTTCGTTAAATTTACAATAACCTATAAGCCTGTGTTAGCTTTATACCCTGAACGATAAGGAAACTTATCAACCAAACAGAAAAATTCGAAATAAAAACATCTTACTTTCGCAAATGACTGCAAAGAAAATCGCTAAAATTATTCTTATAGATTATTATTATTAGATAGGACATGGTCAAACGAACTTTAAACCATTAAATAACCTTACCAAAAACCTCAAATGGAAAACTTTGCTTTCTCTCACCTTTAGTTGATGATCCGTGCATGCTATAATAGGTATCTCGCTCTAACTTGTAGTTTATTTTGCTCTAATGACAGGAAGACTCACTAAGTAATGAAATACCCTCTTGTATTGTTTTTACTGACTGTACATTAATTCAATCTCATGGACTCATGTATCAATATTTAAAATTTTAGTAAAAAATTCATGGATCTATCGTGAATTTAAAAACAATTGAATTACGTACCTCTGGGAATAAGCCGTTCAAACTTTCTAAGTATTTATTGTAACAATAACTATGTTCTACAAAAGATCTTAAATACACCAAATAAACAACAATCTAATCTCCCCTATTCCCAAAGCAATCAAGCCAAGACAAAGGCAATCGATAGCTCCTCGGAGGCTGTAAATCAGCCACTATCGGTCCATTATTAATTAAAACCGTATAAGGAAGGCTAAGGCACCTGTCCGAGGGGACAAAGACCCAAGTAAAGCCTTTTGGGTATCGATACAAGACGCCTTATGTAAAGTTCTTGATAGGATTAAGGTAATACGAAAACTAGTTTGTGTTCGGTGCTTCGCTTGTCGCTACTTGGGCAAGAGGAATCTACGAGAGAAGATACCTTTTATATCAGATTATCAAGACTATATTCCAGAGGACAAGAAAACTCGGGACGGGGTTTGGACGTCGCAAGTCGAATAATGGCAACAAACAGACTAAAGGTTTCGTCGCTTCTTTACTTTAGTCTACCAACACACACACCGAGGCAACAGAAATCAAAAATATGACTTTATTTCCGTGTTTGTGTATAATAATATCTTCTAAGTGCAAGTACCTACATTTATTATATTTATGGAAATAAAGAGGTTTTGATTTAATTTTATTTGATAGACCCTATGGCCGCTCTTTCTCATAGATTTGAAGCCGTGTTCTTGGAAAGATGAAAATGTCAGAAATATCGTATTGCCTCAGTATTTTACTGCGAAACTGATATACTGATGCACTAATGAAGAAAAGCTTGGAAATTATAAATGGTTCTCTTAACGTGGCTTGTCATTTCGAAGCTAATTTTATTCCATACACATTTTTAAGCGAATCATTCCCGTTTCGTAGCGATCTGCCAAAGTAAGTCAACGTGAATTATGAAGGATATTTTTATTATGATTATTGTTTAAGGGTAAACAATTAATAAAAATAAAAACCTATAAAAAATGCAAACACCACCATTCAAAGATCCTTACTGTTTTCACTCACAAATATGCCGTCTAACGTTTCAAGTTCGGTTCCAAAAAAACATATTGCTCTCTAACAGAACTGTGCTCATAGACACTAGAAGCGATCCATTCACGAACAAGATAATACATTATACACATCTACATACCCTATCCGCTCCAAACGTCTTAGAACTAAATAAGTCCCACACACTACATCTCCCTGTAGGAAAGTACCTCGGAATTTATCGTAGGATTTGCTCTATGGCCAGCGAGTAGCCCTTTCGGACGATTGTTAATCTGAACTTAGGTGTACTTCTCACCTACGGGTTAGTAAATCGTCGGCGATTTGTTGCTGGGCTGCTCTAGTTTCCCGATTTACTGGGTTACTTTGGATGGGGTTTTGGGGGAGGTGAATCGTTGCCTGTTTTCTGATATTTGAGACGAAGATGCAGGAATTACACGAGTTAAGAAATTAGACAGAGAAGTAGGAGAACTTAGCTAACAATGTCGCAGTGTCATCGATACGAAACTCTGACGTATTATTTTCCTGCTAACAGTAAGTGGGATAGAAGTTAATATCGAAACTTGTGAAGAAGAAGAAGAAATCGTCCTAGTGTTCATCTGACTTACTTTGTCGGAAGAGCTAAACAGGAAACGGAGAGAACTACAGTCAAAATGTTCTACTTATTATTAAATTTAAACTATCACATATGAAATGACATTTTCAACAGATCAAAAACGTCTCAAAAGGTCCCTTAGGGTAAGATAATTTCATGAATTAAATCCCAGTACCTAATTTCACTGAATTTAATTTAGTAATTTCTTTTAAATCGCAACACAGCAATGCGAGGACTTGCGCACTATAATAACAAAAACCTTAGATTTTATGTATTGATCACAATAAGAGATCTTTTCACGCCATTTCACAATTTCACAACTTCTCGCCAGAGGGTGATGTCCTACAAAATGTACCTAAGAACCATATAAGAGACGAGTTGAGATTGTGATACCTTATCAGGAAAGCTTAAGCCGTTTTGAAGGCTTGTAGCTAATAAAGAGAATCCGCAAACCACATGTTAACACTCGAAAAACGTAACCTACGCCACCGTGGGTAAAATGAGGGACAAAATTCCTGTATTCATGCCAAAAAATTACTTTTCTTGTTCGTCTACCATTCTTTGTAGCTGTACATCATTACATCGGTATAATATAAGACGCTGATCATCCCATCTTTTGATGAACTTATGCAAATCAGCGAGTACATTCATAAATTCCCCAGCCCGCTAAAATTCGCAAAACAACCTCCTCTCTCGCATTCGTCCCGTTCAAACACCTCTCGCGATGTAATCAGTAACTCAATAGCCAATTTCTGTGTAAAGTTGTCTTTCCAGAGATGAGAGAAGTGAGCGCTAGGAAATGGAGGAGCTTATTGGTTGGTGGAAAGAGCCCGTAGTTTCTCTGAAGGATAAGATTCGTAACGAATACACCCCATAGAGAGCCATGCTTATCTGGCTCAAAGAATAAGTAAGTGGAAGTGGCAGTGGGCCGGCCATATGGCCAGCTTCGCGAAGAACCGACAACCGATAAGGTAAGCGGGTTCTTCATTAGAGACAATTGTAGTGGAGGTAGCCCGCAGGCCAGGTAAAATGAGGACCTGCGAATAAGTGCAGGTAGATGCTGGATGCGACAAGCTGAAGACAGGGCGCTCATTAGAGGAGGCCTATGTCCAGTAGTGGACTAATATACTAGGATGGTGATGATGATCAGATAGGTAAGTTTTATAAAAGTCATTCCTATTGGTTATAACTGCTAGATCTCAGCTCAGCTTCAGTGCAATGCTTCAACTGCTAATAAACGTTGCATGTGTTATGTGTGTGTGTATGTAATCTTTCCAGGAAAGAACTCAGCTATGTTTATACAACGAAATCTTGCTTGAGATAAGCTATAAAAAAGATCATACTGGTGTATATTCCTCGCGACATCCTCGGTGGAAAGCCACGCTAAAGGTAGACCAGGCAATTTGGCTAAACCCGCCTTCATACATAAATGGCTAGAACAAATATTGTCTCAATTACCAGATAGCATCGGGCGGTAAACACACGCGCGATGAGAGCTGCCCGGGGGCAGTATCTCAGGACTTAGAGGCTCGTGGGGCAATTGCGGGGGTGCACCAAGGCATAAGAACTAAACCGCGGGTGAGAATAGTTTGGCACAGGCTCTCAAGGCACGTAGCAAATGAAACCAAGATGATGGAAGAAAAGCAGAGGTGCTTTTGTCTAGTGCGCTCCGTACGAAAGAGGCTATTCTCTGCAATCTCCAAACCGCTTGCCCAGCGTGGCGATTGCGACATTATTCCCTAATTATAAGAGCCAACGAGCCATGTCAGGGGGATTCTATATACACAGCTGGGACGTAGCTAGGGTGTAGTGTTTTGTCTATTAGTAGGATAGCATCCAGATATCCTACTCTGATGTCCAGTACTTTTAAAAGATTTTCGGTCTTTCAGACATCGTCATCTTTAGCTATGCTAAGCTAGCTAAGTAAACAGGGCTTGTGATATAGGTAGCAAATGACTAATATAGTGTCTAACTTAATTTATAGTAATAAAACTTTAACTATTACAAGACACAACTTTAGAAGGCATCACATTCGACACGCACGAAGGGCCCGCCTGTGGCCTAGTTGCTCAAACCAGTCGCGAAACAAGTAACATGGTATCAACATCTTCTAAGTATCAGTGTGTATTCCAAAAACCCGCTCTCGCTTACAATTTAAACCATCCCCAAGACATTTTCGTCCGTGCCTTAAGATCGTTTTATTACCAACCCGGATGGCCGCGATGGATGGCGGGGGATGTAAATTTACTGTACGGAACCGGACGCGGAGAGGTGAGCATCGGATTGTTTTGTTTTCGGCCCGCATTACGGAAGATGCGCATTTATACTGTAGTGTAATGTAACAGAACTTCTACGGGTTACAAGCGAACATAATGAATGGAAAACGAGGATACTGGTTAATCCCGATTTGTTTTATAGAACTGTTACGTCATTCTAGGTTCCTACGCTTTAGAAACAGAAGAGAGTAGACTTTAATGATGATAGTAATTTCATTTACAACGAACGATTGCACACTTAGTGACGTTGCCTCAACCATCGACAAATTGACAATTTCATTCCAGAATTTTAGCGACTTTCTCATTGTGTTTAATAGTTACAGTGTGAATTGAGCCGGCACCGGATTAGAGATCCTTAGATTTTAGGGGGTCTTAAGACGATCGCGTGTACGTTTCGCCGCTGCCTTTGTTTGGACGTGTGAGATCGATGTACGTAATGTATGTGGAATTGTGGATCGAAACACTGTACAGGGTGTGCCTGCCTTAAAGCAAACAATTTATGTACTGGTTGTTGGGAATAAAACTTGTTCTGGTAGGAGTTTTGAAAGATTGGCGTTTGTCTCAATCTCAACGTCAAGTTTCGTCAAGTCGTCTCTCCAAGCCTTAATACCCATCAATTCAAGAAATCGAGTTGCTTGGCCGTCGTAGTTTTTTGAATGATGAAATGGAAGCCGATCTCCGCGAACGCGATGCTACTAGCGAAGTACAGTCCAGAACCGATAAGAACAGATGCCTGGAGAAGTTTTATGTCAGAGGTCTAACCTAGATCTACTTTGGGTAGTCGACTCCAGGGACTAAATACCTAACACAGTGCCCTTCAGTCGTTTTAAGGGTGATTGTGGTTAAAAAGTGGCGCTAATGAACATCTGTGCAATACGCTTATGCAATACGATCTGTCTTTATCGAATGCACCGTGGGAGCAGCGATCATGGTAGTATCTTTTATTTGAAGGGATGAGATGCGACAATCTAGTGGAAGAGCGACGATTCTCTCACCTTCCACTCAGTTTGGTCAGTCGCTTTTTTCAGTCTTAATTCCGTACCCAAAAACCTAACAGGACCTAATTTAGGTAGGTACTGACTTCTGTGAACCTATTTCATGTGTAATGGCTTCACCCTGTAGTATGCGCGTTGGTTTAATTTGCCGCTTGTCCATTCGTTCCGATTCGCGTGTATTTATCGCTGCGCTGCAGATTGGCGCTGTTCGCCAACTTGTTTATCGATGTTGATTACTTTGTTAGTTTGTGTACAAGTGGTGTTTTATCCTTATCGAGGACTGGATTTGCCGTGGTATCCATCTTGTGGTAAGTGGATAGACGTTGGGAAGAGATATTCTCAGACGCGGAAAGAGATATATTCTTGTAAATTAAAATATATCTACTGGCAAAAAAATCACATAGTTTGCATTGAGTAAGGCCTGCTCTGTAATTACGTAAAAACCATCCTATAACAACATTTGAAAGCCCTCGAGCATGGGTTTAGCTCGTCTTATCTATACTATTGCATACGAAGGCCATGGAAATAGCTTTGAGTATAGGATGGACGGTTTCTTTTACACCAGTAATTCGATCGTTTAACTTAGACATCAATCAGTAAGCCTATGACTGACAGTAGACAATGAGGGCCAAGCAAGTTGTAAAAATTTGATAATATTCGGGGTGTGGTTGCACCATCCACACTTTTTTAAAGGAAATTACACTACCCTTACTAGTAGTACGTCAAAACCGATTATTTGAAGAGAGAGATTATTAAAAGAAATCCGTCCTAAAATCCGCAGAGAGAAACACCGCTCATAAAACGTCTTCTTCTACTTAGTCCAATTCTTAAGATATCCCTACTAAACATTCAGAGCTCCCTCACTGAAACTAATTGAATGACCAAAACAAAACAATAAACTCTTGCCCATTGAAAAGAGCTTTCGTCCGATTGCCATTAATCTCAGAATACCGCCGAATTAATTATCCCCTGACCATACGATTTAATGGGCTTCCTGGGCCCAAGAGGTTCCCGATTAAATCACTACATCTCATTGGCCGATTTATAGTGACCAAACTGCCGGGCGCAGCTGGTTTAACATAGCTGGCGAACACGCAAAAAACCAACAAGGAATCGCTTAGGAAAGGCACGTTCAGCAGGTGTGAGTGCTGATGGAGATGTAAAGATAACTATGATTTTATTGCTATAAATAGAAAAGCGGAAAAGGAGAATTGTGGCAAAAAAGGCTATGAAATTTTACAGGGCTTGTGACGTGATTTGACGTTTTTGTCAAAGCGACCCGCAATACGTCACACGTCATAACTGAAAATGGCACCCCAGCCGTTCAAGATTCTTCAGTCTAATTATTTCGTGGCGCAAACTGTATACACGTTGCGACATTTTCGTGCGTTGGTGTATTGTAATGTAGGTACATATGTCACTGTCGTACACTCGGTGGACTCTAATCGTCCCCGATGACCGGCTCAATGGATGACATTCTTGGCGAGAAACGCAACTGTTACACACTTTGCCTTAGCGTGTCCCAGGAGATTAACACATATTGCCCTTAGTCTTTTTTTTGTTGATTGACCACCAATTTGCTGAAGAACAGTGAGAAACTGGCCCTAGATGGAGCCTACTACTAAGACTAACGCAGCTGCCCTACCCGCGCTACGTCGGGTCAGTTGGGCAAAGGAAGTGATTAACTGTTATGAGCAAACTCCTTAACCTTACAATCGTACTTGAGTATTATGGAGGTGAGGTCGGAAGGGTGAGATCCTACATCTTAACATGTCCGATCTAAACCTACCTAGTTTTACGTGGTACGTTTTAGTGTGGGTGCGTTGATTATTAGGGTACTCACTGATAATGACGTAAATAGGATTCGAAGGAAACGGGCAGGTTTTCATAATCGAGTGAACGAAGATTTCTGAAGTTGGACGGACGATCCGGCGCTTTGAAGAGTGTGCAATAACACCGCTACGAGATGGATTTTGAGCGGAATGACAAGATATTTATGGTAGTATCGTGAGTGAGAAGAGACGCGCGCCAAAACTGTTTTTACCTACTTACCTAATAACAAATAAATTAAGCAATCAATCTACGAAAACGGCAAGTAAATTCCGTTCTCATAACTGGATTTCAAGCAAGAAAAAATTACATGTTCGTAGCTGGTAATCAAAGATCAGCTACGAACGTGGACTAAAGGGAAAAATCAAAAGATATCTAGGTTTTAAACACACACAAAACAAAAACCCAAGAAAACATGTGTGCTGTTTCTGTGAGACTTTTTACCAAAGCGTGACGTCACTAACTTTGACGCGCTTTATTTTTGTAATGTTTTGTTGAATTAACTTATTCGAATTTATTAGTCGTCTAGCCGTCGCGTCGAGTAGCTGTGACTTTTAAACTTTGCTAATACTACACACAGAGAAAATCGTTCAGTTTAGAACTTACCAAAAAAAACCACTTCACTACGTTCGTAATGTTCGTATACATCGAACGTAGTGAAGTGGTCGTATACATGAAATAAGGCTATATTTAAATTAATTAGGATTCCAAGTAATTTAAATTCAAGATTGGACAACAACCTATTAACTGGAAATCCCATATTGAAATCTAGCTGCGCTCCGCGGCTTCGCACGCGTTGTTCCTATGAAAACGTTTAAAGGTGATTTCTATCCCACGGGAACTGATTTATGGGATAAAAAGCCTATGTTTTATTCCAGGATTAGAATAACCTGTATGCAAAATTTCAGCCCGATCCGTTCAGTAGTTTTGGCGTGAAGTGGTAACAAACATCCATCCATACATCCATACAAACTTTCGCACTTATAATATCATCACTGTGATAACAAATCAAAGTTATCAAAGATATCAAGATTGTCAGACTACAAAACTGCCCTCTCCGCGTAATATGCTCAAGCTATCTCAGTATAAATATGGAATTGTTGTATAGGGTGAAAGTGTTAATGTCATCGATTTTTAAATCTTACAGAAAAATGCACGAATTTTGGTAAATATCTGAACCAGGGACAGCTGGTTGGTCACATTTCATTGAAAAAGGAATTCTGACCCTCCCCTGTATACATATAAGTATTGCATGTTACGCTATTTGTAAGAATGAATAGGCACATGATTAAATCTAAATCGGAACAAGATAACAAGTACAATTATATTATTATTAAAAAATGGACGCAAAGGAAAAATGTTAATTAAACCCCCTAGTACCCTAACAAAAGTAAGAGCCCAGAATCAAGGTTAGATACTACTATTACTAGGTATGTACTATTGAAAAATTGCCTGCTGACATAAAAAATAACTGACAATATAAGGTTAAAATCATTAGTAATTCACAAATGTTCACATTGAATAAATTTGTTAATGACAAGACCTGTAAAAGTACCCAGTAGGACAGATAAACAGTATACTTTTATAATATTTAGTATGGAAAAGAATAATTTAAAATGTTTGAGCTGATTTTCTTCAAATAGGTTTAGTTTTAAGGCAATTGAGTCATTCTCCCTTGTCACATTATAAACGCAAAAGGTTAAGCAAAGTCAGCTGTGATAGGCTATACTTGCAAACTATGTTGTGAACGAGTTTATTTCACAAGGCGACTGGCTGTTGCGACTGGGAGCTTTGTAGAAAATGATGAACCTACACATGGAATAACAATTTCATCTCAAATGATTGAATGAATGGAATAAAGTCAACTTTGAACTGTGTGTCCTGATTGTTAACAAAATTATTGGCTAATCAGCTAAGGATGTTTGACATGTAAGTTTGTTTGCAATATTATGTCATGTTGTGAACATATTTTCTTTGAAGGTATTCATGTTTTATCCGTTGACATATAAAATACATTTAATTCACATGCTTACATAAGTTTAATAGCTTGGAAAATCAATATGTCATTTTGATATAGTTTGCTGTTTAATAAACTAAACAGAAAGTGTAATAAAACTTGATTGTCAGTCAGGGTTTCCAAGCACAGTATCACCGTTATACTCATAGAAAATTACAGTAAGGATTTTTTAAAACTATGCATTGCCTAGTTAGTCAAAGTTTAGCTTTTACAGCTGGAACCAAAGTTTCAATTCATGTCAACATAACCTCAAAACTTTCACAATAAACAAACACGCCGGTAGTCTTGATACAACAAAACATAGCGAAAAAAGTTAAAGGAAGTACCTGGTATGGAGTCTCGTCGCCGTTTTCTTCCAACTGCTTCATATTGAGGCACCATAAACAGTTTTCCGAGGGGTTCCACACAAACAAGACATCATCGTTCAGATCAAGTAAATTACGCAACTTTCCACTAGGATTATCATCCAGACACCCTTTTAAGTCCTTAAATATCTTGTGCCCGGCCAATTTCTGGTCATATAATCGGGAATCCATTGTAAAGCTTACAACAAAACTTTCGCAAACTAAAATACAAAATATTCACCGATCAGCAAAACAAAACAGAGCAGAGAGCGGGTTCCAAACTGACATTGACACAATGAAAACGTTTGACATAAGTTGTCGCTACTAGCAAGATGCTAGCGCTACTACGCGTCAGAGTTTCGAACGTTCCCTTTCCGAGTTCTTCATTTATGACGATGGCGCGAAATTCAAATAAGTAATAGTTATTTGTTATACAACAAGAGTGCAAAGTTGCTTTTTAACCGCGTGTTCAATTTTAATGACCGAGCAAGCGAAGGATTCAAAATTAGAATCCTGAGCGTTAGCGAGGGAATCAAAAGAGCACGAGGTGAAAAATATTTGCACTCGAGTGCAACACGTAACTTTTCATTCCACCTCAGCGAGGAAATGACTAAATGCAAAAACAAACTTCCTCGTCGCTAGAATCACTAATTTTAGTTTTTTCACTTGTTTTCAAGTTTCTTTTTAATATAAGGTTTAACAATGACGTGAAAAAATGCCGCGTAAAGAACCGCGTACAAAGCAAATTGAAAAAAGAACACCAAGAAGGTTCCTAGTCTGAGTTTTTAACATATTAAAAAAAGTTGTATGATATATTCGGCACCATAGAGGTAGCAGTTAATAGGTTTAATGTTTTTTTTAATTCACAAACTTAGTGCACACGATGTTCTAAATTCAATTTACTTTATCCTCTTGAGAATAAAAACTGCTTTTCCACTCAGATATTGAAGATTAAAAATACTCTTTCCGAGATGGTGGTCGATCATCGATGCAAATTAATGTTTGCAGGTTTTTTTTGTCTAGGCTCAAAGATCCTAGGATCCTACGAGATACTAATAATCCTCTATAGGATCTTTGGAGATATATAAGATATTATTTTTGCTAGAGTAACACATTCGATGCCAGTGACCCACGACGAGGGCTCAACTCTGTCACATTCGAGGAGCCGGGAGCCCACGACGCGGGCTCATTTTTTAACCAGGTTTTTCTTTCCCAATACGCCATAGTTTAATATGAAAATAAATGAGAGTACTATTTCAACGAGCCTTTTCCTTGTATGGGTGTTGGTTTTTGGTTTTACAATGTTTAAATTTGAATTGAATTTTTACTTCTTCTGCCATGCCAAGGACCCACGTCGTGGGTCATCTTTCAGGAGTAGCAAACATTTGGATGAGGGTTCATTTTATTGTATGTTAGTTTATTCTATTGTACCCGTGTAATAAAACAAGTTCTTTTAAAACACGTTTGAAAGTGTTTAGAAGTTATATAAGTAATAAAACTTTATTATAAACGTATGTTTTTTTATAACACAGTTTAAAAAAGTTTTAAAGGGGACAATGTTTAAAACATGAAGAAATAACAGGGTTTAAAACTATACCCTTAATTGAAAATGAATGGAAATAAATCCAAACGAATAAATATGTAGGGCTCTCAATAGCTTAAAATATTTTTTCAAGTGGAAAGTCCTTATGTCGGCTTTCGGAAAAAGTAATTCACTGGATTAGTGGGTATTCCCTGCTTTTTCTCTAGTTCTCTACCTACCTACACTACACTACATACAAGGTGTATGTAAACTGTTTTGTATTGATTAATAATAACAATATTTTTTAATAATTTGAAAATAGTTACTGAGATACGCAACAAAAAGTAAATATTTATCGTTATGATAATATTTACTAATGTGAATTAGGAAATAGTTTAGAAATGGATTATTTTATTATTCGCTATAATTGATTTGAAATTGATCCCTAAAGGTAAAAAGTAAAAAACAATCTAAAAAAAACAGTAGCGTTAAACATTTTGAACAGTTTGATATAAAAAATATTTAAAAAAAAGACGTGTGGTACTCGGGGACTGCCGCGGTAAAGCTATTGCATAGCATTTTGTATCAACTTATGCAATTATAATTTTATTTATTAATTTTATTTATGAAGTATTGCTTTTTCTTTGATATTAATTCAAGTTACACTTTTTGAGCGTGGTGACCCTATATACCTATATACTTTCTCATAAACAGCTGCTTATGTATTCGTCCGATTTCGGAGCAGCTCGTCTCGATTCGTGCGAGTTTCGTAGAGTCGTACAATACGTCTAATCGCACGCACACAACGCCGCCGTGTCGAAGACTGCCGAACTGAAACGACGTTAGACGATGCACGGCCTTCAAGCCACACATCCTTGCCCGGCGGAGTGGGGAGCGTGAGGTTTTTTCGTTACGGAATTTCTGGATTCGGTCCCCGCGCTCAAGGCCCGCGATAGAAGCTATGCAATAGCTTAAAAACAGTTTTTTTTACAACCCTGATTGTATCAAGAACCTGTGGGTTCTCACGTCACGTCGTGACGTGATTCATATTATTTTTTTTAATATGACTCATATATATGAAGGTAGTTTACATAAAACAACTAGATCTATTGCTAGTGTAAGTAAAATAAAATAAATTTATCAGAACACTTTTCATAAACATTTAAAATCTTCCAAAAGTTCTCATAATTAAAAAAAACTTAAAAATGTTGCACACCAATGTCATAGACTTTCCCATTTTCCTAAACTACACAGTTTTCCAGACTAAAATGCACAACGAGTAGTAATATTTTAGTCATAAATCACAAAAAACTAATACATGAACTCCTGAAAGTGTCTTATTGTTGAGAAAAATGCAATTGAATGTCACAACCACATACCTAATGCCGAGAACCCGCTGCGTGGGTTCACCTATGGCGCATGTGTAATGCCGGTGACCCCCGTGGTGGGCTCTGTGGTACGTTGTATGGTGGTTTGGCGATAGAGCAGAGAGAAAAGTGTGAAGGAGTCGAATGTGTTAAAGAAAAAAAACCTACTTCCTTCTTTGAATTAGGTATCTACATGATGTAAATAGTGGGTTTTATTTGTTTGCCATAGTCTAATAGAGCCAACTGTGTATTACGAGAATAGGTTAGGTAGTTAGTAGGTAATTTTATTCTCGCAATAGGTAGGTACCTATCTACTTATCCAGACAATGTGTGTGTATGCAGCAAGCGTCAACTCTTCGGATAACTGATTGGTAGCAGCAACAGTCGTATTTCACTGAGATTCGGAATTGTATCACGTAATTTCATCTCCCTGAGCTCTCCGGTGCCTTCTTATAAATAAACCAGCGTATAGGCAACAATAAATAACCTTGCAAGATGTTGTTAATTTAATATTTTGTTTAGAGAAGTGGATTTTAGTTGATTTGTAGCTGAACACAATAAAATACTTATTTTGAAGTTCTATATCATATTGCAGGGCGATATTATGACATGGACTTAATTATCATCATCATCATCTTTAAGAAAGTGGGTAGGTAAGTAGCTTTTTACTTCACTCGCTTACTGCTCTATTTTAAATATAAGAATGAAAAATATTTAATATAAAAGCGATAAAATCTAACAAATTGTACATTTATACAAAATGAAAGAACATTTATCAAAGCAAAGCTCCGCGTGCCAAGTGGCACGCGGAGCTCGAAGTGACAACATCTCTGGTGGGACTCTGCCGTTGTTGTTTGGCTCTCTCAGTGTCAAGATCGAGTGGTGTGGTGTCCTGATGATGTCTCGTGGAGAGACGAAACTAGTTGACGACTTGCTTTGATAAATGTTCTTTCATTTTGTATAAATGTACAATTTGTTAGATTTTATCGCAGAAGGTTTTTTCGCGGAATTGTTACTAAATATTTTTCATTCTTATATTTACAATGGATTTCCGCAAAGTAACGCCTGAATCTATTATTTACTGCTCTATTTGGTAAAATCTTGGACTGAGTAGGTAGGAACCTATTTACTACGGTGTTTGACGTTAGTTACGAGACGTGATCGTTACGTGTCCATTATCCACACAATTTGGTACTATCGTGCGAGCAGGAGAACACGCAAATCCGCATACCTACAAATAGAAGACTTCACGTTACTAAGGTCAAATAGACTCGCCCCTATACGCGTCTCCACAGAGTTACTTAAACCAGTTTATTGTGAGCAAACAACAGACTTTTTCTTTTTGGTCTTGGTAATATTTTACCAAGCAAGCAGACTTTAAAGTTATATTTTAACACCTCTCTAATTCTGTGAAGATACGTTCATTTTAAGTATGGTCTAGCTATACTTCTCTCACTCAGTTCATAACCTAAAATATCTTTATCTTCGTTTATAGACGGTTATTTTGGAATTTTGTGTTGAGTTGTTTACAAACATTATTTCTCGAGAATGGCTCGAGTATTCTGTAGTACCCATTTTAACCACGCGAGATCCAAATACGATTCTGATATTATGCGGTGAGGGTCGCGGTGAATTCAGGGGTGCTACTACGGTATTAGAGTCAGAGTCAAATCGTTAGACTTATAAAATAACACTTAGACAAGTATTTTTTTTACTATACTTACATATAAACTGCTTGATAAATAGTAATTAATATCAAATATATCAGGGGCAATGACTCTAATTCACTTCAATTTTTTGTCCACTAGCGGAAGAAGGAGACAGAATGACAAGATGGTTAAATGAAGGATATCGCGAAGGTCGCAGGATGAACTTGAATCAGAGAAGCCCTGGACCTTGGGGAATGGGAGTACAACATTATATTTCCCAGCAGTGGGAATAATAATGGTGATGATGATGTCTTCTTAGCCGAATTTCGACAGCCGAAACAGGCAGAGATCATAATTTTATTATTTATTCATTTATTCAATCTGAACTAACAGAATTACATCCAAAACGTCAGGCTAATGATATCTAAAGTAGGTATTTATATAAACTTAAACATTAAAAATTGGGTATTAAACAGAGCATGAGTTGCTAATTTAAATTAAATTATGAGTATTTGTTAGATAAATACTTAGCCATAGACAGATTTTTATAATATTACTAATGTCAACTGTAATATCTAAAATATGGACTTGTCACAATAAAAAATAAAATAAAATTCTAGTCAAAATAATAGCAATTACATACATGTCAAAATGTATATCATCTCCGCCTTTTCGCCTACATGAGTATGTAAACCACTACCTATGGTTTGTCCATTTTGAATGAAGCATGTTAGTAAACAAAGTACGACACAAAAAACAAAATCTCACTTGCTTGGTGTCGAGTTTCAGATATGCCTAATTGTAAGCAATTTTATTGAAGGAAGGATCTAAAATCGACAAGTAATGTAAATTACATATAAACGGACGCTCCAACAAAGTGAATTTTAGGTTAAGTATGGGCGGTTTGTTTACGATTATGCTCCATTCAAAATGGACACGGTATAAGTATAATAGTAACACATTATACCTTGTGGAAATAAACTCTTGTAGATACATCAACCTCAACCTACTCAACAGTTTGTATCATTTTAATTTAGTCTAGTTCTGACAATGGGATAAGATCCATGAGAAAAAAAATTTTTTTTTCATGGATTTTCATGGATCCCATCCCATTGTCAGAACTGGACTAAATTAACGGGACCAAACGGGAAGCACCAGCCAGCTTTCATATAAAAAAAGAATCATGAAAATCGAACCACCCAGTCCAAAATTCTGAGGTAACAAACATAAAAAAAAAACAAAATAAAAATACAGTCGAAAAGAGAACCTCCTCCTTTTTTTGAAGTCGGTTAAATATACGAGACGCGGTGCGCTTGATCTCATTTTCAAAGTGACATATATACCCGTGTGAAATTATTTCATTGTACAATTCATAGTTCCCACTCATAATCAAATTGACTTTACATCTACTTTCATTACGGATGTAAGAGGGTTAACTACGAACTTTATTTGTGTTGGAAGAACACCAACGTTTCATCCCTTAACGAGGGACATCTTCAGGGCGAGAGCGGTTCCGCATCCCTTCGAGCATTGATACATCTACTTTGTGATTTTTTACATCCTCAACCTCAACCTCAACAGCCTATATTGGTCCACTGCTGGACGCAGGCGTCCCCCTGATAAGCGCCTTTATTGGCTGTTTTATCACGAGGGGTAATACCCATAATCCCCACACTGGGCATGCGGGATCGCAGTTTGGTGACAGAATTGTTCGTCAGGAGGCGCTGCCCCCGGTGAATATCCCTAAGTCGTCTCTTACGTCACCCGTGGGACGAGTAGGATTTTTTACATCAGTAAAACTGAAATACCTCATTAAGTATACATAGGGTATTTACCAATGTACCTACTTTTACTTACATCGTCCATCCAAAAGTGCTACGTACCAACCCTAGAGCCCTTAGGGATGCCACCGATGACTTGTCATTAATAACGACAGAGGAAATGTATCAAAAGGTGACACGTGTCCCTTTGTCAGTCTCGGGCCTTATTTATGAGACCTTCTGTTTATTCCTCTTGCCAATTTCATTGTAAGTCACCTTTAATTAACCGACTTCAAAAAAGGAGGAGGTTCTAAATTTGACCTGTTTTTTATGTTTGTTACCTTAGAACTTTTGACTGGGTGTTCTGAAGTTCTGATTTTGATGATTCATTTTTATTTGAAAGCTGGTCCTTCCCGTGTGGTCACATGTTTGGTCCAGTTCTGACATTGGCAGTCATGAAAAAAATCAAAATTGAAGTTGTTTTTTAAAACAAACTCAATTACTTAATTTGTACTCAGACCTAGGAAGATCTATATATATTTTTATTTCCTACAAACTAGCTTGTAAATACTCTTAAGTTGTCTAAAAATATAGAAATGATGATTCATGGAAAGTACGAGGAAAGGTAAAAAAGGGATGCGGAGAAGTTGACTACCTATGTCAAATGTTAACACCAAAGCTATTAGTATACCGAACGTAGGAGCCTAGGATCTTTAGTTAACACTAGTTCTATTTAATTTATATTTATCATAATCATCATCATCATCCGCTTATATTAGTCCACTAGACATAGGCATAATTTAAATTATTTGATTGTAGTTTTCTTTTGGCGGCTTTTGTATGAGACGACGATATTTCTGCTCGATGACGATACTTATCCTCCAAGGCCTCATCAAACTAGTGACGTCACAATACGTCACCGATACGATACCCCACGTACTACGATTCACGTATCAAATGTGTCAGGATCTCTTGAGACGGACCTACAAAATTGTTTCTGTTATAGATCAGGAGTTAGTGGTCATTTTTGCATTGTTCTAGAATTTTCAGTCGACTTCAAAAAAGGAGGAGGATCTCAATTCGACTGTATTCTTTTTTAATTAATTTTTGTTACCTCAGAACTTTTTACTTCGTGGTCCGAATTTCATTATTCTTATTTTTAGAAAGCTGGTGCTTCCCGTGTAGTCCCGTTTTAATTTGGTCCAGTCCTGACAGTGGGATGCATGAAAAAACTATATAATTTAGAGCAAAAAAAATCGGCAATGCTTCCCCATAAGATAAACGCCAATAAGGCGTTTATCAGGAGGAGGCCTGCGTCCAGCAGTGGACCAACACAAGCTGTTGAGGATAAATTTCAATTATAAATTTCAAAAAGTGTGTAACTTTTCGGGACCAAAAAGTTTCTGCACATCATGACATAAATATTGGTGTAAGTAGGGACTTACACCTATATTTTTGCCATGACGTGCAAAAACTGTTTGCTATCTCTTGAACTAAGAACATCTGACATCTATTTATAACAGATCTATCCAGGGAATAGGGAGTTCGGCAAAAAATAGTCATTCATGGTAAAAATAAATGTGACAGGAACGACTCCTGTCGTAATTATTTTTACCATCATGATTGATAAATACCTCGTTAAGTTCAGCATCAAACTAATATTTTGCGAAAGTTTGTATGTATGGATGTTTGTTACCTCTTCACGCCAAAAGTACTAAACGGGTCGGCGGCAACACGTGCGAAGATTCGGGCAGAAACCAGTTTAAAATCCTAGATTTTTAACAATCAATAATGCTGAACAATTCACACAGCATCATCTAGCCCCACAGTAAGCAGAGCTTATGAACATAGATAAGTCAAAGTCAAAAATTATTTATTTCCATAAATACAATAAATGTGCACAAACGGACAATTTGTAGGTATAGGTACAAATTGTCCGTTTTTAAGTGCACTAAAGTATAGAAACAATGTTACTTGTTCTTGTTCTTGTTATAAAAGGACTATTGCTATTGCTCTATAACTTTAACTACTAACTTTCAATCTACAAGACAATGGGACGCTCGCAAGAACACAATCAACCAATCACCCCACAACAAAACACCGTAAAACAAAACGCACTGTAGCAATACCCCTTAGGTAACTTACAACAATACCTGAACACCAGGTACAGTAATTCCAGACCAGAATAAATAACAATAGCTATAGCACGGTAACAAAAGCAACGTGTGCCTAATCTCACGAGAAGACGCAGATAGCTTCAGGCCGCCCCGGGTCATCGCAAACAAATGAGGGGTGTAAATCCACCCCCTAGTGCAGGTAGGTACTACCCCTTTCTTTAACGTATGGTATTATAGTAGAGACGGGGTGTGGCCGGAGAAATTACGAAACAGTTTATCGTTTAGTACTTACGTAACTATTTATGGTAAGATTGTCTTCTCAGACTGCGTAGGTAGTTGTTTGGTGATGATTTATTTTGAATAACAAGAAAACATGAGCACGTGCGAAGGCACTGACAGATTGCTTTTGGAGTTTGAGATTATTTTAGAACATCATTATATTCATCACTTCACTAAGAAACTCACTTCAGGTTGAGCTTGAGATGGACTAAACTAGAGAGACCACCTAAGGAGACATGTAGTAGATGGTTTGCAACAGTCTACAGTTAACTTGATTGTAGTGTAGTTATTCTAATTTGTTTTTATTATTTGATTGTAATTTTCTTTGCCAATAAACCTAGGTAAGTATATAATTGTTAGGTTATTCTTTGAAACTAAATAATGAAATTAATCTTCATTCTAAGTAGGTACTAAGTACCTACCTACTACTGCGATTTATTAAACTACAATCGTTATGGACTTTGCTAGACTATGTAGGTTCAGAAAATACTTGATTTAGGTAACTCACATCTAAACAAGCATTTATTTCGTTCAGAGCGGTTGGAATTAAAGCCAGAAGATCCGTTTTTCCCACGCCCACTACACCAAAGAGGTCTTCAAACTGTGTCAGAACTACAGTCTACTTATTTGTAGAATACTTACTTACCTACCAGTTTACTAGAATCTCTTCAACACAGGTGCCGTCATATGCCCGTTTAATATTAAAGCTAGCACACACGATATTTTACATCGTCTCTTACCGGCACGCGGCTCTTAGGATAACGGTTTTTAGTAAGATTGGAAACTTAAAGTGATGCCATAGCTCTCAAACTTGCTGAGCTAGCGAGATTTTAAAGTTTGCACTCTGGAACCTCTGTAGACAGACTTTGATTGGTGTTAAAGTCCGTTTTTCTTGCCTCTACCTATAGAAAAATCGTCTGATAGATGTTTGTAAAAAATATACTGCTATTTCAAATATTTATATTGAAGGATGGTAATTTAATTACAAATACAACACCAAAATAATAATAATGATAAAATGTTTATTGCAATTACTTAAAAACTATACATACAGGTTCTGGAGTCACCCTTTAAGCAAAATGTGCTTGTGCTGGGAGACCCCGCTCTTACCATTAATACTTTAACAATATTTACACCATACATAGTATATCTTTTGCGCACAGTTATTGCATAATACGTTTTAAGTATTAAAAATAACCTCTACTGAGCCGTTGCTGATTGTTCTTTTTAGTGTTTCATTTTATTTATTTTGTTTGATAAAGGTAAAAAAAAGGTTTGTCCTAGTGTGTCCCACACTAAGGGGCAATAAATATTTGTTGTATATGTATTGTATATCTATACTACCAATATTTGATTTGAAAAATTTATTCTTAAACAATTCAAAGAAAATTACTATAGAGAAACACGACTATAATCATACACATTTTGGCAAAAGAAAAACGCCTAAACAAAAAGTCGGTATAATCTTTACCAAAATCAAAGTTAGGCACACCTTGAAGACTATATTTACCGCAGAAATTCGTTTAGTGTGGAAGGAGAATAAAATGTGTGGTCTTTGGGAGGTCATCTGTCAGTAGGTAAGTATCCATTTAATAAACTAGAAAACCAGAATCAATTATATGGTTGCTGCCAGTAATGCATCTTGCTTTATCACTGGCCAAGTAAAGGATCAAATCAGCGACTTCTTCGGTCTTCGCCACTATCTTCAACGCCGTCATATCTCTTATTGCATCCATGTTTACATTTACACCATTATTCTCAAGGAATGAAGTATCTACTGGTCCTGGGCTGACGACATTCACCCTTATTCCCTTAGGAGCTAGTTCCATCGCACAGTATTTTGAGAAATGGTTGATTGCAGCTTTTGACACACAGTATGGTGAGTTTCCTTCTGGTGTCAGTTGGTGCAGTGTAGCTGCTCCAGCGATGCTTGATACATTTACTATATTCCCTTTCGTTATTGCTAAATAGGGAATCGCTTGGTTGGTCATGCAGATGTTGGAACGCAGATTGTTATTCATCACCAATTCGAAAGCTGCTACGAAGTTCTCATCGTCGAGTTTCGCTCTTCTTGTAATCCCAGCGTTGTTCACTAGAACATCTAGTTTCCCAAATTTTGCAATAGTATTCTTGAGTATGGTCTTGTAATCGTCAGTTGCTACATCGGCTTTAATGATTAAAGGTTTCTTACCGACTTTAGCCATTTGTGCAGCGACATTGTTGAGTTTTTCTTCGTTTCTTCCGACGATGGCGACGTTGGCTCCTTCTTTGGCGAAGTGGATGGCTGTTGTGGCGCCGATGCCTGAGCTACCACCCGTGACAAGAACCACTTTATTTTCAAAACTCATGGCTAATTAGCTTTACACTGTACGTCTTCAGCTCTTAGTTTGTTAGTAAGATTTTTTATCGTTCTCACAGCAATTTATACAGGGTAATGTTATTAGTAACGCTTGGATAATAAAATGCCCCAACTACTTTTGATCGTCCTACTCGATAAAAGTTACTTTAGTAACTACAATACTTTTTACGATAAAATACGTAGACTCAGACAGGTCACCTACCTATAATGTGAGTGTTTACGACTGATAACATTTAAATCTTCGCAAGTCACTACCTCGTTGTAGGTATATGGATGCACACGGCGAAGATAGATAAATATACCAACCTACTTTATGAGTATACCTACATTGTGTACTTACCTAATACTTTTAGTTTTCTTGTTTGCGTTTTATCAGTGGTAGGTAGGTACCTATGTAGATAAATATTATGTAGTTATTCTTTATCACAAATCTCGAGACAGTAGGTACAGTAATAAAATGAATTACGTACTTATTACACCAGTCAGTAGGTAAGTATCTTTTGATTGCGTTGATTTAAAAGTTACGATTTTTTTCGCAGCTCCAAGGGAATGCAATCCGGAAAATTTGATATGATTTTCACCTTCTACCATTATGTAGGTACCTATTTCGTATCCATTTTGAATGGACCATAAACGTAAACAAACCGCCTAAAATTCACTTTGTTGGCGCGTCCTTTTTTACGTAATTTACATTACTTGTCGATTTTAGATCCTCCCAGTACTCTTCAGTAAAAATTGCTTACAATTATACCTATCTGAAACTCGACGCCCAGCAAGTGAGATTTTGAAATTTGTGGCGTACTTTGTTTACGCTTTATGCTTCATTCAAAATGGATAAACCATAGGTACTATACTTGAATTTATATCGATAACTTATTAGAGGAAGGGCACAGCTTCCTTCTTTGTAATATATTATAAATTTCATTGTACGTTGCGATCTATGTTTTATGTTATATTGTTATATAGTAAAAATTTGACTTGTCTAAGTACTTATTTTGTAAGTCTAAAGAAATAAACGATTTGACTTTGACTTTGACTTTGTTATTTAATTAAATACATATTATGTATTGTTTTAATTTCATTTGATACTATTGATATAATCTACTAATTATTTTTAATTTAATTTATTTCAATCATTTTTTATGTCATTATTATTATTGTTTGTGTTCATTTAATTTTATATAATTTAATTATTTTATGTAATTTTCGATGTGACTTAATTTGCTATAAGTAATTTATTTTATATTATTCAAATGCAATGGAGTTGGTAAAACGTAGTAGATAAGATAATTTCAAGGAATACGTACCTACCTTAGTTACTAACATAAAATATAAGAATCTACTAAACAAACTATGGATCAAGAGTTATTTGAAAATAAATTAATTTAAACTTAATTTACATCCCGCAAGCGTGAGGACTATTACTGATCATGTCCTCCCAGCTAGGCGAATCTGTGGCCACAGCCTGTGGCCACAGCCTGTGGCCACAGGTCTCAACGGTGACTAGCCAGATGTGCACGTCATATTATAGTACATAAGTGGGTGTGCAAACACAGGTGCACTCTCTATTCCCTTTCATAATCCGATGGGATGGCATCACGGGAGACATTGTGGGTCAACCCCCAATGATAAGAATCCATCTCTTCCCGCGGATGTCGTAAGAGGCGACGACTACGACTGAAATCAGATCCTCAACCCGCATGTCCAGCTTGGGCATTAGTATGGGCACAGCCCCCAGTAAGGGGCTTATGGGAGGCCTGCGTCCACCAGTGGATGAACCTTTGTTCATCGCTGTTGAGGAGATTGAGGCTGTAGATGCAATACGATATTATCGTATGAGGAGATTGAGGCTGTAGATGCAATACGATATTATCGTATTGCATCTAAAGCCTCAATATCCTCAACAGCCTTTGTTCATCCAGTGGTGGACGCAGGCCTCCCATAAGCCCCTTACTGGGGGCTGTGCCCATAATTCCCAAGCTGGACATTGAGTGCCTCACCATATTATGATGAGGCACTCAAAGCGCTCAGTGGAGTTTTAAACAATTACTAGCGATAATCTTAAGGTAAACATTCCATCCGCGATTAAGCCTAACCGGGTATATCCGACATGTACAGCCCACTATTGTCGGAAACAATAAGGCGGGCATTAGTATAGGTATATTAGTAGCCTTTGTTCCTCTGTCATGGACCTTGGCCGAAGTAAACCATATATTAATCCTATTATTTCGTCTTGAATGAGGCCGGTTGTCTTATGATGGGACATACGGGAGACCCGGACGGACAGCATGACATATTTATATAGATTTACCTAGCAAGTAGGTGTCCTAGACATGATCCTAGACGTAACACATTGGAGAACTCTGTAATGATAGGTCTGGTTTTTAATAAACGAATTGAATTGAAAAAAAAATGAACGATGAAACGAGAATAGAAAAACGGGGAGTTTGCATAGTCTTGCTTCAGGTCTATTCAGTTTCATTACGCCATCGGGTCATCAACGCGGATCTGTCACAGATTGGCGCAAAATTCGAATATTTTAGCGGTATTTTAATATTTTCTGTGCTCTGCGAGGAACTAAACTACTAGAAAAATTGTTTTCCACAAATCGTAGCCCACTTTCTACGAACCCATTGTTCCCTACAACCTCACACACAACCTCTAAGTGGGTATAATAATATAATAAAGCTTTTGGTATTAAGTAGATTTTTTATAATAAGCACTTATAATTAATAATTAATTGCTCCAAAAGTAACACTAAATCGAAATTTGAAATAGCTTGGAAATTCCAAATTTCCAAGCACATGTAACATAGAAAATGTTTTAGTTAAACTTTTCTGGTATTTAATTAATTAATTTCTCTCACTGTTCTATTACCTTTGCCAAGAGAGTTCTCATTTTATTTCAAAATAAATTGAAAGAATATAAAAAAGTCTATATCTAGCCCTGATTGATGCAAACCTTCGTTTATTTATAGGAACCAGAAATTTACTTCGTTAGCGGCGGCCATTATCGTCGTAATGGCGGATATGGTGGGGTACTTTAATTCATTCAATCGAATGAACTAATCGGTTTCCGAATGTGACGTTTCCGGAGCGAAAACGTCAGATTCGAATTTGAATTCTATTCCGACGGAACTTTAGAACGTTATTTTGATTTGTCAAAAGTTTCCGATATCGGATCCGACGGCGTATCCGACGAATTAAATGCCCCTGCTGGTGTTCCGTGGCTGTTTCGGAGAGCTGAGAGATCTTCACGGTCTGAGTAGCCGTGTGTCTCACTTTCAATTTGACAATTAAGATTCCTCGGCTCATTGTAATTACACCTATGCGGGTGCCTTAATGAAGTTAAAGGGAATTAATTATTTTAGGGGTATAAATTTAATCTGGCCCAACCTCTGTACAATGCGGTCCTAAAGTTGATTAACAAACGTTTATCTTTGGTTTATTGTGTGCGAAAACACTAAAAAATACGTGTAATGTAACGGAGTCTATACACCAAAGTCAATGGGCCGCCGACAAGTTGACATAAACACTGTTGGCTGCCAATAATATTCAATTATTAACCCGTTGCGTTGACACCTGCGCCTTCCCATCTTTCGAGGACATCTGTAAGGGCAGATGCGGTGCAGCTTTGGCCAAGGATCTCAAAAGGAGCAAAAATGCAGGTCTCGAGAGAGCGTACATATTTCCTCCCCTTGGAGAAGAGCTTCTAGGTCCATGGGGTATCGAGATTCTTAAGGTGTATGGGACACCAGCGAAAGTGGCGCCCCCAACTATTATATCTTATTATTACGTTGAACGCAGGATTTTTTAAAAATCCTACGTTCAGTTTGTGGTATCTAAAGCTATTTATTAATGTCTCTGTAATAGTTTCACTTTTTAAAGCTTAGGAAGAGATACGAAGTTGCGCTTTTTGGCCACCAAACTCTATTTTTGCATCTCCTCCTAACCTATATGAGATCAAATTATAAAAGAGGTATTAAAAAATAGCTTATAATATATACCACGGTACCAGGTATGCGCCTTAAGGTTTTCATAAAATTATCTTAGCGTTTGGTCGAAACGACGCGTGACCTGGTGAGTATCAGCGTTGCCATACAGTGGGGCAATGGCAGGGTTTTGGGCACGCTTCCGACTGATATTGATACTATGAATTAGTTGAGCTACCTGTAGATTGTTTGCAACAGAGTGTGCAGCTAGCGCAATTGTTTCAATTGTAATTACTAGTTTTAATTTACTTCTATTCTACATGATAAGATTCTTGCAACTCTGTCCATTATCTGACCTGTTGTCTTAGAATAGATAGATGTATACAATAAAAACCACATAGATGTTAAAAATAAAATAAAGTTAAATGAAATAGGCCGTGTGGTGCTGGCTTAGAATTTGCACCACCCCATCTCTTCCCGTGGGTGTCGTAAGAGGCGACTAAGGGATATCCACCGGGGGCGGGCAGCAGCGCCCCCGGCAGAACAATCCTACCACCGAACTGCGATCCCCAACCCGCATGCCCAGCGTGGGGATTATGGTCAATACCCCCCATTAGATAAACGCCAACAAGGCGCTTATCAGGGGGAGGCCTGAGTTTTGAGTCTGAGGTTGAGGATAGAGGGTAGTTTTGGTCATAAATAATAAAATTCCCCGCGCATTCGTTCTCTAATAACCGCCTTTAAATCGCAATGCCAGAATAGGCCCCATTGCTCAAACCGACCTTATTAGAAAAACTTTATCGGAAGTCTGAATTTCCCGATGCAAACTAACACCAATCTTGAACTCTATTGCCTACATATTACGGATCAGAGTAAAATGCAGTCCGTTTCAATACACGCAGAATAATGTTGCAGTTTTCTAGTTAATATTGACTCGTCAGTGGGTTTCGTTCGAAACTTTTCTCATTTCGAATCCAGTCAAAGTGTAAAATATTACGAGAGGCGTTTTTGTGGCCTTTTCTAATTTTATTGGTCAGTTGGATGTTTTGCAGACACACTTTTTATTTAATGATATTTTTATCGTAAAAAAGACAAGTAATGTGTAGGCCAGTAAAGAAACATTCATCTTTGGTACTGACATTCTTATGGCGCATACCCGAGCCAATATGACAGCGATACCTATTTTATCATATTTTTACGTTTATCATAGGAATTTTTAAAAATCCTACGTTCAGTTTGTGGTATCTATTATAGCTATTTTTTAATACCTCTGTAATAAATTTATCTCATATAGTTTAGGAGGAGATGCGAAATAGAGTTTGGTGGCCAAAAAGCGCAACTTCGTATCTCTGTCTAAGCTTTACAAAATGAAACTATTACAGAGGCATTAATAAATAATAAATAAATAAATAATGCGCAAAAATAGGCGCCACTCACTGGTGTATGGGCCCTAATGAAGCAGAAAATTATAATAACTCGAAAAAACAAATTAGAACTGTAGTAACTGAGTATTTACAATTGAAGGAATTCAGCTAACAGCAGACTATTGCCTGTTGTTTAAAAAGTTTCCTATAAAAAATAAAATATCAGTAGTATAGAAGATAGCAGTGCAGGGGCGCCGCGATCCGCACTCACTCTGATGATTAGTTCCTAGACCTATACCTACCTAATAAAATTTTATCTTTGTCAGCACTGCACTTCTCCGTCGCAGTTTACATTATAAATAGGTATGTAAATAATGCTGGACAATCCACACCGCATCATCTACCCGATAAATAATCATTTAATTATCTACCCCCAAGCTAAGCAGAGCTTGTGAGAAGGGTGCTAGATTACTGATATATATAATACAATACATTACATAGATAGATATTTTTTATCATACAAATTACTGAATTAATATTTCCAGATCGGACAAAAATTTGTCCCAGGGGGGAATCGAACCTGCAACCTTCTGCGTCGCAGGCGCACCATCACCCACCGAGCCACATCGGCCGTCAACTACATTACACCATACAATCCACAAAACCAACAAGAGAGTACTAAATAACCATAATTTATAGAACAGTCCGATTTCCTCACCTACAATAAACCCCCGTACACATGGAAACGAATTATTAGGGGGCAGAGAATGCAATTTTCCCGGGCCAAGGCACCGATATGTCTCCCGGATGGCCGGGACGCGGCAAATGAATAAAAATCAACGGTATCACCGCGCTGCGAGTGCAGGGATGGATTGAGAGGTCAGTGGAGGGGCAAGTTAGTTGTTTTTATGTACTTCAACATGCCATTGGCTCCTGACTAGGCCTTGGTGTCATAATGTCTCCTGGATAGCCGGGATGGGGCAAATGAATCAAAGTCAACGGTATCACCGAGCTGAGAGTGCAGGGATGGATCGAGGAATTAGTGGAAAGCAAGGGGGTAAGTATCTTTTATCAGGCAGATCTTAATTCGATTACAATCTTACACCTAGTTTCCGCTGGTGACAGCTTCGAATTTGCTGTAAAGAAACTCACAAACAGAATCAAGTGCAAGGCGTGTTTTGGCTATTGTTTAAGTACTTATTTTCGAATTCGTTATGGCAAACAAGCCACTATTTTTTCTCAAATTGTTACAAAACGTACGTTTCATCGTACAATCGTAGTAACGAATTTAAGTTCGACCCTAAGTCTCAATTCGATGTATAAGATACAAACTAAAAGAATTGCCAGAGGGCGTAGTAGTTCTATTAGTTTGAAAGCCAACTAATTTTAGTACTTATTTTTTCATCGTCGATTCAGCCCCTATTCCTTCCCTGAGTGCGGCCCTGTGAGAGTTACAAAGTAAGAGAAATGCCACGGGGCACGCTCGCGGAGAATGATGGCGGTAATTCTATCAGTTTGATAGTCAACTATTTTTAGTTTCCCTCCAGATTACAATGGACCATTGGTACTTCTACAATTCTACAAAGCTCTATGAAAGAATTACCTATATTCGATGTTTTAAAACTCTGCACAAATCATTAACAAACCCACAGTACTTAACCTCAAATTAACTTCCTTGTTGACGATTTTTAAACATAATTAAAGTTCTTGCTGATTTGAGATCCTTTCTTCGATAAATAATGTCCAGTTATATCCATTGATTAATTAAAAAGGGAAGATGAGGTACTAGTTTCTCGAAAATGGCAATCTCATATTGTGTAAAATTGTGTGCTCCCACCTCAGTCACCGTCGAACCGGCGACACGGGCGGTCGTGATTCGCGTGAAATATTGTTGTGTCGGCCTCACTCCGGACTTAGGTATGTCTTTCCGTCTTTGTTCTTCTTTGTATTGCACGGGACTGGAAATATAACTGTGTTTGCGTGTAGTTGTAACACATGCCAATTTTTTAGTAAGCGCTGGGAGAACGTAACCTATCTTCCCTTTTTAATTAATCAATGGTTATATCCCTTTATTTCGATTCCAAGCATGTGAATTTTAATTTATGATATTGGAATCTGGTGACATAATTTGCAACTTAAGAGTTCGCACCACGACTCAAGTCCTCTAGACGCGGCGCTGCTATCGCAGAACTATAGTAAATAAAACGAATATTTCGTATTTATTTACAATAAATTATGCTCTTCTGCTTTAAGAGGTCATATTTCAGACATTTTGCACTCGAAATCGGTCGCAAATAACTATTATTTCACTAACGTGATCGGGAATTATGTAGTTGCATTGCACCCCTTTTGCCGTAAGACTTGATTCGTAGCGCGGACTCTAATGACAAATAGATCATATGGTTCAAAAAGGAACACTACATTTTTACCAACGGAGGAGGTTTTGTGGTTGGCACCCTATGTTTGTATGTATGTATGTAGCCGATTTTTATGTTCCCACGTAGCGCTGAAACTTATCATTCGATTTTAACAAATGCGGTATGGAATGATTCGTCTCAATACTCCAGCTAGCGACCAAAATTCAACGAAAACTGGTCGATTAAAATTTAACGTTGAATAACAAGTGTCGAAATTTTAGACGATTATCGTCAAAAAATTTTTCGTCAATATTTTGGAGCCGAGGGTCAACCTATAAGTTGTAGACCGTTTGCTAAAACGTCGTAAACCAAAGCTACGACGTGCTACGACAGCGTAGACAATGCTACGATGTCCGTATATAACCGATTGCCAGAAAAGATACGTGACGCACCTTCCACGCCTGCTTTTAAAATAAGGCTAAAAAAAGCTACCGCTCTTATAATGTATATTTTACATACATTTATTAAAAATAAATTAATATTAATAATGATTAAATTTTTGTAAATGACATGTTACTTATAGTCAAGGTTGCCAAACGTACGAGGTTCCTCGTACAAATACGAGATTTGTGGTCTTCCGTACGAGGTACGAGGACACTATCAACCTCGTACAATATTGTACGAGGTTTTGACATATTACTCATACTCATACTCATACTCATACTCATTTATTCGCCGTAGGAGCACAAGGCACACTTGGAGACGGCAATTATACAATATAATGCTGCTTGAATTATAATTTGAAGCCATAAAACGACAGAAAGACAGAAAAATAATCAAGTTAATAATTTGTACATATAAAAAAAGATAAATTAATAAATAGATCAGCTGTAAATGGGCATCGTTAAAGTCATGTACAAATAATAATTAATGGTGCTGCTGGAAAATGGCATTGTCTGTCATTATTGAATCTAAATAATATATAATTATCACAGTATTAACCACGGAAGGGTGATTTCGTTCGTCCGTGCATCAACAATGTCACTGCCGCATTTGCGCGATGATTGTCTATGGTTCGCTATCCCATCAACCGAGAAATCCCCGAGAAATAAAACGTTTCGTTCCTCGCTTAGGTCGTCTCTATCACACATAGCGCTAATTGCTACTTTCTCTGTTCCTTACGTGTGGAGTGTTGCAAAAATATTTTTAATGCAAATTGATGTTTTATTTAGTAGAAATCCTGCTAAAGTTTATTTAACTGTGTAAAACGTCCTTATTTTAATAGTTTAATATGCCTTATTTACCTTTTAGATGAATGTACGAGGCTCGAAAGCCAAAGTACGAGATTTTTTGTTGCTTAGTACGAGGAAAAAAATTCTACGGTTGGCAACCCTGCTTATAGTGTAATAAATATATATTCTGTATTCTGTATTCTATCGTAAACCACTTGCTGCGATGTTGTAGACCGCATGCTACGACGTCGAAGACCAAAGCTACGACGTGCTACGACAGCGTAGACAATGCTACGATGTCGTAGACCACTTGCTACGATGTCGTAGACCACTTGCTACGATGATGTTCTAGACCAAATGCTACGAGGTCACAGACCAAAGCTACGACGACATAGACCAATGCTACGAAGTTTTACGACAGCGTAGGCAATCCTACGATAATAGAGTCTGTTCAAAAAGAGAATTGTCGTGGTAATTGAGGGTGCGCGTGTCAGTTGACAACTTTTATTGCGTTGAAAACACTGTTCTGTCATTGCAGTACGACTAAAAGTATTAATTTATTTATTTATTGGTACACATAACAGAACACAATCGGATCATGGCACGTAAAACATATAACTATGGTTCTTAAACTAGATTGAGTTCCAAAACATGCATACACAACATGATTTTATAATAATAGAGCAGTGAGGTGTAAGCATAGGTACGAGTACATTATCAAAATAATAGAAATACATTTAAAAAGTTGGCATACTTAATACTCATAATGTAACAAATAACTAAAAGTGTTAGTTCACCGTAAAGCCACGAGGCTTTACTCGAAATTATCACACTTGAAAATATCTGCAGATCGCACAAACATTTGTACATTGCCCCTAGGTGGAAATCGAACCCACAATCTTCTGCGTCATAGGCGGACTTTCACCCGCTGCGCGATTGAGGTCTTCAAAAGAACGGTTCGTTCATCAGTAGGTTTTAGTATAGCTTTTATTTTATTGAAGGTGGGAAATCTTTAAAAGAACATTACAATTAAAGCAATTGAGGTAACTGCAGACTGTTGCATAACCCAAAGAGCCTCGTTACCCCACGGACTTTGGGTCTTGACTCCAAGGGGAAAACATGTGTAAACTTTGTCGAGACCTGCACGATTGCACGTCTTGAGAGCCTCACCCAAATGTATTGACTAAATTCATCTAAACTTTACCTACTTCACCTCTACGTATGAATGTTATTCCACATTCCCCGTTTTAATTTGTCGTTCGACCACTTAGCTCGCTGTAATCATTAAAGCACGCTCCTCACTCTATGGCGCTCTACACCTCTATCTATAGACAATAGTCTTACTTGTCTATGGTGCAGTGCAACCCATTGAATTTCGCGCGCCTCTCGCTCTGAATACGGGGAAATCTTTTGAAAATACGGAAAAATAGGTCTCAATTTCCGTTAGGTGGAAACACTCGCGCTGAAATGTGTGTTCTACATTGGCTTTCAGAATATCTAAGTAACAGTTTTATTTTCTTGTGTTTTAATGATATGGACTGGCCCTTGCACTCAAGTCATTTACAACGAGATATTTTGTATTGGTCCAATGCTGGACGCAGGCCCGATAAGCGCTTTATTGCCGTTTGTCACACGGGCGGTAATGCCCATAATCCCCACGCTGGGCATGCAGGTTGGGTATCGCAGTTTGGTAGTAGAATTGTTCTGCAGGGGGCGCTGTAGCCTGCCCTCTGGTGGATATCCCTTAGTCGCCTCTTACGACACCCGCGTCAAGAGTTGGGGAGGTGCAAATTCTAAGCTGCACACACATTAAAAATTCAATCCATATGTAAATACCTATTCGTACGGTCATACTTTTTGCCGCTCGTTGCATCTAATTATTTTTATTCGTAATTAACATGCTGAGAGTAACTAGTAAATCCATAAAAAAGTTGGGTGTCTCCCTTTAGCAAACACAGCAACGTGTTTGACCTGCCTCTTCTTTCTTTTATTGCCAGCTAAAAAGACAAGTTGAATCAAAACCATCGACAAATAAAAACATATCCGATCCTTGTAAAACATCACGTGGGGTCACCCTCTCAACAACCTAACAATCTGTTTCCAAAAGGTTTCAATACGTTTTCCTTCGGACAAGTGGTTATTCGAGTTGTATCGCGCCCCTGGGGGTGTTTTTGAATGGAAATATCTTTATTATTTCTCAATACGTTTCTTGGGTTGAAGGGGCCATGGCCATAGAAATATTGAATCAATTTGAATCTCAACATCCAGAGTAACTGTGAAATTTGGGACTTTATGTGAAATTTCCACATAAAGTCCAATTTTTTTTTAGTTTTTAAGCCAAGTTACCATCTAAAGTCATTTACAACGGGATATTTAGGTTCTAATTATTTGAATTTTGAGCTTTCGAATAACCTGCTAATTCAGCACAGTTTCATGCGCCATGATAAGGAATAACTGAAAGCACTGAAAGTGTCTTTTTATTGGCAGATATATCGATACACCTTATTTTTTTGTCTTTTGCTCGTGAACGTTACTATTACTACCACCACACTAAAACCTACCACATAAAAAATTCCATCTACCTACCTAACAAAAGCTGTGTGGTGCTGACTTAGAATTTGCACCACCTCAACTCTTACCGCGGGTGTCAAAAGAGGCGACTAAGGGATATCCCAACGGGGGAGCGGGCAGCAGCGCCCCCTGCAGAATATACTACCAAACTTCGTACTCATCCCGCATGCCCAGCGTGGGGATCATGGGAACTACCCTCCCTGAGATAAAGGCCAATAAGGCAGGCAAGGCATAATCAGCGGGAGGCGTGCGTCTAGACGTGGACCAATACAGGCTGTTGAGGTTGATGTTGAGATACCTAACAAATTAGACCTTCGTTCGCTAAATATTTTTTTATAAGGTAATGAGATGGCATCAACATCCTGATAAATAAACCAACAACAAATTACATAGCTGGCAACACTCACGCGTGATTAAAAAATGGCGGACACGGACGTAGCATAATAAATTCTGCGTTCCTTTTCTTTATTTTCGAAAAATGGGAAAACTGTCGTATTTCCCACTACGATCATAAAGCATCCTGCCTGATGCGCGTATACAATATGCACACCCGATATTGTTTCTTTGAATTTTAAATATACACGCAAATACTTATGCCGCTATTTTTATAACCCGTAAACTTTATCCGCCATGTTTGTAGGTCTATTTTGGCGCGAAGTCGTATTCGTCACCGAATTTCTTTGTTTGCAACACATGATACTGTTTGGGGTATGGTATTGGGACTTTAAACTAAGTTATCTGTTTCTTTTATTTAAATCTTAATGCAAAGTAATAAGGGTGAAAATCACGGTTTGGAAGATATGGTGAGTTTGTAGGAAAAGCTCCAGTTTGCAGTTCGTATAAATATTTTAAAAGATGCAAATATGGAGTCTGTGTCTGATGTTATTGTCATTTGGTGTATTAGTTGGGTGACTGCTGGTTTTATATTTTTGATTCGATCATCATCATCTAAAGTTTTTATATATGAGGTTTTAATTCAACTATGTTTCCATATGCCTACTTAGTGTATTCCATGTATCTTTACTCGATGACTTCTGTAGTACGGTGAGCGTAGGTCAGACTGAAACGCAAACTTTAAATAAGAATAAGAATAAAATATATTTATTTTTTAGACAGAACTTATGTAGGTGTACATAAAACTCAATTTTAGAGCAAGGAAAAAAAAGTGTACTTAGGTCCGTCTATAAAATTGCCTCTGACTCAGCATGAGTTGAATGACTGGCAAGCTAGCATCCAACGCTGGTTTTCTGGCAGAGCCACTTGTTGGCGTTACGGATAAAATACTCACAATACTAAAAATTAAACCAAAACACACTAATAAAGAAACAAAGAGATAAAAATCAAATAGGTATACATACCTACATACTAATTTAAGTAAAATGGAACTCATTTGGTGCACTAATGGAATTAAAGTTAAAGAAAAACAAAAATACAAGTGCTGTATACAGACTATGGTAGGTACATACTGAGTACCCATACCATTCATGGTTGTCACCAAAACCTCACAAAAAAAAACGTCATAATAAAGAAATATAGATAGATTAAGATGCAATCAAACACTTGTGTCGTGCCAAAGTGCCAAAACTTTCGGCCAACGAAAGTTTATAAGCTTGTATTTTTCATACAAATACTTTTTTACTGTTTTAGTTGTAGGTATACAAACATAGTTTATGACGGCATAAATTTGATTTCATCCTTAGTTTTGGATTGTCAACATCAAACAGCCTTGTAGTTACCCTTCCACGTTTGTATGAAAAAATGAGCGACAAGTTCAACTTTAAACTTTCCTGCTTCTTCTGGGGATCAAACAGAAATTTCTTTAATTTTAATGTAAGCCTTTGCGGTTTCGATTGATTCTGCAGAAAAGTCTTGTGTATGATCTGCAAATATTTGTTCCGGATCAAGACTTAGGTATATAGCTGTGCAATTACGCAATAACCATCCATCCTATAATTGACATTTAAAAGTTTCATCGCCTTCGTTATTTGCAATTGTGTGGATTTGAGCTCTGATACAATAGTATGGCTTTCAATTATCAGATATAGGAATGGTTTTCGCGTAATCGCACAGAACTTAGAACCTTGTATTTTCAATGTTCTATGTTGAAGTTTCGTTTGCGTTATCGTGCAAAACGAATCAAAAACTTCGATTTTGTTTTTAAGGGTTCCTGGCTCTTTGATATTTCTACACTTTTTTAACTGTCAAATGGTGTATATTCAGATGTTGCCGAAACTAATCAGACAGGACTAAAAATAATGCCATTCTTAATATTTTGACCGTTATAACAGGGACATTTTTAGTACTGTAAAATTAGTTTAGTTTAGTTTTGGCAACATCTGAATAGACACCATTGTTAAAAACGTAAAGACCTTTACCTAAATATGAGTAGGTACCTTCAGGCAGCAAAAGTTGTTCAGCCTACGAGGGGCAGACAGAAACCGCTTGGGTTTAAAGATGTACCTATAAACCCCAAAAAGTCTACATCCAAAATAAAAACAATAACAGAACCTCAATCCGAAAAGCTCGACAAAAAATGATAATCCTCCACACACGAAGAGGTGGGCCTTCTCATCTCGTCCATTTTTGATGAGCTGTCTTTTGATATTGCGAACCCACCTCATGATGTCGATAATGTGCGGGACACACGGATAAAGAATACGGCAGATTGATACCGGATTATATCTTTATTACACCATCAAAACATTAAAAGAACAAAGAAAATAATGCTAACTATATCTAGAATCGGCGGCCTTATCGCTAACAGCTTTTCCAGGCAACCTTTGGATGGATAGGATCGGTATGTATAGAAGCTGAAGGTGGCGTAATTGAAGACACGTTAATATTTAAAGAAACACAGAAAATGAATAATTAACAAAATAACATAAAGAATATCAGGAAGACTTATCAAGAGTGGACAGATAGTGTTGGTGAACCATGCTTTTGAAGAAAGGAAGGGATTTCGCTTGTCGGTTAGTAACATTTTTTTTTTAATTTTCTGATTTGGCCAAGACTCCGTGTGAAATTCGCGGGAAGAGGGATGCGACAGCGTCAGCCGCGCGGCGGACGCTGCAATGGCGCGTCGATGGCGCGTCGATGGCGCCTTGCACACCAACGCAATCGCGACGCGAAATCTTTTTAATGGAATATAGTTAATCCTCCACAAAATTGCGGGACTCAATTTTCAATTATAAATACTATGTCATTTATTTTATTCTAATTTTCTTTGTTTACTTAAAGTTTATTTTCTTTATTTTTAAAGATATTCTACAGGCTCAGAATTAAACTTAAGTTTCCTTAACTATATGGATTACGATGACTAACGCTGTAAACTTAACGAAGTGTGCACTTAACATAATAATTGGTTGAACCTATTTATTATAAACTAGCAGCACCTTGCGGTTCCACCCGCGTAGTTCCCGTTCCCGTGGGAATTATGGTAGAAAATATAGTCTAGAAGTTTTTTTTAACGGTCCAGTAGTTTCGGAGCCTATTCAATGCAAACAAACAATCAAATCTTTCCCCTTTAGAATATTAGTAAGTATTATATTAAATACCGTGAAATTCTTGCCTACTGTGTGTAGCAGGCATAAACCCCACTCAAAACTCTGCGTATTGAACATTCGAATGCTCAGACCGCCCGGCTCAAGTGTTTCCGAATTTCGGCGTAATTATACGGAGTACAAACTCTGCCTGCGTATCAATGTTTTTAAAATCCAGCCTTCTAGTGGATACAGCTTTAATAATCTTAAGCCTGAAATAAATGTTGGGCCAATGTTGCCGAGTGAAAGCCAATAGTGTAGACGGCACGTTTGCATTGCTTTACCATCGCTCGGTATCGCTCGCCTAGCTGGACGAGTGAATACAAGCGCCAACGTGTATAGATGTCATTTGCAGTGACGTTTAATTTTATCTCCATACGAATATTAAATATCTCCTCTCCCTCTCCCCCCCCCCCCCTACTCCCTCTCGTATTAATTAAGTAACATATTATTGTTCTGTCACGATGGATCCTGTCAATAGAACTTTAGTTTTCCATCTCTGTCGCTATTTTATCTCCATACGAATATTAAATATTTCCTCTCGCATAACAATTTAGTTACATATATACAAGTAAACAGAAAGCTTTCAAATATCAAGAAACATCACGAACACGATGACATGACGTTTAACCCTTTTCAATCAGATGTAACACAATGGAAACTAACGATCCACAAAAGCCTTGTCACCGGCGTTACCTACAAAAATCATAGTCACATGGCGTGTGTTATCAAAACCACACTAATTATTTGAAAAGCGAGAGTTTGGGTGTTTGAAAACTATATCTCTAACAGGAGCTTCTCTAACGGTAAATTATTTTCCTTTTTCACAATTTTCTTGTATTAGACATAATAAAATAAAATTGTGTAGGTGCTGAGGTATTTCAACTGACATATAGAGTCGTATAGAGTCCGTTTAAAAAGAGAAGTTGTGGGAAATGAGGGTGCTTGTGTGCCAATTTAACAACTTTTGTTGCGTTGACAAGACTGCTCTGTCATTCGACTACGACTAAAAGTGTTTATTCACTAAAATGCCACGACTCTTCTCTTTTTGAACAGACTCTACCAACAAGAGACAGTACTTTCATTCATATGCATGCAGTATGATCATGATCGGTCTCGTTTTTGAATGACAGCGCTTCACTAATTTACGTGAATAAAAATTTAAAATACCTAACCGGTACACCACACGTAAATTAATTTCAGTACTTCTATAGACACTTAAAATATCAATTTTGTCAATAGGTTTTTTAAACCTATCATGATTCGAGAAAATTTCGTACAAAACCGAGGGCAGGAGCTAGCTCATAATAATCGTAAAAACTGATATTATCATGCGTCATGGGGATTTTAATTTTCGTAATAGATTTAAATGTGCCAGATAAAATTTTGGTTTCCATCATATTATTGGGTGTGTTTCCCGAACGTGTTATGATATTCTACGTGTTTTATTTGGAGGGGAGTTTATGTATTAGGTACCTAAGTATTTAGATATTCTATAATATTGAAGAAAGAAGAAAGACATTTATATTAACCTTAAAAAGAAAACACACACACAAAACCTATGAAAAATAAACTTATGCTAATAGATAAATCTATAAACTTTATCTCAGTTGCGCGCTGTGCGCAGAAGATTCTAAGGCAAATATGGCCTCCACTCAGCGTTGTGCTGGATGAACACTAGTGTGTCCACCCAGCGCTGGTTTCCAGTGAGGGTCATAGGCTTGTTACGTCACGACCATCTGGACATTGCTTAAATTATAAGGAAGAATTATATCGGATAGGGATGAAATTTTACTCATATGTAGATTTAACCTGGAAAAACACACAAGGTACTTTATATCCTATAAATTCCCATCCATTGGGATATAAATAACCTTTAAACGTTTCCTTTAGACTTAATAGATTTAACCTTATTTATTTTTATTTTGGTTTACTTGGAACCGAAAATACCACGTGCGAATCTGCGGGCAAGAGTACCTTAATAAAGTAGATATGAATCGAAGATCTGTTTAAGAAAACAGATAGGTAGGTAATGTTTGCAGTTGCACTCCTAAAAAAAACCTTAGTATATTTATGACAACAACAACAACAAAGGGTTTTCAAGGGTTATTTATTACCTTTAAAAACATTCATTTATTATATTTTCCAGCAACCTAAATCGTATTATTTATGGAAAATAACTGCTCATTTCAATATTACCAGACATTCACAAATTGACTTCAGAAAAGTTAAAAAGTTTCACTCGTATCCTTCAAAGCAATACTTATCCGACCCCTCGTATTAAAATTTAAACCCTATTACGGACGAGACGATTCAATGACATACGTATACGAAAAATCACTTGACATCAATTCTCCTGCATATTTCATGTGTCATTTTCGGTATATTGGATATAAATAATTTAAAGTCTACTGTGAGGTTGTAAGGTACGAATTCTAGTGCAAGTATGTTAAAGCAAAAATTTGCGATTGGATTAGTTAGGTTAGGTTAATATACATTTCTAGGCTTTCAATGATGTATGGCAGGAATTATACATTCATATATAATTTATAATCACAATTGGGTTTGCTTAAACTAACTTCGATTAAAATTATGGTATTCTCTTGGACACTATTGTCATAATAGGACCAGAATAGGACCACACGGGTAGCACCAGCTTTGAAATGAAAAAGAATCATCAAATCGGATAACGCAGTCAAAATTTACGTATGATGAGGTAAGAAACATAAATAAATAAAAATTAATCACTTCCTCCCTTTTTTGAAGTCGGTTAACAATTGAAACAACTGCAGGTAGCTCAACTATTATTGTATCAATTCAATTCAATTCATTTATTTCGGTTGTTCCCCATAAATGTTAGTAAATAATAAATAATAAATAAACATCCATCCATCCATCCACACATCCATCCATACAAACTTTCGCATTTATAATACCTATTAGTGTGATAGTGTGATATACAAACTATGTTAGTTACCATAAAATCAGGTTTAAATTTTTCATGTCACATATTCAATAAATTATCGATGAATAAATTAATAAATAAATAATGTTGAACAGTTCACACAGCATTATCTATTGATATCATTCGCTTAGCAACGAGCAGCGGGAATCGAACCTGTCTTCTGCGTCTCACATTGCGTCTCGAGGGCACTACACGCACTACGCCACAGAGGCCGTCCGAGATATAAGTTTTATGTTTACGTCGTAAAATAATCATTCCCACGTCACTCCCAAAAACCGTGAAGTTAATAGTAATTATTAAAGTAAAGGACGGTTAAATCAAACCACACATGACGCCTAATCGCCATTGGACATGCGACGTGATTATACGTTATAATAATCTTTGATCTGTTAATTTAATTAAAAGAATAAACGTTGTAACCGAGTGTTTTTGATTCGAATAATTCTATCATTCTGTCTATAGTGACATATGAAAATAAACGGACAAAAGGTACAATTAATATTATTTGCGACATTTGTAATCCAATGTCCGCCATTGTTGATCATAGGGAAATTCTTTTTTTAACCGACTTCAAAAAAAGGAGGAGGTTCTCAATTCGTCTGTTTCTTCATGATTCTTTTTTTATATGAAAGCTGGCGCTACCCGTGTGATTCGTTTATAAAGAAAAAAGAATGATATAATGAATCTATATTCTAAATGGTAGTCAACAGAATTAATCCAGGTGTACCATATTTATTTCAGACCAGATCTACCCGCGGTTTTACTCACTATTTTATAGACTATGAAAATATGCATATTGTACATTATACCTAATGGACCTACGCCCATTAGGTATATGTATACATGCATATTTTTTATTGACAATTCTAATTTGATTTTTTCATATTTAGGACATATTTAGACTATAAAATAGTGTGTAAAACCGCTGGTAGATCTGGTCTGAACTATAAACAATTGAAAATTGAATTTTGTCAACTTGCTAAACAGAGCGGTCTATTACGACTCAATCCTCATTATCTCATAATGAATTTATAGTCTGTGAATCAGGTAGGCTAGTTTATGAAACCTATTTTAGATCGCTGGATTTTCCCATATTCTTTACATTATGGCATATTTTTTCAACTCAGCCAGAGGATTATGGAATTATCAGAGGAATGGCAGCAGTTCCCTTCTGTGTAGTTTTAACACCGTCATTGCGATTACCAATGGGCCTGCCAAGAGTGGTCATTATAGCATCAACCATTTATCTAGTTTGGTTGTCTGGGCGAAACAACCCGCAAACCGAATTGTTTGAGGGAGAGACGTACAGTTCAGAAGTGGAAATTATTTCTAGATACCTACCTTATTTGAAAACCCAAGTATATCCCCAAGACGCTGGCTGCATTCCCCCGCTGTATGGCAACGCTGATGCGCCAGATACTCACCAGCTCTCGGAACAGACAACGCTTCGAACAAACGCTCAGATAATTTATTGAAAACCCGAAGTGCCTTGGTACCCTACGGCCTAGGCCCTCGACTCCAAGAGGAGCAAATGTGTAGGCTCTATATTGTCATATTTATAATGAAAAAAAAAAATGCGGGACAAGTCACACTTCATTATCTAGCCCTAAGCTAAGCAGAGCTTGTGTTATGGCTACTAGATAAAATTGATATATGTACATAATACAACACACTACATAGATAGATATTTTTAAGCTATTGCATAGCTTCTATCGCGGGCCTTGAGCGCGGGGACCGAATCCAGAAATTCCGTAACGAAAAAACCTTGACGTTTGTCTCTTTAGTTCAGCAACTCGCCTCTAGATGGCATTGCAATAGCTTTACCGCGGCAGTCCCCGAGTGCAAGACGTCTTTTTTTATTATACATAGAAAACATCCAGAACGCCCTGAACAAATATCTACAGATCGTACAATTAGTATTTGCGCTTCTTGAGATCCTCGGCCAAATAGTTATCGTAACAATTTCGATATCATAAATGCGATTACTAATTTCATAGCCGATTTCGATATATCACCCGGTGAGTTATATCGAATAATCGAACGCTCGCATGTCACCCCGCCCTGTAGCCACAACTATCAACGTATGCAAATATAACGGTAATATTTCGTGATAACCGCCGGTAATTAATAAAACTCGCTGGGCTCGGCGATTCGATGATGTGATTGCCGCACGCATGATTTACTGCGCCCTAATGTGTATGACCTTAATGTTACTTACTAGTTCCGGTGTGGGGTTTTACTTGCGGAATATATTGAAAAAGTTTAGTCAAAATCTCATACTTCGAGCTGCGAAAATTCAGTTATGATGCATTTATTAGTTCTACGACTCATTGGCAGTCGACGGCAACAGAGCAGTCGACAGGTGTAGTTATCTTGCAGTTGATAACTTGCGGTCCGTGTATGTATATAGGATGGCTGTCCGTGTGCAAAGGGTAAGTTCGTTCGTTCCGTGCTATCAACGTCATCCGCCAACTTCGTTCGTTATTCAAAGTAAATCTCCAGCAGTACCTAAGTCGTAGAACATATGGTTATTCCCAGCGTCTCACGTGAGACGTTACCTATTCTGCCAGAGAGCTTCTTATTACAATTTACAACATCTGTTGATCATTTTTATCAAGAATGGCCATCACAATAAAAGAGTCTCGGTCTATGTCATGGGACCTTCCGTATAAAACCGATTGCCAAAAAAGATACGTGACGCACCTTCCACACCTGACTTTAAAATAAGCCTAAAAAATGTTCCTAACGGAATAGTCTTTTATGAACTAGAGAAATACTTAGAGCTACCGCTCTTATAATACATATTTTATATAAATCTTATAAATAATTAATTAATATTAATACGATATTTTTTTTGTAAATGACATGTTACATAAGGTGTAATTAATATATTCTGTATTTTGAGTTCAGCTACCTCAACATTATTTACGACAGTGTGCTATCCTCTCAACTGTTTAAATCTGCTAGTTCTTACTCTTTTATTTTTATGTTTTCATTATGACAATGTTTGTTTGTTTGTTTACTTACGTTTTAAGAAATAACCTAACCGTCTGGCCGAAGCGACGCGTGCCCCGAGAGCTGGTGAGTATCTGGCGCAGCGCATCAGCATTGCCATACAGAGACAGCGTCTTGGGGGTATCAAGATCTTAATCTATCTCAAAATCGACTTACTTATCATATCGTTTATCAGTGCATCACAGCATCACATATCACACTACTACTACTATCATATTACACGGTGAAAGTTTGGACGTAGGAAATGTTTACGCCAAAACGAGGCACTGAATGGATTGGGCTGATATTTTGCACTCGTGAAGTTACTCTGTACTGGATCTGTACTGACTTATAGTAGATATTAATATAATTTATTCTAGGGAAAACGCCTACCGATTCGTATACAAAAGCTATTTTGAATGTGTCTAGGAAATTAATTATATCGTAACCTAGTTACTAGTGTAATTATAATTTCTGTCTAGTTCAATAAATAAACAAATTGTAATTGTAAGCTTAATGTGTGCCTAACACTAATCAAATAGCTTAAGAGCGCAAATCGTGCCCATATTTGCCTAATGGCCCTTAAGACGTGATATTTGCCGAGAGCCCTAAAGTGGCCCTAACGGCTCTAGAGATTGATTAGAGAAAATCAAACAATAACCCTTACCTTGCCCTTTAGTTCGCGAACATTTCAAGTTTTGTTAGGATGGCCACACTTCTGGCAAGCATTACACAGTAAAAACTGTTTGTCTTATTCAAGTGAATGTCAGTGTCAAAAGACAGATAAATGATGGAAATTTAAAGACCATCATCATCAATTTATATCCACAAAAAATGGTATATGTTCTGTTAATTTTCTTGAGTAGAAACACAATAGTAAATAAAGACACGAAAACATTTGTGCAGCAATAAGATCCACTTTTGTGATCTTTCTAGTTTGTGTCGTATCTTTAGTTTATTAAGTTTTGTGTTTTTTTTTTCAATAAATTATTTGTGTATTTTTTGTCTTTCTTTATAATTTGACATATCTAATAGCTTTATTGTAAGCCTAAAGGAATAACCCTTATTGGTTCCTGTTTTTTTTTTCTTTGTGCGGTCTATTGTCATTTGATGGGTTGAAACTGAAACAGCTAATCCTAAGATGATTTAACCGTAGCTTATATTTTATGCCTCATAGTTCCTACATCACAGATAACAGATAACTAACTAATCAATATTATCTCCGAGTATGTAGATAACTTCCAAAATGTTTATATTAAATTCAGCTTGATAATTTTATAATAAGATTAGAATATAGGCTTTATTCAGGAAATTGGGTTCAAAATCCTGATTATAGTGCAAACAGCACAATTTTATTAGGTGAAGGCTATATTCACGAAATCGGTTTCAAAATCCTGATTTTAATGAAAACCATGGCCACCTTACCAAGATCCGAAGGTGCAATGTGTACTCCACAAGTTACTGACCGTATTGACTCTATGGATTCCGTAACCATGTTACAGTTATAGGTGAACAAATACACACGTATACCTAATTGCTATTTGGAGAGGTAGCGAAGTTCTCAGTTTGTGTCAATAGGTGGCGAGTTCGCAGAATTCTGTTTAGTGGCTGCAGATAGGTTACATCTTCGACTGGTCACTGCAAATCGGCCTCTCCTATCTACTCTTCTAGCATTATATTACTATATATATTTAGGTATGCAAAGATTGTATTAGTTGATAAGCGATAAACTTGCTAGTGGTTTCTTTTTCATTTCTTCCGCTAGTCGACGAAAAATGGAAGTGAACTAGAGTCAATTGCAAATTGTTTCTTATTTGATAGTAATTACTATTTATCAAGCTGTTTATATAGTAAAATTTTGACTTGTCTAAGTGTTTATTTTGTAAGTCTAAAGAAATAAACGATTTGACTCTGAATCTGACTCTGACTCCAACAAGGACCCTTCTATGAGTATCATTATAGTGAGCCGAATGATTTTGGGCGTTAGCGATGATAATTTTTATGAAAAATCAAAAGTTTTATGCGTTAGATAATAAGACGAAATAGACATGCTGGATATTTAGGGAATTATACCTAATAGACCACTCGCTTTTATTACTCGTTTGTAATTTTTTTGTGTCATTTTTGTTTTGTGTGTGTTCAAAAAGAGCAATTTTTCACAGCATTGCAGAGTGTCTAATAGTACTTGACAATACCGTGCTAGGCGAAAAATTTATGACATTTTGTTTTGTGTTTTCACTTCTAAAACTCAGTCGTAGAACCAACAGATATGATATCTATCCGAATACATTTTAGGCGATTCACGGGTCACCTAAAAGCAAATATACAATTATACAAAATGAATACTCGCAAAGTAGTAAATCAGATAATTCTGTCCAAAATATTAATTATCACCGTCAAAAGTGTTGCCATCTACAAAGTTAAAGTTGTCAAGAAAATGCAAATCCACCGGAACTTGATCAAAACTCATGCAATACCACTATGGTTTAACATTTACATAAAATAACACTTAGAATTCCCTCTCGCCTTAAAGTTTATTAGAAGATACCTCGCGATAACTCCACAAAATATAAATAAAATGACAATAGAATAATTACCTTGCAAACAGAGGGGTATCTAACCCTTTCGGAGACACCCCCCGGTTTTCTTCGTGTTTTAAGATATGGAAGATGATATTTATTGTATATGCAAAAGCTATCTGAGAAGCAGAAATATTATTAATTTATTCAGAAACATGTACCAATAATAAACAATTTAAAGATTTGTTTTGTTTATAAATAATATAATATGATTTACGGACTACATAACGTTACTTTGTATTAATTGGTAAATCTTTTGAATAAGACAATTACAATCAAATTATAGAAATATATTAGAACAAATAAATAAAATACATAAATAATGTTAGACAATTCACACAGCATTATCTAGCCCCAAGCTAAGCAGATTGTGTTATGTTATTAACAAGTATTTACAATTGAAGCAATTTAGCTAACTGCAGACTATTTAAAACAATCTACAGGTAACTCAACTGATCCAATACCAGTCGGAAGCGTACCCAAGACGCTGATTGCGTTGATTGTATGTATTAAAATTTAATTACAAGATTTTTTCATGTGACGTCATCAAGTCAAATAATTTCATATAAACAGAATTCGTTGTATGAAATCGTATACGTCTTGACGAGTTAAACGAAACATAATTTGATTGTTTTGGAACACCAACTTGGAATTCCATAGTTTCTAAGTTTCTCGGGATATCTCTAATTTAAAAAAAAAAAACTTTAATAGGACCTCAGGATCATTCTCAATACCTACAACAGCCAAAGAATAATCCAAATCGGTCCGTAAATAACAGAAAATGGACGAACATATATAAAAACTATAGATACAGCCGAGCATAGAACCTTCTCGTTTTTCGAAGTCAGTCAAAAAGAAAAATGTATGTTTTTCACCAGCACAATCTTACTTGATGTTTCTCCTCACATCTCTTCAACATCCTATATTGGTCCACTTCTGTGTGTCAGCCTCTCTTGAAAAGTATCTTATTGACTATAATACCATGGGGGTAACGCCCATGGTAACTACGCTGAGCATGCGGGTTGTGGACTGCAGCAGGGGTATTTTAATTCGTCGGATAGGCCATCGGATTCGATGTCGGAAACTTTTGACCAATCAAAATAGCGTTCTGAAGTTCTGTCGGAATAGAATTCAAATTCAAAGATTCAAAGATTCAAAGATTCAAAGATTCAAAGATTTAAATATTTATTTGCGTCAAACATGGTATACAGTTGATAAAGTTACAAATAATGTGCTCATGTCTCGCTATGTCTAGCATGCAATAATAAATAATAAACAAAACAAAAATAAGATAAAAACTCTTTGCTTTAACTATTTTAACAATCTGATTTTAAATAAATGGTTGTTCATTAATTTAAGTTCCTTTGGTATCTTATTATATATTTTTATACACATTGACATGACGTTTTCGCTTCGAAAACAAATCGAATGAATTAAAATAACCCTGCTGATCGGTGGTACCTGCCCCAAGCGGATGTCCCTTAGTCGCCTCTTACCACCTCCGCGTGAAGATTTAGAGTGTTGCAGTATCAAAGCAGCTTGCTGCTGCTTGATGTTTAAGTGACGATATTGCCGACGATGTATCACGAAGATCTAGAAAGCTCGCAAATCATCAAAGTCACTTTGATTCCAGTTCTTTCACGAACCTAATTCCTCCCTTTAAAGCCACCTATTCACGAGCCGAAGCGCAATAGTCACCTGAATGGCGGCTATTAGGCCCTGTTTACACTGACCGGAACACGTTTCTTTCAATGCTCAGTCCGGCGTAGTCAATAGACATCATTACCGGTTGATCGCGCGTTTAGATGAGCCAGTGGTGTGAGAGAGGCTAGTGGTTTAGTTGAGATCGAAATGTTTGCAGTAAATATGGAAAGACACATTAATTTCTATTTTTTAAGTGGCTATATTATTATTGAAAGGTTTTTTATTGAATAGAGCCGGTTAATTTGGCTAAGTGGACGAAGTAAATTGAGAACATTGCAACAGCAGTGGATCGATTAAACGATCAAACGATCATTTATATGCATCCTACCAAAGGTTACCTGCTAGAGATCATAAAGCGTTCAAACTGCCCATTGTATCATTTTAAAGTTAATAATAAGGTTACACAATAGTTTATTTGTAAGTAGGTATAAAAGAATTTCCTTTGATTCGCCCGGACATAGGACAGATTATGTACGTCCGGGCAAATCAAAGGTTTCAGATGTGTCTGATGACTAACGTACCTACCTCTGCAGCAGTTTCACAACATGTAGAGAAATAGATATGATTATTTTCTAACTCAGTTACATGCAATTAAAGCAAAAAGAACATAGAAAAGAAGACAGCTTGCTAGAATTAGAAAACGGCCTCTGTCTTAACACTTCCACTACTAAAGGATTTAAAATATATTTTTTTATTTATTTATTTAAATTAAAACGGTTGTAAGAAACCAATTACATTAATTAAAATAAAACAGAATTACAATAAAACTTCCGTACATACATATAACCGATCGTCATAATATGGAATGACAGTAAAATTAATATTAATAAACACGCAGATAAAAATTTAACTAACATAATTAATTTTAGAAAGAAATCAGAATTACGTTTGTACATACAATCATCATAATATATAATAATAATAATAAAGATCATTTATTTTTCTTCACAAAGGTTCTCAATACAAATATAGCCGTCTTATTTAGTAGGTATAGTAGTGTGATGTGAACCTGTATTGTGAAGACTGGTGCCTGATGTAGGTTTAATAAAACCTGTATTACAGGTCACCAGGGCTTCACTCCACATATAAATAAGGAACGCATGTTGTTGCTACTGTCCCTACTAAAGGCAGCACCAATGGCTTTCCCAGAGTCGGTCAACATTGACTGAGCGCGGGATGACCAGTCTTCTACAAATATTAGTTTGTGACCACTGCGTTTGTGGGGCGAGGCTACGTCTTCATCCGTTGTTATAATAATTAATCTATGTACAGCTATTTGATGAACTTACCACAATAATCTATGATTCCAGTTTTTAATATCCTGCCCCGTGGTTATCTATTCCATAAAAGATTCAACTTGAAATTGGGTGTTTTCCAAGAAATAGAATATACCACTGATTTATTAAAAACGAAGATGAGGTACTGGTTGCTCGAAAGTGGCAACCTCAAATTGTGTAAAATTGAGTTCTCCCACATCAGTCACCGTCTGACCGGCGGCACGGGCAGTCGTGATTCGCGTGAAATATTGTTGTCTCAGTTTTACTTCGGTCCTAGATACGTCTTTCCGTCTTTGTTCTTCTTTGTATTGCACAAGACTGGAAATTTAACTGTGAGCGTATGGGTTTGCGTGTAGTTGTAACACATGCCAATTTTTGAGTAAGCGCTGGGAGAACGTAACCTATCTTCCCATTTTAAATCAATGGAATATACTATTCGAATTCCGGATCGTTCGCGTACCTAAATATAGAGGTTGTCATTGTTATTTCATGTGTACAAGGGTCTATGCAGATCTATGACATGATTATTGACGGGCTCTCTAGCTTAATCGCCATCTTTTCAGTTACGTCGACCAATTTTAGACATTATGAGAACTTATTAAAAACTAGTTTCGCACTCGTTGTTTAAATAGAAACATACTACATTAAGGTATTTATATTTCATGGAAACTGATTTATGGGATGAAATGCCTATGTTTTATACGTAGTTCTAATTTAGTTCTACGTTTATACAAAGTTTTAATCCCGTAATGAGGTAACTAACATACGCCTTAATATCCATACATCGAAAAATCCATACTTACACATTTATAATATTGATTGGCCGAAATTCGACCACGACGGCCAGTCTCGGAGAGAAGATGCACAGGACATATTAAGGTACACAAATGTGTACGTAAATACAGATGCACCATTATTTTATAATTACCTAATAATATTAGAGTGACTGTCAGACTAGCTCATAGTAAATACGTCTATAAGTAACTTGTCAGTCACAGATGAGTCGATGAAAGTTCCGTAACCGCTCATCATCGTGTAATAAGCGGCCTGTTGGTCTGACTGTTGACTCCAACTTGCATATTGGACAAGTTGTGAGCGTCTAACTCTGAGGCACAGTTAGGATGGATGAACCGACTATAGGTTGCGCCCGTGACTCAGCTTGTAGTTTTAATAAAATGGTCTATAATTTATTATATTATGTCTATGGTTAGGTATGTAGCTGTATATTGTATTGTCGTCACTCAAGGACCCTAACTGAAAACCAGCGCAGTATAGGGCATATTTTATACCGCAAAATGCTGAGCTAGGGTCATTGATTTATTAAAAAGGGAAGATGAGGTACTGGTTTCTCGAAAGTGGCAACCTCAAATTGTGTAAAATTATGTGCTCCCACCTCATTCACCGTCTGACCGGCAGGCGGCATAGGCGGTCGTACTAGCGAGAAATATTGTTGTCTCGGTCTCACTTCGGTTTTAGGTACGTCTTCCGTCTTTGTTCTCCTTTGTATTGCACAGGACTGGAAATACAACTGTGAGCGTATGTGTTTGCGTGTAGTTGTAACACATGCCAATTTTTGAGTAAGCGCTGGGAGAACGTAATCTTTCTTCCCTTTTTAATTAATAAATGGCTAGGGTCCCTTTTTACCCAATGTATTGTTAGATTTAAGTACCAACTTATTAGTTTTATATGTCCTGTTGATGTATGTATTGTACCACATTTTTGTATTGGGTAAAATAAACATATTTTTATCTAAAATAATTAATTAGCGGAGAGCTATAATCTAGCTGTGTGGTGCTGGCTTAGAATTTGCACCACCCCAATTCTTCCCGTAAGTGTCGTAAGAGGCGACTAAGGAATATCCACCGGCAGCAGCGCCCCCTTCAGAAAAATCCACCCGCATGCCAAGCGTGGGGATTATGGGAATTACCTCCCATAAGTTAAACGCCAATAAGGCGTTTATCAGGGGGAGGCCTGCGTCCAGCAGTGGACCGATACAGGCTGTTGAGGTTGAGGTTGAGGTTGAGGTTGGTATCAAGCACAGCGCATCAGCATTGCCATACAGCGGGGCAATGCAGCCAGCGTCTTGGGTACGTGACGACTGATATTGATATGGACCAGTTGAGCTACCTGTATATTGTATGTAACAATCTGCAGTTAGCGCAATTGCTTCAATTGTAAATACTAGTTTTAATTTCTTTCTTTTATTTGATTGTAATTTTCTTTTTCAATTAATTAACAGGTAAAAGTCCGTGATCATCAATCTGTGCCTAAAATGTTGGAGAGCTCAAAACTCCAATCATGGTAAATATCAGTTGTAAATTATTTGAACGCATAAAATGGTTACAGGAATCAGATGTAAATAACTTTTTTTTCGCACCGTTAAGGCGCATACCCGCTCCAATATGACAGCTCTACCTATTTTATCATATTATTACGTTTAACATAGGAAATTTCAAAAATCCACCGTACAGTTTGTGGTATCTATTATAAGCTATCTCTTAATACGTCTGTAATAGTTTTATCTCATATCGTTTATTTAGGAAGAGATGCGAAAATAGAGTTTGGTGGCCAGAATGCGCAACTTCGTATCTCTGCCTAAGCTTTAGAAAATGAAACTATTACAGAGGCATTAAAAATAGCTTATATTAGATATCACAAATTGTACGAATACTTCCTGTGTTTAATGTAATAATATGATAAAATTGGTGGGAGCGCCACTTTCACTGCTGTATGCGCCTTAATTAATAAGCTCATAGACAAGTTACATTATAAACTATAAAATTATGATAAAAATTTAAATAAGTACTTAACGTAATACCAATGCAAAATTTTAGTTTGAGTTGTTCTTGGTCTAGGTGAAAATAAGTATGTAGATACTACCAGTTCTACGCCTGCTCGATAAATTTAAAAGTGCTACGCTCGTAGACCCTCTACGAATGTGAAGGTTCTAGTAAGAGATTTTATTCAATTCATTGATGTTTTTTTCTTGCTTCTCTCAAGAGTATCCATACTGGACCCGGGGTTCTATTCTGCCCTTATACTTCCGATGGCATCTAATTAATATTTTGTTTTAGCTCACCTGTTTTATATGTATCTTTGCCACAAGCGGGATTTTTATAGTTGACACTCATACTAAGTTTTCAATTGAAACATAAAGTGAAATAAAATAAACTGAACAAACATAAATATCAACTAACAAAGAATCAAATTACAATACTAGCAACACTGCCAACTTTCGCAAAACTGTATATTTCACACTTACGCAGAAAAAACGAAAATTACAAGCGAAGTTCGTTGAGTTTAAAATTGTGAGTTATTGTAGAGATAAATACGAGTTTACTTTACAGTAACACCTTGCGACTCAAAAGTGGCAAAGTTGGCAACATTAATAGCAAAAGTAGCGTCTTCCCGAGTTGTTGGGATTAATAAAATGCTGCCACATTTCTTAATTAATAGGACTTCTCAAAGAAAACAATATCATTTTATTAGCATAAACTTTAAAGGGGGTTGTACACTCTCGTTAAGAGATACAATGGTAGATAGATGAATCCCTTGGCCGTCACTCGACGGGCAGCAATATCAAGCGGCGGCGGCCATTTAAAAAAGGGCTTGCTACGATCCCCAACTAACATGCTCTATTATGGGCACTTATCAGCCAAGGCGCTTATTAGGGAAGGACTTAGTCCAGCAGTGGACTGGTATAGGTTGGTGATGCTGTTAGTTTTGGTGTTACATGGATACCTATATTCCATTCGTTATTAATTAGTTATACTTGACTCAGTCTAACTGAAATTTTGCCGATATTATTTTATTTATAGCTATTTATTTGTACGAAGACTTAATCAATACTAACAAAATAATATAATAATAATAATTATAAATAATAATAGTTATATCGATGATATTATAAAAATGCTCGATTATTACTAAACTTAAGATGAATACATAGCTTGACAATTTTAGATGTTACAGCGCAAGGCGCCTTATTAATTAAATTACGTGTTCCATTCATTCATAATTTAGTTCTTTTGATCTATTGCACTTTGTACGCAAACACCGTCATTTTACGTCCAAATTTATAAAGTGAGTACCTACATAAGACCTCTTTTTTATTGACACGAAAATTTAAATTAAATAAAAAACAAAACTCAACCTCCTTCATTCTGAAACCTCCCTAATCCACCTCTAAATAAACCGATGACAGTGAAGCAAAGTTCGCGACTTCAGGCAGTTACAGTTTAAAACTTTTTTGTCGCCCTTTGAAGCCCTCCGTACTAACTGGCACATCATCTAGGGCTCCATTGATACATGGCACTGTTTAGGGCACTTGGGCACCTTTACGTCATATTTATTGCCCTGTATAATTTTGTTTGGAATTACTTTAAGGGAATGGCAAATTTGTGTTAAGATTTTAGGATTATAATACAAGCTTTTGGTGTCGAGATTTGCTAGAACCGTCTCGTCATAGACAATTTTCAAATAAAATAAGTAAATTCAAAGAAAAGTTAAATCCCACAGCTGGACATAGTCCTTTTCTCGGCTCAGGTGTTGGATGATAGCTATAAATATTTACGAGTAGGAACTAAGAAATGTTTTTTAATGATTGGTGTTTTTAAAAAAAAACTATAACTCGACTTTAATTTTATGTTTTTCTCGTGGATTCCATTGTCAAAACTGGGTCAAATTGACACAGCTTCCATAAAAATCAAAATCGGATCACCCAGTCAAAAGTTCAGAGTTAACAAACATAAAAAATGAGAATCACCTTCTTTTTTGAAGACGGTTTTTATGAGCATAAATCGAAGGTCTTCCGTTCCGTTAGGTACCAGTTTTTTTTGTATGAGATTCGAATGAGTTTTTATCATGAGTGCTACAAAATCTCAATCTTTACTACCCTAAGATCCTCCTCAAAGAATCCAACACAAAACGTAAACAAACACTTCCCGCAAATAAATAACCAGCACTTAGCGTACGCGATACGTAATTGTACATAATTATAATTAGGTACGGCGTAATGTGTTACAGTTCTGAAAATTTGATAACTTTATCCAAATTCGTAGGTCGAGGGCACGTTGGGGAAATCTCCGTTACTCGGCGTTACTCGGCGTTACGCGGCGTTACTCTGCGGCCGAGATGCGTTGAAGAGGTAATGTGTCCGTCGCACAGCCTTTAGAGGGAGCGGCGAAACGTGGCAATAAATGGAGGAGGTAAAAGCAACGAAGAACAATTCTATACTACATTTGTAATTTCATAAGTAATGCAACAGCAGTAGGTACCTTTTACATAAGATAGTATAAAAATAGTTAAATAAAAATGAGGCCAAATGAATAAAGGATTGATAAAGGAAAATGTTGAACAGAAACTGAGTGAAGCTGATTCATAAAAAGAAAAATGTTAACATGGAAACTAATAGGTGGTGTAAAATAAACAGAAAGATGTTACAAGATCTTCAAAGACTTACAACGATATATCGTATCCACGTACCCAAAACGAAATGGGTAAACCCAAATTGTATGTGTTTGTATCTTTTAAAAATCTCGGAGTCTCGCTCACACATTTGTATCGAATAAAATTCACGTGAAGGGAACCATTTATTCATAGCAATTGGAATAGGTAATGCTTATATTCTCATTTCTTTTATTTTTACAGTATTAGGTATATTTAGTATACCATATTATTAGTAACTATAGTAGTAAGTTTGAAGCCCATCTTCTCTAAGGACAAGATTTTACTTTCACACTAGCTAGCTCAAAATTTGTACAAAATAATATGCCAAGAAGCAAGACTTCCTATTATTACCACATCCAACCCTTTACCACCGCCTCGCTTCGCTCGCGATGGCCCTAAAGCGACAAGTTTGAGATGGATTTTTGCTGTAAGCGACTGCTCGTAATTATGTCTCGCTATTGGCCGTATCACGCGTAGTGAGATTTAAATTCATTTGTAGCTTCTAATGGAGGATATCCGTGGGGAAGGTTGAGTGAAAAGTTCGGCTTTTCTATTTGGTTGTACGTTACCTACTTAGGAGCATTATCTACGTGTGGGTCATGTGATAAAGAACTTAGGTAATAATGCTTTGATATCATTAAAAACTTGCAAAATAAAATAAAGGTTAAAGATAGTTTGTAGCTAGAATCATTGAAACAGGAAAAAATAACTTCTCATTTACACCTGAATGCGTAATTAAATTGTGAAATCAGCCGTAGGGAAACGAACTTTTTTTTGCATTTCGTTCCGTTCAAACTTAGCAATGTTTGAACGCCTTTCAGTCGTTCATTTTACTTACTATAGTTACATGCTCTAATAGCAAAAGCTAGTTTGAGTTAAGCACAACGAACAGGAATTAAAAAAAAACAAAAATTTACAGACGGGACTTGAATCCGCTCTATACGGGAATGCACTGCCACTAAGTCAACCCTGTCAAAAATCTTTAGGTGTTTTGCAGATCTTGTTCAATTTGATACAAATGTTTTTTTCTCCTTCAAGCCCAACCAAACAATTGTCACTGCAAAATACGAGGCAAATTTTAAAAGCCTTGAAAACTCTCGTATAGCTGCTAATTGGTGTCACTTATGAAATAGTTCAACACCACGACCACAATCAAGCTTCAGTCTGAGAGCCCGCTATGCTAATTACTCCTCGTGTAGACCGAGCCTAATGGAATACAATACGTTCATGTATAAAAAAGAAACAAAAACTAGCAATCTGGGTTCCAATTTCGAAATCCAGCCTTCACTTGTTTAAATTCGGACCCAGTTTGACCAATGAGGTGGTTTTATTATGTAAATACTTTATTGAGTCTGTGTAAAGATTTTTATCAAGTTGCAAACATGTAGTAGAATGCTTTTTAAAAGATTCGATCGCTCAGTTTCCTAAATATAATTTTTTTTGGTATTGTGTCCATGTGGTTTGGTTTTGGTTGGTTCATATGTACATCCATCGATAGGTTCATGGTAGGTATAGGTACAATCAGTGTCTAAATAAATATGTTTGAGTAAGCGTACCTAAATAATAGTAAATATATCTAAATAATAAGTGAGTAAAATAGTAGGTGTACCTTAATAATAGTAATAAAATAAATAAATAATATGACTTTGACTAAACCAAAAGATTTGCTGCAAACTGCAAAAACTTCCTATCTTAGCTTTTTAATAATCTCGCTCAATACTCTTCACCGTACTTGGTATTCCATAAACCACAGAATTACGCAATTTGCCAGTTGAGGCTGATTCCTCAAAAATACGCCTCCGATTTGAAGACTATTCGACCGGCGGAGTCTTATCCGCGAGATTTGAATAATTTTTACATTTAAAATCATTCGCAATGACAACATCCAAAGGGTAACCAGAGGATAGCTACCATTGCGCAGATAAGAAGAACGCTCCAATTGTATGGTCCAAGGTTTGGGGAATCGCGATTTTCTTTGATTGGATTTGGTGGCTACCGTGTGGTGCCGGTAACTCCCATTAGTTCTATAGGACTGTGACGTCATAGAACTGTTACCACTTTTTTATCCCTGCAGTTCCATGGTGCCGTTCTATTGTACCGGCGGCGTATAATTGCACTACCCCAACTCTTCGCGTGGTTGTCGTAAGAGGCGACTGAGGGACAGACACAGGGGAGAGGGCAGCAGCGCCTCCTGCAGAACAATTCTACCACCAAACTGCGTTCCCAGCCCGCATGCCCAGGGTAGGGATTATTTGCATTACCCCCATGAGATAAAAGCCAATAAGGCGCTTATCAGGGGGGCCTGCGTCCAGCAGTGGACCAATATAGGCTGTTGAGGATGAGGTTGAGGTTTGATTGGTTAGATTATACCGGGAAATAAGTCCTGTATGCGTACAGTTGAAGACTATTATTTTTATTAAAAATCATAGTCCTTATCAAATGTGGAGTGTCGTAATTGGAGCTGATTGGAATAGCAAAAACTTTTTAAAATTTGTTAATAGCTGAGTTACTTACACTGTTTTACAACCAATCGATTGTTTGAATCTGTATTACCTACCTACTGATTGTGGAGTACTGTCATAAAAACCGATTTAAAATTAGACTGCTCTTCGTGTTGTCTTTATTTACCCGCTTCTACCTTATGCCTTGATCTATGATCCAAATAAATTCAGAGTGATTCTTTTAATACGGATTTTAAGCAGATTTTCTGTGGAATAAGTAAAAACGAATCCGTCAGTCGCTAAAGGTTTAACTCCTTGAATATTTATAAGTTTTTCTATCATTTTATATTAAGTCTTCGGGTCTTGGCTTTTATTTTAAATAGCTATAGATTAATTCGCGTTTCTCACTTATTTAAATAAATTTTATTTCGTTGTTTTAATGGAATTTTGTCAGATTTATATAATCTTCTTTTGACGTAGAAAGTTCAAGGTTTGTTCGAACTGTGGTTGAGATTTGCACAATCATTATATATTTTATTTTTGACATGACTGTTACTAAACTTCATTCACACAACATCATCATCTAGCATCAAGGCCCTTGAGTGTTGATGAAGCTTTATTCGTGAGTGTATCATTCATACTATTTTCACCGACAATTTGACCGACAGTTACATGCAATAACTATATAATAACTACAATGTTTGCATGCGATAACATGGAACCATTGGCGGCGAAAATAGTTAGGATGATATGGTCACCAATACATCTGAATCATCAACAGACCTTAAGTTCTGAAAACAACTATAACAACGTAAAAAAACGTTCACGAATTAAACGTATGAAAATCTGAGCTAATTCGATTTTTGTTTTGATGAAGCATTTGACCACAATAAAGTGAAGATACACAAAAGATGGAGCACGATTTCCCAAAAGGAAATCGTGCTCCATCTTTTGTCATATCTGGACGGAAGAGATTTTTTTTGGGTTAAAGCTGGCCTATGCCATTATGTGCTGCGCCCTGCGGCTTCGCACGCATTGATTCTGTGGAAACGTTTATAGGAAGAGGTGAACGTTGAAGAGGTAAAAAAAACCATCCATCCATCTATCCATCCATACCATACATCCATACAAACTTTTGTATTTATAATATTGGTGTGATTTTGTGTAACAAGAAACTGAAATAATACTCAGTAAAATTCTTATTAACTCCAGTAAGACGTAATCAGGTAAAACGTAGACAGCCCACGTTAAATTCATGCAAAGCTACAGTACCACAAAAGCAGAGTCCCAATAGCAACAAAACTAGCCTAATGCAATCACGCGAGCCCATTCACAGTGCCGCCACTTGGCAGCTATTTAGCTGAATAGATTATGACACTATCGCACTCCTGAAAAGCTTTTAATATCAAATGAACGCAAAATTGGGACGTGTCAAACAGCATTATAAGGATAGCGAGAGTTGAGCGGGTGTGACAGAGTGGGAAGTAGTGTGACAACAAACAAACAAAGAAAAATATTTTTATTTTTAGAAAATGTGACATTAATATAGACATGTTTATAGTGCAGTCTGTAAGCTGTGGTCTATTACCGGGCCAAAAGAGATATCTGTGTCGCGCGTTTCGTTAAATAAAAATAAGTTTTTTACATATAAATATTGTTTATACTTTCTACAATCATCTAACTGTGGCCTTCTTGATCACCAATTAATAAAATATAGTTTTTCAACGACTTTTACCTACATAAATTGCAATTTCTTCCAACTACCTTGCTACCAATCAACTAAACAATTCCTAGGCCCGTATTATGAAAGCTTGTTCAGTCATAGAGCTATTCTTGAGTGACGTTTATGCCATAGAAAAGCGTTGCTCAAGCATAGAATGATGACTGAGCAAGCTTTCATAATACGGGCCTTAGAATCCGATTCACCGTTCTATGATAATTTCACACAGTGGACACATCTATCAAAACAATCGTAGAAAACTTAGTAGACGCAATCCGCACTCACCCTTATGAAGTCCCTCGTTAAAGGATGAAACGTTGTGTTCTTCCAATACAAACAAGGTTCGTAGTAAACCCGCTTACATGAATGAAGTGGTATTATCATCTTGTACACATATAATCGACGGAATCGTTCGCACTCGAGGCGCACTAAATAACGGCGGCGTTAGGTCGTAATCACGCATTATGCTTAGCCGAGGCTGAGGTGATGAGTTTTGTCGCAGTCGTTTCTGCAACTTTCATGATATCACCTAGTTGTTTCTGTGCGCCTGGTAGCTTATTTGCCCTCCGATACAGTAGTTCAACTGAGTAGTTCAACTAGTTGTACAAATAATACACTACTTTACAAACGATATAGTGGTGTATTATTTGTACAACTATGGTGGGGCAAATTCTTGGCCCCTTAAGGGTAGCTAATATCGAATAAGTGACATTGTTGTTTTCACTTACTCGTTTTTTTCATAGAAAATGTATGGGAATTGTTTTTTTTTTAATATTGCCAAAACTTACGATTTGATTTGGTATGTTACTTTGGGAAAAGTGTTCCTGGTTAGAAATTGTTTTTTTTTTGATGAAATTGTTTTTTTTAATAAACGTCATTTTTTGGGCGACTCGTAATTTTTTTCAAAAAACTAAAAATGGAAATATTTTTTTCTTCAAAATAAAACAGAAGTTTCTTAAGAATTTGCTTGAAAAATTTGCCCCACCCTGTATATACTGTATTATTTGTACAACTACTTGAACTACTCAGTTGAACTACTGTATGGGAGGGTTTATTTGACTTGACATTGATTTTTACTAAACTAAGCTGATAGCATTATGAACCTTAACCTCAACTTCAACAGCCTGTATTGGTCCACTGCTGGACGCAGGCCTCTCCCTGATAACCACGTTGGCGTTTATTTCTTGGGGCGTGCGCCAGTCCCATAATCAGTGCCCATAGTCCCCACGCTGGGTATGCGGGTTGGGGATCGCAGTTCGGTGGTAGAATTGTTCTGCAGAAGGCGCTGCTGCCTGCCCCCCGGTGGATATCCGTTAGTCGCCTCTTACGACACCCACGGGAAGAATTGGGGTGGTGCAAATTCTAAGCCAGCACCACACAGCATAGCATTATGAACGTTCCTTCGAGTTTTTTTAATGAATCCAGTAGGGGTTGGACTGAATAGACACTAGCAGAAAAGAAAAGACGAAATATGAAAAAAGATAAAATTTAACTAAAGTCATTTACAACGATATAATTTACCATGATTTGATTAAATATTGGAAAGCTCAAAACTCAAATTATGGTAACTTTTTCGCTGTAAATGACTATATTAACCATGATGGATTAAACAAATTGTATAAGACTAACTGCGCGACGCGGCTTCGCACGCGTTATTTCTATGGAACCGTTGGAAGGAGATTTATATCCCACGGGAACTGATTTATGGGATAAAAAGTAGCCTATATTTGATTCCAGGATTAGAACTACCTGTATCCAAAGCCCGATCCGTTAAGTAGTTTTAGCGTGAAGAGGTAACAAACATACCTCCATACAAACTTTCGCATTTATAATATGAGTGAGATAAAATAAATTAAAACCCGACTACCGAGTTCGCCGATTATGCTTATTATTAAAACAATGAATTTTTCGACCACTACTTAGACCTCGCTATCTCATATTAACGGGGTATTAAGACGAATCAATCGATACCTTATACAAAAAAAAACGTAGGGTGGCCTCATTCATAACCAGGATGGTTATGAATGAGGTCGCTGTTTGTATTCGGGTAAAAAGGCAACGATTGTTGTAGTTAGTCTGCAAGAGGAGAGGTGATAATTTTTGTTGCATTTTTTTTTGCAACTTGATATTATAAAAAAATATTACTAGGCGCACAGAAACTACCAGTGTGTCTACCATGACTTTTGACAATATATACTCGCTAGCGACTGTAGTTAAAAAAATGTATGGAAACTTCTAAAGCGCCTCTAGCGGATAGTTGGGTACTAAAATGCGCTGTGGATATCTATAATGCGTATTTACGTAACTACTGTAGTAACGTCAGGCGATTTAACTGTGACAATTCTGGTTGTTTCTGCGCGTCTAGTATTTTTTTTGTAAAAATTATTCAGCTACGATGTAGCGACTATAGGTATATTCGATACGAATCTTCTTCAGAGAAGCTCCGAGTAAAGCTCTTGCTCGCTAAACTAAACAAGAAATACGAATGTACTACAGAAAAGGCAGGATTATTAGACATTTTTAATTGAACCAAAACGGAAATTCGATCCCGCTCAAAATAGGACAGAAAATGACACTAGAGGTACCCCAACCTTTGTCTTTAACGAATCGTCACATTTTAACTCTCATCTCGATAAAAATTCAATTTTGTCCCGCGTTTATTTCACAGCGTCTTAACCCTTAAATGCCGAAGGGTTACCGCGATACGAATAAAATAAATAACGCGGAAAAGAGTTTGCGTTTGTCTGACTTTTCATTTTCATTATTGGCATATCTTTGAGCCACAAGAACACGTTATTTTCTGTGATATGTATATTATTTTAATACTTTCTTTATTTATATGGATCACGTCTTAAGTAACCTCTGGTTTGTTTGCCACTTGTTAGTTTGTTTTTGAAACTGTTAAGCTGTTTCAATTGTAAATAAATTTGTTTATTTTCATTTTATGGGAATTGTTTTATAAGTTTTTTGTTTTACTTACAATCAAACAAAAGAAAGACCGGAGTGTCTTTTATTCACTTCAATACACCTGTATCATAATAACGAAATTTGAAACTAAACCAACCGCAATAAAGATTGTATTTCGTTGACAACTCAGGCTGAGTGACGTAGGCCAAAACTGTAGAAAGGGTTAAGATGGCTTCGATAAACAAAAAAGGCAAAAAAGTTAATTTAACTTCTAGCGCGGAAACGAAGGCGGGTGGGGGGAATTTTTTATTTATCCGTGTTGTGTAGAGTTGGGCAAGTGTGACAGAGGAGTTATAAAGTGTGACAATCGCATTGTAAGCTGCCAAGTGTAGGTACCAGTGCTCTGCAACTTTACAACTCAAATTTAAAGACCGTACTCTAGCCCAGAGCTGGACCCCCTTTTCATGATTTTACAATGCATCCCTAAAACGTGGTACATTTCAATAGAGTCATCACAAACGTCGTTTGATTTGACAGATTGGACCATAAACCAAACAACAAATCTATGTCAGTCAAGACTAGGAAATGACACGTGAATTGATTTGTAAGTACATCGAGCTGTATAGGCAAGAACGAATCTAGACGTAGACGTCATTATAAGAAGAAAATAAGAAGAAGAATCTGAGTCATGATTCGTCAAGAGACGGCCATCTTGGAACTGAATTTTCACCCTTTACAATCAACTCTATACAGATCCGATCAAATGATCAACAAAGAAAGAAATCAAGGCACAATACTGGCACATCTAACTTACTCCCCATTATAATTTACTCCTGATTGGGATCAAGCGAAATTAAGAAAAAATAAAGAACAAAAGGGTAAAGCGATTGTCTTTTTATCTTCTGATTTCACAAACAGCTCTTTGCCGTTGATTAACATGCCTTTGGGCCGATAGGAGAGATCCTCATCATCTGGGGATAGATGATGCCGTGTGGATGGTCCATCGTTATTACTTATTTATTTATTATCTAACATGGTAGAGAAATCTTAGTTGGCGAATTATTCTGAATGATTTAGGTTGGGACGATTTCTGCCTATAAAAACAGTATAATGTAAAATTATGACAGTAAACGATTATAATGGGTATAGTTTTAAAGTGCGCTTATATTAAATGATTTTTCATAATTGAAAAATGTTCATTAATACGATTAATATGTATGTAACATTATTTTAAATATTCACGGGTATTTATCGCGTTTATTTACCTATTTTTCCCAACGTTTCAACAGGTTAACACTCTGTCGTGGAGCTCCAGAACTCCAGTCATCCCGTGACCACGACAGAGTGCAAACCTGTGAAACGTCGGGCAAAATAGGTAAATAAACGCGATAAATACCCGTGAATAAGAATGTGTTCTGATCGCGTAAGTTTAAAAAACTTTGTATGTAACATATTAGTTGTAATCATCATTATATTATTGGAGGCCTCCCTTAATCCCTTAATCCCTCCCCTGTCTTCATCTAGCCGCATCCAGCAGCTGCCTTAAATTTAAATAAAAGTGTAGCATGACTGTCGCCATAAAGATTTTTTTTGTAAAATTTGTCCAGTTGACACTAGACAGAATAGTGACCCGTTCCGCTGTCGTACGGATTGATATGATATTCCATACATCTGTTAGCACATTTAAATGCGATGGTGGATCTCACATCCACATTTAAACCTTGAAAACATTCCACTTATTTTTTGGGCAGTCGTTTAAAAATGCTTCCATCATCATTTCAGATTCAAAAGACCGCTTGTCTTGTTGAAAGGGACCTACTTATCACATAGGTGGGAAAGGGACCTACTTCTCCCATATGTGGAACGCCACATGCGCTTTCTCATCTTCTGGTTATATCCGTGAGTGAGGGTGCGAAGCAGATTTGGCCGAGAATCACAAGAAGCGCTAATATCTCTCATCTGCATCGACAGAGCCAACACATTTGTCTCAGATGCGCGAAATACCAAGGCTCTAGGGTTTAAAAAAATAATTAAGCATCTGGTTGAGTGCGTATCTTGCGCAAAGCATCAGCATTGCCATACAGCGGGGCAATGCAGCCAGCGTCTTGGGGACACTACCGACTGGTATTGTAGATCAGTTGAGCTACCTGTAGATTATTATTATCAGCTTAAATAACGTCTAATATAATAATTCTAATTTATTCCTATATTTGACTGTACTTTTCTTTGTTAATAATGAACTTCCTGCAATTGGTTCGTGTGAGGATAGCTATTCGATTCGTGCAATTGTACTATAGATCCTAACGCACTTTACTGTTCTTCATCAGTAAACTTTTCGGGTTAGTGCATCATTAAAACCCGAGGGTCACATTAACAACTGCCTGCCGAACTAGGGCGGGCGGCGTTGTAAAACTAAATGACAGATCGAACGAGTAGACCTTCATTTGTCTTTTATTGTCATGTAATGTCACTGTCAGAGTGGAATTGCGAAATAGGGGGGGGGGGGGGGGAAGAGTGGGATTTATGTACTAGTGGTACTTCTTCTGCTAGTGGACAAAAAATAGAAGTGAATTAGAGTCAATTGCACCTTATTTCTTATTTGATAGTAAAAACTATTTATCAAGATGCTTATATAGTAAACATTTGACTTGTCTGAGTGCTTATTTTGTTAAAGAAATAAACGATTTGACTCTGACTCTGACTCAGTGTGAAAGTTAGTGGATTGGTGGATTTACACATTTGCCACCTGTAGGAACGTCACAAGAAAAGTTAAGCGAAAATATCGCTACCTCAACCTCAACAGCCTGTATTGGTCCACTGCTGGACACCTCCCCCTGATAAGCGCCTTATTGGCGTTTATCTCATGATGGGTAATGCCCATAATCCCCACTGGGCTGGCGGGTTGCAGATCGCAGTTCGATGGTAGATAATATCTTGTAAGGGCCCTGCTGCCCACTCTCGGTGGATATCCCTTAGTCGCCTCTTACGACACCAACGGGAAGAGTTGGGATGGTGCAAATTCTAAGCCAACATCACACAGCTAAATATCGCTAATTATCTGGTAAATCCACGACTGAATCTAAATTGGCAAAGGAATAAAAATGAGAAACATCTTTATCTATGGAAATTACAGCTATTTCGCTTGTTTTTAAAATTAACGAACACCATATGGACTACAAGTTATGTAGTTCTTATAGACTACAAGTTATGTAGTTCTCATGGTGCTACATAAATATGTAATTATAAAACGCTTAAATGCTTTAAGTGGTGTCCAAATCAGCATTATATTGTGATATAAATTGCGCGTAATTATTCCAACGCTAATCTTCCGTCTTCCGCAAAAGGACAAATGGACAACTACCATCCATTGCAAACGTTGGCATATCATCAAATAGCAGATCTATTTTCAGCAAATACAATACAATGTATTCCTGCGGAACTGAGCAAAAACAATGTAAGCCTTGCTGGGGCGGGCGGCAGTAAAGTTGCCGCCCTTGGCTTACTGTGCGCTGATATCTTTACGATATCCGCCCTGACGGACTGACCTGTCTGGGGACGGATTAAGGGTACTAACATAAGTTTTTATACTTAGTTTTTACTTAACATTTCAAAGACACCATCTTCAGCGATTTATTAGTCACGTGTGTCTACCATGAGTTTTCACAATCTATACTCGCTAGAGACTGAAGTAAAAAATATATTATGGAAACTTATAATTTATACATTTAAAACTTATAGCGGGAACAGAAATGTATCATCTGTGAAAATTTTATTTCAATTTCACAGACAGACAGACAGACGGACGGACAGCGGAGTCTCAGTAATAGCGGTTCAGTTTTACCCTTTGGGTACGAAATCCTAATTAAAATCGTAGAAAGTACATGTAAAACTCTTGATATTCATAGTTTTTGGTCCTATTCGTCATCTGATTTTAACTAATGGTTGTACAAAGTATGTTTGTGTGTAAAAGTTTTGAACATGTCTCCTTTGTAACTGACTTTAAAAAAGGAAGAGGTTATCAATTCGACTGTATTTTTTTATTTTTTTTATTTTTGTATCCTCAGAACTTTTGACTGGGTGGTCCGATCTCCATGGTTCTTTTTTTTATATGAAGAAAGAATTTTGTTTAGTTCAGACAGTGGGATCCATTAAAATTCATGGAAAAACTATAAAATTTGAAGTCGGTTTATAGTTTTTTAAAACAAATTAATTATTTATGTTAAGAACACGACTAAGGTACCTTGTCACAGGGTTTTGGAAGCCCCTGTACAGCTGTGGACGTTTCTCGGCTGACACGATGATGATAATGGCAAATCAGGTGCAAACATATTGGAGTCAATAATTAAAATCCCTAAGTCCATCCCTGTCTCTCCGATGGGTCGGACACGACAGGATTTAATAGAGATTCGCCAGCGGGCAGTAGGAGAAACAATTTAATGCGAAAACTAGTGTACGGCGACCTTTATCTAAGACGATCGACGGTCAAGTGGGCGCGTGCCTTTACTTGATGAGACGAGTTTTAATGGATTTTGAGATACTTAGTCTTAGTCTTACTGCCTTAGTCTTACTGCCTTATATAGAAAAGCCTATCGAATTTTATCAGCAGATTGAATAAGCGAATATTATTAATAATGTACCTACCTGAAATCAAATGTTATAGCAAAAATATACAATATGTAGGACCTTTTTAAGTTCACACTCAATGCATGCTTGTAGCAATAAAGGAACTAAAAAAAAATTAAAAATTATTTGTTTTCAACATATACCTACCCTAGGTATATGTTGAAAACAAATAATTTTTAATATTGTTAATACCTACTACTTATTTTTTGTTTTTCTTATAACCGACTTCTAAAAAGGAGGAGGTTTTCAATTCAACTGTTTTTTATGTTTGTTACATCAGAACTTTTGACTGGGTGGTTCGATTTTCATGATTTATTTTTTATATGAAATCTGGTGCTTACCGTGTGGTTTCATTTTCATTTGGTCCAGTTCTGACATTATGATCCATGAAAAAACTAAGTATACAAACTCAAGTCGGTTAATAGTTTTTTAAAACAAAATTAATTATAATAGTTCATTTAAACCAGTCGTCACGTCCCCAAGACCCAGGCTGAATTGCCCCGCTGCTGTATGGAAATGCTGATGCGCTGCGCCAGATACTCACCAGCTCACGAGAGAAAACTGAGAGTGGCTTATTCAATAGATTAATAACATCAAAAGAGTTTATTGACAAAAAAAAATCAAATAATAGAAACTAATTAGAACTTACTATTTACAATTGAAATAATTAAGCTATCAGTAGCACGGGGATTCTTATCTAGGGTAGATTAGAAAAATATTACGTCACTTGGTCTTCGAATGCGTAAAATGTTTGAAATGCATTTCTTCAACTTCAATAATTTACGCAATGTATGACGATGCGATGTAATTTTTCTCTATTCTACCCTATAACAAAATCCCCATGCTAGGCTGGCAGACTGTTGCAAACAGTTTATTGAAATTGTAGGTAGACTTTGAGTTCTAAGAAAAAAACGAACAACGAAAAGAGTTCAAAAAATTCAGTCCAAAATTAAAAACGGCTTTTCCAGACGCATAAAAAAATCACACACCCATACTTCAACAAAAAGCCCGTATGACACCTCAAAGACAAACCACTTTCTAATTACCAGTTTAAAAACGTCAAACAAATAAGTAGCACGTTAATCCGAACGGCAGGTGCCCGCATACAAGTTCGACCTAACCCTTCCTTCGTGGGTCATTACTGGGCATAGAGTAGAGGTGTTGCAGATGTGACAGCGGGCATGAAACTCCGAAAGAAAAATTACGGAATTTCTATGTCTATTTCATTTCTTAATTAGCAAAATGACACATGACTTGCTCTAGATCTCGCTGTCTCATCACAGCAGGCATTAAACTAAAAAAAAAAATGTGGTAGTCAAGGACTGCCGCGGCAAAGCTATTGCATAGCATAAGTCATTAAAAGCTCTGCTATTCATCGATAGATGGCAAAACTAAAAAGTATCACCTCTGTGCCGGTCGGAGTGGGGGGTGTTAGGTTATTTTCGTTACGAAATTTCTGGATTCGGTCTTCACTCATTAGTCCAGTTGTTTCGAAGCTTATTCAACACAAATAAACAATCAAATCTTTCCTCTTCATAATATTAGTATATTATAGATACAATAAGATATATACATGCAATTTTTAACTTTTTTATTGATTATTTATTTAGGTTAATACATGAACGAAAAAAAATATAACAGCCAAAAATTTAAATGAGGTATAAAACAAAAAGTAACTACACTCCGTTTCGTGTGATAAAAACGCTGCCATGTTAGCCCTTGCATTTTGTGACGTCACGGATCATCGAGCCCCTATGTCAATTCAAAGTCAAAACTTCATGTCCATACAAAAATTTTCAAATATGACGCCACGCTTCAGGTGCCAATAGCGTTGCGTTTAGACATTTTGCGGTTGAGATTTAAAATATCTAGTTTTCAATGATTAAATTTCACAATAAAAACCTCATAAAATACAAAAATAAATGAACAGATATATAATATTTCTATATCAATAGAGAATACGTAAAAAAACATATTAGCTTTTTTGTCCAGTCTTATATTTAAAATATATACATTATAAAGTAAGTCTACTCGACATTGCTACTGTCTCATCTGTGCACAAATCTTTGATGTCTAACCCCACCGGTCATCTTAATCAACCCTTCAAAGGACAATCGGTCCACTTGACCCTCGGGAGGGCCGAACTAATTATTGTTATAAGCCATTATTAGTGTATTAGTACCTCCAATATTTATGTTTTCATTACTTCGGAACTAACTTCTGGGATCATGCTGTTAATTCGGTAACAGGTTTTTGATTGTTCGATTGGGGGTAGTTTTGATCGAGGTAGGGAATGGGTTAACTTTGTTTTTATTTAGTTTCTATAGGTGATAGAAGTGAAACTTTTGATTCCTTTTTGGAGTTTTATCAGCAGAATTTTCACTCGTCCACAGTTGGACACAAAGCCTCAAATAGCGATCACTGAAATGTCGTTGGTCTATCGATTGGATGGTAATTATTATAACAGTTGAAGACTAATATTTCATTATTAAAAAAAGGCGGTAAGTTGATGTACTTATTCTTATTATATACTTTTATGGATAATAGATCTTGGTTTGACCGCAATCGCACCAGATAAAAAGTGAAGATGCGTACGACGGTGTATCACGAAGGTCCTGAAGACACCTACTCACCCTTGTCTTAAAGAGACCCAGGTTATAATTGGCCGGAAAAACAGATGGCAAAATTCCATTCCTTAGCAGTGTGTGTGCTAGTTTCTGCCCGCAACTTCAAATGCGTTGTTTCTATGCATGTTCAAATTTATCTCTATCCCATGGAATTTGTTTTATGTTGTATTAAGAACCAAAGTTATCGATAGCTCAAAGAATTAGCAAGCTGACGTGGCAATCGGCCGGCCATATCTCGCGGAGAACCGACAACCGCTAGGGTAAACGAGTTCTTGAGTAGAGACTGCGACTCGGAAAACGTAGAAGGGCGCCCTCCGGCCAGGTGGGATGACGATCTTTGAAAGACTGCAGGCAGATGCTAGATGCGTCAAGCTGAAGACAGGGTGCTATGGCGCTCATTAAGGGAGGCCTATGACTAATAGATGATGATAATGATGATACTTAAATCAGCTACATTTACACTAAATTACAGCCCAATTTTTGTTGTTAAGGCGTGAAAAAGTAACAAAGATCCAAATCTAAATTTCGTCTTACATCTTATATTATAAATGCTAAAGTTTGGATGTTATCAGTGTCATTTGGTGTGTCTCTGTAAGAAATCACTGACAAAATAAGACAATTTAGTTTTTGCACTGGAACACTCGCAAATTTTTTCGACAATTCTTTTGCTTTACCCAATTACTCCCAACTAATTCCGGCAAGGCGTGCTCCATCATCACAATTTAGATCTCCGAAACAATGCAGCCTGTGTTTTCATTAAAAAAGCACACAAATCCAACGCCAGCCACAATGAGCTCCGAACACAATACAGCGACTGGATCGGACAAACTAATTTATTTGCTCCCTCCATCGCGTTTTATCTATCTTCCTTTCGCCTTAAAGGATAAAAATAATTACAAGATAAAAGATATTTCCTACGCCGTGCTCTTTTTCATTTTTTTTCGTCGTTTTTTGTCGTAGTGCGCGACGCGATCTGTCGTCTGCTCTCATTGTGTTATCCATTGGTGCTGTTTGACTTAGGGAGGATATGGCTGGATGAATTTATTAGGTATTTGAAAGTTCAAAACTTGGGATATCGACTACTTATGTTACCGATGGAGAGGAACGGTGACTCCCATAGCGGGTAATGACCAAGCGAGCGAAAGAATTAGAATTTAATTGAATATGTTTTAAAAAACTATAAACCGATTAAATTTTTTATAGTTTTTTCATGGATGTTCATGGATCCCACTGTCAAAACTGAACCAAATTAAAATGGGACCACAAGGGAAGCACCAACTTTCATGTAAAAAAGATTTTTATAAATCGGACTACCTAGTCAATAGTTCTGAGGTAATAAACATAAAAAAAGTATTGTCGAATTGAGAACCTCCTCCTTTTTTTGAAGTCGGTTAAAAACTAGATTTATTTGTGCAAACGAAGTAAAAGAGAAATCGAAGGCTTATGAATGGACGCAAAAGAACGAGGTTGGACGTCATTGCAAAAGCATTTGGGCTCGCTTAGCCCAAATGAGGCCATTATTTTTATTTTATTTTCATTGTCACAACATCAAATAAAAATGGAACGAATGTATCGGTCGTTATATCCCACTCGTTTGGATTCGATGCATTCGGCTTTTGTGTGTTCGATTTGGAGAGATTCAAATGACGTTTTGTATTGTTCAAGTTTTGCAAAAAGGATTATCATAAATAAAGGCATATCCACACAACACTCATCGTAATGTTTTAATTCAATTCTTGGTCCATACTAATTAACCCCTTCCAGGGCACTCTTTGCGAAGACAATAATAATAAGCAAGTAAACGAACAACCCGGGGCACATAAATGGAAAGAATATTTTATTATGCTGGTATTATTTTATTATGCAGGTTTGGGGTCATCGACTTGAAGTATACAGCGTGTCCCTCGATTAAGTGTAAGCCCAAAGGCGGTGAAACTAGATCAAAAGTTATCGGCACATTTTCTTTTATATTCTAATTTTTTTTTAAACTAGATACTTTTTTGATGAATTAAAAATGTTTATTGACTAATCAACATCAATAATTGGTTCATCTTGATTGAGTTATCAACATATCATCATCAATAAAGTAGGCTTAATATAACATAACTAATAAAATATATTTTTGTGTTTCTATTTTATCAAAATAATAACCATAATCGTGTCAAATACGTGTTAGTAACGATAAATTAACAAGTAACTCACAAACGAGTGTCTATTGACTTAAAAGTTTAATTTTTGTATTTATAGTCTCTAATACCGCAAGGTCGCTTGTCTCTCGATATTCTTAACCGACTTCAAAAAAGGAGGAGGTTTTCAATTCGTCTGTATTTTATTCTTTTTATTTTTGTTACACATATTTATACAAAGTTGTTATAAATATGTTATGCTAGACAATTCACACATCATTATCTAGCCCCAAGTTAAGCAGAGCTTGTGTAATGAGTCCTATATAACTGATATACATTATACAATACACTATGATATTTTTTATTATACAAAGAAAACATCCAGAACGCTCTGAACAAATGTCTGCAGATCGTACACACATTTGTCCGGAGGTGGTTATCGAACCCGCAACCTCCTACGTCGCAGGCGAACCTTCGCCCACCGCGCCGGTCGCCAAAATTTGATTCAGTTCTGACAATCGAATCCATGAAAATCCAGGAAAAACTATAAAAATTTAAGTCGGTCTATAGTTTTTTAAAACAAAATTAATATTTAGGACATATTTCGGTGAATGCTCACATGAACTACATATCCTGATCCCACCATCCCCCTTCCACTCCAGGACAAGCAGACGCACAGCGCAATACCATCCATACTTGGTGGATGTACCCTCCACTCGCACTAAGTGGTTTTCCTCCACCTTTATTATTCGCAACGCAGAGGAATGGATCTTCCTGTCTGCTTCTTCTTTATTTATTTATTTATTTATTTATTTATTGGAGCCCGCCAGTTTTGGACATTATGTTGACAACGGGAATAAGCCCATAAGATATATTTCTGTAAGTCAGTTTTACAATCAAATAATGATTCAGTCACTAATTGTACCACAAAATTAAGCACAATCGGTAGTATTTATATACAAGGTGCCACAAAAATGGAGTAAAAACTTTTTGGGAGCAAAAAAATCCTTAATAAAAAAATCGTAGATCTGATGTGGACCCTCTCTATGTCCAGAATCTCATTCGGCTTAGTACACCATTTATCTGTGGTACCCTATATAATATCTGATACAACTAAACAATAATTGATTTTGTTTAAAAAAAACTATAAATCGACGTCGACGTCGTTTTTCATGGATCTCATTGTCACAACTGGATTAAATTAAATTGGGACCACACAGGAAGCACCAGCTTCAAATAAAAATCATAAAAATAGGACCATCCAGTTAAAAGTTCTGAGGTATGAAAAAAACGGACAAATTGAGAACCTCTTCCTTTTCTTGAAGTTTATTGAAATAGTAATGCAGTGACACAAAAGAAAAATCGAGCTACATAATATACCTATTAAAATAGCGCAACTTCACGTGGTACCCTCCACGTAAAGTACCTATGTGGTACTACGGAGTTATAGGATCTTTGTTCTCGGTACCTAACTAAAGAAGGTGTTCCTTAGTTAATTTCCATTTCTTTCCCGCTTTTCTTCTTCGATAAATTTACATTGTTAAAAAAGGTTTTATATATATTCAAGCAGTTTTCCGCGAACGGCATAAAAATGCGGACCAATCACAACGCATCATCGACTCTCGAAGGCTCGTTCCGAACGGGTATTGGTTATCGATTGGTTTCCGATCAGCCAATGGGAAGGCAGGCGGGACGACGCCACATACGCCTACTTAATATTAGAGATGTGAAATTTTTATTTGAGCAAGTTTTAAATGGGTTCGAGCGAGAAAGGCGGTTTTCTAAGTCTTTGAAATCAATGTGACTTCTAAGAAGTTTTACGTCATTGTTGCTTAAAGTTGGTTATGTAGAATTTTATTTGAAATGAGTTTGTGAAATAATGGGGTAAAATATTGTTTTCATCATTAAATTACCTACTTAGCTAAATAAAAAGGTGGACTAACTAACTTACGACTATACCTACTATTAACTGACGACTCACTTCAAAAAGATTGACTGAATCGTCATAAGGTTTGCCTCGCGGTTTCGCTCACATAGTTCCCGTTCCCGTGGGAATTCCGGGATAAAATATAGCCTACGTCACTCCCTGAAAAGCTTTTTAATGATTTTTTTAAATCGGTCCAGATGTTTTGGAGCCTATTCAATACAAACAAACAAACAAACAACCAAATCTTTCCTCTTCGTGATATAAGTACCTATAGATAACTAAGAAAATCCATGGAGAGAAGCTAATGAACCAAATATCTCACTAGAAAGTCCAACCTACGTGATTTTTTTATAAGAGAAAATATTTATTTTATTTATTTATTTATTAAAATAAATAAAATAAATATTTTCTCTTATAAAAAAAATATTCTGATTGAAAATACAAAACTACCTACTAACCTACTTCTAATAGTCTGGTTAAAACAATTACTTTATATAAATAATAATACTCAGCTATAATATTCTAAATATCCAATAATAAGTCACCTTTATTAGGTTTTATAAAAATAATTCCCATTTTCTAACAAATTCAAGACAAATCTAGTCTTTAAGAATAAATGTCTTTAAACCGAGATAACCTACGCATAGACAAGGAAATCGAAACTTCCTATTTAGAATCTTAATTATTTTTATAAAACCTACTAAAAGTGACAATGATGACCAATCTTACAGAATCAAACCGGCTATCCGCAAAGAGAAGCTTTCCTCCGTAAAACACTCGTGCAAACCAGGGCAGCGGCCAGCTATAAAATCTATAACTTCGCTCGTCAAAGGCTATCGGATCGACTGGACATGCGCGTAGGACAGAGTTTTTTCTCCCGGGCGTGGTTTCTCGATGGGTTATCGAACACGCCTTGGGTATCGATAGATACGCCTTATTGACTATCGAAGGTCACGCCTTGTCGATAAGGTAGGATACGCAATGGATGCTTTTCGCTTTTTAAACGGTTTCATTTAGCTTGCTTGTGTAGTTATGTAGTTAGTTAGTAGCTTATGTAGTTGTTTGGGCCAAATCTACTAGATTTGACCAAATTTAATTATAAATAAGTATACTTATACAAATTTGGTATTTGTATAAGTATACTTATACAATTGCCTCTTCCAGTTGACGGATTGATGTGACATTTGGTACGCACCTTTAGCTCTGATGACAATAAATAAAAACCGTTTAACTTTCACTATTAAACAAGTGCATTGAGCTTTCCTTTGCTATTTAAAATACATGAGGGAATAGGTGACAACTAGACTTTTGTGATACATCGTTGGTTATAATGGTTACTTAACATCAGGTGGGATTGTGGTCAAACGAAGTTCCATTCGCGATAAAAGACGGTTTGTAAGTGAAAGTGTGAAGATGACAACAGATGAATTTTTGCTTAGGTGAAGAACATAATCCGAAAAAACTATACGCTTTTTATTCGGAAATAAAAAGCGTATAGCTAAACCGAGGTAAAACTGAAAAGAGTAAAAATTAGATTCGTATTCGGTTTTTAGTTATTTCAAAACAGATTTCGACCAAATTATGTACAAAAGAGTGATTGATGATGACATGATTTTTTATGGTATTTTTTAAAATTTTTAACTTTCTAGGAATCAAAGAAAATTATTGAATTTTTACAATTCGAGTTGCCGAGGATGCAGTGAGTACCGAGATCCTTAATCCTTCATCCAAACCCGGTTCCTTCCTTAAGAACACACATTTAAATATATCAGTAATAATAATTTGATATGCACAGATAAAGAAAAGATAAGTATAAGGAAAGCCTTATTGAATATCGATAGCCACGCCTTGTGGGTATTGGACACGCCTAGACTATCGATATAAGGAAGCTATCGAGTATCAATGGACACGCCTTTTATATTGGATTGGATATTGATACGCCCATAGAACATTATTAACATTATTGGTAAAGAAAGATTTTATAGAAAATAACTCTTTAGAAACTTATATGACTCCATTACAGATCAACTACAAACCTTATTGTTTTCAAGACAGTACACAAATTATTGAATTCCCATAATTCTATCTACCCGAAACTTTAATTATTTGTTTGGAATTCATTAAATTAAGTACTAGTACAATACAATTATGGCGCCCTAATTGCCAAGATAAGTTTGTGAAAACTTGTATTTTGGGTAGTAAGTAGGTAGTAGTGCTCTTCCTAAGATCGCTTCTGGGCACTAAGGCCGCCCATTGTTTTGTCTTAAGGCTCTAATGAGAGCAATAAATGAGCTATATATAAATATATGTATAATAAAGTAGTTTTGTAATAACAATTTGACTATTTTGCAGTTATATAAAGGATGCCTCCGAGATGTTCCCATAAAAAAATACATAGTAGTATTTATCCCGCAACATTATAACAACAATTAAAAACTAAGCAGGGATTGTATTTATGTTTTTAAAAACTAACCGACGACGTAACTTAACATTTTAATATGTATACATCAACACCACAGCTGTGCTAGTCCACTGTTGGACGTTGGCCTCCCATAATGAACGCCATCTTGCCTCATCCAGAATTTCCCAACAGTTTTACTGAGACCGTCATCCTACCTGGCTACATGTTTGCCGAATCCACCTAAGAACACCCCACCCGCAATACCCCAGCAGCGGTCAATTTACTGGTGTTTTTGTATTGGTACAAACACCCCAAGATGTATAAAGTATAAAAATAATTCAATGCCCACATAATTCACAGCTTATGTTTGCATAGGTAAACAATAACAGCTTATATTATAACTTAGTATGTCGATAAACTTATCAAGTATTTGCCCTGGTTTCAGTTTACCCCTTACCGACTTTTGATCGTTGGCAAAATGTAATAGTTATTTTTTGCGGGTTTTTAGAATGCTCCGTTATCCTGTATTATTATGTAATCCTAACCCGTTTATAAATAATAAAGCCAAAACTGGACTAAACTAATCTGACAGGCAGGACTAAAAATGATGACATTATCCATATTATTTTGATCGTTATGACAGCAACATTTTTCGTACTGTCAAATTAGTTTAGTTTAGTTATGGCTACATCTGAATAATAGACACCGTTTGAATAAATAAACATTTTATTTTATTTTATTTATTATTTACCGGGACTAGTGCGTCCAGATAAGGTGTCTGTGTGTGTTTCTGTGTGTCAGGATTTTCAGTTCACCCCTTACCGACCTCGGCAAAATTAAAGAGTTATTATTTGCGGGTTTTTTGCTTGATCTATTAATATACCAAGATTAGTACGTCTAGATAAGGTGCCTGTGTGTGTTTTTGAGTCAGTGTGTGTATTTTTGAGCTTTCCTGAGGCACAAGTCCTGTAAGAGTTAAATTCAGTGAAGCAATAAAGGCTATATTGATAGCTTCCTGATCATTGCGCAGACTCGAACCAATACTCAATTCTGATAGACAGCTGTGGGCGGGCGGACCTCTGGGCGGAGTCGATAACTGGTACATGTATGTTACTACACATTCGTGAAAGATATTTCCGGCTTGATTCTTATTATTATAAGATTTCAAAGCTATTTTTATTTTATTATGAATGTAAGCGGGTTTACTACGAACTTTGTTTGTGTTGGAAGAACACCAACGTTTCATACATTAATGAGGGAAATCTTCAGGGCAAGTGCGGTTCTAGTGGCGCGCGTACCGCATCCCTTCGAGCACTACTACTCTTTTTATTTAGTTGTGTGGTCTTGCTATTCTGTATTCCCAGAGGAAAACTTTTGTCACTTTACAGTCTAATTGTCCACAAACACATCTACACAGTAGCCGAATTTGATGTAGAACATATTTTAACAAACCAACCCTTACCAAACATAAAATTTACACTGTTGCCTCGGCTTTTTAAACGCAATTTGCATTACTTTTCGATTGCAGATCCTTCCTTTAATAAATATTGCAAGTGAGTTTTGGTAATTGTATAGTGTCATAGTTTGTTTAAACATTCTACATCGAGTTTGACTAGTGTATGGGTAAGTAATTATAAAATAATAAATACCAAAATAGTATTAAATTATGACCCTATTTCTTCCGTTTCGTCGACGAAAATCCGGATAAAACTACACGAGGGTGGTTTTAACTGGTAAAATAAAATAATTCCTCTCCTCTCATTACTTAATGAGTTGAGATAATAAATATCACTTCCTCAACCCGTTCTGAACACAGTTTTCATTTTAAGCTTGCGACATATTCGTAATTATATTTATCGTGCAACTTTGTTATTTAAAACAGTTTTTAGAGGTTTGCGGGGCTTTTAAAAAGTAAAGTGGGTGATTTTGAAAAGGAATTAAAAACATCTGGCTCAGCGCATCAGGATTACCAAATATCAGAAAAACCATTCTACCACCAGACTACGATCCGCAACCCACACATACCCAGGGGTTATGAGTATTACTTTCGATAAAAGCCATTTTTTTAATTATTGTTCAGTGAAGATAATTTAAATGCAATTTATACTGGATTGGATTGATAAATTTGAACCTTCTTTTAAGAAATTTTGCATGCCAATGTGTTTTAATGAAGTATGTGGGCACTATTCTGATTTAAATCTAGAACCCAGAACACATATTTTTTCGCAGTTTAATATTAATTAGAAATGCGACGCTATACAGTATCGTAAATGAAGTTTTTCGAAAAAAAGTATCTCTCTGCACTTACCCAACTATTCGTTTAGAGTTTATCTATCTATATATTTATCATTTATGTCTAAAAAACCTTATTTTCTTGACACTAAAAGTTGAAAACTAAAACCGTTACTTTTGCTACGCTCGTAAACCTCAGCCCAACATTCGTAGCGGCGTAGCAAGTGCTACGAAGGCCTTCAAAATTGTACCTTGTTTCTTAAACTTCTTCCAAATTGATTTTTATAATCTATTATTATTTTAAGTAAAATCACAAAACTTTCACTTATTTATGGTTTTGTATCTTGATTTTTTGCTACTTTTTATGAAGTAAGATTGTAATGTTTTAGTTATAAATTTGTGAGACCGGTATAATTGAATTATAACCTAAAATTCACGATAAGTCACTGTACAATCATTAATTTAGAAAAATATGGGTAGAAGCACTTTTCAGCATTTTTCAGAGTTGGTACTACTACTCGACGCTAGATGGCGTTACTTGTGTTTGGTTTGAAAATTTCACTAAATTATTTTCTTAAGGCCCGTATTATGAAAGCATGCTCAGTCATCGATATAATGCTTGAGTGATGCTTATGTATAGTTTTGAGTAAAGACTAAATTTAAAACAATGCTTGGGAACTCACGTCAAAATCTACTCTCACTTACGAACGATGTGTTCTTACCACGTTATTACGTATTATTAAACGGTTACCAAGCATAACTTGAGTAATTATCTATTTTAGAACGATTTCAAACTTTCATATGCCTAGTAGTTCTATGAACACATATTCACTCTAGTGTGGTTTGGGCCACGCTTAAGTAAGGTTTGGTAAGAATTTCTACGCGCTAAAGCTTTTTCACCAACAAAACAACAAAAAAAGTCTAAAATATGTGTGTGTAGTGATTGTCAGGTTGATAAGATAAATGTAGTGCAACTATAACTACCTACGTAGCGTCAGATTTACGTTCTTTATTAAAGATTTACTTGAGCAAAGATTGTAACCTTGAGTAGAAATCACGTAATGCATAAGTAATGTCTGGGGGGACCTTTCATATCCGCCCTGAGATCAGCAGAAATACGTCCACTACTGAACGTGCCTCCAAAAAGAGTGGGGTTTTGCTTTAATTACAATGCCTGTCCAGTCACAATTATGTATAACTTATTGTAAGTAGTTCTGACATAAACTCACAAAACAAAATCCTCACGAATCCAAAGAAAATTAGCATGAATTTGCAATTCGGTATTCTCACGTTATAGTATAGGTACTCGTATGTAATCTCAAGGCAGGGTATAAACAATTTTGTTTCAACAATTATTTATCTGAGACGCAACACTTACGGCGAAGACATATTTATGGGGTGGGGATAAATAACGGGTGGGAAGCGTGAGTGCCGGGGATTTAGAGGGTTCCGTCGATTTGTTTTTCTAACGGGTTTTCACCTTTATCACCATGAAGGTATTATTATTATCATCATTGGCTGCCTTGATAGTTCCTCATGAAGGTATTAGCAGCCAAAGCTGTTCAACGAAAGGAATTGTAATAAATTTAACTTGATTTGCTTTCGCTCTTAGTACTCTCCAAGGTACAAATATTTGAAGATTGAAGAAAAAGGCACCAGGCAGAAAGTAGTTTGAAGAACAGCAACTTATTTATCTGCTCATCCAAACTTACTTAAAAAGTCTTTGCCTCTTTATTTATTGTATCAGTTTAGGTTTCAATCGGTCTAAACTTGGAACCCATAGAAATCCACAAAAACAACATTATTTTGTGTTTAAAAAAACAAAAGGATTTATTAATAACATCATAAAGAAACATTTCAGAGAAAATATTTCAATGGCTTTACTGTATTGTTGAGAACGTAGTTTAACATCATCATGAAGCATTTCCAGAGAAAATATATTTCAATGGCTTCACTGTATTGTTGAGAACGTAGTATAAAACATACAAACACGTTTTCTGTGTTCACGGAACCCTAAAAAAAGGCCTAAGGTAAAAAATAAACATAAACATGTCACAATAGGTCGCATCGCTAAGCAGAATGTGATGTATGCCTTAGATTAATTCTTCGAGATACTTAAGGAAAGGAAACAACTACTTAACTATTTGAGTTCACTCATGGCATTACCTTTGTTAGTGGTTATTTACGAATTATTCTTTAGATAATTTATTGTTTTAAAAAACTATAAAATGACTTAAACTTTTATAGTGTTTTCATGGATCCCATAGTCAGAACTGAACCAAATTAAAGTGGGACTACACGGGAAGTACCAGCTTTCATACAAAAAATAATCATGAAAATCGGACCACCCAGTCAAAAGTTCTGAGGTAACAAATCCATAAAACCTATGGTGGGAATTTTATTCAATTTGTAATTTTTTGTATTTTAATTTAATGTTTTGATTTATTTAAGAGTATTTATTATGTGATTCTATGTCATTCAATTTTATACTATTGATATGTTTTTTCAATTTAATTTTATATAACTTTTTTGATTCAATTTGGTTTTTAATGTATTTTTATTTAATTTGTTTTAATTTAATTTTATATTATACAATTTGTTTTAATGTTGATTTATTTAATGTGATCTAATTGGTTTAAATTTAATTTTATATTCAATATTTTGATAATATTTAAACTGAATGTAGTAGATAGTTTTAGCTTAGTTACTAGCATATTATATAACATAAGATAAGCTAAAAAATACAAATTATGGATTCCAGTTACAATAATTTTATTTATTTATTTTTTATTTCCTCGCGCTATCCCTAATGGCGTAGAGGAGCGTCCCCCGGGTGGCGGATGGGGGAATGGTCGGTAGCACAGCCTAGCTACGCTACCGGCTAAGTCCGATGGACTCGCTGACCAACGAAGGGTGTGGTCCTCCAGCATTACAGGGGGTTGTGCGACGGGCTAACAACCCGCCCACTGAAAAACAATAACGTTACGAAACCGACAAGAATAGAAAACCGATCTGATCCCAAATTCAATGACCTAAGCAAACGAAAAACGGACACCCGATTTGCCTCATGGAATGTAAGGAGCCTCTATAGACCAGGAGGCGTGGAGCAGGTAGTAAGAGAGCTAAAACGATATAAAATAAGCATAGCAGCCCTGCAGGAAGTGAGATGGCCAGGAAACGGAGAATGCCCGCTAGAGAATGGAGTGACTTTATTCTACAGTGGAAACCCTAACTTCAAACATATCAATGGCACTGGCTTCTTGGTGGACAGAAAGCACATGAGTAGCGTGCTAAAGTTTGATGCTATATCAGAAAGGATTTGTGTGCTGCGGATCAAGAGTAAGTTCTCAAACATAACTATCATCAATGCTTATGCCCCTACTGAGGTATCAGACGAAGACGCCAAAGATAGTTTCTACGAAGACCTTGAAACTGTATACGACCAGGTGCCAGACTATGATGTTAAGATTCTTCTGGGAGATTTCAACGCTAAGATTGGGAAAGAGGATAGCTTTATACCCACCATTGGTAAACATAGCAAACACGACATAAGCAACGACAACGGCATAAGACTAATCAGCTTTGCCTCCTCAAAATCCATGGTTGTGAAAAGCACGATGTTCCCACACAAAGATATACACAAAGGAACCTGGAAGTCACCTGACAGCGCTACGATTAACCAAATAGATCACGTGTTAATTGATATTAGACATAGAAACACGATAAAAGATATCAAAACATTCAGAGGAGCAGACTGCGACAGTGACCACTACATGTTAGGGATTAAATTACAAGCCAAAATCAACAGCAGAACAAAACAAATAAGCAGCAGAGAACAAATGGACGTAGAAAAACTTAAGATACCAACTATTGTAGAACAATACCAATTAGAACTCAGAAATAGGTTTGAAAGCTTAGAAATACCAGAGAGTGTAGACAGTGTGTGGAGTGCGGTCAAAAACTCTGTAAGCGAAGTTGGATTTAAAGTTTTGGGAAATAAGTCCAAAAAAAAGAAACCTCGTAAGTGGTGGAACGCGGAATGTGAAAGACATTTTGAAGACAGGAAATACCTGAGAGTGTTATCGGAACAGGATAACTCACGAAGAGAAGAGTATGAAGTCTGTCGCCGCCAAACCAGGTACATCATCAAGAAGGCTAAGAGGCAACATTTGGATGGGGTAATTACTAACATGGAAAACCTGATAAACTCCAACAAATCGCGAGAGTTTTACCAGGAAACAAAGACCGCTCGGAAGGCATACCAACCCATTACACAGACGCTGGAGGATGAAAGTGGAAACCTCGTAACTGATGACCAGCAAATCCGAAGAGCATGGCAAAACTACTTCACAAACCTTCTCAACTGTCCACCCCCCGAAGTAACTGTTGTAGAGACGGGGGAGCCAAATAAGGAGGAAGTGGAACCACCTAGTTTCGAAGAAGTCAGGGCTGGGATATCGAGGCTTAAGAATAACAAAGCGCCAGGAGCGGATGATATTCCAGCAGAACTATGGAAGTACGGCGGTGAAACGATCTACCACGCTCTGCACCAATTGATCTTAAAGGTCTGGGAGGAAGAGTACCAACCTAAGGAGTGGAACCTAGGAATAATTTGTCCAATCCACAAAAAAGGAAGCCGAAAAAAGTGCGAAAACTACCGAGGCATCGCTCTCCTTGCAAGTGCGTACAAGGTACTGTCCTACGTGATTCTTAGTAGACTTGAGCCCTACGCGGAAATAATCTTAGGAGATTACCAGTGTGGCTTTAGACATAACCGTAGCACAGTAGACCAAATCTTTCTTCTTAAGCAACTGATGGAAAAGAAGTGGGAGTACGCACAGAATATTCACTCCCTTTTTGTTGACTTTTCTAAGGCCTATGACAGTGTCGACAAAGGAACCCTGTACAACATCCTAAAGAACTTCCTCATTCCGGTCAAGTTGGTGCAAATGATAAAAGTAGCCACACACGAAAGCCGAGCCAGGGTACGAGTAGGCTCAGATCTAACTGAGGAATTTGAGATAGTGAGCGGATTGAAACAAGGGGATGCCTTGTCACCTGTTCTGTTTAATTTGACCCTAGAACACATTATCCGCAAAGTTATGTCTCTCAGCGGTGGAGTAGAGTTAAATGGGCAACACAAGGTGATAGGATACGCAGATGATGTTGCGTTGCTAGGAGCCTACAAGCGCGAAGTCGTCGAAGCAGTCCGATGTTTGGAGGAGGAAGCTGCGACGGTAGGCCTCAGGATTAACAAAAGCAAGACTGAGTACATCCATATGCGGCGTGCTAGGAACCTTCGTCAACGCCGCGAGGACATCGAGGTTGGCAACTCAACATTCAAGGGAGTGGATAGATTTAGGTACCTGGGATGCACTGTAACGGACACTAACACCAGAGGCGATGAAATAGACATACGAGCCCAGAACACGCTCCGATGCAGTGCAGCGCTTCACAAAGTCTTGGTGTCTAAGCTCCTTTCCCGAAGAACCAAGATCCGCATTTATAAGACAATCATTCGCCCGATCTTGATGTACGGATGTGAAGCCTGGACACTTACCCAGAAGGAAGAACACAAGCTTCTGGTGACGGAAAGAAAAGTGCTCAGAAAGATCCTAGGTCCTATCCGACGAGAAGACGGATCCTGGAGGGTGCGGAAGAACCGGGAGATCTCGGAACTAGTGGCCGAGCCCAACATCATTGGCGAAACAAAATCACACAGGCTGCGCTGGCTCGGCCACGTGCTACGAATGGAGGAGGATCGGGCGGCAAAACGGGCTTTCCTGGGAGTGCCGAATGGCCGACGACCAGTCGGGCGGCCCCGGTACAGGTGGAAGGATGAAGTGGAGAAGGACCTTCGCTCGCTTCATATCTTCGCACCGGACTGGATGGAGGCGGCGCAGGACAGAAGCCGGTGGCGATCTATTGTGTCGGAGGCCAAGACCCACTTCGGGGTCGATGCGCCACAATAGTAAGTAAGTATAATTTTATTTATTTATTTTATTATTAATATTCTAACTTTACAATAAATTCATAAATTCTTTATAACACACAAAAAACATACATAAAAGTTAACAAATACTGGACATGTACAAAGGCGAGCTTAAGAGCCCTATAAGTTTTCTTACTAATAAACTTAACCCTTGAATCTCAAGTTACCACAACCTTACCAAACTACCTTACAACTACAGAATCGCTGCTAAAAATCATCGTGCCATAACTCTGAGATACTCATCCGTTCTCGGGCCATAACTCTCGGCACAATGGAGCCAACTCGGGGCTTCCCCTGCGACGAACAAAGACGGAGGAAGGAAGGAGTATAAAGTAAGAGTTCGAAGAGTTTTAAATCTGGCGGTGATAGATGGATCCACTTCCTGGGAGAATGAATGACTTATTCTGTGAATTCAATAAAAATATTCTTATTCTTTTATTTAATTTACGAGGAATATTTTACAATAATTGTATAATTATATGTTGGAATTTTATGTACTTACAATTTGAAAAATAGCTACGAATATTTTCATTTAATTTAATTTTAAACCTTTTGAATTTTTTGTTATCTGGCTATAGGAAGTGTTCGCTAATAATTGTTGAATTGTTGGAATTTTATTTATTTACTTACAATTTGAAAAATAGCTACGAATATTTACATTTAATTTAATTTGAAACCTACTGTTTTTTTTGTTATCTGGCTATAGGAAGTGTTCGCTATTATAATTATCTTTACAACGGGGTAAGATTTTGAGAACACCCACATAGCAAAATCTTACCTCATTGTAAAGTAAAGTCAATATGTACTTGTAAAATACAATAACATCGCAAGACTACTTATAGGTCTTGTAATGTAAAATAAGGATACAAGTAAAACTAAAGATAACGAGTCCTTTTCGTTTCGATGGTTAAAAAACTCTTCTCCTAAACTAGATTTTTTCTTAGTGACTGTCGTTGTGTCAAATCTTTTTTCTGTGACTATCCTGCATAGATAACAAATCTCCAAGTATTTTGAAGCCTTTTTAAATCTAAAAACATCCAAGATGGGCACACAACGGGATATTTCCCATGATTTGAGTTTTGATTAGGGGAGGCCTATGTCCAGCTGTGGACTAATATAGGCTGATGATGAATGATGATGATGATGAGTTTTGAGCTCTCCAATATTTCAGCAGAGTTTATGTGCCATGAGCACGGAATAGCTCAAAACTCAAATTATGGTAAATATCCCGTTGTAAATGTCTTTAGTGTTACTTTAATGGATTCGAATCCATTAAAGTTACACTAAAGTTTTATCTTATTTAAATCGCTAACAATGTCTTAGTAAGAAATCAAATAAAATCCAGAAAAAATCGACATAAACGACACTTGCACCCGCATACCCTTCCGTCGTCCTCGATGTCTCAGTAATTTACCTTCCAGATAACATCAGCAGTGGCTCTGAAGATAAACCTATCACCAACAGTCACGTAAAGTGAAAGCGATGTATCGGCATACAATACCGCAATAAGGAAAACCTTGGGCGGATAATAAAAACTAATAGGGAGCCACCATTAGGCGATTCTCGATTTGTGAGCCGTTGCTTAGCTTTAGGACGCTGGGACACGCAGCAACTCTGTGGTCAAGCATTACTTACTCGAGTCCCCCTAATAAGCATCTTAGCACCTGCTGACTAGCTGGCCGCATCCATCATCATGCGATTGTCATTTGATTCTTGAACAGGACAAACCTCAACAGCCTATATATTGGTCCACTGTTGGACGCAGGCCTCCCCCTGATGAGCGCCTTATTGGCGTTTATCTTCACAGGACAGGGCAAAACCAATATATAAAATACGACTGATTATAATTACGAAAACTTTGCTGACTATAAAGTCACTTAACCAGCTACTTATTAACCCTTTTCAAAAAAATGAGGAGCTTCTCAATTAGACTGTATTTTTTTTATGTATGCTACCTCAGATCTTTTGACTGGGAGATCCGATTTTGATCATTCTTTTTTTATTTGAAAGGTGGTTGCTTCTTGTGTGCTCCCATTGAATCCAGGGGCCTAATTCCACTATTTTTTAAACAAAATGCCATAATCGCGCCATACGATTAAGATAGAGATTTAGTCGTAAATTTATTTGGTATTCCAATACCATAAGATTACAATCTCTATGACTTATAATATCGTGTCAATAATGTTGTGGGGCATATAATCATAATCGTAATAGTCATAGATATGGCATAAACAAAAAAAGATCGTGTTAGTAGAATACCAAAAGGTGTCAATGGCGGTGATTGTTTGGCGATAATATTGTCATAGTGAAGCGATTGTGTTAGTGGAATCAGGCCCCAGTTCTGACTATGGCATCCATGTGAAAACCATATAATTGTAATCGGTTTATAGTTTTTAAAACAAACTACATCATTTTATAAAATATATGTATGTACCTAATCCACTCAAAAAAACTAAATTAGAACCGGACCACATGTAAAACTCTAGAGCTAATCTTACCTAACCTTAACTTCCGTTCACCAATTGATTTTTCATTTGTACCTCTGTGGGGGCCAATAACCGGCCACGGACAGGGCCATTATCGGATGCCGAAAGATGGCCAATAAACGGCGCTGGGATGTCTTTACGGCCAACAACTAGCCTCCCGCTATTAGGCGATCGCTATTAGCTTTGGCGGAGAGATGAGGTTATAAGGGATGGATACGGCACTGTAGGCCATTAGAATCTTTGAGCTTGTATTGTGGTCAACATTTAGGCAGAGTTTTTACATGAAAACCAGTGCAGTATTAGGCAAATGCCTTATACTGCAATATGCTGAGCTAGGGTCCGTTTTTACCCAATGTATTGTAAGATTTAAGTACATATTAGTTTTATATACCTTATTATTGTATGCAAGTACCATTCCTTTTGTTATTGGGTAAAATAAACGATTTTTTATCCTCTCCGCTGGCAAGGCGCCACGGATGGGCTTGTCAAAATTTACGCTTGACTGGCAAGGCGGCACGGATGGGCTTTTCGTATTTTTTTTCTCAAAATCGGTCAAAAGTTTGCATAATCTGTACGCGCACCGGATGGCAAGTGTGTCGATTGCATAAAGAAAATAAGAGGTTATTTTTTTTATTTTGCGTAAACCACAATAGACCAACCAATTCCTCAATGTACTCCCTAATACCACCTCCAAAACTAATCAATAGTTTCGCACATCCCGCGATCAGTCGTATCTCGTGTAAGCACGTAAACAGCGGCGGGTGATCGTAAAAGAAAATGCGTCCGACTGTACAGACCGACAATTTGTGGACCTGTATTTTATGTATCGATTTATTCTGCACGACTGTACATTGTACTTAGAGAGTAGAGTATGTTGTACCTAATGTTGTACATGTGACTTTATTTTTGGCGTAGAAATTGAAGGAACTGAATAAATATATTTGATTTTATTTAAAAAAAAGATAGATAGATGGACTCTTTATTGGGTACACACACAAACAGTACAAGAAAAGCAACAAAAAAGAACAGTAACAAATATCAAACACATATTAAGGAGATACAGAACAAAAACTATAAACCGATTTCAATTATATGGATCCCATTGTCAGAACTGGACCAAATTAAAATAAGACCACACGGGAAGCATCAGCTTTCAAATAAAAAGAGCCATGAAAATCGGATCACCCAGTAAAAAGTTCAGAAGTAACAAACATAAAAAAAACTAAAAACAAGAGACGAATTGAGAACATCCTCCTTTTTTGAAGTCGGCTATATACATACACCTTCAGCTGCATCAATCTGACAAAAGTTTTGACGTGAAAAGGCAACAAACATCCATCCATCCATCATCCATGCATACTTATAATATCCAAATATTTCGCATTAATTACAATTAGTTTTCATGTTTTAACAATAATGTTTTCTTGTAATTCTTATGAATGATTCTTTGAGATGGTTTTTGTTCAATATTATGGCTAGGAGTTTGTTCCCCCATGTAGTCCAATGCATAGGTATTAGTCTACATACCGAAGCGGTCGAAATCAAAAAAACACTTTTGAGCTCACTGTAGACTGTTGCAAACAATCTACATTTAGCTCAACTGATCCATATCTGTACCAGTCGGAAGCGTACCCAAGACGCAGGCTGCATTGCGCAGCTGTATAGCAATGCTGATGCGCTTACTTTCTCAAAAGCCTCTATTGGTCCACTGCTGGACGCAGGCCTCCCCCTGATAAGCGCTTTTTGGCGTTTATCTCATGGGAGGCAATACCCATAATCCCCACGCTGGGTATGTGGGTTGGGAATCTCAGTTCGGTGGTAGAATAGTTCTGCAGGGGGCGCTGCTGCCCGCCGCCCGGTTGATATCCCTTAGTCGCCTCTTACGACACGCACGGGAAGAGTGATTTTTTGATTCCACGGGAACAGATTTATGGGATAAAAAGTATACCTATGTTTTATTCCAGGATTATAATTACATGTATGCAAAATTTCAGCCAGATCCGTCCAGTGGTTTTGGCGTGAAGAAGTAACAAACATCCATCCATCCATCCATACATCCATACAAACTTTCGCCTTTATAATATTAGTGTGATTAGGTGCTAATATTAGTGTGTTTATATATTTAATTCAGACTTGTTTACCTTTCGCCAGCTAATTAGAAACCGCCAATAGCACTACCTTTCGACATAGCTATAATCTTTACTACGTTATAAAAATAATGTGTCTCGTATTTTATGATGATAAGTCATAATTATTATAGCTATAGACACCCTTATATCTTTACGGTTATGCTATAAGATAATGGCTATACTTTGATCGGCTACCGTAATGTCTTTAGGTTGACAGGGTATTATAGCTATTTATGGCTTGCTATAATCTTTTTTTGATTTGAGATTATGGCCGCTGGTTTTTGTAAGCTGGTTTGTATTTGAAGTATTTAGTAACTGAGTACCTAAATACCAAGTTAAGTGCTATAATTAATTCTATTACTTATTCTTTATTGATCAAATTTATAACTCTTATATTATAAAAGCTAAGGTTTAGATGTTTGTAGGTTTGTTACGTTAGTATTCGTTCTCAGCCCAATGGCTTAGATATTGCATTGAGGACATTTCGCATTGAGCTTACTCTAGATTCTTTGCATTTGTCTATAGTTATAATATCAGTTCAATTATTTATTTTTTAATAAATTTATTGAAAAAGAAAATTACAATCTAAAAAACAAATGAATTAAAACTAGAATTTATTTCTATTATAGTATTTGATTGTGTATTTATTTATTCGTTTAATACAATCCACAGTCCTCAATTAATAACAAAAATGTTATAATATCAAAAGTCAAAAACGGATTAACTTTTTATACAATTTTTTTTTACAGGATCAGACAGTCAGTTGTTAATAATAAATAAATAAATAAACTTTTACTTTTATAATAACACTTCTCAGAACAAAAAACTGATTTCGTTGTAATTTTCTTTTTCGAACAAAATTTAGCTCTGTAAAGTCTGTTAGAAATCAATAAAACTAATAAGCCTCTACAACAGCTTTACCCGACTACAAAAGGTTATGGTAAATTAAAAACGCCCGCGGGTATCGGGGTAGCTGTAACCGTTGCATTCAGGTGCGCGGGTATGTGGCGTAGTAGTGGCTAGAGAACTCGGTGTGGGTTCTATTCTTGGCAACATTTTTACTGCCTATTTGACTGAACATGTTTTAATGAATTCAGTATATATAATAAAATATAATAAAAATTGCTTGTATAGATCACAAACAGTAAAATAAACTATTTTTTTATGTTAGGTTTATTTTTTTTTATTTTTATGGTTTTATTGATTTCATTTCTTTATGCTTGTAATAAGGTAATGTTCTGGCTTAGAAAAATATTATTCTATTTCGTCACATTTTCAGAAAACACTTTGACACTTTTGACATCCAGAAATGTCGAATTTTGCAAAACATTTATTAGAATCGGGTCATTCGTTAAATGATAATCACTCATTTTCAATTTTACATACTTGTGATAAGGGATGTAGGTTGTCGGTCTTAGAAAATTTAGAAATTACAAAATACAGTAATAATACATTGTTGAATGAACTAAGTACAGGTTTGCCTCGATCGCCATTATTACGGATTTTTTCTAGAAATGGCGCGCACGGTGATGTCACGGATGCAGATAATGGGCGTGATGCGTCACTGTGACTGTATATAAGGGGCGGTTTTGCGAGCGATGCCTCACTTGGCGCGTGGAGCTCGAAGTGGCAACATCTCTGGTGGGACTCTGCCATTGTTGTTTGGCGCTCTCAGTGTCAAGATCGAGTGGTGTGGTGTCCTGATGATGTCTCGTGGAGAGACGAAACTAGTTGACGACTTGCTTTGATATAATAAGCTATAATTTGTTAGATTTTATCACAGAAGGTTTTTTCGCGGAATTGTTACTAAATATTTTTCATTCTTATATTTACAATGGATTTCCGCAAAGTAACGCAATGAATCTATTATTTATGATGCTAGTAAAAACTTACCTCGATTCTTTTCTGTGCTCTACTGCTAACTTTCGTCCAGTTCCAAACCGACAATAGTATGTAAGAACATAAATTTGCTGTGTTGGACTTAGATATTATGCAAAGATTGTACTAATTGATAGTGGTTTCTTTTTCACTTCTTCCGCTAGTGGACGAAAAATTTAAGTGAATCAGAGTCAATTGTACCTTATTTCTTATATGATAGTAATCACGATTTATCAAGTTGTTTATATGGTATAAATTTGACTGGTCTAAGTGCTTATTTTGTAAGTCTAAGGAAATAAACGATTTGACTCTGACTCTGACTTTAGAACAAACGTGAATCCTAAAGTTCGAGTGAAGCTACTCTTCACGTAGAATAAATTCAGGTTCGCCATTTTGTTCCCGTAATGAATGCTAAGATTAAGATTTGTTCCCGCCTTTTGTTTGCATTGTTGGGACTGTCCGCGAACTCCGTAATAACTTGTTTATGAGATTTATTCTGCATTTGTAAGGCATTTTTGTTGTACCTACGTTTACTTATCTATGGCGGTTTACCTGGACCCTGATTTTACTTCTTTACTTATTGTCATCCTTTTTTAGACCAGAATACAAAGTTTTCTGATTTTTGAACGCTTTTTTTTAGTTACTACGGTTTTATTTTGCGATGCGATTGATTTCGCGAAACGTTCCAAAAACTTCTCTTTTACAGATTTGAATTGTGTTTTAATACTTAAAATATTGTTTTATGGAACACTTGAACCTATAATGTTTGTATAAAAAAAAAAACAACTAAGTGCAAGACTCATAAAATTACATCTAAAATACACAATAATAATAATCCTCATTTAGCTACACGTTGATAATTTTGTTATTCCTTGATAATGACCAATCAACCCGCCTTTTTTAACCGACTTAAAAAAAGGAGGAGGTTTTCAATTCGATTGTATTTTATTCTTTTTTTTATGTTTGTTACCTCAGAACTTCGAGAGGTGGTCCGATTTTCATCATTCTTTTTTTATTTGGAAGCTGGTGCTTCCCGTGTGGTCATATTTTAATTTGGCCCTGTTCTGACAATGAAATCTTTAAAAAAAACTATACAATTGAAGTCGGTTTATAGTTTTAATTATTTTCAGCAAACAAACGATTTACCACATTTCATATAAGTACCCATTATTCGGCAGCAAAGTGGTTAACCAGCAAGCCTCAAATTATGTAAATAAACGTTTTTGCTGGCGTTAAAATGATTATCAATAATCATCAAAGAATCCTCTATTAGTCTTCTTAAACTAACATTTTAACCCCTTCCGCCACTACCCTTTGACATCTCGTAACGTATTTAAATTCATAGTCTTGCGAAGTTAGCCGGGGGACGTGACGGCACACTTTTTGGCTTCGGGTAACTTGGGTAGCCGGTACCCGTTAAGGGAGAGTGGGGTAAGCCTGGTTTGAAGGTTTTGGAAAATGTTATACTTTTGCGATATAAGACTTGGAGAATGAATGATTTTATTTTCTAATTAAAACAGATTAAAATAATAATTATGTACATACTTATATGGTAACGTGGGATATAGCTCTTAAAGATCTTTTGTTTTATGAATTAGTTAATTGTAAGAATACCGATTCTGACAACTAATATAGTAAATCTCTTGAACTTGAATTCGGGGATAAAAAAACAGTTGTCTTTTTGTCTAAAATACACTTGAAGTATGTGGGTAGTATAATCCATTATATTATGACCCCGAATTCAAGTTCAAGAGATATATAGATACAATTTGTCAGTATCGGATTTGTATAATAACTGATTTTAATGAAATTACAAACAAGATTAAATCGAAAATAAATATATTAAATAAAAAATCACATGGGCAGATTTTTTGTCCAGCGTATTAAAAACCCAAAACCCCTAAAAAAATATTGTAATATTGTAAAAAAGCAGACTGCCAAACCAAAAACTGAAATCGCGACTTACCCACCCTCCCCGCGAAAGAGATAAAATGCCATAGTTCGTGTCACAGCATAAATTAGAAACAGTAAGTCGAGTCAAGAAACCTCGGCGCATATCGCCGCAATTTCGCTTAAGATTAACGAATACTGTCATTAATATTCATACTGTGGCAAAAATTTGGTCTTTCGATTAGCTAAGTTGGACGGACTTCAGTGACAAACTGTGGCGGCGAGATAAAGAGTTATTCTAGGAGGATTACGCGGGGTTAAAAATGTAAGGATGCGTTTACAGAAGCAGCTTTGAAAGCTGTTAAATCCGCTGAGAAAATACGTGGATTGAATATGTACGGTTTGTGTGTGCAAGTAAACCGCAACGTGCAAGATATTCTTATAATTAAAAACTTTTGAACAAATGTTTTTTTTTGCAGCGCTTTGCCATACAGCACGTCTTACGCAGCCACCAGCGTCTTGAGTACGCTTCTGATATGGATCAGTTGAGCTACTTGTAAATTGATTACAACAGTCTGCAGTTAGCTTAATTGTTTCTATTGTAAATACTTTGTTATGTCTATTATTTGATATTATTTCTATTTTGATATCCCAGCATCATTTATTTAAACTAAATTTATTTACAACAAGATATTTATCATGTAGTGGTAACGTTCGTAGAAAAAGGCTGAAAATGAGGGTAGATCGATATATTAGGTGAGAAATGAGAAAAAAGACGATGTTTTTATAAAACAACTGAAGATTTAAACCATAAAGGATTACAACACGATTGACGAATATTTGAACGAAAAATAAAACTATGTAAACGAGTAAAATATTCCTAACCAGTTAACGACGTCCTCCTCTCTCTCCATACATATTGTGTGCCCAGCAGGGTCTATAGTGAAACTTAATGAGGTACCTACATAAAATGTAAATACATCTGTACCTATGGAATATAATAAATGATTGAGTATTGAGTATTAAGTATATCTGCCAATAATAACTCACTCGCAAGACATTCAGTTATTCCGTGATCATGGCGCAACTGTGCCGAAATGTTGGAAAACTCAAAACTCAAATTATGGTAAATATCTTGTTGTAAATACCTTTAGAATTATTTATTAACTATAATGGATTAAAAAGTTTTGACATTTCTTTATTTAACAATATCCTCTGCAGGCAGGTTTGCAAGTTCAGTGCATTGACGACCTCTGTGGCGCGGTGGGCAAAGGTCTGCCTGCGACGCAGGAGGTTGCGGGTTCGATTCCCGCCTCGGGACAAATTTGTGTACGATCTGCAGAAATTTGTTCAGGGCGTTCTGGATGTTTTTCTATGTATAATAATAAATATCTATCTATGTAGTGTACCTATTGTATTATGCATATCAGTTATCTAGTACCCAAAACACAAGCTCTGCTTAGCTTGGGGCTAGATAATGCTGTGTGAATTGTCCAGCATTATTTATTATTTATTGATTAATTAAAAAGGGAAGATGAGGTACTTGTTTCTCGAAAATGGCAACCTCATATTGTGTAAAATTGTGTGCTCTAACCTCAGTCACCGTCGGACCGGCGGCGGCACGGGCGTTCGTGATTCGCGTGAAATATAGTTGTCTCGGTCTCACTTCGGTCTTAGGTACGTCTTTCCGTCTTTGTTCTTCTTTGTATTGCACAGGACTGGAAATATAACTGTGAGCGTATGTGTTTGCGTGTAGTTGTAACACATGCCAATTTTTGAGTAAGCGCTGGGAGAACGTAACCTATCTTCCCTTTTTAATGAATCAATGTTTGGAACGAAATTTTAAAGCCTAGCTTTGTCGTGAATTATATTTATAACATACATACATACTTTCATACGTGAAGTTCGTATATACGTATGCATGCGTTTAACCTTCCTACTACCATCATTTTGATTACACGTTTACCCCAAACACAATCAAAAATAATCCAATACCATTCGTTTGACCGTAATTGCTATACAGGGTGATTACTATACGGGATTGCAGTATACAGGGTGTAGTGGTCGTTGCCAATTACGGACCGGTCGTAAAACGGAACTATCGATGTTTTCGTTAAGTATTTCGAAAATAACGTTTTCTGATACAGAATCATACAAATATTGACTTTAGGTATTACTTAGAAAGTAACGAGTAGACATATCTAAAAAAAAACAAATTATGGTCTGTCGGCTAGATGACAAAGTCACAGCATCATCTAGCCCCAAGCTACGCAGTGGTTGTGTTATAGTTACTAGATAATTGATAAACGTAGTAACACTACACTATACAGACATATAATATCCTATATTTTTATAGTACATTGAAAACACCCCGAAGAAATAAATTATTTCTGTAGTTAAGGATATAAAATTGTACCCAAACTTACGGAAATTCTAAGAATTTATTGCACCTATAAAACGACCTAGACGGTATTTTAAAAAAGGTTCTGTGCAAACTACAGATCAAATCAAGTCTAATAATCATACATGCGAAAGTTTGGATGTATGGATGGATGTATGTTTGATAAGTACGATTTCACGCCATTCTAGACCTCGTATAAAACATACGCTACGATGTATTCTATAAATCAGTTCCCATGGGATATAAATAACCTTTATACGGTTCTACTATATAAACTACGAGTTCGAAGCCACGGGCAGAAACTAGTGTTCAATTAATAAAAAAACTGATTAATATCTTTATCTTTGCATGAACGTGCTCTCAAAGTGTTTGTTTGTAAGACATTTATTTTAGTCTCCATCGAAATGGCGACCGATAAACTATCAAGCATTGTCCGACGACCTTTCCAGAATCAATTGTCCGTAAAATCGGACTAACCAACCGGAAAATATATCCGGACCACCTTTTACGGATAGGGAACCGGTGGAACGCGGAGTGTGGAGACTTAGGGGTTAGAAGAGAAAATTGGGAAATCAAGGTAGCTGAATTCTTCAGCTAGATTTGAATTTTCCGGTTTTTGGATTAAGTATGTATCTACTTGTTATAAATTCAATTGCTCACCACTAAATTCAATCTCACCAGCGTGGGGATTATGGAAATTACCCTCAATGAGTCATACGCCAATAAGGCGTTTAGCTGGGGGACGCCTACATCCAGCAGTGGACCGCTACCGGCTGTTGAGGTTGAGGTTACACTTCAAAACTAAATAGAACACTTATCAGATATTCCTCAGTAAACTATCCCAAGATGGTCAAGTCCAGACTCTCAGCGGTGATCGTTTCGAGGGTGACCATTGCCCTTTACGATTATTGGCGGCATTTGAGCCGCGGACATTCTGTGCATCCCTCCAGCCCGTTACAAGAATTGCAAATGCGTTTGTAGGCCAGGAGTGTTGTTGTGTTAACTAGCCCTTTTCTTTTTTAGCCGACTTTGTTAGGGTGCATACACCAGTGAAAGTGGCGCACCATTTTACACCGACTTCAAAAAAATGAGGAGGTTCTCATTTCGACTGTTTTTTTATGTTTGTTAGGTACCGCAGAACTTTTGACTGGGTGGTCCGATTTTCGTGATTCTTTTTTTGTATGATAGCTGTTGCTTCCCGTATGGTTCCATTTTAATTTGGTTCATTTCTGGCAAATGGGATCCATAAAAAATCATGAAATAACTATAAAAATTTAGGTCGGTTATAGTTTTTTAAAACTAAATTAATTATATCTTATTATTACGTTAAACACAGGAAGTTTTAAAAATACATCGTACAGTTTGAAGTTTCTATTATAAGTTATTTGTTAATGCCTCTAGATACGAAGTTGCGCATTTTGGCCACCTAACTCTATTTTCGCATCTATTCTTTCTAAACTACATAAAACTATTAAAATATTGCTTTTAATAGATAGGTACCACGATGCATAATGGATTTTTAAAATGTCCTATGGTCAACGTAATAATATGATATAATAGGTGGCGCTGTCATATTGGCTCGGGTCATGTTTTTTTTTTTGCTTAATTTTTGTGTTTGTGTAAATAACCAATATACTTAGTAAAATTAAATTATTATTTTATTATTCTTAATTAATTAATACATTTTTGTGTGTACAATTATTAATATCCTTACAAGGTGTTTACTATGGAATACACAGATTTAACATTATTTATTACTATTTATGTACCTACATATAAACGAATGATTAGTAAAATTATTGTGTCACCTAAATCGGCAACAATAAATCTCGAATATTAACCATAAAAATATAATAAATGCTCAAAAATTGCTACAAGCTAATTTAGGTAATTTTATACAAAGCCATCTAACAAAACATTAGTTATTTATTTGTTCCGGCAATGTAATTCCATATTTTTCTCACCTGTTACCTTAATTACGAAACAAAGCTTCTTCTACGTCCATAAACAGGGTACATTAGTTCCAGGGCCGGATTCAGTGCTAAATAAATCATTTGATACGTGAAAATTAAATGAAATTTACGAATTTGCAGCGTTAAATAGTTGAGAGTTGAGCGGAAAAAATACAGTACCTAACTATAAGTAGTATTATAGGGTTCTGTATTTTTTCCCTGGTGCCAATTTTCATTCAAGTAAAGATAAAGGAAATCTTTGGAAATATTGTTCTAATATTAAAATCGGCTTTTCCTTGTTGCAACGTCGTATCAAAAATATAAATAAATAAATATAAGTCCTGGGACCATTAGCATCATCTAGCCCCAAGCTAAGCAGTACACAGAATGAAGCTACTCCCTTGTTTCTGCAGCCTTACGAAAGCCAGAGGTTGAGTTTGAGGGGGTCGATGATTACGCCGCGACCACGTAGGCCAACCAAAGACTAAAAATCGTAAAATTGCTAATTTGCCTTCGTAGTAGTCCTCTTTAATCTGATTTTTAGATTTTTCCTCCGTTAAGGTAATTATAAATTATTAAAGCTTGTTGTATGTGTCCTGCGGAACTCTAAAGCAGGCAGCACGCAGGCGCACTATTCGTCACGCGCATCGCTATCGGTGTTTATCTCGGCCTCTGGAGAAAAACGCGCAAGTTCCCGCCATAAATTCATTAGACAGCGCGACGGTTTTTAAACTCACGTCCGAGTAGGGCTAAGAAGGGATAGAGGCGGCACAAAAATTAAAGTTAAATATACATGTAACATAATGTGGATAACGATATAGTAAAAAAATCATATTTATATAATTTGAATACTAAAACACTGTAAAAGTCCGTAAAAATGTGGTTTAGGATTCACTTAAATATATCTGTCCCTTTCTTGTACCTCTCTCACTTCCAACGCTGCCGTCAACGAGCTAGTATCAGCTCTCAGTAATTTAATCTAAAACTAATCAATTTAGAAAGTAATTAGCTCTAATTAGTGTTTAAAGTGTATCTAAGATAGTGTGAGACTCAATACAAGTGAAAACCCTATAAAACAGTCTTTCAATCAAACACAATCTCAAACAACTGTATTGGATTTTCAGGTGAATTCAAAGGCATCAAAAAACTTTGATCTGATCTACATGCAGAGATAATTTAGAACTCATAATTTTAGTGTTTAAAATGTGACATTGTTTACTAAAGTTATAAAATGTTTTATATCAGAAAAGATTAATGATGTTGATCCTAATAAATGATAAGATACGTTATGGTTATGGATCATTTATTGTCAATAAATATATAATAAATAAAATAAACAAAGTAAATAGTAAATGAAATGCATAGGCAATAACTTGTCAAAAGCTTCAAATACAGTTTTGCTGTAGAAGAGCAATAGTCGAGACTTGCTGTAAATTGCCTGCTCTACAACTTCGCAGCTCTGCAAGTCTACAGAGATGAGCGCTTAAAACTCGCCACTATATCATAATTTATTTATCCTGATGACCTGAGTGCGGCCCTGTTCCGCCTCCTAATAATATATAATACTTTAAAAAATACCCCACTGTCCCCTATACGAATTTTATGCTCATTTGCAATATGGCCGCGAATTTTTATCTTTTCTCTGTTTAATGTCTTTTTTTGGGGTAGTAATTAAAAATATTATAGGTATTTATTGCTGTAGAAAGCCATTTGTGTGTTTATTTGGAGTCCTAATCGTTCCATGTTTACATTAATTAGCGATACTTTAGGACTGTTCTCGGGTTTATTGCGGACATAAATTTTGGCCGCTTTTGAGTTGCGACGCGAAATTGGCCACTTTTTTGAGCTAATGTTCTTTAAGTAATTATGTCCGGATTGTAGTTTTGGTTTTTATCAAGATTATTGCGTAACTAGCTGCGCCCCGCGGCTTCGCACTCCTATCCCACCGGAACTGATTTATGGGATAAAAAGTAACCATTCCAGGCTAAGAACTACCTGTATGTAAAATTTCAGTCTGATCCGATCCGTAGTTTTTGCGTGAAAGAGCAACAAACTTTCGCGCTTATAATATTATAGTAGGATTTTACAGAATTAAGCTACGCGTACATGTATGTGAAATGAACGCGCGGAGTCAACTTAAAAACTATCAACTTTGACATGGCCACGTGCAATGTTTTCTTCTATTTCAGACACGAATTTTGAAATCAAATCCTTCGGCTACCAATGAGTTTGTTACTGTAGTAATACTATATTTTATAACTGTATTACAAAAATAATTAATTGACACATATTTTTAGTCTCTGCAGATCGTACAAAAATTGTCCAGGAGCGGGAATTGAACTCGCAACCTTCTGCGATGCAGGTAGACCAGACTTTTGAACCATGCACAAATCTTTTCAGTCTACGGCGGCGTCGTAAAACAACGAAAGTCTACAACGTAGCAAAGCTAAGAAAGCCTACGTCGATGTAGCAAAGCTACGAAAGTAAGCTCGAAAATCCTAATTCAGAATGGACATAAAAACTTCGTATTCGACACCGTAATTGTCTAAAAATACATAGATTGATGAACTATGGTCAAACCCACTCGAAATTCAAACACCGCTCTAAACTTAAAACTAATAGCTTCTAAATTGATCTAATAGAGGGCGCATCGTAAGTAAACAGAGTGGCCCACGGTGTGATTGCAGCCACGGGCGTCGACTCTCGTACGAAGAGTAGTCGACAGGAGTGTCTTGATGCTTGATAGATAACAACAAGAAAACTTACTATGTAAATGAAATGAAATGAAATTTATTTATTTCTCGACCACAACAAAACCAAACATTAAAAATAAAACCACTTAGAGCTAAAGCATGAAACAGAGGTGAAAATACAATAACTAAAATATGAGTATGAGTATAAAATATACATGAGTAGAGTAATTCATTATTGCCGCAGAAATGGCCCATAGCTCAGCGTGATGCTCCAGCATGGCGCCATGCTGTAGCGCTGGAAACGTATGAAATGTACTTACCGCTACTAGGTAATGGTGTATCCATTACCTACATGGTAAGAATTTTCACATGTTTGGGATGGTTTTATTTGGGTATTTACCAAAATAAAATCTCTTCCAAACATTCAAACAAAAAAACAAAGAAATACCTACAATTTGAAACGTCTTCGATTTGGTTCATTCGCTCCACTCCGCCAATTTATAATAATAATAATAATGCTGGACAATTCACACAGCATTATCTAGCCCCAAGCTAAGCAGAGCTTGTGTTATGGGTACTAGATAACTGATATACATAATTCAATACACTACATAGATAGATATTTTTTATTATACATAGATAAACATCCAGAACGCCCTGAACAAATGTCTGCAGCTCGTACACACATTTGTCCCGAGGCGGGAATCGAACCCGCAACCTCCTGCGTCGCAGGCAGACCTTCGCCCACCGCGCCACAGAGGTCGTCAATTTAAAAGAATATTGTATTTATCTTCATGAAATGCACAAACTTTTAAAACTTACTTAACACATAGTTATTTTAACACATGTAACACTGCTGATAAGGGAACTAGTAAATCATCAAATTACATCACATAGTTATCTGCTATAAATATTTGGTACGGTATAAATAAACCGTTACTAGGGATATACGCCGGGGGCGGAGAGCAGCATCCCGGGGGCGGAGAGCAGCATCCTCTGCTGAAAAATTCTAACACCGAACTGAGTTCCCCAACCCACATGCCCAACTTGGGCATAATGGGCACTACCCCCATGAGATACAAGCCAATAAGGTGCTTATCGGAGGCCTGCGTCCAGCAGTGGATCAGTAGAGAGCAATAATATACTTAGCCCAACGATATTTTTATAATGAAAAATTATTATATAGTTTAGACTTAATTTTTTTTATCATAGTAAGTTTATGTCTAAGTTTAAGCACGCCATTTTGTTGTTTTTGACCTTGTGTGGTTGGCAGGTAGAAAATGCCATGCCCACCATTTTTGTACTTTTTTTATAATTGTGTGTAATAATAATAAAGTATTAAAATAAATAAAATAACATTTCAACTTCTTTAACCTTTCTAAAATTACTGTTGTTGAAGTAAGGTAAGGTACAAACTATCGGCAAAGTATCAAGACACACCATCCCACACCGTACGTCGCAGAGTCGTGATCCAAATGTTGTGACAGCTCCCAATAACAGCTGGGGGCGGTCAATTATTGCTATTAATTAACGAGCCCACCTGACGAGGTCGAGAGGACGAAATAACGTACCTTGCACGGGATGCCTTCGGTATACTCGAGAATTTATGTGAGAATCCAGAGACGTGGGGGTGAGTTTATTTGACGGTAGTCGAGACGTGATCGTTACGTCTCCTTTTTCCGTAGAATTTGTTACTGTAATAATTGATTTTGTTTAAAAAAAACCTATAAACCGACTTCAAATATATAGATAACGTACCTACTTGCACGGGATGCCTTCGGTATACTAGAGAATTTATGTGAGGATTCAGTGATGTGAGGGGTGAGTTTATTTGACGGTAGTCGAGATGTGATCGTGACGTCTCAGATATTGATACTTTTAAAAAAGAGGTCTTGCGAAGAAGTCTTTTTGATATGGCACCATCGGTCTACAGCAAAATTCCGCTTGATGTTTCAGAGATAGCTCAAAGCATTATAAAATAAGTGTCGTGCGGACAGGGAACTACACAATTAATATAGAGGTGCAAATATGACTTCGGTTCTACGATAGTAGGTATAGATTTGTCATCGTGTTATATTTTTGTATAGGTTTTTCGTAGTTATGGCCGCACGATAGAGTCTGTATAAAATCTCATAAAAAGCAGACGTTGCGATAACGTCTTGATACTGGTCAACTGAACTCACACCTCTTGATCTATCACTAGAGGTTGACGGTAATAATTTTAGTACCGATGACCTAATTATTTTTTTTTTCGCAACTTTTAACCTTTACCACTGCTGGAAATAGGCCTCCTAGCTTGACGCATCATCTGCCTGCAGTCTTTCACAGATCGTCATCCCACCTGGCCGAAGGGCATCCTACACTACGTTTGCCGAGTCGCGGTCTCCACTCAAGAACGCGTTTACCCCAGCGGGTGTCGGTTCTTCGCGAGATATGGCCGGCCCACTGCCACTTCAGCTTGCTTATTCTTTGAGCTATGTCGATAACTTTGGTCGACAATTTTTAATAGCCTGTTTTAATTGTTGTGTTTTGTTTTATTGCTGTGGAGTATAAAACAAGGTAACGGGAAGCCATTCAACCCACATAAATACGTTTTACAAATTTCCATAAACACTTCTATTGAAACAAGAAAAACTTTCTCGTTCTTTTCAATCGACTGACGATGCCTTTATACTCTCACCCCTTTCAGTCATTTTAATAACAAAGAATTTTAAAATGTAATCAATTAGAATCCCAGTTTAGAGTTAAAATCAAGTGAAACGTAAAAGGGGCAAAGAAATTTTTATCTGCTTAACCGACTGCGTGGAAGGGAACGAGTGATCCGTGAGGAATGATTAGGAAATCTTTTAAAAATTACCGGTCAAGGGTTTTTTGTTTATGACGGGGATTAGGATTTATATCTCACTATCAAGAAATAAGTATAATTAAAAGAAGATTCAATATAGAAATGCAGATTAGAATACAGCGTCGTTGGTAAAACATTATAATTATATTAAGGCGTTTAATTAAGCACAAAGACAAAATCGGATTGTTTAAACTAAATTGAAGTACCTACTTTATTAGATTTTTTTAATTACTGCTTTAAAAGTACTAAGATTTAAAAAACCCGCAGTACTTAACCTCAAATTAACTTTCTTGTTGACGATTTTTAAACATAATGGAAAGTACTTGCTGATTTGAAATCCTTTCTTCAATAAATATTGTTCAATTAAATATCTTGACTGATAACGAATGAATTTTAATTTATGTTAATGGGGTCTGTTATCATAATTTGCAGCTATATGACAAATATATCATAGTATGTACTTATTTAAAAGCTAGTAAAATTTACCGGATTTATTTTTGATTTGTTGAAAAGGGAATTCGTCCTCATAACGGCTGTATAAAGTCATATGACGCCTACCATTTAACATCGAAATAAAATAATAAAAATAAAAATGTATTGATATACCTACTCATTACATTAGGTACATACAAAGAATAATATTTATCTATATCTATACTAAAATTATAATGATGAAAGATTTAATTGGATGTTTGTTTGTATCGAATAGGCTCTGAAACTACTAGACCACTACTTTTCAGGGACCGACACAGGCTACATTATATATTACAAACAGTCCCAAAACAAAACAATTTTGGTTTGTATAAAGTCACGTCTAGCTAATTTAATGCTTCTTTTTAATTTTAATCTAATAGTATAAAATAACCAAATATTCAAGAAACAACGCAAATCATAATTTATTTGACAAACCCGTACCCAATGAGGGACACGCAAAGCATCCTAACAGACATAAATAAAAATTAAGTCTCCTAGCCCAAATATAATTAAGTATAACCCAATAAGCTGAGCCGCAAACGAAACAAAAAGAGGAGAAAGGAATTTTATTATCATTATTTGCATATTAAAATAATTATAATGCAAGGGTTAGGGTCTGAGGTAAGGTTATGTCCGGGGGATTATTTGTCGAATGAATCCTGTAGGTTGCTTTATAAATAATCGAAAACTGTAGCTTTTGTCTTCTCGGGAAAGAAAGGGGATTCAAAGTTAAATTATTACAAAGATTTATTCGTTTGAACGGCTAATTATATATTTTTCAGTTTTTCCATTATAGAAAAAAAGGTACTTAAATGAAATCACACGTGTAATATATTTTGGATGGACCGTTGTATAAATTGATATTCTTCACTAAAAAACGACTATTATACGGATCTTGCTAAAATTTTGCATAAATGTGGAACTAGACCCAGAATTACACATAATCTTGTAAACGAAAAATATTCATGGCCCGTATATCTACATCGATCGAAAATTTCGCTGCCTCCCCGGCGAAATTTTTGATCGATGCCCTGCGTATACAATAAAATATTAAGAAAGTTAGTATAGAAACAGCGCGTCCATAACCGCTGGACTGGATTGAATGTAATTACATTTAAACTTTGACTATTTATTTATTAATTATTTATATAAATCTATTCGCTTATCATGTAAGCCTAAAGAAATTTGTTTTTCGCCTGCTCTTTCAATCCTACAATAGAACATGATCATTTAGTAAGAAAATCTAAACACTAAAATAAATTAGCATAAACCTGCATGGGTAACGTGTTATGTACAAGAGGAAAATTACCTTAAAATGATCAAACGGACACTCTTCATACTTCCCTGAATTTTATGTAAGTATCCGAGCTAAAACACGTTTGAAAATGACCCCTAAACAGGGTAAAAAGGGTTGAATTTTATTCAAAGTCTTGGAGAGACGGTGAAATTTTTTCTTCACAGTGTGATCATATTAATTTGTATTCTAATGTAATTTATGGCCAAGTTTTCCTTTGCAGGTATTTATTCAGCTTTACTCTTTACTTGATACAAAATTCTTTGTTTATTATCGCGTGAAATTTGAAAAAAATTTAAATAGGGTTGGATGGAGTTCAATTTATTTCGGTGTCAGAATGTTGATAAAACTTTTAAATCCATCATGGTTACTAATACTAAAGTTATTTACAACGGGATATTTACCATGATTTGAGTTTTGAGAATTGTGCCGAAATATTGGAAAGCTCAAAACTCAAAAATATCCCGTTGTAAATAATCAAAATGTTGAGTTTATTACGTAATTGAAAGTAAGCCTGAATCTTTTTCCACTATTTTGACTTCTAACCTAAAGATAGAATATAGCTGTGTGGTGGTGCTGGCTTAGAGTTGTACCACCCCAAGTCTTCCCGCGGGTGTCGTATGAGGCGACTGAGGGATATCCACCGGGGGCGGGCAGCAGCGCCCCCTGCAGAACATTTATACAACCAAACTGCGATTCCCAACCCGCATGCCCGCGTGAGGATTATGAACATTATCCTCCATGAGATAAATGCGTTTATCAGGAGGAGGCCTGCGTCCAGCAGTGGACCAATACAGGCTGTTGAGGTTGAGGTTGAGGAAGACAGAATAGAATAGAATATAATTATTTATTTAGATAAAAAAAACAATGTTACGTTTTGGTTAGGCCTTATTATATTAGACTCAGAGTTCTCACCTCTCCAAGGCACACTTATCAGCTATTAGGTACTTACCTACATTTTTATAATCAATATTTAACATTACATTAAGGTTTCTCATGACGAATAATAATAATTTATTAATTCAGTTATTGAAATGTATTTAAAAATGGACGTTTAAAATAATGTTTCTTTTAATAAATTCTTGTATTCTTGTATTAATTATGAGTACAGTGTGCTATGGTAGGCCATTAAGTTAGGCCCAAGTCCAGCAGTGAACTAGTAAAGGCTGATAATGAGTTTGATCGTTGATTACCCACCGTCCTGCAATAGAAAATGTTCCCAATAAACAACCTCGGCAATCGTACACCGTAACACTAAAGTGCGCCGGGCTTCGCCAAAGACTTATTGATATTAGAAACCATAGGTGTTTGTTACACTGTACAGTTTAGAAGCGGGATTTTGGAGTCGATAGAAACTAATTTGAGTAATTTCTACGCAACGTTCTTTACTGAATTCATTATCAATATCAGCAATCGGTGAACGATGCTGTGCTGTGTGATGCTGGCTTAGAATTTGCACCACCCCATCTTTTCCCGTGGGTAAGAGACGACTAAGGGATATCCACCGGGGGCGGAGAGAAGCGCCCCCTGCAGAACAATTCTACCACCGAACTGCGATCCCTAACTCGCGGTCTACACTTAAGAACTCGTTTACCCCATCGGTTATCGGTTCTTCGCGAGATATGGCCGGCCCACTGCCACAGTTGGATAATTCTTTGAGCTATGTCGATAACTTTGGTTCTCTGTTGGATGTATTCGTTACGAATCATATCCTTCAGAGAGACTCCGAGCATAGCTCTTTCCGTAGCTTGCTGAGCGACTTTAAACTGGTGGACCAGCCCTATCGTGAGTGTCCACGTCTCAGATCCGTAGGTCATTACGGGTAGGACGCACTGATTGAAAATGATTTATTTAATTTATTATATTCCATATACACGATCATAATGATAAGAAGACGAAAATGAAAATATATATTTTCCTTCGTTTTTTAGTATCGGGATAAGGAGAACAAAACAATGTAAGACACAAAACGCGAAATCAAAACTTTATTCCCCAGTCAATCGTTTAAGGAAAGGGTCGGACTCGACAATCGGAAAATAATAGATAGTATTTTTCGCTCCATATTCCATTGTAGGTAGGGCTGACACCGATTGAGTAAAACTAAATAATGTGACATTAGTTATCTATTTTAGAAGATAAAATTAAATAATGTTGTATTCACACAGCATCCGACGAATAACATACATTGTGTATTGTTATGTTTTTTTTTCTGTGTGTGTATTTTTAGTTATTTCTCTTTGTGATATGGGTCCCTAATTTTGTATTGTGTGTCTGAAATAAACGAATTTTATTTTTATTTTTACATCAACAAGCGTAATTATCATAACATAATTCATATAGATAGAATTAAGATAAACACCCAGACCACGACCAAATATTTGCAGATCGTACAAACATTTGTCCAGGCAGGTTGGAGGCAGGAATCGAACACGCATTACACATTTCCACCTGCGTTGCAGGCGGTCAAAATGGTCAAAATTGCTAAGTCTCTTAAAAAATAATTGTATGTGACAATAGAAACAAGTCTTGTTACGTTATGTTTTTTCAGGAAAGCGCTTGCTGATTTATTTATTTATTTATTAAGAAGAAACGCCAACCGCGTATACATCAAGTATTTTGTTTAACTTAGTATCTAGGCAGGTTCTAATATATACGCTTATAATAGGCGGACACAACAGCCTTAGGGCTGATCTGACAGCCCTAAGCCAAGGCTGTGTTAGTGTATGATACAGTGCGTATAAATCGGCGGCGACTGCCCCCCGGGGGGCGTTCGACAGGCCCAAAGTAAGACATTCACAACAACTCTTTCAAATAGTTCGTGTTTTGGGGATTCAAGATGGCGAATGTAAAAATTGCTGATAAATAATAAACTATAGCTTAACATTCCCACTTTTCAAGATATCTGGTTTTTTTATGGATCGACGAAAATTTTAATGACCTAGTTTATATATAAATTTAATATATAATTATATATAAATTTGTCCTAATTAAAACCATCCTGTATTGGTTTTCAAAGTAAGGCCCAAGAAATTATGATCTTACTCATAAAGATGTAATTTTACGCCGTCGTCGTCTCATAACAACTGATTGAATCGCGCTGAAATTCGCTGAAACATATACAAATCTGGGTCAGAAATAATATAATTATAATATATAGGTTACTTTTTATTCCAAAGCCGTAATCTATATATCAATATACTGAAAATAAGATAGAAAAGGTTTTTCAGATGCCATCAGTTAAATAGTGCGTTTTTCAAAAGCTTTTTTTAGTAATGTGTGCTTGAATTTATCTAGGGTATCAGTAGCTAATCAAGATAAATCCATCCTCCCAACTGACACACGACAACCATTCCAAAATTAGAGTAAAAGCTTCCACGTTACATCAATATTTCTTGCTTAGGCAGTTGACACATCAGTGTTTTTGCACTCACAATCGAATCTGCGTACCCTTCCTGTAAAGTATAAAATATGATCTACCCAATACCCGACGCTGTACACATTCTGTCAATTTGCGGAATAAATCACGGGCTTTGCTATTGGGAGTGATAAAAGGTTTTTTTGCCACTGAGTGTATGATTTATACAGTGGGAATATAGTTGGAAATATTTGTGAGAGGGAGAGATTTGGGAACGATTGAAGATGCGAGACACGTTTGATCTGAAAGTGCTACGTATTTTTACAGGTTTTTGAAAAGAAGAGTAATCAACGGATAACGTTTATATATAACGACGTTTTACTTGCATATTTTAATTTTATACAGTTTGGCAAGAGACATCATACGGTGAACGGTCTGTAGTTTTCGGTTGACAACTTCAAGGGTAACCGAAAGCGTTTTTTTTTTATTTACAGTAAAATTTTATCAGCCGAGTATCAAGCTTCTTATGAAAGCTATGGAAAAATTACTGGTCTTGCTTTCGCTCCTGATATAACCAGCAAAACTCTTCTTTATTGGCTTCCTTATCAGTCATTATTGGCATGGTTTTGGATGCACAAATTCAAATACAACATAACACCTTGACACCACGCTATCTAGACACATGAATAAGGAACATGAACGCTGGAACATGAATAAGGTTAAAATTTTCTTAACCGCGATTCATACGCAAAATATACATTTGTTTTCCCAGACGCTGTTATAAACAATAACCCCAGCATTAACAGTTGATATTAAATAACTCAATTCGTTTCTAATTTGTCGACAATTGTTCCCGACAAAGGCTCACGAACGAGTGCTTGCGAGTATGAAGGAAGTCGGCAGCTAGGGGGCTAGGGAGGGGACAGACTTGTCTGCTGTAGGAATATCGATGATTTGCATAACATAAAGTATTATCTCATTAATGGTGGGCACAGACCAAGCAAACATGAGCGAGCGAATGCAAACGAGAGGGATTCGTCGATCAGTACCTACCGCATGCATACTTGCTTTCACTGATATGTTCACTGTTATGTGAATTACATATGTTATGTTACCTATCTGTTATAATAACATGTTTTGTTCGCAACTACACATATGCACCAAAAAAAAAAAAATAGGGCCGTAATTCTAACAAAAAAACAAAGTTAACATGGTTTTCTCATGGATGCCACACAGAGAGCACTAGCTTTCAAATAAAAAAGAATCATCAAAATCGGTTCATCGATTCTTCATAAGTTCTGAGGTAACAAACATAATAAACAGTCGAATTAAGAACCTCCTTCACATTTAAGTCGATTAAAAAGAATAAGTTTCTAAAATATTGCCGACGTTGGTTGTCGATTTTTTTTTTTTAATTGACCGGAAATACAGATGCAGTGAGCGAGTTCCATTCCTTTGCGGTGCGAATAATAAAGGTGGAGGAAAACAGCTTAGTGCGAGTGGAGGGTACATCCACCAAGTATGGATGGTATTACGCTGTGCGTCTGCTTGTCCTGGAGTGGAAAGGCGATGGTGGGATCAGGTCATGTAGTTCAAGTGAGCATTCTCCAAAATTTATCCTATAAGATTGTCGATATCGATAAGTTACCACAGTTCTTGTAATCCCATCCCTCGAGCAACAAAGCAAACGCCATTGCCAGTGGCGTTGTCGGAACGGTGCGCCGATGCGTTTATAATATTTCATTTATTCATAATAAATTATAATCGTGTACAGCGACACAGAGTAAATTAAAACAGGAGGTGGTGGTTCAAATCTTACGCAAACTAGTTTCTTAGATCACTTATATTCCTTTTAGTAAAGTGAATGGATAGGGCCTATACACCAGTGAAAGTGGCGCCCCCAACTATTTTATCTTATTATTACGTTAAACGCAGCAAGTTTTAAAAATCCTACGTTCAGTTTGTGGTATCTATTATAAGACTTTGTAATAGTTTCATTTCGTAAAACTTAGGCAGAGATACGAAGTTGCGCTTTTTGGCCACCAAACACTATTTTCGCATCTCCTCCTAAACTATTTGAGATAAAATAATTACAAAGGTATTAAAAAATAGCTTATAATAGATACCACAAACTGAACGTAGGATTTTTAAAAATTCCTATGATAAACGTAAAAATATGATAAAATAGGTATCGCTGTCATATTGGCTCGGGTATGCGCCTTAAGTTAATTACCTGGATCTCCAAGGCAATCAATTTCCGGGTTTTGTACGTGGTAGGAGTATCCGATCTCGTAGACAGGGCAGTCGGTTCTCATCTGAACGCTTGTGTTCTCAGTCTTCTTGCCGACAGTTACCGTCATGTATGGGTCCGTATAAATGCGAAACTTTGGATGGATGCTTGGTACTTGTTCACGCCAAAACTATTGAAGTGATCGCGCTTTTCATGGAGTTCTAGATCTAAAATAAACAAAGGCTATGTTTTAAAACTTTTAAATCTATAAATGGTTATTAATATTAGAGTTATTTAGATACCATGATTTGAGTTCCAATTATTTCGGCACAATTCCATCGCAAAAAACGAGTATGTACTAACCAATAATTATTTAATTGGTTAAGTGAGTGCAATTTTTATGACATCAATGAAATTATTAATTTTAAGCCCTAGACATAAGTCAATTAATTGTATGCTATAGCCTTTCAAGTGTCGCCACCATTTTGCAAAATGGCCGGAAGTGTCGGGAGCCTTTTCTGGGTGGTTCGCGCGGTATCGTCGAGTGTGATTCAAATGACGATATCTCTAAAGTTTTGTAGGGAACTATACGTCTTTCTTATATTGTTGGAATCGTTATGTACTAAGCTAACACATTAAACATTTGTTAACAACCGACAACCGAAGGGATAGGATAGTTAAACATGACCTCAAAACTTACAACATTAATCACCTGTATGCACTTACAACATTAATCACCTGCACCATACATTGATTTATTAAAAACGAAGATGAGGCACTGGTTGCTCGAAAGTGGCAACCTCAAATTGTGTAAAATTGTGTTCTCCCACATCAGTCACCGTCTGACCGGCGGCACGGGCGGTCGTGATTCGCGTGAAATATTGTTGTCTCAGTCTCACTTCGGTCCTAGATACGTCTTTCCGTCTTTGTTCTTCTTTGTATTGCACAGGACTGGAAATATAACTGTGAGCGTATGTGTTTGCGTGTAGTTGTAACACATGCCAATTTTTGAGTAAGCGCTGGGAGAACGAAACCTATCTTTCCTTTTTAAATCAATGCCTGTATACCATGTTTTATGCAATATATATATCATTTCATCATTTCATTTCAACCAAACCGCGTTCTGAAACCGTCAGTGTTGTGGGTCGCGATTGAGTTGCGTTCGATAATGAAACCGGGGGTAGTGGTAAAATTCGTAGCATAAGACTAAAAATGAAGATAGATTCATATATCTGACCATAAATACTCACTCGCAAGACCTTCAGTTATTTCGTAATCATGGCGCATAAAACTGAAAGATTGGAAAGCTCAAAATTCATATCAGGTAAATATTCCGTTGTAAATAACTTTGGCTACGTTTTATCCCACCAATACGTTCCCTAGAAACAACGCGTGAGAAGCCACGGGCAGAAACTAGTTTAAAATAAAATATACACAGTCGGCTATCGAAACGGGTGGGCCAATCATATTTGATCAAAACAAAGACCTAAGAATGATTAGAGTTTTCCGAAATTTTATTTCTGTACTTGTTGTTCTCACCTTTGTTCTGTTGACAATTCCGTCGCAAAAAGATACCTCTATTTGCCAGCATAATTATAGGCATGAAGACAGCATGCAATCAAATTTAGAATATTTAAAAAAAACGATGCTGTAAGATAATAGCCACCAGCTCTCGCTCTTTGTATATTCGGAGACATTTGCCACCATTTCACCGTTGAATAACCTGCATCTTTAGAAGGAATCCGCCTCGTTACACATCATTGTAATCTCGCTCTTAATTGTATTTTTTTTAAGATTGTTTTTTGTAATTAGCTACTGATGAGGTTCTGATTGGATTTTAGATCTGAAGATATTGTAGGGGTTCTTGGAAAATACTTTTTTATTCTGATCTGATAACACCATTTTTTAACGTACTTAACTGAAATTTTGTTGGCTGGACGAACAGATAAACGATTGTTAATGTTTTTAAGGTTTCGTCATTAAAGTTATATAAACCTACCTATCCAGTGTAGATAGGTAATTTCCAATGCTGTGTGTTGGCATTGAATTTGCACCACCCCAACTCTTCCCGCAAATGTCGTAAGAGGCGATTAAGGGATATCTACCCGGGTCGGGCAGCAGCACCTCCTGCAGAATAATTCTATCACCAAACTGCGACCCGCATGCCCAGCGTGGGGATTATGGGCACTACCCGCCATGAGATAATCACACTAATATTATAAATGCGAAAGTTTGTATGGAAGTTTGTATGGTTCCCGTGGAATAAAAATCACCTTTAAACGTTTCCATAGGAACAACGTGTGCGAAGCCGCGGGGTGCAGTTAGTGAACAATAATTTTCGACTGCAACGGGACTCGAACCCGCCTCAGTACGGGAATGTGATCACCAATTACACCACGAATTCAAGAGACGTAGAGATCGAAAATATCTGGGACTCCATCTCAGGACTTTATAGTTTATAGTTTATTTATCTATCATCATAATGTAACATTACAGTTTAACAAAAAAACCAATGCGTTACAACATGTAAGTACTTAAAGAATAATACCTACTTAGTAGGTCACTAGGTATATTGCTAATAGGTAGGAAGAAGTTGTAGGACGTGTACTTATACAGAATCACCCACTCTCGGCTTACACCTTACCATACAGCATTTCCATGGCATCCTGTATAAATATAGAAAACATTGAAATTTATCCAAGTCTGTTAAAGACTAAAGTTACATTTATTTGATTTATTTGACCGATTGTTACTCCTTCACGCCAAAACTACTAAACAGATCTAGCTAAAATTTTACTTCGATCGAGACGTAGACCTAGAACCTGTACCTATGTACTTAATTATGTATGCCTTTGATGTTTGTTGCTGTTCTTTTTTGTTATTTTCCTGTGCTGTTTGTATGTGTACCCAATAAAGAGTCTATCTATCTATCTATCTATCTATCTAGAATAGCACATAGGTCATTTTTGTTTATCCATCTTTCCTAATAAAGAGGAAAGATTTGATTGTTTGAATTGAATAGGCTCCGAATCTATTGGACCGATTGAAAAAATTATGTCATCATTAAAAAGCTTGCTTTTCAGGGAGTGACATAGGCTAAATTTTATCCCGGAATTCTTAGTTTATCTTTCTATAGTTCTTTATATAAGTTTCCACGGTGTAGAGGTAGGAATAGGTAACCTTTAAAAAATTCCATAGAAGCAAGGTCGGGGTGCTTCAAGCGAATGGCACGTAAGCTGTTTGTTATCTGATGTCGTCAATATAAAATGCATCAAAATAGTACAAGTTATGTCCCAAAATTTATTTCGAATTGAGCTGTGCTGCAGTAAAGCGGTCCAGATCTGAGCCAACCTTAAATTCATTCATAGCAAAAATCAAAACTTATAATAAACTAGCTGCGCCCCGCGGCTACGCACGCGTTGTTCCTATGGAAACATTAAAAGGTGATTTTCATCCCACGGGAACTGATTTATGGGATCAAAAGTAGCCTATGTTTGATCCCAGGATTAGAATTACCTGTATGCAAAATCTCAGTTTGATCCGTCCAGTAGTTTTGGCGCGAAGAAGTAACAAACGTCCATCCATCCATCCATACATCCATACAAACTTTCGCATTTATTGTGATGTGATGTCCCAAAATTTACTGCAACTTTTACGCTGTGCTGCAGTGGAGGATCCAGGTTTAGGTCTGAGCCAACCTTAAATTAATTCATAGCAAAAATCAAAACTTATAAAACCATTGATTTATTAAAAAGGGAAGATAGGTAACGTTCTCCCAGCGCTTACTCAAAAATTGGCATGTGTTACAGCTACACGCAAACACATACGCTCACAGTCTTATTTCCAGTCCTGTGCAATACAAAGAACAACAAAGACGGAAAGACGTACCTAAGACCGAAGTGAGACCAAGACAACAATATTCTCGCTAGTACGACCGCCCATGCCGCCGGTCAGACGGTGACTGAGGTGGGAGCACACAATTTTACACAATTTGAGGTTGCCACTTTCGAGAAACCAGTACCTCACCTTCCCTTTTTAATAATCAATGTATAAAACTAAATGATAACCCCACCGGTGGTGTCGCAGTTTGCCCAACCCTTCGTTTTTCGTATACTGAGGAATCCAGAATTGCTCCATTTTGCTCCATTCTAAGGATTTATGTTGCACGTATTATTGCCGCTGACTGTACACACTAAGGATGCACTAATTTTGGAATTTTATTTCTCTGTGCTCTTTTGTTGCAACCGGGTTGTTTTTTTACAGAGTGTTTTAGTAAAAATGCTTTTCTATTTTTAACCGACTCCTAAAAAATGAGGAGATTCTCAATTGTTTATGTCTGTTACCTGAGAACTTTTGACCGGGTAGTCCGATCTTCATGATTATTTTTTTATATGCATCCCGTGTGGTCCCATTTTAATTTTGCTCAGTTCTGACAATAGGATCCATGAATTTTCATGAAAAAACTGTAAAAATTGAAGTCGGTTTATAGTTTTTTAAAACAAAATAAATTATTTATACAGAGTGTTTTGGTGAAAATTGTAAGAGATAACTAATTTTGTTTTAAAAAACTGTCCGACCCAAATTTTTATGGTTTTTTTATGGATATACAACCCTCTTTCTGAGAATGGGATCCCCGTTCTCAAAACTGAACCAAATTAAAATGGGACCAGATAGGAAGCACCAGCTTTCATATAAAAAAGAATCATGAAAATCGGATCACCCAGACAAAGGTTCTGAGGTAACAAACAATAAAAAAAAATCGAATTGAGAACCCCCTCTTTTTTTAAAGTCAGTTAAAAAGTAGGTAGTTACTTTTTACAGCGTGTTTTTAGATAATGAGAACGCGCTAGGTAATGATGGTGAAAAATGCCTTTATATTTTTTCGTTCAACATCATTTAGCCTGAAATAGTAAGCTATCCAAAGTAAGTAGAGCTTAATTTCACCTGTATTTAAGGGAAGTATTCATATAGATAATAGAAGTAGACTAATACTACAATAAAGATAAACAATAAAGTTGGAAATAAAGGTAAATTAGTACAGGTACCTGCCTAAACCATTTCCAGAAAAACTAAGTGAATTTTCTTGATGAAACAAACATTTGTCCCGGAGCAGGAATCGAATTGTCTTCTTCTCCTCTGTTTCCGCGTCTCAGATAGACATTAGTCAAAAATGCCAAAGAGGTCGTCTGATCTAAGAACATTAACTATGGACAGCTTCCCTGCCCAACTAGAGCGATGCAACGTTATGACCATGCCCCTCAGTGGCAGTCAATGTGTTAAAATACAATTTTAAAAAAGCAACCTCAACAGCCTGTATCCTGTATGGTCCACTGCTGGACACAGGCCTCCCCCTGATAAGCGCCTTATTAGCGTTTATCTCATGGAGCGTAATGCCCATAATCCCCACCCTGGGAGCTCTGCTGCCCGCTTTTCGGTGGATATCCCTTTGTCGCCTCTTACGACACCCGCGGGAAGAGTTGGGGTGGTGCAAATTCTATGCCAGCACCACACACCTGCGCTGATGTGCAATTGAATTTTAAAAAGTTTAAAAGTTTACCTTAAATATCTTAATCTGTACAGCTTAAGAAGTGCGATAATTACCCCATAGTTAATTTATGAAACACAATTAACTCTAGATTGTCCCGAATTCTTATGTGTAATGGACATTAAAAATCGTCTTAGCGCCAACTGCCGAGATAATGCTTACTGCAATTATTTATAGTTTTTTTATGAAACAGTTTACTTGCTTTGTTTCGAGGAGCTACTCTTTTTTACCCGACTTCAAAAAAGAAGGAGATTCACAATTTGTATTTTGATGATTGACCATATTACTGGAATATCGAATCTTTGTATGATTATATATCTTTGTATATTATACATTTGACTTTTTGGTACAACCCGAGGATTACTCCAAAAATGAAAATCGAAATTTCGATTGCGTTGACGTGCAAAATCAACTTTTAAGTCACTTGCTTGAGTTTAGCGATTTCACTAATAAATAAACTCAACTCAAAAATGCTTTACTTCCAAAACATACAATAAATGTACACTTAAAACAGCTCATATAATAAAATAATAAAAAATTACACTGATACGGATATAAAGTGGTAATTTTGATTTCGGCCACTTCGAAGAGATCGCTTCTAAGCGATAAGGCCGCCCATTGTACTCGTTTTATGTAAAGTACCTATCCATGTACCTAATGTTATTTTTATGGTTTACAATAAAGTATTTTTGTATTTTTGTATTGTACTTCGATATGTAGACTAAAGTAAATAAACGACTAAACCTTTAGCCTGTTAGTTGTTGAAGAGATCAGAACTTACGGTAAGACTTCGATCTTCCAACGCAACCTACAGACAAACAAAACATTTATATTAGTAGGACGGAACTGAAGGGACTCTGAGTGACATTCTTACGACAGGGGAGAAGTAGTATTGACAGGGGACTGTACTGGAATGCCAATAAGAAAACAAGGGGATTCCTTTCGATATTCTTGTCAGTGTAATCGTAGCTGAATCTATAATATATTACATTCAATTTATCCTTTTTCACTTATTCCGCTAGAGGAAAAAAAAAAGTGAATTTGAGTCAATTGCACCTTATTTCTTGTTTGATAGTAATTACTATTTATCAAGCTGATTATATAGTAAACATTTGACTTGTTTAAGTGCTTATTTTGTAAGTCTAAGGAAATAAACGATTTGACTCTGACCCTGACTCTGTAAACCTCTTCTGTAAACCTGTATCTTTAGCGAAGAAGGTAGAGAAAATATTCAGACTTTAATATTGAGCAGGTAACTTCAATCTGCCATGGAAGATATAAATCCACGGCAATCGACAATCAAACTCCGAAGCAAATAATAATAAAAATGTTGGACAATTCACACAGCATTGTCTAGCCCCATGCTAAGCAGAGATTGTGTTATGGGTACTAGATAACTGATATACATAATACAATACACAACATATACGTAGATAGATATTTTTTATTATAGACTAGCTGCGCCTCACGACTTCGCACGCGTTGATTTTCTCACCTTTTAAACCTTCCCTAGACCTCTAAGAACATTTCAAGACCAAGATAAGATAAATCCGTTCAGCCGTTCTCGAGTTATAGCGATACTAACGAACAGCAATTCATTTTTATATATATATAGATATTGTACGAAGACGTACTAGGTAGATGACTGTACCTAAGTGTCTAATTGGACTGAATCGGCATATTTGCGCCCTACCTATCTAACCAGTGCGACACTGACCGCGACGCGATACAAACCTACGAAGGATTGTTTACCAACCTACTTTGTATGTGTTTTACGTGATTTCAATAAACTTTTGGAAAGTGATCAGTGACAATTTTTACTTTGCACTCAACCTACTTAACTAACTTACTTTTAATGTACGATACGTCCGTACAGATATATAGATAGATAGGAAACCTCCAGAACGCCCTGAACGAATATCTGCAGATCGTACACACATTTGTCCCGAGGCGGGAATCGAACCACCACCACGCCACAGAGGTCGTCAAAATCGCAAGAGTAGTACCGGCCATATTCCATGCCATCGTATTTTCCGTCAAAATATAGGTAAAGGAAGACACAGTAAACACCACACCATCGCTGTATAAAATCATCATTAATTCGTGCTTTCGACGCCAACGACCACTCGTTATTGGTACAACCTGTACCTACAGTAGGGCTGGGAGAGATCGATTTGTGGCCAAAAACAATGGAAATACATTATCTATTATGGTAGGTATCAAGGTGGGAATAGAGTGGGATTCGACGATCGTTCGTTCCATTATTAACCGACTTCAAAAAAAAGAGGAGGTTATCAATTTGAGTGTTTTTTATGTTTTTTTACCTTGGAACTTTTGACTGGGTGGTCCGATTTTCATGATTCTTTTTTTGATTGAAAGCTGGTGCTTTGTGTGGTCCCATTTTAATTTCGTCTAGTTCTGACTATGGGATCCTTATAATTGAAGTCGGTTTATAGTTTTTGTAAAACAAAATAATATAAGTATTTTATAAATGACGGGTTTTCGATTTGCATTAGAAAACAAAAAAATTAGTTCCATATCCCTCGATAAATGGCAGTCATAATTGGCATTATACACTAACACCTTCATGGCCCAAGACGCAGGTGCCAGTCTCTATCTGCGTGGAGCTGCGGCGCGCCCCTGCGGGTCGCACCGCAGAGCTGGGCAGTGAATGCGTTAAGAGTATTAGAGTATTAGAGTATCAATGTCAAATTAAAGGAAACCAACTTTTTTAAGTTTCTAGCTTCTCTCTATGTAGTTTGTTTACTACAATTCGGTAGGTACTGCTAGACAATTTTAATATTGAGTATCAGTGTAAGCAAGAGGCTGTCCACTGCTGGACATGGCCTCTCCAAGAGTACCATAACATCCTGTCTTAAACTTTTCGCATTCACATCTGTCTACAATCTTCGCAGATAGTCATCCCACCTAGCTGGAGGGCGTCCTACACTTCGTTTGCCGAGTCGTCTATCTAAAAGTTTATTCTTTTAAGGCCCATACACCAGCGAAAGTGGCGCCCCCAACTATTATATCTTATTATTACGTTGAATAAACGTAAAAATATGATAAAATAGGAATTGCTGTCAGTTTGGCTCGGGTATGCGCCTTAAATTTGCATCATTTTTCCCATCTCTACCAATACGTGCAATAAAACCGTGGATACACAATTATAGTTTGGCAATTGAGTTAATTATTCAACCAATATTATAGCTGTCATTATGGGAATGGCGATGAGCCCGATTTGATGGGATCGAAAACCGTTGGGTTGATTAATGCTTTGCAATTTGTATGGATTATGTGAATTGATGAACTTTTGCTTTGTTATCAGTGGAACAGTCGAATGACATTGATTTGACTCTTTCAAAGTTCAATGCATTATAGCGGAACCTGCCTGGAAGAAATTGGTTTAAGCAATAAGGCCGCCTATTGTACGTTTTTTTAACCTATTGCATAGCTTCTATCGCGGGCCTTGAACGTGAAGACCTAATCCAGAAATTCCGTAACCAAAATAACCTAACACCCCCAAAATTGTAAACACTCCGACTGGCACATCGGTGATACTTTTTAGTTTTGCCATCTATTGATGAATAGCAGAACTTTTAAAGACTTATGCTATGCAATAGCTTTACCGCGGCAGTCCCCGAGTGCCACACGTCTTTTTTATTTCATTTGTTTTGTTTAGATATAAGTTATTTTGTTTTTTTTATGTACAATAAAAGTGTTCATTCATTCATTCATTCATTCGTAACATAACAGCGCGGTTCAAAAACCAACGTAAACACTTACAGCCTCACTAAAAAAACATAGACATGACTTAGACACATGTTTACAGTTGTTGAGCAAAAGTGATACCACAAAACTAGGTTTAGCTGTTGTTTACAGTTAGACAAGGCTTACATAGTGTTTAAATTCCGTATAACTAACTAAGACAAAAAGAAATCAGTAGGAAACACAACGGCTCGACAGATGAAATGTGCTTAAAAGCTTAGCAGTGTTTAGCTAACTAAACGTTAAACATGTATGGTGTTGTTTTAAACACTTGTTTAAGCACTGTTTAATTAAACACGTGTTTAAACATTGATTTATTTATCTTTTGTGCTAATATGACAAGCGTTTGGTTTAACAGTGTCTAAATAATTAGACATGCCTAATCTGTGCCTAACCGGTAAACTATCGTAAAACGCAGTTTTTTGATAACGCTTTTAGAAAAGTTGCGTTTCCTACTGATTTCTTAATGAGTGTAAATAGTTTTCCTCAAGATAGTCCCCAGAAGTTGGGTAAACAGACAAATTCACCCCAAATTACAGGAATCAATAACACAAGACGGCATTATGGTAGATTTATGGACGTACGCTTATTAGCTGAGACGGACGTCGGAATGTAGATGCATGAAAGTTTAGAATAGGGCAAAACATTATAATACAGGTTAATAGTGACGATCTGCAAAAGACTGCAGGCAGGTGCTGGATGCGTCGAGCTGAAGACAGGGCGCTATGGCGCTCACTAGCATTATATCTAGTAGTGGACTATAATATTCAATTCGTTTATTTCAGACAACAGTAAATTTATTACAAAAATGCAAGTTAAAGACTCCATATTCGAGTATTATGTATAAATACATACTAAAATAACTAACAAAAAAATTAATATAAGCTGATAACGATGATGAAATATTTGTCGTAGGCTCTGGAGTGGCGATCATTTGTATAGGAAGGTGGGTTGGGTGTTCAGTGTGGGCAGCCACTTCATGATCAACCCACGAACTGGTCACAAGAAACTGTGGATGCAAAACTTGTAAGGCTGGTTAGCATAGCCTTCGTTGGCGGAACTTATGTGTAGAGAAAATATTCAGACATTAGTATTGAGCAGGGAACTTCAATCTGCCATGGAAGACCAAAATTCACGGCAATCGTACTAACTCTGAAGCAAATCGCAAGAATTGTAGGTACCAGCCATATTGTAAAAACTTTCGGTGAAGATTTTTAATTGAAAAATTAAAAAATAACATTATGTCTGTCTACAATACAATACAAATTTCAAAGCTTGTAAGTAATTAGATTGAGAAATACTTTAGTATGCCATGTTATAAAAACAATGTAGGTATGTACTTACTTAAAACTATATTAAGTTACAAAAAGTTTTACAAAAAAAAAACTTTTTAATAATTTGTTGTATACGCAATTTTGCGGTAGTTTAGTTAGAATTAGAAGCTGAGAAAGATTAATATCGATTGAAGAGAGACATACAGTAAGTTTTTACGTCCATTCTAGTAGATTCCCATGTCCCCGCTGGCCAATATACAAAAGTCGCAGGAATGCGACAAAGTATTGGTGTATAAAAACCAAATGTTGGCAGCATTCGCGTCGTCTCCTTCGTTTAATATACTCCGATGTACAGATGCGAGGAAAAGTGCCTCTGCTGCATTTGAAAAGAAATAAGAGTTTTCAGTGTGTCCTTTATTGGAACTGTAAATAGAGCAGCTAGAGAAATTGTCCAGGGAATGAGAAAATTGAGTTCTAATTCAAACTTTTCGTTGTAAGTTTGAAGCAGTTGCAGCAACAGAATTTAGAAGTGTCAGTATACATTTTTCATTAATATCTTGAAAAATGTATGCTGAAACCTCTCGAATAAAGAGCATATTTATATAACACTAGTAGCGCCTCGAGGTTTCACCCGCGTAGTTCCCGTCCCCGTCGGAATGATGCGATAAAACATAGTCACTCTTTGAAAAGTAAGCTTTTTAATGATAAAAGATTTTTTAAAATTGGTTTATTAGTTTCGAAGCCTATTCCATACAAACAAATAAACCAACAATAGAATCCTTTCTCTTTATAATAATAGTATAGATATAGATAAAAACACACATCTATAACATAACAATATTCAATAAAACCGAGAATATGAAAATAAATAAGTCATATGCAAAGTGGGTTTGCTATAATCATGACGCTTATTCAGGCGGAGTTATGAACGCAGAGATGTTGAATATACCTACGCTCAAAATGCTGCAATTCTTCTAGTTAGTTCCTCGGGGTTTCCTCGGGGTTTGTCTATATCTATACCTTGTTCGTTTTGTAAGTCTATGGAAATCAAAACATTGATTTAGAGCTGACTTTTACACCGCGACTGCCTCGACCAAGATGATTAGGTGACAAATAAAACCCAATGAACAAAGCCTAACACTTTTCTCCTCACCTGTCCGCAACATATGTCAGGGCACGCCACGGTACAATAAATAAATAGCACAAATTCCAAAGTGACCAGAGCGGACTCCCAATAAAAGCGGCTGCGAGCCGGTATAAATATTGCACCCTATCTACTAGTATAAAACTGGACAGAACGTCTGTAGGGGGTTTGAATTAATTTGCTTGATTCTTTTGGACCGATTGTGTGGAGCTTTTGTAGGTCTAATTGCAGTATACGAAAAAATAACAATTGCGACAATCTTGAAAAATAAGTGACAATCAAATAGAAGGAAGACTGGTTATCTGTAACACACTTTTTTTAAACTAAAACAGAAACATTGGTTTTATTTTTATTTTACTCGTATATTACGGACATTGGCGAAATTATGTCAACCCAGACGTAGACGCCATTAAAAGAAAAAAGGAAGGAAGAAACCAGGGACACCTTTCACTTGTTTTGTATATTTAATTTGGAAATAAATGATTTTTGTATTTTTTTTGTATTTGTAATAATAGAAATAATTAAGAACTAGTATTTACAATTGAGCTAACTGCAGACTGTTGCAAACTATCTACAGGATCCCCAGTACTATAACCAGCGCACCCAAGACACTTGCTGCATTGCCTCGCTGGCTGTAAGACAATGCTATTGCGCTGCTCCAGATTCTGAACAGCTCTTGGGTCAGTCGCAGACGATCAGATTTTTTATGATAAAACTGTTGTGATCTTCTCTTCTAGCTGTGTGGTGCTGGCTAAGAATTTGCTCCAGCCTATCTCTTTCCGTAGGTGGCGTAAGAGGCGATTAAGAGATAAGCGGGCAGCAGCGCCCTCTGCAGAACAATTCTACCACCGAACTTCGATCCCCAAACCGCATTCCCAGCGTGGGGATTATGGAACTTACCCCCTTGAGATGAAAGCTAATAAGGCGCATATCAGGACGTCTGCGTCCAGCATTGAACCAATAGGTGTTGAGGTAAGGTTACGGATGTTTATTATCTAGTACTCATTGCCCTGCTTTTTAACCCCTTTATTCATAACTAGATGCGCCCCGTGGCTTCGCAGGCGTTGTTCCTATGGAAACGTTTAAAGGTGATTTCTATCACGGGAACTGATTTACGGGATGAAAGTAGCCTATGCTTGATAACAGGATTAGGATTACCTACCTGTATACAAAATCAGAGCCCAATCCGTTCAGTTGGTAGTTTGGCGTAAAAAGTGTTACCTTCTTTCCCAACATCCATACAAACTTTCGCATTTTTAATATTAGTGTGATGGTATGCTAACATAAAACAGCTGCTAAGTAGTGTTATTTCTCAGTCCGACTTATGATGTCACTCAAACTCAAACTCAAACTCAAAAATGCTTTATTTCCATAAATACAATAAATGTACACTTAGAAAAAGTCAAATCATATTAAAAAATACACTGACACGGAAATAAAGTGGGATTTTTGATTTCGATCGCTTCGGTATGTAGACTAAAGTAAAGAAACGACGAAGAAACCTTTAGCCTGTTAGTTGTTATTTTTCGAGTTGGAGTAAAATCCGTCCCAAGCTTTTTTATCCTCTAGAAGACAGAGCGTGATTTCAGCAGTGTGCTAAGTTATCAGACTATTATGATTGGGGGTTAGAGTTTAATAAAACTGTGTGGAAATCTGTATATTTAGTATATCAATGCAACCTTTTCTATTATATTTTAACAGTAAAGCAAGTGATTCCGTTTGGTAACGCTAGTCTACACAGCAAACATCGAAGTTACGATCGCGTGAGCCCGCTACCTCTGTTCCTTGAGGGAATTTGATTGTATGCCTTTGCCTTACCATTGACGACCTAAAACTAATGTTTACTTGCCAGATGGCTGATATTGATACCGTGTCGCCAAGGTGTCATAAACACTAACTACGTTTATTTATGTATTTGCTTCACGCATAAAACGAAAAAGGTTGAATGTTAAGGCTAGTTAGGCTTGAATTATTGGAATTTAGTAGCAGAAGTCAAGGATAAGTCGTAATTTGGCGAATTGTCCAGCATTATTTTAAATATTTTTTTTTAAATATAAGAGAAAAGTGTGAGGGTCTTGGCATTAAGCTCCTGTAGAAAAGTAATACATCCGCAATGAATTCGCCAAACTACGACAGTTTTTTTATATTAAAACTAGCTGCGCTCCACGGCTTCGCACGTCTGATCCCACGGGCTGAAATTTTCCATACAGGTGGTTCTAGGCCTGGAATAACACATAGGCATATACTTTATCCAAAAAATCACTTCCTATGTAAAATAAATACACTTTGAACGTCTCCTTATAAACAACGCGTGCGTCACCGCGGCCAGAATAAAGTTTTAGTAAAAACAAATGAAAAAAAAAAACAAGACTCACCCGAATTAGGAACCTTCTAGACCTCCGTGATACATCGTCGGCCGCATCTTCGCTTTCCATCATGTGAGAATTGTGAGATTGCGGTCAAACGAAGGACTATTTATGATAAAAAAAAAAAAAAAAAACCTATATTCGAATGCTAGTGCAATGTCAAGTTCTACTAGATAATTTAAGATGCTATCTTCACTAACCTAGCCCCTATTGCAGTAAATCAATTGGTACCGGCACGACAGTGGATGGATCCTCGGCTCGCTTGATGTACTCCATAATATTGATGCAATATTCTGGAAGTGGACGTACAGATTAGAGGCATTGAAGATTTCAATGTCAAATTCAAAAACTGAGTTTACAGAGTCTAAAACGAATATAACAATCTACAAGTCGTCCAAGGATCTTAGAGAGTATTTATAACCGGTTTCAAAAAAAAGAAGGAAGGTTCTCAATTCGACTGTATTTTTTTAATAATGTTTGTTAACTTAGAACTAGGTGTTTGGATTTCCTTGATTCTTTTTTTATATGAAAGCTGGTGTGTTACCTCAGAACTTTTATAATAGAATCACGAAAATCCGACCACCTAGTAAAAATACTAGGTGATCGGATTTTCGTGATTATATTTTTATATGAAAGCTTCCTGTATGGTCCCACTTTAATTTGGACAATTCTGACAGTGGGATCCTTAAAGATCTATGAAAAAACTATACAAAAAAAATTTAAGTCGTTTATTCATAATATAATATATTCGGCTGTAGTATGTTTTTTTATGTATGTTCGCCGATAAGGCACCTTCTCCGTCAATTGTTGATAGACCGATTATATTAGTCTTAGACTATACCGTGTCCATTTTGAATGAGGCATAAACGTATACAAACCGCCCATACTTAACCTAAAATTCACTTTGTTGGCGCGTCCTTTTATACCTAATTTACATTACTTGTCGATTTTAGATCCTCCCTTCAATAAAAATTGCTTACAATTATATCTGAAACTCGACGCCAAGCAAGTGAGTTTTTGTTATTTGTATCGTGGCTTATTTACTAACATGCTCCATGCTGGATGGATAAACCATAGATTGTAATACTATGATGTATTTATTTATTTATAAAAGCTGGTGGTGGTGGGATTGTCCATAAACTCATCCATAATATAGTACCATCACCACTTTTCTCGAACTTACTCTGTACATCCACCAAGGTTGAACGGAAGAACTGAGTGCACATTGCCGTTGATGGCTTGCATTGATAAAGTATGATACATCGGTAGGTCACGGTACCACTGGATCGAGTCTGGTCTGGGCTAGATGCTATCGGCCTTCATAGCTTTCTATGTGACCTGATTTAGTAACCTTGGCATTTTTGAACAGATTCTTACCTTTTTTGGTAGTAGAAAACTCTTTTAGGTTTTTTTATTTAGCAAATACTTTTAAGCTCGCCGGTTCAGTATTTGTTAATTTTTATCTAAAGATTCAAATATTTATTTGCGTAAAACATAGCATACAGGATATTAAAATTACAGATAATGTTCTCATGTCTCGATGTGGTCTCGCATGCAATAATAGCTCTACAATTAATAACACTAAAATAAAATTTTAAAAAAATTGCTTAGGTCAAAAAAAATATTTCACTCAACCATTTTAAGCAATTTGTTTGTTTAGTATCTTTATATATGACGTAACTCTTAATTTAAAGTATACAAGAAAAAATATGGAAAAATAAAATTACAATCAATAATACAAATAAATAGACACTAAAATAGTAACAGACTTGGCAGCTGAGGCATAGTCTATTTTGTGCCCTCGGACTTAAATTATTAAGTATTTTTATATTGTTTTAAATTGTTGAAAGTTTGTGGGTCTGTTTGCACATAAATAAATCTATAGCTTGGGGGGGGCTAGATAATGCTGTGTGGTTTGTCCCAAATTATTTATTTATGCAAACATTTTATTTTATTATCATTTAACATTGAACAACTTAGAAACGTTGGCTTTTATTTAAGCTTTTCATCAATTTCTGTGTAGTTCTGTAGCCGACTTCGAAAAAAGTAACAAAAGTTAAAAAAAGTCTTATTAAAATTAATATTTTTTGTTCAACATGTTGAGTACTTATTAAATTTTTTCACCAGAATCTTAAATCAATTATTCACTTTACAAATCTTGGGAAACCATATGCAAAGACTGTTGAGAGATGCCTTTTCTCCGATACTCCTCATCAAATTGAAGAGCACTTCAAAACCAATACCTCCTCAAAACAGAACCCGCTTCAAAAAAACCATACACAAAATAGACCACCCTCAGTGGCAAGTGATGCGAGAACACGGCGACAAGTCAAGAGTCTTTAATAAAAACGACGAGGGATAATATACCTTAAGGTAAGGGAGGAGAGTCGAAAGCTGCTTCAAGATAATTGTATGGAAAGTCCGCAAAATGAACACTGTCGCGACTTTTCACAAGCGAGGTTTTGAATCTAGCCAATACTTCTGTACAGGATGATCCTGTTCAACATTCACAGCAGATAATATTTTTTCTTGTTGCTATCTAATAACTACTAATAAATAAGACGCAAAAAATTAGTATCAAACTCGAAAGTTTGTAAGAAGATCTGCGAAAAAATGGTTTAATCGTTGTATTACCTAAACTGCTTGTAATTTTTCTTTTTATAATATAATGTTGCCTCGTGTGCTCTACTGGGTTGTCAATGAAAACTTATCTTAAAAGCTAGCGACATTTTAAAACAGGAGATTTGTTTCCAGATTGAATTGCAATGTGCCTTATAGCTATGTGGTGGTTAGCTGTGTGGTGCTGGTTTAGAATTTGCACTACCCCAACTCTTGCCGCAGGTGTCGTAAGAGGCGACTTAGGGATATCCACCGGGAGGCAGCCTTCAAAACAATTATACCAGCAAACTGCGATCCCCAACCCGCATGCCAAGAGTGGGGATTATGGGCATTACCCTCCATATGATAAACACCAATAAGGCGCTTATCAGAGGGAGGCCTTTTTTTTTTTTTTTCTTCGGCGAGGAAAATTCGTTTACGAATAGACTGGTCTGGGGAAGACCAGAATTATGTGGGACTCGACGCCCTGAGAAGGGCGTAATACCCACTAAAAACCTCTCCGGTGTCCTTCTTTCGCCGTTTTCGCCGAACCACGGGAACATATAACATCCGCGATCCGACTGGCGTCCCCTGTTCCTCCCATACTTAGCCGGCGAGCCCACCAATCCACACACTCGCCGACTCCATTCTTCCGTCATCTTTCCTACCCTTTATTGGGACACAACAGGACATACACAGTTGATTGCTTATGTCGACTGCTGTGCCCAAATGAGCATTTCTCCCCCCATACTACCAGGTGTGGGTCTCACATTTACACACGCACTCATACTCAATCTCTCACTCACACTTGTTCTATCATACATTTCTCATTTATTCTAGTCACGCGGGCACAGTGCCGCGCACACTTAGCTAGGGCGAGCGCGCGCATCACTGCCCCGCTTGTCCCACACCTGTGCACGAGTACTGCAGGTTGCGTCCCGCGTATCTCGTGCCATTCGTCACCTTTCACTATCTCTCAGCCTTATGGCTTCATAACCCACTCATACGTCATCACATCCATCCTTCCTCATGGTGCCGTCGTGCCAGGACACAGGTACGGCGGCAACCCCTCTCCTCTTCGAGCGGAGGCCTTTCCCCAGGCCTCGCGCCCGAAGATCGTCTCTAAGTTCGGGTGCTACTAGTTAGCACCCAATTCCTACAGGCTCCCGGGAGGGCGTCAGCACACGCGCAAATGCGCGGCCGAGCACACTTCCAGCCCGCACAATACGTGCCAACAGCACCATCCGCGCGTACCACGCAAAGGGGCGCGCCTCCGGGCCCCGCCCACACGCACGCCCGCGCAATAGGCTCAACCGCTTGCCTGCAACAGTCACAAAAGAAAAAACTAAAACAGGAAGAGGAGAATAAATTATATATAATATATATATAATTATCTCCTCCTACACTCGCGAACCCTAGGCCTACTCATGCCTCGTGCTTTAAAATCAGTCAAAGGGTGGCAGTTGGCGACTGTCCGCGCCCGGCGCCCGACAGCCGTCGTCAGAGATGGCATCTCACGCCCTCTCGCTGTCGACCATGTAACATGCAACGGGGGCGCCTTCGGGCCCCGCCCGCGCGCACGCCTGCGCACCAGGCTCAGCCGCTTGTCTGCAACAGTCCATAGAAAAAGAAGAAGAGAAGAGAAAATAACACCTCCCCCCCCACACTCCTCGAACCCGAGGCCTACCTATGCCTCGTGTTCGGGAACCAGTCTCAGGGTGGGAGTCGGCGGCTGTCCGCCACCCGGCGCCCGGCAACCGCTGTCCGCCGCCTGTTCGCACGCCTTCCGAGGCGGCGCGCCTCCGGGTCACGCTCACGGATGCGCTCCGCCTGTTCTTTGGATGTCATCACCGCCTCCGAGAAGGCGGAGATGGCCTCCCACGCCCTCTCGCTGCTGACCATGGCCTGCACAATATGAGGCAGCGACAAATTCACCCCGACCACTTCGACTAAAGTCGCCCTCTCTACTGCCCACGCCGAGCACTCCACCAAAGTGTGGCGCGCCGTATCTTCGGCGCACCCACAGTGGTGGCACTCTGGTGTGGGTTCCGCCCTCGCCACCCTCCACAGATACCTTCCGAAGCACCCGTGCCCTGAAAGGATCTGCGTAAGGTGGAAGGAGAGGACACCGTGCTCCCTCGATACCCAACGCTCGAGAACCGGCCGCACCGCGTCGATGGTGTCTCTGCCAGCGGTGGGCTCCGCAAGCTCTCGCAACCACCGTCCAAGGAGACGCTTACGCGCTCGCAAGCGCCAGCGCAGCATCCCCTCCCTCGGCAGTGGCTCCCCTGTTGTCCGGTGCACCAAAACGCGCTCATAGACTGCAGCGAGCACACAAGCATCTAGCTCCCAGGGAAGGCAACCAGCGAGCACACATGCCGCCTCAAAAGAGACGGTGCGGTACCCGCGCACTACCCTGAGGCACATGACCCTCTGTGGCCGGTGTAGAAGGGCCTTGTTTACTCGTCCCAAGGCGTCCTCCCACACAGGCGCCCCGTACAGCGCCATCGACCGTACAACCTGCACGTAGAGCCGCCTACAGGCTGCGTTCGGTCCACCGACGTTAGGCAGCAGGCGGCCAAGGGCGGCGCACGTTGCCACGAGTCGTGGCACGAGTTGCCGGAAATGCTCGCAGAATGTTAGGCGGGGATCAAGGACTATGCCAAGGTAGCGCATCGCTGACCCGACATGAATCCATACCCCACCCACCATCACACGAGCACCGGCCGGCGGCGGCCCCCTCCTCCGTCCGCGGAAACACAGCGCCTCGCACTTCGGCAATGCCACCTTCAAGCCTAGCCGCCGTATACGCTCCAGCACGACCTCCACACCAGCAGTCGCGCGGGCAGCCGCGTCGTCAAAGTCAGCACCGCGCGCAGTGACCAGCGTGTCATCCGCATAGCAGGTCACGCTGACACCATCCGGCAGCTCTCCCCGCAACACCCAATCGTACCCGATGTTCCACAACGTGGGTCCGAGGACCGAACCCTGAGGAACACCCCGCGTCATGGGCTTGGCTTTCCACGCCTCCCGCGCGGGATACTGTACCTCCCTCTCGGAGAGGTAGGCGCCAATGATGCGGCGCAGGTACCCCGGAAACCCGTGGTACCGGAGGGCCTCCTCAATGCAAGCCCAAGGGAGGGTGTTAAAGGCATTCGCTATGTCTAGCGAGACTGCCATCAACACCCCTCGGCCTGCTATCGCCTCCTCTGCCATCCCCTTCACCCTACGGACCGCGTCGATGGTGGACCGGGCACGCCGAAACCCGTACTGGGCGTCGGCGAGGTTCGGTCCCACTCCTTCCATGTGTCGCACAAGGCGGGCAACCACGATGCGCTCGAAGAGCTTGCCCACTTCGTTCAAAAGGACGAGTGGTCGGTAAGCGGACGGCGAGTCCTCCGGTCGACCTGCCTTCTTCAACAAGACCAGTTTCCCAGCCTTCCACTGGCGAGGAAAATGGCCCTGCACAAGGCACGCGTTTAGCAGTGCCCGGAACCTTTCCTCGAGAGGGTCGAGCGCCACGATCACCGCACGCCCCGGGACCCCGTCGAGACCGGGGGCCTTTTTGCGGCCACGCAGCCGAAGCAGCGCCGCTCCCAGCTCCGTCGACGTCACTTCTGGGACCTCGACGTTGTCCTCCTCCTCATCTGCTCTCGTCCCGTCCGGCCTCTCCATCGGTGGAGGGAGCAAGTCGTCCGCAGGCGGAAACAGTAGAGAAACAACCCGGTCTACCATCTCCGGCCGCATGCTCTGTGTGAGCGGCGGCGCCCACGGCCGTAACTTGTCCCGCACCATGCGGTACGGGCGCCCCCAGGGATCCGCATCTAGTGAATTCAACAGCTCCTCGAAGCCAGCATTCTTAGCCGCCGTAATGGCGGAGGATAGGGCCCCCACGCACTCCCTGTACGCAGCATAAAGGCGGTCCTCCTCCACTAGATCGCGACGACGGATGTGGCGGCGACGGCTGCGGGTGAACGCACGTCTCGCACGCACGGCATCGACACGCAGCGCCGCGATCTCCGCCGACCACCAATACACGCGGCGCCTGGGGGCGTGTGGCCCAAGACGGGGCATCGCAGCATCACAGATGCGCTCTAGCGCACCACGAAGCCACTCGGTCTCTGCCGCGACGCTCACCTCTCCGACACCAGCGACAGGCCTCGACGCCCAGGCCTCCACCTCTGCCGCCTCCAGCAGCAGGTCTCGGTCCATCTTCCCGAGGGCCCAGCGAGGCGGGTCACCCGGCAGGGGACGCCATGGGTCCACTGGAGCCGCAGAGAGAGCCGAAACATCAAACCGTACGTACCGATGGTCCGACAGTGTTTCCACTCCCTCCAAGACCTCCCAGTCAGAAATACGGCGCGCGAGATCAGTCGTCGCAAACGTGACATCAACGATGGAACCGCCCGCTCGCCGTACGCATGTGTTGACGCCCCCATGATTCAGTACCGTGAACCCACCCGCTACAGCCCAGTCTTCCGTTTTCCTGCCGCGCGGATTCGTCACCGGGGAACCCCACATTGCTGATTTAGCGTTAAGGTCTCCAGCGACAAGCACGTGGCGGGAGCGCCGCCCGGCAACTAGCGTCTCCAATTCGCGCAGGTACTGCTCAAAGCGAGCGAGCGGGGCGTTTGGGGAGAAGTAGACGGCGACTAAAAGAGTCTCGTCAATCTCCCCGGCGACCCAACCACTCCCCCTCGACACCTGCTCTAACGGTGACGCCCCGGCAGACGTCCGAGTGACGATTGCAACTAAGCCGTCGTCATCACCCACCCAGCCTCCATACGGCGGGACCCGGTAGGGTTCTGCTATGACCGCCACGTGAATCCGCCACTGCGCAAGGCTCTGAACCAGCAGGTCCTGGGCCCGTGCACAGTGGTTGAGATTCGCCTGCAGGAATCTACATGTGGCCATCTAAGACAAGGTGTCCATGGTGTCCGCCTCTGGCCCCGCCCCTGCACCGGGGGGCGTCGGGCACTCGGGCTGCGATCGGACCCTAAGGCCACCGCTAGCCACTGGTACACCTCGTCTTACCGGTGCAGTGCACGCCTTGGCGCCACACCGATGCTCCGCAGGCCTGCCTGCCGCCGCGCACAGGGTGCAACGCGGCTTGGCAATACAGGCGCCAGCCTTATGGCCGGTCTCACCGCAACGGTAGCACTGATCGCTGCGATCCTCCTCAGACGGGCAGAGTGCTCGGGTGTGGCCGGGCTCCAGGCACCTGAAGCACCGGAGCTGCCGCGTCTCGAGCAACTCTACCCGAGCTGACCCCCACCCAACAGTCAGGTGACCCAGCCGAAGAATTGCCTTGGCGGCGAGCACTGGGCATCGCACCCAGACTGCAAATGCCCCAAACATACGTCCAGGGCGCACTGCGCCGCAAATTACCTCGGGTAGTTCGCATGCACCCGCATGCGCCACCGCTGCCGCGACCTCTACCGCGGTGATAGACTCGTCAAGGCCGGACAGCCGCAGCTCCGCCGTCTTCACCGGCCTGGACACCTTTACCACCCCCGGATCGAGCACCTCGGCCAGCCGACGGGCCAGCGCATCCGCCTTGCCACTAGCCTCGACGCCCGCACCCGCCACCTCCAACATGCGAGCCCCGGTAGCCGCACATCTGAACTGTACGCGAGGTATGCCCAGCGCAGCAAGGTCCACCTTCGCTCTTGCTTCGGCGAGCACCTGAGCGTACGTCACCCCATTCTCCATCGCCGCGGGCTGCAGAGTGAGGACCACCGCAGCAGAGCGTGGCGGACGCAGTTTGCGCGCGGCCAGCTGGCTGGGCGGCAGCGCCCGCGGCTGCGCCCGCGTCTGCGCCCGCGGCAGCGCTTGCGGCGATGGTCCCCTGGCAGGGTCAGAGGACGGAGCGGACCCCGCAAACTCTGCATCGGGCACGCGGCGCCCCGCCATCGTCTTCCTTCCACGGCGGCGTCGCCGGCGTTGGGCAGAAGTCATCTCGACCGCAGCGACAGGCTGGGTCTCGTTGTCACCGACATCGACGTTCTCCTCCTCATCGACTGCGGCGCGGCGTTCTCGGCCCCGCCCGGCGAGCACGACCACAGACGCGGGCGCCGGGCCCACCGATGCACCGCTGGGCAGTCCAGCACGTGCAGGGATCGATACACATGCCGGGGTCGCGGTAGGGCGCGCCACCCTTGTGGCGTCCCCAGCCGCGCCGCGCACTACCGCGCCCATACCAGTGGGTCCAGCACGCACAGAGGGCGCCTTGGGCCCTACCCCACGCACTAGGACGCCAGCAAGAGGCGCACCACTCACGGAAACTCTGGTGGGCGCAGCCCTCGCAGGCACCGAGCGCACCAATACGCCAGCAGGGGCCACCGCACGTGCACCCCGGGCGACCGGGGCGGCCCGCACCGACACAATGGGGACCGGTAGCGCAGAACGCACGGGGCGCCCGGACGCAGATACCGCCGCATACGTCATGCGTCTGTCGGCCGCAAGCGGCGGCCGCAGGGGTCCCTCCTCTCGGGGCTCCAGTGGAACGTTGATGATATCACCTATCTGGGCCAAAGTGGCCCGGCCAAGACTTTGGTCCTCCGCCGGGGCAGCAGCAGGGGCGGCACAGAGCGCCCTCTGAAGCTCCCTTTTGAGTTCTTCCATATCCCGCCGTAGCGTCGCCATTTCAGTACGGAGCTGGGCATTCTCCACCGCCACCAAGCGAGACTCCTCGGTCCCCGAGCGAGCTGCGAGCTCCGCCAAGGCACGTTTAATAGTGGAGGTCGCCCTCCCGAGGTCCCCGAGTAGCTCCCCCTTGACGTTTTTGGACTTTCGTCCCAAGTCAGTAATAGACTCGACGGCAGCTACGGCCCGTTCAACGGTCGCAGCTGCTGTTGCTGGGCCATCCTCATCCTCTGCCGGCGACAGGGCCGGCGACAAAGCCGGCGACAGGGTCGCCAAGGCAGTCGGCGTAGAACGCCGGTAGCGGGTCGCTGGGTCAACGACCTCCCGCTCGGCGCGGAGCTTGGCGCGCCCGAGCCCCTTTACCTCGCCCCCTATCCTACGCACACGCGTTGCGGCGGTGACCCTCCCGCGGCCCCTCGCCGCACTGCTCGCCCGCGTAACCATGCGAGAATATTTTTCGGACGGTCCCCGGGACCTGGACTTCCTCTTGGACCCGTCCTCCGATTCCGAGTTCCACAAACCGTCGTCATTTCCATCTTCCGCCGCTGCATATCGGCGTTTCGATGGCGACCGCCAAAACCTACCTCCTGTCGAAGCGGCGGGGTCAACAAACCTCGCTCGGCCACGAGCAGCGACCGCCCCAGGCGCTTCCGCCCCAGGCAACGTAACAGCGGGTAGCAACACAGCCGCGGGCGTCGCTCGACCGCGCTCAGCCGTTCCCGCCACAATGGCGCCAGACGGCCCCGCCAACACGGCGCCAGCGCGCTCGGCACGCCCGCCCGGCGGAGTAGATGCCGAGGTTTGTCCAGCACTCCCTGCCTCGTTCATCACAAACACGAGACCCACAACATAGACACAATTGGACACAATACACTTTCGTGCACAATTTTGAGGTTATACAACCCCAAAAAAAAAAAAGAAATCGAACACAGAACACAGCAATAAACAACACAGACACAAAAATTCACTAGGATTCGCCTCCCGGACACTCCACGAGTCCTGTAAAGGACCCCTGGCGCATCGGTACGCACCTCCGCAATGAAAATCACGTAAAATACGAGGAGCGATCAAAAAAAACACAACCGCTCGCTCGCATGTCACCCAGCCGTCATCAGAGGGAGGCCTGCGTCCAGCAGTGGACCAATACAGGTTGTTGAGGTTGAGGATGAGGTGCCTTATAAATAAATACGATAAGAATCTTGTCTGACTTAAGAAACCCAAACAAATATTAACCTATTGAAAGTTGCAATCACAGAATTTAATAACGTTTAAACTAATATGTATCTATTTCTTTAAAATATAAGCCGTCGCCGCCAGAAGGCAGTGTGCCTAGAATGCTGGCAACATTACCACGTTGTATGGCAATGCTTTTTTCCCATTTTACTGTTTTTTTTACAATTACACCGAATGTGAGGGCACTTTATTAATTATCAAGATTCCCTTATTAACTAAATTTGAACTTATATTGGTAGAACCTTATAATGGTATAGCGGCAGAGCAATGTTTGTCTCCATTATGAATGTAAGCGGGTTAACTACGAACCTTGTTTATGTTGGAAGAACCCGCTTACATTCATAATGAATTCGTCAAACTACGAAAGTTCCTATAGTAAAATGTTTGTCTCCTATATGTGGACTGGACACCTCACATCTGTGGGACACCTTTATTAAAATATGTTGCACCATTGTGTTCATATTGCTATGTGATTTAATGCTAGCATAGGTAGATATGTAATTTGATGTAATTAAATTTATATCTTATTTAATTTATAATTGTATTTTTTTTTAATTTTTATTTTATTAAGCTATTGCATAGCTTCTATCGCGGGCCTTGAGCGCGGGGACCGAATCCAGAAATTCCGTAACGAAAAAACCTTGACGTTTGTCTCTTTAGTTCAGCAACTCGCCTCTAGATGGCATTGCAATAGCTTTACCGCGGCAGTCCCCGAGTGCCACACGTCTTTTTATTTATTTATTAATTTATTGACAATGTATTTTTGTAATATATTTAATTTTGTGTAAGTTTGAGATGGATTGAAAAAATCTGAAATAAATTAAATACAATATAAAAAACTACGTCCAAAAATGACCAGACTTCATCACCAAACACCCTGTATCTCCCCAACCAATAGGCACAGCTAGATAGTTCGCCTTTTCTTCCCCGCACTCCGACTAACGATGTCATTTGACGAGTTATTGAGACTTTTTCAAGGGTCCCCCCTACCCCCTTCTCCCCTACTCAGGACGGGCTCGGCTTGAGGGGATGATGATTTTGCACCTTGATTACCTCGTGTTGGATATATATTTTGAAGATCTTATTTAGTGGAGTTTTTATAAAGTCCGTGCCGTCATTGATTACACTCGGCGATAGGAAGAAAGGTTTGCTCTGCAAAAACTTATTAAGAATAATAATTTTATTATTGTGATTAATCACTTTAATCATACTTCACACTAATACTAAAAAGTTTGTATGGATGTATGGATGGATGTTTGTTACCTCTTCACTCCAAAACTATTGACAGATCGGGCTAAAATTTTGCATACAGTTAATTCTCATCCTTGAATCATACATAAGCTACTTTTTATCCCATAATATCCCATAGGAACAACGCGTGCAAAACCGCGGTAATTAATAAAAAATGCAAAAACAAGACTATATAAGTTTAAACTCGAGGAAAAACAACTTAGCCACGGACGGATACTAATCATATATTTTATTTATGTTTTTTATGCATTTATGGGTCTTTGAGTCATTGGTGACAGTCAGACAGACAGACAGACATGTCAGTCCCGTATTAACAACAATAATAGGTCGGACGACAAAAAAAACTAATGAGTCAGATTGTCGAAAGATATTGGACGTATATTTTTTCTTTTCTCAATCAAACAAGAAATGACAAAAATAAAAAGTATCATACATAGTTTGGGAGTGCGCTAGTGACGTCACTGCTCAGTAAATAATGTGACACTTATTTATTACATAACCGTGATGTCACGCGGAACTTTTTGTTTAAGGCGCATACCCAAGCCAATATGACAGCGATACCTACCTATTTTATCATATTTTTACGTTTATTAAAGGAATTTTTAAAAATCCTACGTTCAGTTTGTGATAAAGTATTTTTAATACCTCTGTAATCATTTTATCTCAAAAAGTTTAGGAGTAGATGCGAAAATAGAGTTTGTTGGCCAAAAAGCGCAACTTCGTATCTCTGCCTAAGCTTTACAAAATAAAACTATTACAGAGGGATTAATAAATAACTTATAATAGAAAATGTAACTGATAGACTTATTCGATTTTTTTAGTCGTCAGGGCTATCGGCGGTATCATAATCGTATTAATTAGAGGGTAATTCTCAGAGGGCTGAAAAATACGTGCCCGACTCGAAAAAACACATAAAAAGTATCCGTAGCCCTATGATTTTTTTTCAGGTAGTAGATTAGCCAAAAGTAATAGGGGGGCCTATTTTAGTTTTATAATTTTCCTATTCTAAATAAGTAAAAATAAATAAAAACCTTCGAAATACTGATTTTTGTGGCGCTTCCGGACCTCATGTTCTAGTGTTAATAATTTTTTATCTCATTTCCTATAAATAATAGCACTATTTCACACAGGTCCACAATAAACCAGATAGTTACTAGCTTAACTGACACTATTTCTACGTAAAAATTAGCTTTAGTTAATAAGATACAACTAGATAACTTCGCGTCCGACGTTTAGCTCTGATAGCCATGGCGCGCACTAATTCATTCATAAAAACTGTACTTTAGTATTTACGTGAATAGTTGTTAGACAGAGACAAACTGTCAGTCGCGATCCATCAGTGGTGAGAACAGCACGTGTCCATGTCTCCGCGTCGCTTCGAAATTACGGTAAGTAATCACTTTCCGTGGCTTGGTATACCGCAAGTTCTGATTACCATGTAGACTATAAATTCGTTCATACTAATCCTATTGTTTTAATAATATATGCTTTTTGTGTTCCTAATTTCTACTGCAGACATCAATGTAACATAAACCAGCAAATTAAGAAATTATTTAGGATTTTCAACTTTTTTCTGATTTTCGTGGTTTTGATTTCCATGTTTTTCGTGGACAAAAAGTACACGAAAGGTCAGTGAAACCCACGAAAATCAAATTTGCAGGCTTATTAACATTTGTTAATGTATTGTATAACACGGCTTACGTTTCTTGTCTTGAGTGTATCACTCATAATACTATTTTCGCCGCTCATTAGTAATTAAAATGCAGCTAATTAGTTGCGAAAATAGTATGAGTGATATATTCACGAATACATCTTAATCGACCAGCTGATACTGATTATATAAACTTTCATACATAGATAATATTATTATTGTGATTTTTGTTAATAATTTGTTTTATCTCAATCAAAATAACTTCAGCCAGGTTTGCTCAAATTGCAATGCTCGAAGTAAATACATATAGCTTATAACCAATGAATATGGGAGGGATTAGATAAGCCTATTTTATTAGTAATTTAGGTATAACTCCATCGTTAATATCTAGAAACGTGACTGATTATTTATAAGATTGTTTGATCTTATGTGATCATGTGATTGAAAACACGTGATAATTGATGTTAGATTTTTTGTAATACTCTCTTAGTTTATATATTTAATAACAATATTTAATTTTGTTCCTTAGTTTTAAGAAAATTAATATATTTTTATCTGCTTACTACCTTTTTTATTACAAACCTACCCGAAATTCCTCCTTCGAATGATTGTAATAGGCTAGTTCAAACAAAACGTACATTTCAACACATTAAAGTTCAATAATTTTGTATATTTGATTTCGGTGGTATGAATGTTGATTTCCATGGACACCATAATTTTAAAATTGAATAACTTCGTAACCGTTAGGCCAATAAAGTTCCCTTCACTACCAATAAATTAGTAATCAAATCAACATATAGAATATTTCGTCATTATATGTAATTTCAACAAAAAAAAATGTGCCACGAAAGTCAGACAAAAACTGAGTTTCCGAAGAATCACCCTAGAACAGAAGTACTACTTTTGTTCGTTATTATAATTGTCGTAAAAAAAACCTTTTGGGGCAGTTGAGTGATGAATACGGTAAAACACAAACATTTTACCATGTTCATCACCAAGCCATACAAAATAACTGATGCAGTAACGACTTTGTAATATGCACCTATTGTTTTTCTTAAATGTTATCATGACATGTTGGTTGAATACCAAAAACATTCACAAAAGACGCGAAGACGACGAAAATTTACGAATGGTACGGGTTTTCAAATTATCTTAGCCTGGTTGAGCCCGAGAGCTGGTGAGTATCTGGCGTAAAGCATCAGCATTGCCATACAGCGGGGCAATGCAGGTAGCGTCTTGGGTACGTGACGACTGGTTTTGAATCAGTTGAGCTAGGTACCTGTAGATTGTTTGCAACAGTCTGCAGTTAGCGCAATTTTTTTATAGTAAATGCTAGTTCTATTTGATTTCTTTTATTTGATTGTAATTTTCTTTTTCAATAAAGTATACATCATTATCATATTAAAGCCCTAACTAGCCCACTGCTGGAGTAATCTTCTAGTCTTCTAGCTTTATGGCGTGTACAACATAAGGTCCGGATGTGAAACAAGCTGCAACTGTTGTCTGTAAGTCTGTACCCCAACAGACAGACCTAAGCGAACTATTTATGAAATAGCCCGGTTCTAATTGTAGGGGGAGGGAGTCACAGACGATTACACCGCCGCGTCTGTAGGCTTTGATTCACATTTTGCAGATGTACGGTAGTATACACAAGTTTATACATTATAAGTAAATGCCTGGAGCATGAAGGCAATATGTTGTTTCGGTGTGGCGTGGACGAAAGTCCTAGAGCTAGAGCTATACTTGAGTGACGTTTATGCCCTCAAAAAGCTTTGCTCATGCATGGATCGATGACTGAGGAACCTTTCATATATACGGGCCTTAGACTGTCAAGTAACGACAGAATCCTAGCAGTAATCTGACTGTGATTTGTTGGACCTTCAAGGTTTTGCGCGGATAAATTGCTGAAAAAAAAATATTTCTAATATTTTGTATCAAAGTAGTAAGGACGTAGGTATTTCAATGCATCTCGTTATCCCATAAAAAAGAGAGACAGCAAATATAGAAAATTAAATCATACTAATATTATAAATGCGAAAGTTTGTATATGGATGGATGTTTGACGCCATAACTACTGAACGGATCGGGCTGAAATTTTTCAAACAGGTGATCAAACGTAGGCTACTTTTTATCCCATAAACCAGTTCCATCAGGATAGAACCATCTTTAAACGTTTCCATAGAAAGAACGCGTACGAAGCCGCGGGGCGCAGCTAGTTTAGAAAATAATTCTGAAGTAAGATCTCGAGTAAGATTAACTGCAGTAAGAATTTCCAAAATTCAGAACAAGAGTGAAGAGAGCGAAGTAACTAACAAATGATAATTCTCCGAGCGCCAGTATCTCATTTGTAGGTAATGTGGCCGGCGATAATCATATTTTTGCTGGGAGATCGGCCTCGATAATGGTATACAATGTACCGTCAGCAAAACAATAGCTATATATACCCAAATTATCGGATTATTATCTCTGTATCTGCATTTGTAGATGAGCCTAGTATTAAATACTTAATTTCGTTCCAAACATTGATTCATTAAAAAGGGAAGATAGGTTACGTTCTCCCAGCGCTTACTCAAAAATTGGCATGTGTTACAACTACACGCAAACACATACGCTCACAGTTATATTTTCAGTCCTGTGCAATTCAAAGAAGAACAAAGACGGAAAGACGTACCTAAGACTGAAGTGAGACCGAGAGAACGCTAGTACGACCGCCCATGCCGCCGGTTAGGCGGTGTGTGGTGAATTTGAGGTTGCCACTTTCGAGAAACTAGTAGGCACCTCATCTTCCCTTTTTAATAAATCAATGGTTCCAACCGAAAATAAAATAACAGATTGTGAGCAATGTCATAGCGATTTCCAAAGCCAGGCTACCCGAATTTCTGTCTGAATTTCGAAAAAAGAGTCGAGCGGTACCTATTTAAAAACCATTTTAAACAAACAATCAATTTCCAGATTATCTAGAGGTTGCATGTTTTGGTCTAAGTTTTGTCAATAGCCTAGTGTTAGGTTATTGACTAAACTTAGATTAAAATAGAAATTACATACTAACACAGAACACATTTATGGTGTGTGTAAGACGTATCACGGTGAACTCTCAGATCAGTTTAGAATAAGATAGATATTTGTTATTTCACGACATCACAAGATGAAGATTGAAGTTATCCCATAATTGTTGATAGATTATGTTCAAATTTAGCTTCACGTAATCTGCGGATTTCTTTCAATGTTATTGTCTATGGATTCTATTAAATAAAGTTCAAAACCCCACACCCCCGTTCGCTTTTCTGCGAACTGTCCTTTCCAACAGTGCTCTATTACATTTGAATAATTATCCCGAGTTGATGTGTCGCGCAGCGTAGCGGTAGGTATAGAACCTTATTCCGTTCCAGCCTATTTTTCGCGAACCATCACTCAGCTTATGGGGTTATTAACCTGTGCTCGTCTTGAGATGAGCTTGTTTTTAGTAAATGAGGGTAGGTAGGTATAATGATGGTTTTGTTCTACCAAATGCGGAGTTGAAGTAAGATAGATGTTAAATCTACTGCTAGTCGAGAACTTGACTCTATCTTAAAAACCAGCATCGTCATCATCAGCCTTTATTAGTCCACAGCTGGTCATAGACATGTACGTGTTCTTGAGTGGAGACCGCGACTTGGTAAACATAGTGTAGTACGTCCTCCGGCCAGGTGGGTGGCCATGACGATGTGCAAAAGACTGCTGAAGACAGAGCGCTATGGCGCTCATTAGGAGAGGCCTATGTCCAGCAGTGGACTAATATAGATTGATGATGATAGTTGTTAAAATAGTCGTTTTCGATTATCTGTAGATTTCAAATCTATCTTACTTCCAAACACCCTGTTTTTAGCTTTACGCATCCAGCATCTGCCTGCAGACTTTCGAAGACTGTCCTACACCACAACACTTGACAACAATGGCAGTGTTTATTTCACACATCTAGTCCGTTTTGGTTGGAACCAACCGTTTGAATGGTTCTGGTGGTTCTGTTCTGAGAGCCTGCTGAAGTCTGGAAGACTCTCTAACGCATTCGCTATCTGAAACGTTAGTACTACTATGATTCTAGCTTATACTTAGCTCCAAATTTTCCAGTTCTCAATAAATTGCAAATAAGAGACTCGAAAATTTACAGAATAATCTGTCTCGTCAAAAAATGAGTATAAAAGCATTGAATTGCTACTACTAGCGTATTGTACCTACTACAACTCACTGGTAGAAGACTTTTCGGTTCAAAATTCAGTAAATAGTGTTATTTTGAGAGTCTGATAATTTGAGGTTTAGAACAATCATTCAAAAAAGAACGATTTGCAAATCATACGTGCGCGTATTGCTACATTGGACCTTACAATTTGAATTTACTCGGTTATTTCGATAATTTTAAACGATGATTTTCCTAGAAAGTGTAGTATAAAGCACTATGTATCACTCGGGAGAAAGTGCGATTCCTATCTCGTGACTCGTGTGTTTTGAGGCTGAGTGCGCCTCGTGCCTCAAATGACATGCTCGATAGAAATTGGCCACTATCTCAACTCGGTGAATAAGAACAATCTACTATTACCTCACTCTATCGCAGATAACAAAACACGAAGTACGAGTATTCACCCCACAATCTAATTACAGAAATCAATAGCTACAACCATTCGTCGAAGTCGTACGCCAGTTAGCGGGATGGCAGGTTAGCATGCCAACCTCGAATCAACGGTAATCTATACGAATCAATCAGACTGCGATGATGATGGGAGTGGACCGCCCACCTTTGTGGTTGCAGAGATGTGGATTGAAGAGTGTCTTAATTCATTGCACTAACAACATACATTAGAAAGTAATGGCAAAGGCTAGCTTAACCCTAAAAAGAGTTCTCTTACAGCAAACTTATTGGGAGAGAGAGACAACGTTAAGTGGGTGCGTGTGCATATTTTTAAGAGAAAAAGATGGTTTAATCCTTTACTACGTCGTCGGTCTAATTGCTCTTAAATATCAGTAAACTTAGTCTGGTCTGTGGTCTGGTCGAAGCGGCGCGTCACACGAGAGCTGGTGAGTATCTGGCGCACTTAATGCCAGCGTCCTAGGGGTATCAGTCGGAATCGCTCCCAAGATCAATAGATTAGAATCAGTGTCTACCTGTAGACATAGACATAGACAATCATTTATTTTCTACGAAACAGTACAAAAGAGACAAGAATATTACAAAGTTAACATTTATTACAATCACGCAAAATAATAACGAAAAAGAAAGACTGTACTGTAGATTGTTTGCAACAGCTCTATTCGTCTTATCGGCTTATTAAAAGGTTTGCCGAACGGTAAATATTTTCTTTGACAGAGTATAGTCACTTGCGAAAAACACAAGACAGTATCAGAAAAGTACCCGAAAATAAACACGAATATCATTCGACAATCGTCAATCGACACTCCATCCCTGACAGAGCCAGTTTGAAAGGTATAGAAAATGTGAGTGTAACACATTTTCTACACTTTGTTGTGTTGGCTTGTGTTTTTTGTGCGACTCAAAACGAGCTCTGGGTAAGACCGATTTATAGACAATTTCCTTGAGATTTTGAATGTCAATAACTCGCCATACGACAGAAACCACTGGCAAAACATTTCACCTGTTTTTTTTGCAAACCTTTTCGCCTATGGAAAGCAACCTAAAAATGTGCTAACAATGACAAACTCTGCCATAAAATATGAACACAAAGAGCAAATCTCGATGAAACACAGCGTATATCAAACCCCGCCGTACCTAATTGAGAGATATATTATTGGCACATATTTCAAACGACGACGCGTCAAAGCGAAAAACATAGAGTGGGTTGAGAGAGAATGGGGTAAGTGGCAGTGGATTAGCCTGAGCAAAAATTATATGAGGTGACGTACCTATACAAATACAAAAGCGGACCATGCTTATCTACTAGATTAACCAACATTTTTTATGGATCAATAGATATTTTTATAATTTCATTTGATTTATTTACTTTTATTGCAAATATTTATAACTAGCAGTGCCTCGTGATTTCACCCGCGTAAATCCTGTTCCCGTGGAAATTCCGGAATAAAATGTAACCTATGTCACTTCCTGAAAAGCAAGCTTTACAATGATGAAAGATTTTTTTTATCGGTCCAGTAGTTTCGGAGCCTATTCAATTCAATATTCAATATTTCAATACAAACAAAGAAACAACCTAACTAATATTAGTTTATAGTTTTTATAGTTTTATAGTTTATTTATTTATCATCATAATGTAACATTAGTATCGATACGTCGCGTTCTAATTATAATGTATAATTAGAACATACACCCTGTTTGTTGGGCATATTAATTAATGAGTTTGTCAGAGATTATAGGTATATGTTACATATTTTACATCTATATTTTCTGAGATGCGGCTTCTGAAAAATCAGAACTAACTAAGTGAGAATGACAAGCCATTTTTTTAAATAATGTCTGTAGTTTTAGTGGTTAATCTTTTCACAAACTTTGTAAATTTGTAAGTTTAATTTCAAATACTTGTATATAACAAAGGGTTGAATGGAAACACAGACATTGTAATAATAATTATTGGTGCTGTGTATGGAAACAACCAAATCCGCTTCAGATGTCAAATTTGTAATTTTCGTAGAGTCCAAGTCAAGGGTACCTAATAATGTTCCTTTCAAGAAAGTGTGCCCTACCTTAAGCCACAATTCACTGAGATATTTTACAATAATTTAAATTAGTTGCTGCTCAATTTACTCAACTTCAACAGCCTGTATTGGTCCACTGCACGCTGACTCCCGCTGGTAAGCGCAGCATTGGCGTTTATCTCATGGGGGGATAATGCCCATAATCCCCACGATAAACATGCAGGTTTAAGATCGCTTTTCGGTGGTAGAATTGTTCTGCAAGGGGCGCTGATGCCCGCTCCGACGCTCCTGCTACTACACCCACGGGAAGAATTGGGGTGGTGCAAATTCTTAGCCAGCACCACACAGCTAGCTAGCACCATTCAACTGAGTTGCGCAATTGGACTCCCGAATAAAAAGCCTATACCCCATGCTACACCACGACACTGCCAGTCCATTAGTCCAATCGAGCATCGGAAATGCGGATGATAGGTAAAAATGTGACCTCCATCCGACACATGCTTGTACAGATTGGGAGTCCATTCATTGGTTTGACCAGAAGTTAGAGTCTGTTCAAAAAGAGAAGAGTCGTGGCGTTTTGGTGAACTAAAATTTTAAGTCGTACTGCAATGACAGAGCAGTGTTTGTCAACGCAACTAAAGTAGTCATATTGGCACACGAGTTCCACGGCCGGATGTCGCCCAGTTCCACATCGACAATATAGTATGTAAGAACAGTTAGACTTAGTTATGCAAAGATTGTATTAGTTGATAAGCGATAAAATTGCTAGTGGTTTCTTTTTCACTTCTTCCGCTAGTGGGCAAAAAATTGATGTGAATTAGAGTCAATTGCACCTTATTTCTTATTTTATAGTAGAGTAGAATTACTTTTTATCAAGCTGTTTATATCGTTAAAAATTGACTTGTCTGAGTGTTTATTTTGTAAGTCTAAAGAAATAAATGATTTGACTCTGACTCTAACCCCCGGTTTCTCGAACGCTTATTATTTTGACAAATTGTTGACAATTTGTCAGGCTGTACACGCACTGCTTTTATTACTCGCGTGGTTTTTTTTGCAGAATTCTGTAAAAATATGAATGTTTGGAGCACTATAAAGTTGTAGGTAGCTAAAATAGCAAGGTATTTTATTCGTCGTACGTGTAAGTTACGTTAAGCACGCAGGTTATATTCCGCGAGATTAAAATTCACGCTGTCAGATTCCGCAGTGCGTATATAACAAGCCGTTGACAATCCATTCAATGTGACAAGCGTTCGAGAAACCGGGGGTGACTCTTCTCTTTTTGAACAGACTCTAGTCAGATAAGTAAAAGGTTCACGACGGGTCTTGGGTCACTATGGGTCTTTATCAGGAAATCTGATTTGTGTCTTGTTCTTTCCTCTAAATTAATGAGCGCTCAGGGTGGTCTGGGCGAACCTAATCCATCTTATGGTTGTACAGCATACATAACCTAAATCTGTGTGAGATTCTATTCCGTCCAGCAAACAAGTTAATATCAGTCGATATTGCGACAGCCTCAAAACTGCGATATTTTATGTACGCTTCGATCTTAGAAAAATCTGGAAGGTAAAGGCAAATCCACAGACATTGAGCTCGTAAATCAAACAATTTCAATGAATCTCGGCATTTAAAAAAAATCTGATTGAAAGAGTTTTTTATCAGTTATATTTTAAAAACAAATGTCTTCAAGAGAGTTCTAAATTGGGTTATGGGCCAGTACGAGACATAGAAACAAATGACGGGACGCATTATACAAAAAATACCACCGAAGAGGATCCATGTTCAAGGTTAGTCTCCAAACCGTCAGAAAGTCACCACCTCTGTACCACACCCATAAATCCGTGTTAGTCAAGTGTTTGGGCGGCCGCGGCGTACGTCGGTGCCTGATTTATTGACAACATCAATTCTTATGAAGATGCCTCTAGTAGGGGTGCGTTCGAAGGCACTCTCTGATTTATGCTCTGTGGTTTTTAGAAGGATATTGATTTCGCTTTTCGTACTTAAATCTGGGTTTTCTTTTGGTTTGCTGGATTTTTCGGTGAATAAAAATTTGCTGACAGCACTGTTTACATGAAAATGGTTGTCTCTCACGATCATTTTACGTGATAATGTCCTTTACTTGATCTATTGAAATTCTTACCTCGTAGTTTATTTAATGTTTTTGCCATTCTGTTGTTAGCTAGCATCAACGCTGTCTATTAGACGAAATTAGAACTTTAATCTTCAGTGCTGCGGTCGTCATGACAACATCAATAACAACGTGACACTTCTTTGAATATGCTACCCATGTCCATCGATATTGTAGTGTACTCTATTGTGCCGTTTATTAATACAAGTTACACCTGATTATTGTGATATTTAAATATTGGTTCGCTGGTGTCGTGCAACGTTTATCACCGGCCACGGACACCCGCCAAGTGATCCGTCCAGCCTGCCATGACTTTCATCCACGCCACACCGAAACAACAGATTGCCTTCATGCTCCAGGCATTTACTTATAATGTATATACTTGTGTATACTACAGATATATTAGACGTTATCACGTCATAAATCTCGTATGATGGGGCTGGCAACTTCTGATATAGCTAAAGGATAAGAGATACTTGAAATTGGATAATTATTTTGAAAGAAGAAAATAATTACCTATACTTATTTAGAAACCGGTTTCGAACCTTGGTTTCAAATGTGGCCGACGCAAAATTACCATAGCAAATGAGGATAGGTAACCATTTGAAATTCAGATGAACATTTTCCATCGCGATTTTCTCTGAGTAAATTAGTCACTACGTAGGATTTTTATATTAAAAAATTAGAAGGATTTTCGCCAAATTGGAACTATTGGCGAGAGAACTCAAAAGCGCGCTGCTTAGACAATCTTGAGTGGGCAACATCCACTGTGGGTTGCTATGTTACAAAAGTAGGTAGGCGACCTTATTTTGAAAGTTGGGATATCTATTATAGTCTTCTCTTTGATACATTTCTATAAACTCATACTACTATTACTTCTAGTGAGTTACAAAAAATATCAGCAAATAAATTCCAACTAACTGTGAAAACTTGCTGTGCAAAGATGAAAAAGTTTGGGACGGATCTTTCTCCAACTCGAAAAATATCAACGAACAGTTTTTTCGTCGTTTCTTTCTTTACATACCGAAGCGACAGAAATCAAAAATATTATTTTTATTTCCGTCTCATTATAATATCTTATAATTTAACCTTTTTAAAGTGTACATACATTTATTATACCTATTTATGGAAATAAACAATTTTTAATTAGTACCTGTATGTAGTCGTGCATCTAGTCATTCATTTTATAATTTGTAATCGTTTTGCTAACTAAATCACGGTACTATGTGGGTATCTAAACTTTGATTGCAAACCCGAAATTTCGCATGATCCGAAATCGTTTCACCCAATAGGTACACGCATTAACTGAAATCGCCGATTAACTAAACATCAACTATAACAACAGAGATCGCGTGTGGTGAAGTTAACCCATTAGGCATTAACTAACGGGTATAGATAATTGCTTCATGGGTAGGCAAGGGTTAAAAGCTGATAATGTATCGGTCGCGCCCTTATTAGGGAAATTGGTTTCTTTGTGTTGGTATTATTGTATTTGACTATTAAGGGAGTAATATGAAGGTTCGGTTTGATGAATATAATTTTTTGATTAAGTTAATTGGATAAATGATAGTAACTTTAGTCTTGCGATGTAGGTGTTAGTGTGTGTTGGGTTGGGTTTCATTTTTATCGCGCCTTTTAAAAATAGCACAGCAATCTCATTTTGATTTGAAATCCAATTAGAAATGTTTTGAATCTTTTTAACGAATTCTTGACTAAGCTAGCTTTCCGAATGTCCTATTATTATTTAAATGTTAATTTTTTTTCTTGTCACGCTATTTTTTTCTAATTGCAACAATTTTACTATTATCTAAATAAGTACCTACCTAAGTCGAAAAAAATTTGCTTTTATAAAAGAAGGAGAAAAATTACTCATTTTCCTAATAGTTGCGCTGTAGTAAAAAATACCTTTATGCAATAGAAATTAAAAAATATAATTTTTAACACTTCATAATCTTACGTCAAAATATATTGTCACCAAGACAATTTTCACACGCAACAGCGAACCTTACATTATTTATCTTGTCGGTAAAGTCAGGTAATGTTAACCCTCCACTGTCCATAGCTATCAGTGTCCATTGAAGCACGCACACGTGAATAATACAGTCGTGACAGGACCGGGTCGCCCCGCGGGTTACATATTTTAACGCCATTTGACCAACTACCTATGATATGTGGAGGTTAGAAAAGGTGATGTGGTATTTCATATTGAAAAAAGCTACTACACCTACCAATTTTAAGCACCACAAGGTCCACAAGAAAAACACAATTGTCTTGGCTTCTGAATAAACCATTTGGTATCTTGTTGGAAAGATATATAGAGGACGCAAAAGGAATGCTGAGGAGATGAAAAAGAAGAACATGGCTAGAAAATGCTCAGAATAGACAAGACTGGAGAAACTGAGAGGAGGCTTATACTTGAAAGGGATCTAATCTAACTAATTAGTGTTCAAGTTATAAGTCAAATAATATCATTTATTGATAAAAAAATTAGCTATGGAAATAAAAGAGAGAGAGAGATATATAAATATATGTATATAATATTGGAGAAAATAACTTATTTATCAAACTTCCTATGATCTCAATTTATTTTTGAAAAAGCGAAAGCTCTACTTAACACGTTAAAGTTGAGTTTCGTCAAAAACCAAAACATCACCTCTAAGCTTTTGGATGTTTGACAGAAGCTTTTTTTTTCATTGGCATTACGACACGTCTTACGTGCAAGTCATTTTAATTTAAATAAAATGCCACATCCATCCAAAGGACCAAAATATAAAGCTCCACGTTCGTGACCCAATAGTGGACACTTTAGGGGCCTTTAATAAATATTTATCCCCTCATATTGTCGGCACGATAATAACCTGCTCCTAATTTACTTTAATTACATTATTTATACGTTTGCTTAGGATCCACGAAGCTCCAAAAATTGTTTAATTTTCTAGTTCGTAGTTTTGACGAAATTATTAACTTTGTTGACCTGTAATAATTACAGGAAGCTCATAACATTTGCCTGCGGAGAGGAAGTTAGAGATGGAATTTTAAATACCAACTAAAAGCCTATGGATGTACGTGAAAATGCACAGGGCAGGAAAAACTTGCCACTACTAACGAAAGGCCAGGACACTTCGAGTCGCTGAGACATATTGTATATAGGTGTATAATTTGTTTATAGGTATGCAATTTTTTTTTGTAATTTTGAATATTTCTGTGTTTTAGTTAATTCTGTGGATCACGTTCGCTTTACCAAGCCAAACAAAAATATTAGAAAAATGTTTAATGTTTTTTGTCTCATAACGAAGAGGTTAATACTTTTCGATGTGGGGAGGGTACTTATTTTAGTTGGTTTCATTGGCTTGCAAAAAGACAAAGCGCATTCTGACATTGTAAGTTATCGATAGTTTTGCTGGATCACGAGAGTGATATCTAACTGGTATACTATTATATCATCTTCATAGAATTAAATAAATTCATCATTCAATTACTTGTAGCTAATAAGTAATTGCTGTATAAGTTTCTACTTTTTGACATAACCTGTCATTGTCTCCCATAAGTATGAAGATACGTTACGTTTCTAAATTTATTAATTTATACCTTGATGATTTTGAGTTGAGCAATGTTATTAAACAAAATAAATTCGATAACGAATGGTCCTTTTGCTCAGTTTGCTCAGCCGAGTTGCACAAAAGGTAACTCGCGAACTAAAACGACTGGGTGTCTTCCTGCAAAATTAATCGAGTATGATTTTGTCGATTTTTTGCAAGAAAAGAGTCTATCTATATTTCTGATATCAAGCAACGTACTCGTACCACAGAAGGCACGGCTAAATAAAAGCCAAACATGGTATAATGACACCGTAATTGCTCAACGGGCTGCGGGCTACCCCACGGCAGGTGCGTCAATAAAATGAACGATTGGTCCGATCGGTCACGATCGTGATTTAATCGGCGACCGGCTCCAGTAGGCGTTTGAGGGTTAAATGAGTTTAAATGGTCGTGTGGAGTTTTGACTTTATTTCGATAAAAACGTGTTGATTTACTCATTTTAATTACTTAGGTTAAAATCGTACTACCAAAATCATTCAATATTGTGTGTATTGTATACCTACAGGTGATATGAATTCTAAAATACTAAACCAAATTAATGTTAGATCAAGTTTTTGGTGATTATAGTTTACCTACACTGTGGGTAATTTTCTAAGTAATCATTATAATAACAGTAAAAAATATATTTAGGATATTATTTGATATATTAGAAATTACCCTTAGTGTAAACTATCGTAACTAACAATTATTTGATTTCTTAGGTAGGTATATTCTAAATTGAATTTTCTAAGTAAATGAGTAAATGAGAGTGAGCGAAGGGCACTCTCAACTAGGGCAAATATGGTAGCACAGCGATTTCGCTGTTGTTCAGTTCCTGTTAAAATAACATTATTTAAAGCATTTTGCACATAACTTTATACATGTAGTCTGTGGACTAACTACACCAAAAGGTCTATGAGTGCCCTTCGTGTACAATTCAATAACTCCTTCCGGGCGTTGTTGCGGCTGCCGCGCTGGTGCAGTGCGTCGGGCATGTTTGCTGACGCGGGCGTGGACAGCTTTCCAGCTGTGCTAAGAGCCCGCTGCGCCGCCTCGCTGTGTCGCCTGCGCGCCAGCCGCAACAGCCTCCTCGCAGCAGTAGCTGAGGACATGAACGGCCGATTCCTGCGGCATTGGGTAGGGGTGCATTCAGTGCTTGCAACCTACACCTGGCACTGAGTGCACACCTGCAGCTGTAAGCAATGTTGTGTTAATGTTATTTTCTTTTCTAAAGGTGTAATTTATTGTAAAATGGACCGATATGGACCATTCCGGTCTGAAATAAATGATTTTTTTTTTTTTTATTATTTTTTATTTTATTATTATTAGGTCTGGCGATAAATATCACTAAGGATAGAGAATTATCGATCAGACGTAACTTTCGACATCTTTATGAAAGTTGCTAAGTTGTTCTCGCAATAATGATACATAGAGGTACTTAGAACGAAAAACAATAGGAAACTTTTAGCTATAAATAATGGAAGAGAGATTTCGGGGTATATTGTAGCCCCTACCGTGGGCTACACTTAGATAGATCGCGATTAATAATACTTACTAAATGTTTTTGAATTTAGATCTTTGTATTTTTGTTATTCTTCAAAAGCTCGAAATTCGAAACGCCAAACCTAATATTCACTTCACGCTCACCACACTGATAATAAATGCGAAAGTTTGGATGAATGTAATGTTTGTTACATCTTCATGCCAAACCTTCAGAGCGGATTGTACTGAAATTTTGCATACAGCTTAGCCTTGAATAAAACCTGAGCAAATTTATCCCAAATATTGACGGATTTACTTATGGCAAATCACTATAAAATAACCTTTTAAGGCGCATACCCGAACCAATCTGACAGCAATTCCTATTTTATCATATTTTTACGTTACGTCATATTTTTACGTTAAGATACCACAAACTGAACGTAGGATTTTTAAAAATTCCTGCGTTCAACGTAATAATAAGATATAATAGTTGGGGGCGCCACTTTCGCTGGTGTATGGGCCTTAATGCTTTTATGAAAATAGCGCATGCGAAGCCGGGGCAGAAACTAATTAAAAATATGAATCCTACTAATACTAAAAACACGAAAGTTTGTAAACATGTATGTTTGTTGCTCTTCCACGCAAAAACTACTGATCGGGCTGAAATTATAGATAAAGGTAGTTCTAGGCCTGGAATAACACATTAGCTACTTTTTATCCATAAATCATTTCCCGTGTGATAGGCCTGCGAAGCCGCAGGGCGCAGCTAGTACTTACTGTATAAAATAATAGGAATACAAAATATGCTATTAAAATAATATAAGAGGAAACCTTCAGGTCTGGTCAACCTTTTATTAAATAAATAAATAAACTTAACTGTCATTAAAAGCTTATAAATGTATAATATAACACAAAAATCACCAAGTGGTATTGACGAGAAACCTCCGAATACAAACTATACACCCCAAAATAATATTTACCATGTTGAATGTAAGATTACATAAATAAAGGTTTATAAACTATACCTAGCTCTTAAAAAAAATCTAAAATATTATAGAAATAAAATGATCAACTGACCACTTTTTTATTACCAAGTGGTCAATTTAGGTAACCATCGTTATGATACGTTACTCGAAGACAACTCGAATTGTTCCATGGTAGTGGTTAAATTAAGACAGTTCGACTGGACCTCATGCTAGGCTTTCGATAATGATGTAAGTTTATATGTGGATTTATTTTCTTTTAGACTGGAGGTAAACAGAAAAACTTCTGTTGAAATCCCCGAAATCATTTCCAAATTGAGGAAAAAAATCTGGGAACAAAGAAAATAAAGATGGTAAAAATAAAAGCAAAAAGAATTTCGACCTTGCCAGGATTCGAACCTGGAATCTTCTGATCCGTAGTCAGACGCGTTATCCGTTGCGCCACAAGGCCGGTTGAGAAGTCAGTCGAAATTAGCGAACGCCTTCGCTGTTATCGGCCACTAACCTTGGGCGGCACGCACTTGTAGTGACGTCATGGCTACCTCCTACTCTTATTTTTAGAATGATCATGGTCACAGATTAAATTATAGGCATCACATTTTATTATCTAAGTGACACAGTAAGAAATATTGACCTTCTATTTTACCCGACACGTGTTAAATGAGGGTTATGTTTTTTATTGAAGTCACACAGATTGAGTTCCGGGTGTTCTGGGTATTTTCTATCTATACCTACTAATAATATAATGTATAATATTAGGCTCCGAAACTTCTAGATCGATATAATAACATATTGCAACAGCATTAAAAAGCTTGCTTTTCAGGGAGTGACATATTTTATATATCCCGGAATTCTTACGGGAACGGGAATTACGCGGGTAAAACCGCGCTGTTAGATTATACTAAAAATATCTATTTATGTAATTAATGTATTGTATTATAGTGTAAGTTTATCTTATCAGTCATTTAGTACCCAAATTAGAGCTTGTGTTATGGGCCATTATAAAATTAAAAACACAAGCTCTGCTTAGATTGGGGCTAGATGATGTGGTGTTTATTGTCCAACTTTATTTATCTAATAACAAACCAATATCCGTGCCACGTTTTCTGCACCAACGTTTCTAATAATAATAAGAATAACCTTGGATTTGGACAATGCACCTCTCTCGCTACTGTTGAATAAATTAATCGTTCAAAAGCGCCTGTTTTTGCTGTCGGTACCTAAGCACAAGTAACCATTCATCCGGTAGCGTTGGCAGATGACGAATGACTGTTTGGAAGTTGAATCGTTAAGAGTTTTTCTGATTCCAATAATAGGTTAAAGTTGATACGGGTGGTTAGGTTGAGTATTTTTAGTACTACGCAAAGTTTCATCGCGAACCGTTTAGTTATTAGAAAAATGTATCCACGTTTTTTTATTCATCTACTAACCTATTTTTACTATACCTATAATACTAGTGGAGATAAAGTGTGACACTGATAAGATAACACTGATAACGATCCTACAAATGTATTTTTAACCGACTTCAAAAAAGGAGGAGATTCTCAATTCAACTACAGTCGACTCTCGTTAATTCGAAACTCGAGGGACTTTTAAAATACTACGAATTATCAAGTGTTTGAAATATCAAATGGTCAGTTTTCTTTTCACCTTCCTCTACTTTTTCGATTAACTTTCTGTTCAGCAATCGTCAAACATTTAAACTTTCTAGCGCCCATACCCAACTAACATAAACTTTTAATCTGTATACCAACGAAAGAGTAACAGTAACTGAAACATAACTTAACAAAAACAAATCTTTCCGCCTTTTTCTCTCTGCAACTTTGAATTGTCGAGTGGTGAACGCCTATGAGTTCGAATTAACGCGTCGTTTTGTTACATAGCAATGATTTTTTCGTTCGAATTACCAAGTGCATAAAAATGTATTGATTTAGTTCGAAATATAAAGAGATTTTGTAGGGAACTCGTGATAACTTTGAATTACAGAGAGGTTCTAATTATCGCAGGTTTGAAATAACGAGAGTCGACTGTATTTTGTTTTGTATGTTTGTTGACCCAGAACTTTGACTGGGTCACTCATCCGAATTTGATGTTTTTTTTAAAGCAACACGTGTGTTTTCATTTCAATTTAGTCCAGTTCTGATCTGACAATACCTACTTCAATTATATCGTTTCCTCATGGATTAGAAAACCATATGATTGAAGTCTGTTTATAGTTTTTTAAAACAAAATCAATTATTAATCTGTAGCTTAGTTAGTTTAGGTCTAAACATTTTTTTGTCAAATTAGTCATTTTTCGTTCGTTTTTTTGTTGAAAAGTTTTTTTTCAAATGTCATGATTTGTTCCGTTTTTTGAATAAGAAGATGCTGTGTAAATTATTTATTTATTTGGTAAATTTTAATTATTTGGTACAATACAAAATATCGTATCGTATCGATCGTATGTATAGATTTAAAAAGTCCCCTATAAACTCATCATTCGACATCCATTATCACTCGACATTAATCTCGCATACGAAATATTTCCATCTAAAAAAAACTTCCTCAATTCTCTTGATGAGGCTATTTTTCTCGACTGATATTAAGTCATGTTTAAGGCGGCTGTCGTTATCCTTAATAGTAATAGATATTTTATTTTGTCGCGTTTCTTTGGGGTGTTTACACAATACTCGCGGGGGCCTATTCCGGAGTCGCTCGAGAGGGCTTCACATTTGTTTTTTGCACGACGATATTACCAATATTTTCTGGTAATCTCGAATGTGACCGTGTTGTAATTATAACTAACTAGCAGCGCCTCGCGGTTTCACCCGCGTAGTTACCATGCCCGTGGGAATTTCGGGATTAAATATATGCTATGTCACTCCCAGAAAAGTAAACTTTCTAACGGTGAAAGATTTTTTTAAATCGGTCTAGTAGTTTCGGAGCCTATTTAATACAAACAAACAAACCATTGATTTATTAAAAACGAAGATGAGGCACTGGTTGCTCGAAAGTGGCAACCTCAAATTGTGTAAAATTGTGTTCTCCCACATCAGTCACCGTCTGACCGGCGGCACGGGCGGTCGTGATTCGCGTGAAAGATTGTTGTCTCAGTCTCACTTCGGTCCTAGATACGTCTTTCCGTCTTTGTTCTTCTTTGTATTGCACAGGACTGGAAATATAACTGTGAGCGTATGTGTTTGCGTGTAGTTGTAACACATGCCAATTTTTGGGTAAGCGCTGGGAGAACGTAACCTATCTTCCCTTTTTAAATCAATAAAACAAACAATCAAATCTTTCCTCATTATAATATTAGTATAGACGAATTATATATTTTTAGGAATTTCTGTTAAATCGTAATTTTTTCAGTAGAAAATACATAGGCTGTTCAAAATACGCATAGACAACGAGAAATAAAACATTGATTATGGAATAAACAGTGGAAACAAAACCAGTCTAGGTTATAAAAAAAATAAGTAGGTACCTACTACCAAGTAGGAATACATAATTATCATCTCTAAACTTTAGTACCTAGTAACTATACATGCTATGCATTTATCGAAATTATTTATCATTTATTCTTATCGTCGAACTCTAAGTCGAACTTTCAAAATACTCCCCCTGATACATTCGTTCGTTAATAGGTTTTTCCTTCATAAGGCGAATATTTACCAATTTATTATGTCTGATATTAAAAGGGAGAATGCATTAAAGACATTTTCGGATATTTTGAGGCTTGTCACGGTGTGTTAAATTTAATGGTTGAGTTTTTTTTATTTAAATTCGGACAGAGAGCTCTTAGGGCTGTCAGCTGTGACAGAGAGCAATTTGTGATGTTTTGTTGTATATGAAAACAGATAATTTGTACTTATAATACTTTTGAATTTGACCTTTTCTAAGTGTTCATTTATTGGTATAAAGAATTTTTGATTTAGATTTTGACAGCTACACTAAAACCCAAAAATTTATCGATGGCCGAATCCTGTTCAAAAAATGTTGTCTACATTTCCCATACAACTGACTCCACGAAGTTTAAGTAGAATATCAGTTAAATAGGTACCATAACAACTATTATAAACAATTTTTGATTTTAATTTTAACTGGTACACTTACAACAAAACCATTCTCGACGGCAAACCCCTTTCAAAAAAATCCACCTCTATTTACCACACAAATTACTCTACGAAATACTTAGTTACAGTAGAATAGTACTATTGGTATGATGCCTATCAAAAAGCTACTTATTTATTTATTTAAATTAATATTCATATCCTTAGAAGCACAATCTTAAAAATGGATACTAGAAATCTTGGAAGCTGATTCACAAAACTGCAAATAATCGGTAAAATAAGTACGGTGCCATCCAGTTATTCCCCCACGACATATACGTCGCTCCAATACAGCCGGTAATCTTGTCACATTCGTACTGTATCTATCATTGGATCATTCGCCGATATCTCATGTCGCTGTCGACTGAAGGGGATTTCCGAAGAATTTTCGTTACGGTTTTGGAGAGAGATAATGCTTTTTGGCACACTTAAATCAAATAGAAACGATTAACAACAAAACCACTTAAAAAAGTGGCAATGGTCAATCTTATCGCTCAAGATCGATCTGTATCAGACAACTTAGATTGGGGAAACATTGGAAGGGCTAGTTCCTACCTCTCAAAAAAGTGTAAAATATTTGGGCATGACTCTTGACGCGAAACTAGACTGGAAAGAAAAAGAACGAGTTAGAACTAAGATACAAAATAATGTACTGGTTGCTTGGAAGAAACTCCCCTGTAACAGTACGCAACAAAATCTTATTATACAAACAAGTCCTTATGCCAGTATGGACCTATGGTATACAGCTCTGGGGCTGTACCAGAAAGAGCACTATACAAATCATTCAGCGATTCTAGAATAAAGTACTGAGGAATAGTGAACGCACATATATCAGAAATGACACCGGGACCTCAACATCGAGTTTGTCGCTGAAGCTATCCAAAAATACGCAGAAACTCATCAACTAAGGTTTCACCGTCAAGTTAACGTCGATGCCATCCAGCCCAATGACAATACAGACCTAATAAGAGTGCTCAAAATAAAAAAAACCTTTTGAGTTAGTGTAGAAGTATAAATTAATAGATATACGAGTAAGTGAAATGTAGTGGAAACTAACTATGCATTAAATTAATACATAATTATCAGTGAAATGTAGTGGAAACTAACTAAAGAATACAGGAACAACGTGTTTTTCTGCATATAAATTTTAGATAGAGACAATAAGAAAAGGTGGTAGTGAACACATTCTTAGTTGAAGCTATGCTAGCAATTTAAGTTAAATTTAAATTACTAATGAGCCCACGTTGTGTCTAGATTGTCATTATAATAGGGCTCATTCTTAAGAAGTAACTAATTAATGTGCATTGTATATACATATGTATAAAAAAGGAGGTTTAACACCTATCTCAGCCAATCTCGAGTTACTACTTTACTACTCGTGTACCTAATTTACTTTTTTAGTGTTTTGAAGTATTGCTCTGATATAGATATAGGCGATGATGGTTAAACTATTCAATAATCGGGTGGATAATCCGTTAATCAATATAAATTAAAAAAACAAAGGCTCACAAAAGGCTTTGGTCCAGAATTCTGCTCTAACCAACCAGCCAAACTTTGGCATTTGACCTGTGATGAATGCAACTAAACACAAATAAATGGAGGTGTGTTTCACAAAAGTGAAAAAAAAACAGTTTAAAAGTTATTGATTTGGAAACAGGAGTCTTGAAGATATAAATTAGTAGTTGTGGCTAGATTGTAATCATACTAGGGCTCATTCTTAAGAAGTAGGTAACTAATTAATGTGCACTGTATGTATAATATGTATAAAAAAGGAGGGTTAACACGTGGTTAACACCTATCTCAGCCAACCTCGTGTTGACCGGCGCGGGTCCCTAGTGTTCTTTTTTAGTGTGTGTTTTGAAGTATTGCTCTGATATAGATATAGGCGATGATGGTTAAACTATTCAATAATCGGGTGGCTATTCCTATAACCAATATAAACTTAAAGAAAAAAGGCTCACAAATGACTTTGGTCCAGAATTCTACTCCAACCAACCAGCCAAACTTTGGCATTTGACCTGTGATGAATAAAACTAAACACTAATGGAGGTTCAAAAAAAGTAAAACAAAATTAATTATTTTACTTTTGTCACACACCTCGTGTCACAGAAGTATAAAATTATTAATTTTGTTTTAAAAAACTACTAACCGACTTAAATTTTTATAGTATTTTCATGGATTCTCATGGAACCATTGTCGGTTGTCGTTATTTTGAAGTCGGTTAAAAACAGCTTAAAAGTTATTGATTTGGAAACAAGAGTCTTGGAGATATAAATTTGTATAATAATATGTATGCCGTGAGAAGTCCATAAAATTGAAGTCAGTTTATAGTTTTTTTAAACAAACCCAATAATCTGAAGACGATTCTGCAAAAATAACAGCTACCACTGTCTCCGTAAAGCGATGAGAGCAGACGTCTGCTCCTATTCGTATAGGTACATACTTTAATATCTGAACAAATTGCTACCCCCGTCTTAAATCGAAGTGAACATCAACGAAACCACTTCTCAACCGATCAAAACCACCAAATTACGACATAAAAATTCACAAACCATAAGGCACAGGAATTGGGAAGAAAGAACCCTTCAATAAAATTGAGATATCAATAAAGTTGGGGGAACATAAATTTTAATATGCAACATTTAATAATAACTTTCGAGGCGTTTTCGAATGGGGTTTGCAAATTGGGGAATCGATTATATTGGTGCTTCTTAGCAGGGTATGTTTTCTGAAAAATAAAACACGGAAAAGTAGTTATAAATAAGTTCTTTATCCCTGTGGCATTTTTTGCAGGGGACTGTAAGTGTAAGTTGTTGCATTTTCGAGTCATAAATACTATCGGAGAACTCACTCTCCTCTCCGTACTTCTTTTATTAGTTTCGTGCTCTTCTCGTATCGAATACTTACTTGAATTAGTACGACCAGCTACTTTGTCGATATTGGCGTCTATTCAGATGTCGCCAAAATTAAACTATACTTATTTGATAATACTAAAACTGTCGCCGTCCTTGTCATAACGATCAAAATAATAAGGATGGTATGGATGTATCACTAATTAGTCCTGTCAAATGAATAGACACCATTGTCAACCTATCGGTATACAGCGTGTCCCTGAATAAAGTGTAACCTCAAAAAGGACGCAATTTGACATGATTATGGCTTTTATTTTATTAAAATACACCCACTACTTTGGAAGAAATCATTATTTTAGTAGTAGAAGTCATTAGTGAGTAATAAAATTATTATATCATCAATAAAGTAAATAATTTATTTTCTATTTCTTTGTTGATGATTTGATCTATGGTTCATCCATTTTGAATGAAGCATGTTAGCAAACAAAATACGACACAAATAACAAAATCTCACTTGCTTGGTGTCGAGTTCCAGATACATATAATTGTAAGCAATTTTTATTGAAGGGAGGATCTTAAAGCGACAAGTAATGCAAATTACATAAAAAAGGACGCGCCAACAAAGTGAATTTTTGGTTAAGTATGGGCGGTTTGTTTACGTTTATGCTTCATTCAAAATGGACACGGTATAGTTTCACCCCCATTCAGCTGTATATTTGGGCCAGTTACAACCAAAGTCATTATAATATGAGTAACCGCGAGACGCCTCACGCTCACGAGGTAGACCAAGAAGATGGTGCGACGATCTGGTACAGATGGCCACAGCGACATGGACCCGGATCTGGCGAAAGATCGCGACGAGGCCTACACCCAATCATGGGTGTCCAATTAAATAGATAATAATAAAATGTACTAGAAATTTAGTCAGAAAATAAAATGTGTAACTACTGAGTATAATAGAGAAGTTAAGTTATTGCTAAAATTTAAGAAATTGGAAATAAGGGCCACATTTATCTATTTAGTGTCTTCTAGGCCGTCGTGATATATCGTCTCTTTTTAACCGACTTCAATAAAAGGAACCTCATGTTCTCAATTCGACGTTTTTTTTTATGTTTTTTACCTCAGAACTTTTCACTGAGTGGTCTATTTTTATAATTCTTTTTTTGAAAGCTGGTGCGTCCCTTGTGGTTCCATTTTAATTTGGTCCAATTCTGACAATGGGATCCATGGAAAAAACTATTTAATTGTAGTCGGATTATAGTTTTCTAAAACAAAATTAATTATTAACAAGTGAGATGAGTGAAAGAGACCTAAGTAAAAAGAAAAATCTTGCAAGTAGGTTTTTCTACGGCCAAAACATTGTCAAAGTCAAAGTCAAAGTCAAATCGTTTATTTCTTTAGACTTACGAAATAACTACTTAGACAAGTCAAATTTTTACTATTTAAATATATATATAGCTTGATAAATAGTTATTACTATCAAACAAGAAATAAGGTGCAATTGACTCTGATTCACTTCAATTTTTTGTCCACTAGCGGAAGAAGTGAAAAAGAAACCACTAGCAAGTTTATCGCTTATCAACTTTATTACGCTTATTGCCAATACTTAGAATTTTTTTTCTCCGGCCAGGCGGCCATAACTTCCTTTATCTGAGTATCCTTTTTATGCCGGTCAAATTTTACTTTAACGGTCATCACCACGTCTGTCCTTTTTGCATTATCTATGTATTTATTGAACTGTGTCAACTTGCATTGAAGCAATTTGCTTGTTTTAAATTTTCTCTCAACATTTCTTTGGGAATAAATTCTCTGCTATTGAAACTTTCACTCCTTCATTGACAAACAAGCGAACATTCAGGCCCTTATCAATTCCTTTCGTGAGTGGATTTTTATTGCTGCCAATTTCCTCGCCAAATCAAAACACGAAAACAACATCTTATCGACGGTTTTAGATGCATATCGGGTAAAAAACGAGCACAACTTGGAATTGCCACAATTTCACTTCCAAGGGAGGAATACTTATGGTGCCATAAAAAATACAGTTAAATGTCTTGGGGTATGTTTATTTGATATTTTTGTATGAGAATAGTGTGTGAAAGGATGCAAAACAATGACTATAAATATGTAATATGACAGACTATCTTAATAATATTATAAATTGCAAAAGTTTGTAATCGTGTATGTAAGCATGTATGTTTGTTGCTCTTTCACGCAAAAACTACTGAACGGATCGGGCTGGAATTTGTAGAGTAGTTCTAGGCCTGGAATACCTAACACTTAGGCTAATTTTTATCCCATAAATCAGTTCCCGTGCGATAGGCATGAGAAGTCGCAGGGCGCAGCTAGTTACATATGTATATATTGATAAGTGCGAAAGTTTGGATGAATTCATAGATTTTGACAGCCGTGTGGTGGCTTTCCTTCCCAAGATATGTTGAGTGAGGACTGTGTCTACTTGCATAGAAGCGGTTTGCTTGACACAGACACAGTTCAATAAATACTGCAATATAAATAAATAATGCAAAAAGCCGTGTGGTGCCGGCGGCATAGAATTTGCACCACCCCAATTCTTCCCGTGGGTGTCGTAAGAGGCGACTAAAAGCGTTTATCAGGGGGAGGCCTTTTTTTTTTTTTTTTTTTTATTATCCTGAGGGAAATGCGCACGCATATCGCACTGCCACGGGGAGATAGTGCGATTATGTGGGACTCCAACACCACTATAACCCTCAGGGTGCTTCCGCCTCTGCCGCTTGTGGTGGGAACATGGGAACGGTTTCTCTTCCACGAACCCACCGCGGCTGCCCGATATCAGGCCCCTCAATGGGGGGTGTGGAGCACCCCCCTTTGCGACGCGCCAGAAACACATGACGCGCCACGAACACCTCGGAGACCTTACCTGCCAATTGGGCGCCGGACAACCCCGTGTCCGAACGCTCAAGGTCTCCCAGTGCGACGGGTCAGTCGAGTGGCCCCGTCGCCTGCCACACGGTCGCAGAGGATAGGGAGAGCGGCCTACGCCATACCGACACTCCTCTTCCCCTGCGACCCCACCGCGTCCGCCATCAAACGGTGGCGACCCCGCCAAGGCCGCGGAAGGCAGGGAGAGCGGCGTACTGCAATACCGGCACTCCTCTCCCGCCGCGGCCTCCACCTATCTGCGGCCATGTTGCCCATACAGCATGGCCGCCCGCCTCAGTTGCGGTGCCTCCCACACGACGCCGCAACCTACTACCGCTCCAACTGGGCTTAGAGCGCAAAACCCAGAGGAGCGGTCCGTCCCGGGGCCGGCCATGTCGCCATCCGCGTAGGCACGGCCCCATGGGTTCCTCTTAGCTTCATCGCGGCTGACGAAGCCGCGATTACTAAGCCCCCCCCGCCCCGGCAAGGCCGGAACCCTTCGGGGGGGATCAGGGGGAGGCCTGCGTCCAGCAGTGGACCGATACAGGCTGTGGATGGAATGCAAAAAGGATAGACGTGGTGATGACCGTGCAAGTAAAATTTGAGCCTAAGAAGGACATTCAGATAAACTGAAGTTATGGCCGCTGGCCGGAGAAAAATTAAGTCCAAGTATTGGCCACGTTTGGGCCGTAGAAAAACAATCACCTGCTTGCAAGGTTTTTCTTATTTACTTATATCTGTTTTGTTCACAATATCACTTGCTGATAATTGATTTGTTTTAAAAACTATAAACCGACTTCGATTATATAGTTTTTTCATGGATCCCATTGTCAGAACTGGATCAAATTGAACAAGAATGGAACTACACTGGAAGTACCAGTTTTCAAATAAAAAAATAATCATGAAAATCGAACCACCCAGCATTGATTTATTAAAAAGGGAAGATAGGTTACGTTCTCCCAGCGCTTACTCAAAAACTGGCATGTGTTACAACTACACGCAGCACATAATGCTCACAGTTATATTTCCAGTCCTGTCCTGTGCAATACAAAGAAGAACAAAGACGGAAAGACGTATCTAAGACCGAAGTGAGACCGAGACAACAATATTTCACGCGAATCACGACCGCCCGTGCCGCCGCGCCCCGGTCCGACGGTGACTGATGTGGGATCACACAATTTTACACAATATGAGGTTGCCATTTTCGAGAAACTAGTACCTCATCTTCCCTTTTTAATTAATCAATGCCACCCAGTGAAAAGTTTTGAGTTAGGCCACGTTTGGGCCGTAGAAAAACTATAGCTTGCTGGCAAGGTTTTTCTTACTCACCTATATCTCTTTTGAACCACCTGAACTCTTCCCATGGATGTCGTAAAAAGCGATTATGGGATATCCGGAGTTCGATCCCCACGCGTATGACCAGCGTGGGATTATGGGCATTACCCTCATGAGATAACAACCAATAAGGTGCCATTTTTATTGCTGATGTATTAGCGTTTGGCTACCAACTCACTTTAAGAAAGCGAAGATGTAGCCTAAGATGGAGCACGCTTTTCCAGAAGTAACTTATTTACCCTAGATTTGAAGACTCCAAGATTGTACTCTAGTGGGAAGACAGATGCAGGAAGGTCATTCCACTCTTTGGCTGTGGATATTATGAAAGTAGAGCAGAACTTTTTGATTCGACACTGTGGTATGTCGACCAGGAATGGGTGGTATGAAATTGTGCGTCTGTTGGTCCTATGATAGAAGCTACCAGGGGAGCCTGCGTCCAGCAGTGGATCAATTTAGGCTGTTGATGTGATGTGATTGATAATTGATAGCGGATATAGATAGGCGGGGTAGGTAGATAAATTAGTCAGCCAATCTATCACACTTGCTACTAAATCAGACCGTCCTAATTGGCAAATAGTTAGGTCTCAATTACAGATAAATGAAATTCGCATCCATCACCGATAGCATTAGCGTTACCCGATGAATTAGGCATTTGCTGGATACGTCAGCGGGAGTCATGAGTCATGACTCATGCTGCGTTTTGGGTGTGTGGTTGGAGTCTCAGCATTTATACGCAACATCTTATTTATTTATGTAAGTATGTGGAAAACATACAGCTTTTAATAAGCTTGAATGTGTAAAAACAGTTAATGGTACAATTTATGATTAACAGTTTTGACTTACAGAACGAAAAATATGCTAAACTAAATTTGTATCATTTATAAATAGTAGATTGTACACTGAGCTGAGAAAGTGGCCAATTCCTATCGAGTGTGACATTTAGGGCACGAGGCGCAGCCGGGCCTTACGCCGTATACAGAAAGAAAGTTGGAAACTTATAAGCGCTTACCGGCGCTTGACAGCGCTGGTCCGTTCTACACAAAGGAAGCTGGTTGTCGCAGTTGTTTATTAATTTTAGATGGCAGTACCCAGCCTTGACCAGCGCGTGTTGAAGCTTGTCGGCACTTGTCGACACCATTCTTTTTTTTTTTTTTTTTTTTTCTGTAAACGGACTAAAAACACAAAGGAAGCACATTTTTCCCGAGTGATACATAGTGCTTTATACTATACCGTCGAGGAAAATCATCGATTGAAATCTTCAAAATCACCGAGTAAATGTAATTTTATTTAATGTTGTAATAACTTTGCGCACGTATGATTTGAAAATGGTTCTTTTTTAAAATTATTGTTACGAGTACGGAAAAGGCTGATATTATAAGGCGAGTTTTAATTAAAAACTTTTTTACATCTGACCTATTATGAACATAACCAGCTGCCGGCTGATATGAGGAAAAAAAAAACACGCGTTAGAAATAGATTTTCATACATTTTTCTCTCCCGCTATAACGAAAATTCCATAGTTTTTAGAGATGGTTTGGCACCTTCTTTTAAATATATAGAGATACCTGTGTTAGAGGGTTCCGCTCTTCCGTAATATAGGTATATAATTTTGTGTAAGGTGCAAAATTTTCACACATTTGATTGTTATTATAAGTTGTAAAAATTATCAAGTGCTTATTTTGTAAGTCTAAAGAAATAAAAGATAGTGGTAGCGGTGGTGACCGGTTGAAGTTATTTCAGAGAGTCGCTCTCTGAAACAACTTCAACCGGTCACCACCGCTACCACTACGTCCACACCTCACTTTGACGCGAGTGACGCGTAATGAAGTTTGCGGTGACTGTCATGACAGCGTCCGTCATGACGGGGCACTGGAGAACTAATTTTATCTGGTTTACTAGGCACTGTAGAATGATTTACTTACTTACTTAATTTTGTACAAAACCTCCACTTTTAATTATTTTGAAAATTGAATTCAAGTAGGTAGGTTTGTATTATTTATGCTAAGGCGATCGTGTAAAAGCTGTGTAGTGCTGGCTTAGAATTTGCACCACTCCATCTATTCCAATAGGTGTCGTAAGAGGCGACTAAGGGATATTCACCGGGGGCGGGCAGCAGCGCCCCATGCAGAAAGATTCTACCACCAAACTGCGATCCCCAACCCGTATGCCCAGCTTGGGAATTATGGGCAATTTTACCCATTAGCAAAACGCCAGTAAGGCGCTTATCAGGAGGAGGTCTGTGTCCAGCAGTGGACCAATACAGGCTGTTTAGTTTGAGGTTGAGGATCGCGTAAAAATTTACCCCCCCCCCCCCCCATCTCAGCGTGTGGATATAGTGTCTCAGACGAAGATTTTTTACTTCGTCTGAGTATAGTGTATGACCACGACATAATTAAAATAATGTAGTAAAAAATAGTGACGTCAAACCGACTGTCACTTGGCTGGTACCCACCCAGGAATCGAGATGACCCAATCAGGAATAAAAACTTTACGAACACATCACATCTCGAAATCACAAAACAAATTCAACATTCGTTTTTAAACTTCCATCTCGTAAAGCTGCCAGTTTCCGACTCGGAAGTAGTCTCAGTTCGGAATTCAAATTCGAAAAATACGCTCCTTTCCGCTTCCGGCGTTTGATTCCTCCCGTGATACGACGTTTCCTCTTGCGATATTTGAACTAAGAATGAGCTTGACTCGCGGTAAGGATTTGGGATTTGTACCATGAGCTTTGCAAACACAACAATAAAGCAAGTAACCAAAATATTTGGAACTTTATACGTATAGCAACCTTTTTACATAATACCCATAGTTCTACTGTAACGTTGCTAAGACTAAGACTAAGAATAACAGCCAAAAACCAAACAATATAAAATTCTGAATTAATCGGAATAGGGTAAAAGTTTGTAAGTTGGTAGTAGAGTAGTGTACTGGGTAAAAAAACATTATATTTAGTCCGTCAACTTTATCTATTGTCAATTAAATCAACGTGTACAAAAAAACGCTTCGAGTTTGGGAGTGGGACTATAACTGGGTAGCACGTGGATCTTTAACTGGCTATAATCATCATCATTTTCTTTTTAATCGAGAAAAGAAAAAAACATGTCTATATGATAACCTTACTGACGAACTAGTTAGATTTTTTTGGACTGCACTTGCCTATTCTTGATGCACTGGACAAAATCCTACCAAATTAAAAGGCACTGATTTCTTGTTTATAGTTCATGTTTAAATTTATTCCAATAATCCCGCGTTTTTTTTTTCAGATTTAAGCTTCAAAATTATAATCGTTTTCATCACAGACAAACCTATTTTGTCCTTTACGGGAATGCTTGAGACGCCAGCATAGCTTTCTTCCAAGTACGTTTTACAACGAAACGTTGCGTTTGGAAATTGGAAAATTATTTTCAACATAAATCCATGTTCACTCCTTATCTAGTGTATGGGAATTTACATGAACTTTAACACCCTTACTCCTCCTCGTTTAAGTTTCCAGTATTTCTACTATAGAGTTGATAGAAAAGCAATTGTTTATCAAGAAAAGATACTCGTACTTAATTAATTTTGTTTTAATAACTACAAACCGACTTCAATTTTTATGGTTTTTTTCATGAATTTTCATGGATCCCATTGTCAGAACTAGACCAAATTAAAATGGAACCACACGAAGCACCAGCTTTCAAATAAAAAAAGAATCATGAAAATCGGACCACCCAGTCAAAAGTTCTGAGGTAATAAACAAAAAAAAATACAGTTGAATTAAGAAGTTTAAAACGTGAGTAAATGTGTCTAAATTAGTATGTTAGTATAAACCATAAATCTAAGTTACATAGATGGTACATACCAATTCAAAAATAGGGAATCAGAGAATCCGCCAATCGTTTCACCATTTTACCCAAACCACATCTTGTTGCGAGACATGTTTATCAACAAAAAGACATCAATAACGCGCGTCGTTTAGAAACCCACCCCTTGTGACATACACTGGTGTTGCAATCCATGTAACTTTGATCTACGTCACTCCGCTCTATTTGATAATGTAGAGTGAAGTGATTCAAACACTTCGCAGAAAACCTAAACCAAACTAGCGTAAAAATACTGCCGTCTCGTACTGCAGTTGTACTTTTAAAAAAGGCTATATACTGGGTTGTATACTGGTTTAGTTTAGGTTTTGTGACAATAAGATCATTAACAACTCAAGAGAAGTCTTACCGCCACAGAGACGTCATATTGTGCCCTGCTTCAAGGCACACATTTGATGTCTCGCAGTGTCTATGGATAATGCTGTGTGAATTGTCTGTCCAACATTATTTAATTATTTATTATTTTATTTAATTTAATTATTTATGGAATTATAAAATAACTGTTTGATTTTGGTTATCTTTAGGTTCAGAGTTCGTTTGTAAGAAGTGGTGGACACGACATAAGCCATTATAGCCACATAAGACATTGAGTTGTGATTCTGTAACCAATCGTTTCATTATTGACTCCATTTTTATGTGACATGCGAAATTTATCTCTTTTGGCCTGAAGTTATCGAAGCTCTACGACATCATAGTATATTTACATTTTTTATTTATCAAGTTTTTGATGTGTAGATTGACGGTGGATCGCAGTGTTCATGTATGGCCACCCTAAGCGCGCGTCGCATTACAAGAGGAGATCACATTTGATACACATCAAGAATCGAATCCGCGTGTGGCTTAAATTGTTTGCGTGATTAAATTCGCAGCGGTAACGTCGAGTTACCGCAAGAAATAACATACTTTTGTGAAGTTTTAGAGCTCTTTTAGACGCAAAAACATGTACAAACAAAGTAGATAATTACCTAACTATAAGTTTAACTTTCTGTACTGATGGTGCTTAAGCAATCAATGACAATTTGTTTGTGATTTTAAGTTTAAAATAAAGATCTTTACTAAAGGAATTTTTAACACGTTCTTGAGAAAAAGGGTACCTAAGTTTAGAGCCCATGATCACTTAGTTCTCAATCTTTTATTGGTCTGTTTTTTTATTCATCTAAAGTCCGTATTGGCCCATTACCCCACATCCGGCCAGGTGGGATGACGATCTGCGAAAGACTGCAGGCAGATGCTGGATGCGTCAAGCTGAAGACAGGGCGCTATGGCGCTCATTAGGGGAGGCCTATGTCCAGCAGTGGACTAATATAGGCTGATGATGATGATGATGATGGGACGTCATCCTGCTTCTAGAGCTGTAAACGACTCGCACCGCCGAGACTGGGCAGTGAATGCGTTAAAAGAGATGCATCTTGTCATCTTGTGTAAGACAGTACGAACGGCTGATATTTGAGGCCAGGAAGCAATTAGAAGGATTTTTTCTTTCTAGACGCAAAACCCGACGTTTTTTCCGCCACCACTTCGCAACCGCATGTTTCCAAACCGCGAAAGATAACGATATCACCATCCATAGAAAAACCAACCTTAGCATCTCCTGATACGTTATAAACTTCTCTAATATGTATCTTGTAAGCTTACATGTAGATCGAAAGGAATTTGTAAAATAAAATCAAATGTAATTTCGTATATCGGTCTCAATTTGCGTCAGGAGTGTGATGCCCTAGGGCTGGTTTCCAAGGAAAGTATAATACCTATGGAAATTGGCATTTTCCTTACGTTTGCCCTTAAGTGAGATTGGATTGGTTAGGACGATTGTTTTCCTATCATCTCTTACCGGGAATTTGTTATTGAATTCTTTTACTGTTGGAAATCTCTGAATTTCTCTGACTGATATTTTTGTGTCTTTTTAATCAAAATTTGAATAACAACTTTGATTCCAATACAGAAAAAGGAACACAGTATTGGAATTAAACTTGTTTTTAGATTTTACTATGGAAACTTTCGTAGTTTGACGAATTCATTATGAATGTAAGCGGGTTAACTACTAACCTTGTTTGTGTTGGAAGAACACCAATCTTTCATCCCTTAATGAGGATTTCCTTGACCTTTCTTCCAACACAAACAACGTTCGTAGTTAACCAGTATTCATAATGAATTGTTTTTAGATGTTCCGGGTTAGCTTAGTTAAACTATAGCTACCAATGAAATGATTGTGGTATCTACCATTCACAATGAAGCTAGCTACACTGGCCCGCCTGTAACGTGAAACTCGTATGAATAAACCGTTTATGATAACTCGTCTTTCATTGAATGGCGCAGACGGTAATTTTTTTCCTAAGGACTATCTTTTGTTGTCAAATGTTGAAAAAAAAATTGTCCGGAGCGAAATATTAATCCGTTTTGTTTTCGCGAATTGTGACATTGTTATCTGTAGGCTACAAACGAACCTCATAACTATACCGTGTCCATTTTGAATGAAGCATGTTAGTAGACAAACTGCCCATACTTACCCTAAAATTCACTTTGTTGGCGCATCCTACGTAATTTACATTACTTGTCGATTTTAGATCTTCCCTTCAATAAAAATTGCTAACAATAAAATTATATCTGAAACTCGACGCCAAGCAAGTGAGATTTTGTTATTTGTGAGGTAGTTTGTTTGCTAACATGCTTCATTCAAAATGGATAAACCATAGGTTAACTCTGTCTAATCAGAGTCAATTGCACCTTATTTCTTGTTTGATAGTAATACTATTTATCAAGCTGTTTATATAGTAAAAATTTGACTTGTCTAAGTACTTATTTTGTAAGTCTAAAGAAATAAACGATTTGACTTTGACTTTGACTTTGAACTAACTACGTAGTAAGCGCATCTACGGGCTGGACTTAGTCCACATTAATAAAGTGAAAACCTCGTCGCCCATAACTACTCCCCTAATTCCCACCTTCGCCTATAAACCGCATGATAATTCCATTTACCTCACAAACTAGTAGCTTTCCGCAGGTTCTCTCGTAAAAATCCGTCAGCTCTCGCCAATAAAGCATGACGTCCGCGGAATGAGTGCTACGTGATACTGTTTGTGGTTATTGCATCGCTATTGAACGTATAGAAATGGCAGGCTCCACGAAAGATGCCCATGAAAGATGATTGTTTGATGATGATTTGTAACTAATACTATAACTTATGCTTTGGTAGGTATTACAGTATGTATTTACACAACTACTTACAACTATTTTTATGAATAGGTAATGTGTAAGACTTAAATTAGCACGCCAACCCCCTGTAAAAACAATGTTTCTGGTTGGCAGGTAGAAAATGCCTCTGCATTAAGCCCACCCTTTGTACTTGAGTGCAATAAAGTGTTTAAATAAAATAAAATAAAGATGCCCATGATCAAGTAAATGACGTTATCAGTATCACGTAAAATTATCGATATTATTAGACGCCTTCGTGTCAGTAGTTCTACTAAGAAGTACAACTGGTAGTACAAATTACACACCAGAGACGGAGAATATAGGAAGAAATGATAAAATAAGAATCATATAGGTATAATGAAAGCGATCGCTCTTACAAAAATGTAAGCCATTCAACATTTCAAGTTTTTAAAAACTCTATGACGCTTCTAAACCTTTAAAACTCTACGTATCGGCTTTTACGCGTCTAGGTAAATATAGGCGCGTATAAAAGTGACGAATATCGTGCAGGGAAAGATGGATGCCAGAGGAATCTGGTCACGTGACGGGAATGTATGACACAATACAACGAAGATGGAGGTTTTATTGAACTTTGTGGGGAGATAAAGGTGTTATGGTTAGAATGTAGGCAGTGTTATGATGATTCCGCAACAATTTTGTCTGGGTTTTTCTTGATTTATGGTACGAATACCTTGGGAAGGAATTTATTTTTACGCAAAAAGTGTTAAACATTGCGTAAATCACTAAATTTACAAATAAAAAATATATCGCATTGTAGGTATCTCTATCTATCTATTCTATCGCCGTGTGGTGCCGGCGGCATAGAATTTGCACCACCCCAATTCTTCCCGTGGGTGTCGTACACGCAGGAAAAAAACGGCTAACAAAGTCACAATAAATGCTTTGTTGAAAATTTCCTGCCGGAGTAACAAAATACTTTGTTACCATAACAGAAAAAACTTAGTTGAGATTAGCAACTTTTTTATTGTCCGCTGATTTATTGTGCAAGGAACAATTTAGGTTTGTCCTAACAACAAAATCAATAAAAAAAATGGATAATATAACAATAAAACGTTGTAGGTGTGTCAATGTGAACATTGCTAATAAATCTAACAAAGTAACTATAGCCGTAGCATTTAAATGCCTTTTGTCATACAACAAAAATAGGGCGTTGTGGTGACAACGGAACGTTGCAAGTGTGTCAAAGTAAACATTGTAAAGAAATCTAACAAAGTAACTTTAGTTGTAGCATCTAACTACCTTTTGACAAACAATAAATATGTTGCTGCGGTGACAAAGGAACTTTGCTAGAACATGACAAAGCGGCGCGGACAAGAGGCAACATGTTCCGTTCCCTCGCCCGCGCCACCCCGCGCCACCCGCCCTCGTGTGACGCGCTTGTTCTGCGCACGCATTAACGGATCATTGATTTGAGCAACAAACTGTTGATTGTTGATATAATATTTACGAGTGATCAGTTCAATAATATTGTGATCTCCTTTTGAAGTGAGAAATGGAAGAATTCCTTGATTTCCGGTTTGAGCCAGCGACAACTTTATTGGTAAGTACCTACCTACTTATAAAGATAGAGTTTTCTTTTCATCAATGTCATTAATTAGCAACTCGCTATATTCCGATGCAAAACAGGGACTATTGATGGAAAATAAACAACATTGGTATCATCGACGCTAAGCACAGAAGCTCGAAATAGTTTTTTGATTTGAAAGTTTTTATTTATGATGATTAATGATAAAGAAAGGTCAATGGACCTTTCTTTTGTTTTAGAATTCAAATTTAAACATTTTTCGCCGTTCATATGAGATTATGCGTTGTTGAAGTTTGTGTTTTAGAGATAACTTTACTACTATTATTACCTCGTTGTTTTCTGTTTTTTCATTGATGAATGTCTTTGTTTACATAAAATTTCTTGGATTCTGAATTAGAGATAGCTTTGTATCTTAAAAGATGGATTATTGATGTTTTTGATTGAATTCAATTTAAATTACTTAACGTAAAACGACAAAGTGACTTTGTAAAAAACCAATTTAACAAAGTTACTTTGTCGTTTTTACAACATAACTTTGTCATCTAATAGCAGTATTACTTATGTAGGTAATTAGATGACAGAATACCACTGAGACTAACCTTGTGTTTTTGTTTCAGCAGTTTAAAAAGCCCGCATCCCGTCCTCACTGACACCGAGAGTAGAGCGGCTCGGCTTGTGCTTGGCTACGTAGCGTAGTAGTTTTATTGTAATAAGTGTACTTACTTAAATACTGTTTCTTACTGACCTTTTTACGAGTAATCATTTTTCTGTAATCATACCTATAAGTTGTTATTTTACATTACACAAATATCCTAAAAGTAATAGATTGTTTTTATCATATATCTGAGATTTATTAGGTAGGTACTAGGTACACTCAAAACCGTCTTAACTGCTATTGTTTTAGTATACTTACTACTAAAGCTTGTTTTGTTTGTCCCTATTAATGCTTTAAGTGTTCTTATTTAAATTCCAGGGCAGCAGCTACTATAAGTACCTACTTGGCGAAAACAACTATGCTTCCTATGTTAATATTAAAGAGCTTTTCTTTCAGTAATTGACTCTCTTTTGCAACTACAACTACAGTTTCTATGTTTAAAATTATAAAACGTCTTTGTTCTTTGTTATTTAAATGCAAGAGCTAGTCAACTTTTTAACCAAAACAATTATAGCTACTTCATTTATTTATATAAAAAGTTTTTGTTCAAGTAGCTTCTATATTTTACAACTATATTTAAGCCTTTGGTTCACTAGCAAATAGCCTATATTTATATAGGTACTATATATTTGCTACTGAACCAAAGGCTTATTCTTAATTACAAAGAAGCTACTAGAACAAATGCTATTTTATATAAAGAAAGGAAGTATAATTGTTTTGGCAAAAGTGAGTACCTCGTGCATTTAAATAGTATTGCTACTTGAACAAAGGCTTTAATGTTTAATATAAACAAAGAAAGTGTAGTTGTTTTGGCAAAGGAAAGTAAGCTACTGGAACAAATGCTCTTTCATATTAACAAAGAAAGCATAGTTGTTTTCACTATGTGGAGTAGCTCTTGCATTTAAATAACATTGCTGCTGTAACGAAGGCTCTTTTGTATTAACAAAGGAAGCATAGTCGATTTCACAATGTTGAGTAGCTTCTGCATATAAATAAGATTGCTGCTGTAACGAAGGCTCTTTTGTATTAACAAAGGAAGCATAGTTGATTTCACAATGTAGAGTAGCTCTCACATACAAATAACATTGCTGCTGTAACGAAGGCTCTTTCATATCAACAAAGGAAGCATAGTTGTAGTATCAAAATACACTTCCGAAAATATTGATATATTGACAATATATAACATTGTTAGATTAGCAATGCATATATTTGTTGAAGAAATATTGTTGTACTGACAACGGAATTCCTGACAATAAAAACATTGTCGTACGGACTAAACACCATTGTGGGCTCTCCCCCGTTAAAGTTTTATTGTTGCACCAACAATATTTTTTCCTGCGTGTAAGAGGCGACTAAGGGATATCTTCTGGGGGGCGGGCAGCAGCGCCCCCCGCAGAACAAATCTTTCACCAAACTGCAATCCCCAACCCGCATGCCCAGCGTGGGGATTATGGGCATTACCCCCTATGAGTTAAACGCCAATAAGGCGTTTATCAGGGGGAGGCCTGCGTCCAGCAGTGGACCGATACAGGCTGTGGATGTGGATGGATGGATGTCTATTCTATCTATCTTAGCTAGACAAAATCACTGCGCTTAGCTTTGTGTGCAAAATCCCTGTGCATAGGCTTGTCCATAGCTGGACATAGGCCTCTTTAGTTATGCGCTATAGGCTCATAGGTTTTCAGTTTGTAGCATCAGCCTGAAGTTGGTCTTGACCGTTGTTGCAAACCAACCAGAATCTTTTTAATGCTACTGTTTGCAGAAAGAAATCAACCAACGAAGCAAAACTTGTTTATCAAAAAAGATCGAGATCCTGAGAAACCCATATAAAAGGAGATTAGTATTATATTATAACAACGCACGATACCTGCCAGTCTTTCATTGCAACACCCTAAATGGGTAGGTACATACCTGATCTTTACTTAAACTCACATAATAACTAATCAGAATCACACCATCACAAACATCACACATTTTCTAAATGTTATCTCTGTTTTTGTATGTATATTGTATACTGATGATATATAATTTCCATAGATGTATTGCGATATAGCTGTCAAAATATTTATTTATTTAAATAATTCCCTTAACGAGTCACGTGGATTAAATTTATAAATCGCGCGTACCGCCCTTTTTGGAAGAAAAAAGATAGTTTGGACGTCGTTCAAATATTCGTTTACGAATACCATAGATTCTTCTAAAATATTTCAGTCTATTAAAGTACGTAGGGTCGTTTTCGATAGACTGGTCACGTAGATGCAAGATGACTGCGAGCGAGAGAGCGCCGAAGACCCCCTGGAAGACTGAAACTCAGGTGGCTCGATGGAGTCCAACAAGACCTTAAGGCAATTGGAGTGACCACCTCGCAGGAAATGGCGGAAATGAGGAGAATGGCGAATTTTATTCGACCAGACCAACACCCACCCGCGCCTGTAGAGTCAGGATGATGATAAATGATGAGAGATTCTTTCAAACACAATTCCCAAATCTACCCAAACAGCATCAAACTTTAAGCCTTAAAACTTCTGAATCAAAAAGTCCCTCATAAATCAAACCTCACCTTAAACGATTTCCGCTTATTGCATTATTCATAGAACTTCTCCGCCATTTAACATTGGTAGGAGTTTTATCAAATTTCGCGAAAGTAAGGGACATAGTAAAAATTTTAGTGGGCCTATTTTCCGGTAGTAAAGTGTGGTCAATCCAGGGGGCATAAGTGGGGGAACGGGGCTTTATGCGACCCATAACTTCGGCCCCTAGGTGGGCTTTACTGCTCACAAATTGTCTATTGTTTTATTTTGTTGACGTTCGGCTTATTGAATGGGATTTAGTAATATGAATACTATTTGGATATACAATATATCAACGTTATACCATATCTTTATATAATAATTAATCATCTAGCGAGCTCTGGCAAGTTTGATTCCCGCCGAGGAACAAATATGGTACGATCTGCAGATATTAATTCCGGGTTATCGGGGCGTTTTCTGTTTTTATAAACATATGTATATTGTTTATAAACATAGAAAAGACCCCGATTTAAAATTTTATTTAAACACACAAAATATATGCTTGCTTGAATATACCTTAACACAAATAGCCTTAGCCCGACCCATATTTGAACCTGGGACTTTATTAACAGCGCAGCGGTTGAACTCGCAATCGGTGGCTACAAAGTTGATGCTGCAAGATCTGATGTTGTTGATGATGTAACTATAGGTACATAGACTTTGCGACTCTTCGCTCGTTAACTAGCAAATGGCATGAATTGATACGAGAATAAAACTTCTAAGTGAATGTAGTCATAAATACGTCTCAAGGGATCTTCGGGTTTTACTTTGTCGTAAAATTTCACCCCTGTCTTGTTATTGTGGTGTTATTGGTGAATGCTTTTGTCGATTCTGTCGTGAAAAAGCAATAATTTCAATCTGGAAAAATTCTTAGGCCTCGACTCTCAGTACACAGTTTTCATATAAGAAATGAATGAACCCGACTCTCGATTCGCCATTTTGATATTATTATTATTATAGGTCGCAAACATGGAATCAAATTCTGGGTCGGAGGGATAGTGGTAAAACGAAAAATCTTATATAAATTTTCATCTTGATTTATATAATATGTATAATAATAATGAGGGGTTTTCCATTTGTCCTAAAATTATTAACTAATCAATTATTAATCGTTCCAAGTAGCTCAAAGGATGGCATTGAATGGCCACAGTCAAAAGGTTCGATTTCGATTTGATCAAATTGAAAACCAAACCTCCTTTGATTCTGCCGAAGTATTTTTGATATTTCCATACAAAACCATTCGATTTATTAGGTTGGGATTCTGTTCAATAACTGTACAACTCTTATTTATTTATATTTTATCCATTTTTGTAATATTTAGTTTGTCTACATAGGTACGAGTATGTACTTTTGGATTATTATATTATATAAATAATCTTTTTATTTAATTTGATAGCCTACATGAAATAAATCTTCCAGGTTCATTTTTCTACAATAGAGATGATTATTTTTACTCAAATCGAAAACCCCTCATTTTGTCTTCCCTATCCCATCTCAATCTTATAGCTCCTGTTGTCAAAACACACTACGCACCTATCTTGAAACACCAACGAAGTCAAGACATCACCTTTTTACAGGGCCATCAATTTCCCATCTGTTGGTTTGTGGCATTTTTACGTCGCACTTCTGATGTGCCACTGCACTACCAGGATTATATAATACACGTGGTGATGGGTTCAAGGTTTATGTCTCCGCACTTTGTTAGGAAAAATCTGGAATCTTAGATATAATAAGCCCTTTTACTGGTGCATACACCAGTGAAAGGGCGCCCTCACTTATTTTATCTTATTATTTCGTTAAACAAAGGAAGTTGTAAAAATCTATCGTACAGTTTGTGGTATCTATTGTAAGTTATTTATTAATGCAGAGTCAGAGTCAAATCGTTTATTTCTTTAGACTTACAAAATAAGTACTGAAACAAATCAATGCCTCTGTAATGGTTTTATTTTGTAACGCGTAATCAGAGACACGAAGTTGCGCTTTCTGGCCACTAAACTCTATATTCGCATCTCCTCCTAAACTATAAAGATAAAACTATTACTGAAGTATCAAAAATAGCTTATAAAAGATACCACAAACTGTACCGATGGATTATTAAAATGTTTTATGAAGCGTAATAATTTGATAAAATAGCTGGTGCTGTCATAATGGCACCTGTATGCGCCTTAAATGAGCGTCGGAATAGAGACCTTCCTCATATTCTATGAAGGCGGTATTTGTTGCATGTGTGACATTTGCGTACCATGTGTAGAAGTCAGCAGTCAAGTAATAAAACGGACAGGAAGAATTATTTATCAATAACTAGCTGCGCAGCTTCGCACGCGTTGTTCCTATAGAAATGTTAAAAGGTGATTTTTATCCCACGGGGACAGATTTACGGGATAAAAAGTAGCCTATGTTTTATTGCAGTATTAGAATTACCTGTATGCAAAAAAAATGCCAGATCCGTTCAGTAGTTTTGGCGTGAAGAGGTAACAAACATCCATCCATCCATTCGTCCATACATCGATAGAAACTTTCGCATTTATAATATTAGTGTGATTTGAACCCCGGAAAAACCAGGGATTTTCCGGAGTTTTGGTGTCTAATGTATAATGATTAATGATTTATAAGGATAAATTTATTGATAAATAATTCATCCTGTCCGTTTTCTTACCAAAACCCGACAGCATTGATTTAAAAAGGGAAGATAGGTTACGTTCTCCCAGCGCTTACTCAAAAATTGGCATGTGTTACAACTACACGCAAACACATATTCTCACAGTTATATTCCCAGTCCTGTGCAATACAAAGAAGAACAAAGACGGAAAGACGTATCTAGGACCGAAGTGAGACTGAGACAAGAATATTTCACGCGAATCACGACCGCCCGTGCCGCCGGTCAGACGGTGACTGATGTGGGAGAACACAATTTTTACACAATTTGAGGTTGCCACTTTCGAGCAACCAGTGCCTCATCTTCGTTTTTATTAAATCAATGCCCGACAGTCATTGTCAGACCAAGGGCATGCTAAGGGCTTTTTAACTTTATTCTGACCACAGGCTCTGACCATGTTAAGCCATGTTTTGCATTGTATGTTTGTGTAGCTTTACTATTACCAGCTCTTATCTGAATGTAGAATGTACCTATTAGATTAACTCCATTAATAAATTATCCTTTACAAAAAAATACTCGTTTTTTATAGTGTTTTTTACGTTTATAAAAAAATCTTATTTGCATACACGATTTGTGAGGTCTTTTTAGGGTTCTGTATCCAAAGGGTATAACGGGACCCAATTACTAAGCCTCCGCTGTATGTCTGTCACCAGGCTGTATCTCATGCGTTTTGATACATCATCTGTGAAAATTTCAACTGTCTCCCAGTTGAAATTTGCAGAGATGATGTATTTCTGTTGCCGCTATAACAACAAATTAATAAAAATTAAATGATTAAAGGGAGCAACGTCCTTATCAGTGATGTTAACCAACGTCACGTTGACTTTTTTGCGAGGAAAGATTTGTATTTTTGATTTATATAGATGGTACGGAATCTTTTGTGCGCGAGTCCGATTCGCACTTGTCTGGTTTTTTTTATACATTTTTGCCTAAACATCATTTTTGAGTCATTCTGACCTACTAGATTAATACGTCTTCAAGCGAATAACAATAGCTTTATATAATTGTTCACAATTTCTAGTGGAAAGGGATCCTAATCTTCACACACACGAGGTGGGAAGTTTGCTCCTAGAGTTTGAAAGGAGTAAGTTATGCCTTTGTGAGACTTTACCGGACCGTCTTGCAACGCGCTTGACCAAGATACGTCCTACTGGTTAATAAGTAGTTTGTTAGTTATATGGTTATAGAATAGAATAGAATATACTTTATTACACAACAAATTTGTACATGGGCGAGCATAATGCTAGGTTAGGTACCTACCAGTTGACGTCGAAAATGTACTAATGACAAGGTTGGAATAATTTTTATTAATATAAGGTTTGTTTTAGTGACATTATTTAGCGGTGATTGTAACAATATTTTATAGACAGACAGCCTATACAGTTTTATATATTTGAGATAATTTTATTTGGTTTGACTCTTGGTACAATCAATTAAATGTAGCTATAGTTTTTACAAGAAAGGGATTACTCTTTTGTACTTAATATTTATATATGTATATAATATTTAATAAAACTGGCTAAGTGCGAGACGGACTCCCACACCAAGGGGCAAATATAAAAACGGCAAAAAATCATGTCTCTTGTATCGAAGACCCTTAAATATTTATTTTATTCTGTTTTATAGCATTTTTTGTTATAGCTGCAACTTAAATACAAAATCTGTGAACATTTCAAGTAGGTATCTAACTATCGCGGTTCATGAGATACAGCCTGGTGACAGACGGACAGCGAAGGCTTAGTAATAGGGTCCCGTTTTGCCTTTGGGTACGGAACCCTAAGAATTGTACTTATGTTAGCTCATCTGTCGAACCTATTGTATTGTGCCGCACACTAGGTTTTTTAAGGACATCACACTAATATTATAAAGGCGAATGTTTGTAAGGATGTATGGAAGGATGGATGGATGTTTGTTACTTCTTCACGCCAAAACTACTGGACGGATTTGTCTGATATTTTGCATACAGGTACTTCTAATCCTAGAATCAAACATAGGCTACTTTTTATCTATATTATAATATATTTTTAATCCCTTAAATCAGTTCCCGTGGGATGAAAATCACCTTTTAATGTTTCCATAGAATATAATCAAAAAACATCTTCGCACGTGTTGGCGTGCGAAGATGTTTTTTGATTATATTCTATTCAAGAAACAGCTGTATTAATTTTCACACCGTTTAGTTAGGTAGGTACCTATTTAATTCAACGAGGGGTGTCTGCCAGACCCTTCCGATCAGAAAAACTCAATCGAGTTAACATTAATTTTCTTTAAGAACCGTATCGCGTCGTCACGTAGACTACTAATTTAACACTCAATTTGTTACGGAGACGTGTAAAGGGTTAAAAAAGTATTCAAGAAGTCAATTTAAGGAGTCCAATGAAATAACGTCGCTATTTATCGACTTAGTTTATTCGTTTTTTCTTGTCTTTAATAGAACATTAATTTGAGTTTGGAGTTTATAAGTTTTCTTTTGTTTTAATTGGATAAGAAAATATAATTATTCGGATATGAAAATATTATTTGTGATTCCATTTCAATTATAAAAGGTGGGGATTTTTTTTTATAATAATAATAATGTTGGACAATGTGTGAATTGTCGAACATTATTATTATTATTATTAAGCATTGTCTAGCCCCAAGATAAGCAGAGCTTGTCTTATGTTTAAACCGTGTTTACACTGTTTTTGTTTTATTTTAGAACCTTCATTTTTTATGAAGACGGTTTAAAAATACCATGGATATTGTTTATATTGTAATTAAGTGTGTACTTAATAAGTGTATACTTATTGTTTTTGCTATATTGTCGCATTGGTGCTGTACTGTAAATATGAATATTGTACGGCAATGTAAATATTGTATAAATAATAAATAAAATTTGATTTCATAAATTATTTTCCAATACTGCTCTTCGATGATGTACACATATCTATTTATTCTTTATTTATTTATGTATTTAGGGCTACAGTCTAGGTTATATTATTGGGTTCATCTATTTGTATAATATTAATTGTATTAAACAATTAAACATCCATCCAAACTTTCGCATTTATAATATTAATGTGATGACAACACATTATTGTTCTACATTGCTATGCCCACGCCCACACAAAGTTAAGGGGAAGTTCCCCACACTTAAGGCAGCGGCCACACTTTGTTCGTCCACGCGGCATAATGCCGGAACCACGCTCGGGGTACTTGCAAACTACCCCTTAACTGGACAACGTGCAAGTTTGTTACTGTGACATTTGTGAAAGCATACCTAGATAGTTTTGAGGAATTTGCCTGCTTATTTATAAAATAGGTATATAAGGGTTCGATAGCAGGAAAACTTATATAATTGAAATTTGTGATCCCCAACCCGTACGCCCAGCGTGGGGATTATGTGCATTACCCCCCAAAAGAGAGCCAATAAGGCGTTTAGGGAGACGAGCGTCCAGCAATGGACCAATATAGGCTGTGTACCTACGCCTCGCGGTTTAACTCGCGTAGTTTCCGTTCCCGTGGGAATTCCGGGATAAAATATAGCCTATGTGTAAGTTTTTAAATCATAAAAGGTTTATTAAAGTCAAAGTCAAAGTCAAAGTCAATTTCTTTAGACTTACAAAATAAGTACTTAGACAAGTCAAATTTTTACTATATAAACAGCTTGATAAATAGTTATTACTATCAAACAAGAAATAAGGTGTAATTGACTCTGATTCACTTCAATTTTTTGTCCACTAGCGGAAGAAGAAGATTAAAATCGGTACAGTAGTTTAGGAGCCTATTCAATACAAACAAACAATATACAATCAAATCTTTCCTCATTTATAATATTATATTATTATAACATAGGTTAAATACATTTAATTTAAAGTTTTTAACTATACGTACATAAAATGTATTTTCAAAAAAAATACCTTACGTTAAGCTGAGCCACTTCCTTTCTGAAAGAATTAGTCATCAATCATCATGATAAAACCGATAGCGAAAGTGTTATTTCCCTTACATACAGGTGCACTGGTACTTAATCGCCAACTCTGTTTATTTTAGTTTAGTATCTTTTTACAGTTCAAGTAAAGCACACGTTTGAATTCGTCAATAGTTTATTTTTTTAGAAATACAAAAAAAAAACAACATTATTTTTCCCGCGCTCCACATTTCTTGGTTTTGCGTTGTGGACAATCCGTGAAGAAAACACGCAAATCACGCAATGGATCAAAAAGGATTGTTAAAAAGAAAGAAATTACCAGGTACTAATGTGTTTTAGTGACAATGTTCATATATACAAGCCAAACTATATGTGTAATGTTTGTTTACCTACTTAAAAAAAATATCTTCTTTTGCCACGTTATTTCAAATGCAACTTCGCAAGCGTTATCTATAAACGTTTTCTATCCCATGGGAACTGATTTGTGGGATAAAAAGTAGATGGTTTAGTAGTTGGTTGGTTTGTCTTGGATTAGAATTACCTCTATGTAAAATTTCAGCTCGATCTGCGCAGTTGTTTTGGCGTGAAGAGGTAACTAAAATCCATCCATGTGATCTCAAATCAACAAGTAATGTAAATCTACTTGTCGATTTGAGATCTTTCCTTCAATAAATATTGCATACAATTATATCAGAAACTCAACGCCAAGTAAGCTTTCGTTTTTGATGTCATGGTTCAAATTCCAAAGTCAAATTCCACATCAAGTTTGGGTAGTTAATAGACGTTCGTTTGTACGCCTGATAAAAGAGGTGCACTTCAATCCATTTGCAATTTTTTCAAGCGGTTTGCTTGTTTTTCTTAGGTATCATGCGATTTTTCATTAATTTTATTTGCACTTCATCTGTTCAACTGATAAACTTGTAGGTACTGACCTAGTTTAGTTTTTACAGTTTTTTTCAGAACATTCCCAAACAAAAAAGATATTATGGCAATTTAGAGGGCGAAGTCGTGGGTGATTGTCAAAAAACCTTAAAAATAACATATTAGTAACCGTGATACTTAGGATATTGAGTCTACCGAGGAAATGTTGCACAAGACTCCTCCAACTTTTTTGTTACTAGATATAAATTCACAATGATATTGTCCGCTTTTGATATTTTTTAAATACCCAGCCAAGATCAAGTCGGACTCTCTCACGAAGGGTTCGGTACCATCCCACTAATATTATAAATGCGAAGGTTTGGATGGATGTATGAATGGATGGATGTTTGTTACCTCTTCACACTAAAAACTATTGAACGGATCTGACTGAAATGCACACAGGTAATTCTAATTCCCGAATCAAACATAAGTAAGTTCCCGTGGGATAAAAATACCTTTAAACGTTTCCATAGGAACAACGCATGCGAAGCCGCGGGGTGCAGCTAGTTATCTATAATATGGCAAAAATTCTCCAAAGGGTCTCCCATACAACATGTCCCCATAAATATTTATTTTGTTTTGTTTTTTACCGACGACGGACGGACAGCGATGTCTTAGTAATAGGCTTCCGTTTTCCCCTATAGAACCCTAATAACAGCAAACAATACTGAACTGCAAATTTTTGATACGATATCTCATCCTTTCCAGAAGCAAAGGTCGAAGCACACGTCTACCAGGAAGCATCCAACCTCCAGCCTCCTTTGGATCCTCCACCAGAGATACCACAGACTCCAACCATCCCACAAGATCACCGTTTGATATGCAATCTGGTGCCGGATAAGAAGAAGAACAAGGACTTAAAAGACTTGGAGTCATCACGAATTTGTTAGATATAATATGATATGATATACTTTCTTACTTACTATTTATTTGACGATCTCTGTGGCGCGGTGGGCGAAGGTCTGCCTGCGACGCAGGAGGTTGCGTATTCGATTCCCGCCTCCGGACAAATGTGTGTACAACCTGCAGACATTTGTTCAAAGCGTTCTGGACGTTTTCTATGTATAATAAAAAGTATGTAGTGTACTGTCTTATGTATATCATATTTAGTACCCATAACACAAGCTCTGCTTAGCTTGGGGCTAAATAATGGCGTGTGAATTGTCCAGCATTATTTTATTTAAAAAATTATATAGGAAAATATAGCATAGTTTTTTTTTGTTTAAGTACCTATGAGCACAGATAATATAATACGTATAAGTTAGAATTTATAAAATTTAGGTTTTTTTAAAAAGATTATCATTTTCTGTTTTGTATGTACACTTATATATAAGTAGGACTAAAAGTGTTGCCATCCTTTTTATCACGATCGTTATGAAATCCTATGGAAACATTTTTAGTGCTGTCAAATTAATTTAGTTTAGTTTTGGCAACATCTGAATTGATACTATTGCGATACTTCCATAAGAACATTCACTCTAAACGATAAAGATTTTAAGTTTTTTTAGATAACGATATGGTTGGTTACAAAAGTGTAAGTAGTTATTTTTTTTTTTATTATTTATATTTTAATTTGTTGCTTTGGACAAATTAGGCTAAAGCCATATTAGGGCCATACTGCCTCGTATTTCGTTAAATAATTATCATATCAGAAATACACGTCTTTACAGTTCAGCCATTTTTCTCAACCTCGTGTAAGTAGTTACTAACTTAACTTCAACTTCTTGTAAGATGGCTTCTGCATTTGGTAGTAATGTAATACCGCTGTGACTTGTCAAAGTATAGCTGAAATACATTGAGTCATTAAAAAATCACCAATATGTTACTTATTTACTTCATTTTCGACGTTCATGTAGAGCGAACAGTCTAGATTGAGATTACACAATACAAGTTAAATAACCGCAGTGCATGTAAGATAACCTACATAGTTATATAAATACTAAAGTGGTTTAAATGTAGGCTAGTAACAAACTAACCAACAAACCTACATAAATTAAAATAATTTGAGTGATGACAAAGTCATAAGTGATATACATATATAACTATGTACATATATATTACTTTACATATACATGTACATAAATATTACTATGACAATTTTATCTGCCGACATTTTTACCCTAACCCAAAACTACAATCAAACTAGCAGAATTGTGAAAAATAGTCGCAAAAGCCACGAAACAAAGAAGAAGAGTTTATATAAAACTATTGGTTTGCTAAGGTTTTTTACTATAGTGTAGCTCTAACGGCGGTAGAGTCCAAAGACTTCTACCTACGTCAATTTACCTCCTGGTGTAGTTGGTTCGTATATTCCCGTAGGTACTGAGAGAAAGGTGAAAGAAGGGTTGGTAACCCGTATAAGTCGTTTTTTTTGGGGTTCTATTGGATCGCTGTCATTGCAAAATCTCTACCTCAACAGCCTGTATTGGTCCACTGCTTGTCGCAGGCCTCTCCTGACAGACGAATTGGCATTTGTCTCATGGAGGGTAATGCCCATAATCCCCAAGCTGGGCATGCGGGTTGGGGATCGAAGTTCGGTGGTAGAATTGTTCTGCAGGGAGCGCTGCTGCCCGCCCCCCGATAGATATCCCTTAGTCGCCTCTTACGACACTCACGGGAAGAGTTGGGGGTGGTGCATTTTCTAAGCTAGCAACAACAGCACAGCTAGCTACACTATGCTATTGCAAAACATTGTTCCTCTATAATACAGCAGGATGTCATGCAAGACGTCGAAAATAAAGGCAATGGGACAGAAACGTATCTTACAGATAAATAGTTTTTATACGATATGCACAACCCATATACTAGGTAAGCTACTCTGTAATCCTTTCATTTTTGAGGTGGCGACGACTTGAGGAGGTGATTTGAATAACAAAATATTAATTTCCACTTATATTTTTTGTTGTATACTTCTTCTTCTTCTTCCGGTCCTTATCCCACGCTAGGTGGGGTCGGCACAACATGTGAGTTTTCTCCATTCTGCTCTATCAGCCGTCATTTCTGTACATACACCTTTCTTAGCCATGTCCTCTTTCACACAATCCATCCATCTTTTCCTCGGTCTTCCTCTCCCCTTATATCCCTCCACATTCAAACCTAAGATTTTTTTTGTATACTTAAAGTTGTAAAAATACCGACTTTCGAGTCACACCAGAATCAGTCGTAGTGTGACGCGTTCAAAGTTTTTTTTCAACTCGGGTTACACTGTTATACAGGTGTAACACGTCGGAAATTCTTCTATAAAAAAAAAATAACTAGTAACGTGTGACTCAATAGAAAAAAACATTTTTAAAAAAATATTCCTACACTAAAATTACTTAACTCTACATCGTATCATTTTAGTTGAGTTTATAACTCAGCGTTTCAGTCATTCTGATAAACAAATAAAATATTTTTATAGGGTTTAACTGAGCAGCTTCCCATCAGAAAGAATGATTCATAATATTAATAACACCGATAGCTAAGTGTTATTTTTTTTCCTTACAGCAATACAATGCCATAATGTAAAACAGTCTAATATGTTACAAGTGGATACCCAAAGAACTTCAAAGAACCATAAAGACAATTTTACACAACTAAACGAGTTAAATGTTGTATTGAAAAAAAATGACGGTCATTTTCAAGACCTACTAAAATAAATTAAAGGATATCAAAACAATGCAATTTATTAATTATAGACATCATGGTAACATTTAAGTTTAAAGTCAAAGTCAAAGTCAAAGTCAAATCGTTTATTTCTTTAGACTTACAAAATAAGTACTCAGACAAGTCAATTTTTTACTATATAAACAGCTTGATAAATAGTTATTACTATCAACAAGAAATAAGGTGCAATTGACTTTAATTCACTTCAATTTTTTGTCCACTAGCGGAAGAAGTGAAAAAGAAACCACTAGCAAGTCCATCGCTTATCAACTAATACAATCTTAGGATAACTTAGTCTAACTGGTCTTACATACTATTGTCTGTGTGGAACTGGGCGACATCCGGCCAAGCATTAACATCATTGACGTAGTCATCTACGGAGTAATAGGCTTTCTTGTTAAGATTTCGTTTTATGTACAGTTTAAATTTACGAATAGGGAGTTCAGTTGCTTCAGATGGAAGCTTATTATAGAATCTTACGCAATTGCCCACAAATGATTTGCCTACCTTTCGTAATCTATATGATGGGATGTGTAATTTGTTCTTGTTTCTTGTATTTTTATTGTGAACATCACACCTTTTCATAAAGTTATCTCTGTTTTTGTGTGTATACATTAGATTTTCATAGATATATTGCGATATTACTGTTAAAATATTTATTTCTTTAAATAATTCCCTTAACGAGTCTCGTGGATTTAATTTATAAATAGCGCGTACCGCCCTATTCTGAATAACAAAGATAGTCTGGATGTCAGCTGCCTGTCCCCAAAGCAAAATACCATAAGACATAACACTATGGAAGTAACTGAAGTAAACTAACCTAGCTGTATCTTCATCGGTAATATATCTAATTGTTCGAACCGCATACGCTGCTGAACTAAGTCTGTTTGCGAGAGCATCAATTTGCGGTCTCCATTGAAGAGAGGAATCAATATGTAACCCTAGGAAAACAGTTGAGTCTACAAGGTGAACAATCTCATCCTTTAGCATTATCTTAGTTGGGAGCTCTCTTACATTTGGTAACATGAATTTTATGCATTTGGTTTTTGAAGCATTGAGTAAGAGGTTATTGGCGGTGAACAAATCTAGTATTTGTGAAAGAGAATTATTTACATCGTCATAATTATGTTTATTTCTGTCAACTTTAAAAATCAATGAAGTATCATCAGCAAATAAGACTATATCACAGAGATCTTTTGCTAGAAATGGGAGATCATTTACATATACTAAAAATAGAAAAGGACCCAATATTGATCCTTGCGGGACTCCTAAATCGATTTTTGATCCCCTAGATCTTTCTTTACCAATATCTACTTTTTGGACTCTATCAGATAAATATGATTGCATAAGGTCCAGTGCCTTGTTTTTAATTCCATAATGTCTTAGTTTATTTATTAATGTACCATGATCCACGCAATCAAAAGCTTTAGAAAGGTCACAAAATACACCAATAGCGTTTTTCGCTTTATCCCATGCATCCAATATTTGCTTTAATAGAACTGTACCAGCATCAGTTGTCGATCTACCCTTGGTGAAGCCAAATTGATTTTTATGTAACAACCTATTGAGGTTGAAGTGAGAGGACAACTGTGTAAGAATAATTTTTTCAAAAACTTTACTCATTGCAGGAAGTATTGAAATTGGCCTGTAATTGGCCGGATCAGTGTGGCTACCAGATTTATAAAGAGGAACCAGTTTACTATATTTCATGAGATCAGGGAAGACTCCTGCATCAACACAACTATTGAAAATGTAGGCCAAGTATGGAGCAACTTCCTTAATAATAGAACTCAGTACTTTGGTTGATATACCCCAAAGATCCTCAGTATTTGTGATATTAATAGACTTGAATGTTTTCACAATATAATTAGCGTTTACATGACTAAATATAAAAACCTCGGTACATTTATCTACAGATGATTCTAATAATTTAACCGCGATTGAAGGTGAAGAGTTTGGAGACCGGGTAACAACTTTAGGAATATCAGAAAAGAATGAATCAAAAGCATCGGCAATATCTTTATCTTGTATCAGTATTGAATTATTATTTTTTAACCTTATTTCTCTTTTTCGTGATTTTGTTTTACAAGTTTCGTTATTTATAAGTCTCCATGTTGCTTTGATTTTATCTGATGAGTTTAAAATTTTTTTCCTCAAAAACAGGCTTTTCGCTGTGTTACAGACTTTTTTAAATGTTTTTGAGTAGTTTGTTAAATACGAAAGAAACGCAGGATCATTTAACATAGCTTCTCTAGCACCATAAAGATCATATAGTCTATTCCTACTTCTATAAATACCGGGAGTGGCCCAATCAGTAAATCCGACCCTGTCCCTAACTATGCATGTTTTATGTTTAAATACTTCGCTGTGTTCTTTGTTTATAACACTTAAAAGTTTGGCAAAAAGATCATTAGGGTTATCGGAGCAAGATATATTGGCTACTGCTAGTTCCACTTGACTTTGAAAGTTCTTAATACGGCTCTCTGTAATAGGCCTGTAGGTATATTTCTCAACTTTGTTTTTATCGTTATGATTATAACTAAAATTAACACTCTGACCATAGTGGTCTGATTTGAAATGTTTGATTACTGTTTTGTTGGTTGGAGATAGACTGCAATAAATATTATCTAAACATGTGGCAGATGTGAGGGTTACCCTAGTAGGATCATGAAAAAGATGTCGGAAACTAAAAAAAGACCTACACAATCGATACCTAAATATAAATACTGTTAGTTTTATTTTTCAAAACGTCCGGGTTCGATTCCCGAGCTGAGTTAAAGTTTTTTTTTAAATTTATGAATGCAGTTTTTCTTGTTACTAAAATCGATGACATGGTTCCTAAAAAGAGATCTTCGTATGTTATATAGTTTCAGAATTTCCTATACTGACCGATCTAAATGTGCCATCCTGTAAACAGGTACGTACCTAGTAACTGCTTACATAAATACTTGTAACTTGGATTATTTCAGGTTAGTATCCGTTTAAAGTTCTATAAAGCGCACGTTTAAATAAGTCAATAATTTAATTATTGGTGTTTATATAATTATATCCTTGAGGAAGGACATTAATTTATTTTTTCTCTTTTACAAACTAGTTTTGTGGACATTCCTTTTAGAAATCAAGTGAAAAGAATAATCCATGGATCAAAAAGGAGTGTTAGCAAGAAAGAAAATACCAGGTAGGTAGGTACCTAAGTGGGTTGGATGGTCGTTTCGCATTATGGACGGTTCGAGCCGCGGCGGCGTCGTCGGAGCGGCGGTGCGGTGCGAATCGCCCAAGAGTTCTTTTTGAATGGGTCTTTTCGAACCGCGATGCGACAAAGAACTTTTTTTAATGGGTCGATACGGGTCTGTTCGGACAGAGAAGAATTATACATCTTAATGACATCCCTAGTACAACCAAGTACAAAATAACATTGTGTGTACAAAATATTTGTTTACGATCTTTGATCTTCAATTCTTCTGCAAGACTTTTCATCCGAGCTTGGTTCCCAAGAGATCCACAACATGTCAGCGTTTATCACATATTGCAATGGGAAGGTTTGCCTTTCTTAATAGCAGACCGATCTCGATTATTATTTTATTATTATATGTACCTGCATAAGATTACCTATCCCAAAATTGGGACCTTTTTGTATGTTTTATATATTTCATTGTAGAGATCATAATCTTATGTCCATTAATACTTTAAAATCAGAAGAAACGGATAGGTACTTATGTAAATATACGTAGTCGCCTTTTTAATTGTATAAAACCATAAAATTATTAAGACTATATCTCATCCTTTTCAGAGCCAAAGGTTTTCCAAGAAGAAGCAAACGTCTTCCAAGAAGCATCAAATCTTCAGCCTCCTTTGGACCCTAAACCAGAGATACCACAGAATCCACCCAGTGCAGTAGACCGTTTCTCATACCGGAATAAGAAGTGCAGAAAGTGTATTATAGTATAGTTAAGATAAATATGTCAACAGTATAAATACTGTCGAATCTATAAGTTGAAGTTCTTGTATTGTTTTAAAAAGGTTTGTTAACAGTTCATCCAAAGAGCGATTCGTCCCAATCGTGTTTCGTCCAATATGCGGTTTGCCAACATCGATCAAAAATTTTGCGGCCTCCCAAGCCGGCAAAATTTTTGATCGATGTGTCGCATCTATAAGTTGAAGTTCTTGTATTATTTTAAAAAGGTTTGTTAGCAGTAATTCTTCCAAAGAGCGATTCGTCCCAATCGTGTTTCGTCCAATATGCGGTTTGCCAAGAATCCATATGCAGTTCGTCCAAAAAGCGATTCTCATCATCATCATCTAAGTGCTTAAGTACTTATCTAAGTGCTTATTTTGTTAGTCTAAAGAAATAAACGATTTGAATCTGACTTTGACTCTGATTTGTCCAAATCGCATTTCGTCCATTATGCTATTCCCAAACAACCAAATCGAATTCCTTATTAATAATTTTTAAATACTAAGCAGTTTTTTAAGTTGACAACAAAATAAACAAGCTAAATAAAGAACATTTCGATATATTGTAGATACTTACATTATTAATAAGAGATCACTCCAACATAAGCTTACAAATCGTAACAAAAACAAACCATAATTAAAATGACCCATATTTCAGATTTGATTCAGTTCAATGACCTATTCTCTCGAGTCAAAACAATATCCTCTACACATCATAGACAAAATAAATCCATAAAGAGCCTGACCATAGACAACTCTTATTTATTCACTTTTCGCAATAGTCTATCCTACTCTATCAGCCACAAATTATAACTCGGACTCGTTTCCGCAAAATTATCTTCACACAAAAAAGACGTCACTGACCTCAATATTGGCTTCATTCTCTTTGACTCATGTCATAGAATTTAGAGCTCTATTATAAGTCTTATTGTTTTAACACTAAGGTTGAAAGCAAATTGTTATCAGCATATACCGTATTGTACTGTCCATGTGTTTGCAAAATGGTCAGTAGCTCAGTGTCCGTTCGATTGTGAGCCGTTTATTTATTTAATTATTTAATTTAATTTGTTTTCGATATTTAAAAGTTGAATGGTGTTTTATGCGTATCCATTTTTGGTACCTGCCGGATTATCTTTGGATTTATTTGCTGATTCACCTTTTTGTAAGTTTCCTCTACAATTTTAGTTTATAATTATTATTTTTGATAATTATTTGCAGATTGTTACATTGATTGTCTTTATCCGAATCAGTTGATAAGCTGTATTTCTGCTGATTGGTATATTATCTTTGTTTTCATTGAGCTATTTGCGTAAGCTCTGGGGGGGAGAGACGATTTAGTTTGTTTATTTTTCCTCTGAGATTGGTTGGGAATGAAACAGTGAATCATTTGCTTTTGTCGCCAAATACCTCTATACTCTGAATTATGACGAATATTATATGTAGGTATGTATGTGGTGAACATTAAAAAAGTATTTAAAGAAGTGCTGAAATTAGGTTAAGCAACAACGAGGTGGTTGTTCCACCGGTTCTAAGGTTCTAAGCCATTTGACATGATACTTAGCTGTTCTATCTGGATGTGATGACTAATTCATCGGACTGTGATGGTTGTTCCATCGGACTGTTGTTCATTGAGCTATGATGGCTGTTCCACCTGTGCTCTGGTTCAGCGAGCTATGATGGCTGTTCCACCTGTGCTCTGGTTCAGTGAGCTATGATGGCTGTTCCACCTGTGCTCTGGTTACTGATTCTTACTGTTATGGGGATAATTCCCCTTATGGCCTCCATCCTCCCCTATAGCCATCCCGTTCCTCACACTTTATCTCTGATCTACTTGTCCGCAGACAGACCAACGAATTGGTATACACACAACAATTATAATCTGAAACTGCTTCTAATATCGGTGGCAAAAGATCTCAATTGCATACAATGTAACTCAAAGTCACTCACCGATGTGTCTCGCTTGCTGTCTCGTAACAGAATGAATCGTCGGCCGTTCATCGCCGAAGGACCGTGCTGTGCGCGCGCCCGCTTCGCCTCGACCGGTTATATCCAGTCCGCTAAAATCTTTATCAACCTACCTACAACCTAGGTAGGTACCTACTCAAAATATTTCTTCGCCTTCGCGACATTCCCCCCCTTCAAGGAAGAATGAGAAATAAAGATATTAATATCAATACTATTTATCAAACAAGGATTTGTATGTCGATCACTTAATCTGCCTTTGAACATTAACTGAATTTACTGGTGAAACAATTAATAAGTAAGTGGTCCACTCCTTGACCTTTTCTCTGACTTTAACCGCTGAAGCCCGAGCTGAAGTATGAGGCCAATCAGGCCTCATACTGATTTCTACTGTATCAGTTTTTGATTCTGGTTGCACCGCAGCATGATGTACTGACTTTATTCTATGTTCCTCAGAACCTTTAGCTCTGATCAGTGGAACTGGGTCTACATTTGAAACTACACTTTGCTCTTTGTTCAATTAATGCGCTTTACGCCAGGTGCTACAGAAGACCTGCGCTCTTCATTTTACTCTTCATCATTCTTTTTCTCTTCTTTGAGTGGCAGTCTTTTGGTCTCATACTGTATTTTATAACTGTGTATTTTCTTCTATTTATCATTATACTTTCTTGTTTTATGAGCCAATAAAAAATATATTTTACCTATTATCATTTGGGACTCAATCTGTTTAAGTAGATCTGTGTCTCTTTCAATGTCTCTTGCAACTTTTACCTCCCAATCCAAAATGTTTTCTAGTTCTGCTATTCGTCCAACCCTCCAGTGCGCCCTATTTGCCTCTGATTTTATCTGTAGATAAACCTTTCTTGTATTGATTAGTTACCATCAATCTATTCTGCAAAATCATCGACACGCAGATAATCTTGACGAGTAAACACGTACCTACTCCAGCTCAGCAACTACCGTCGTCGTAAGCGGTTGTGATCATAGCTTCAAGCTCTTTTATTTTCGTACACAACTGATTGTGTGTGTCTTATACTCTCTTCATAGTATACACCATTCCGGTCCAAACCTCCATTCAGTCCATACCATGGAGCTAATTCTAGTATACATTTCAGCGTCAATTGCTTTCTATGTGTAGCTGTAAGTTTGAATTATTTGACGTTATCCGATACAATCAACTATGGCAATTTGTTACTGCTACATAGTTCTTATGGAAAGAAAACATTCTCCGACATATAGTTCTTTTACTACTCTCTCTATGTGGCAAACCTAGCGTTGCTTCTGAGTAGTTAACTTAGCATATTTGATTCTAATTTCATTTCATTCTTCGACAATATCTATAGTAATAGTATTCGTAAGACCCTCCTCAACCAAGGAGTTAGTCTAAAAATGTTGATGTTTGGACGCTGCAAGATTTTTGACAGAAACTCAACCTGAATTTTAACTTTAATATTTTGACTGCCCTGGGCGCTCACGATACAAGTTCGCTGCAAAGCAACGCAGCGTCGCATACCTTTACCAGTCTATTTATCTGCCTTGGTACTCAATCTATACCAGACAGATATTGTTTTGTTGGTAGGTTATTTGTAGTGACTTAAATCTGTTTCATTTTAGAAATCATTATTCGCGGCACAAATGGCAGAATTACTTTACACCGTCTCAAAACTAGATTGCTATTAGTCAAAGCAATAGTGATTTTATTTAACCGGCACGGGCGTTTAGTCACGAAGGCTCGATCGGCCCATGCATCATACAGTTGTCTTTACAAAAATAGTAACTCTGTGGGTTACTATACAAAAACTGTGACATAATTTATCAAACTACATCACAATAGAACTGAACTACCAGCAATTCTCGTCTACGAGCCGGAACGTTATTTTAGTCCCTTAAGGGCACTAATGTAGACTTGCCAATAACAAAATTAACATTAATATTAGCGTGTAAAGAACTGAGCTTATTAACAACTACAGCGTACACTTGCATTGAAGAGTCTGTACAATGCACTTACAATTAAAACTTATACACACCTTAATAACTTCATTATTATTTTAGCTTCTGTCTCTGTTGCATGGCATTTTTCATAATTTGTACACCGTAATCGGTAAAACATGTTGATACTTGCATACCTGTATACAAAATCTTATATCTACACATGTTTAAGCAAATAAATGATCTTTATCTTTATCTTTATCTTTATCTTTATCTTTATCTTTATCTTTATCTTTATCTTTATCTTTATCTTTATCTTTATCTTTATCTTTATCTTTATCTTTATCTTTATCTTTATCTTTATCTTTATCTTTATCTTTATCTTTATCTTTATCTTTATCTTTATCTTTATCTTTATCTTTATCTTTATCTTTATCTTTATCTTTATCTTTATCTTTATCTTTATCTTTATCTTTATCTTTATCTTTATCTTTATCTTTATCTTTATCTTTATCTTTATCTTTATCTTTATCTTTATCTTTATCTTTATCTTTATCTTTATCTTTATCTTTATCTTTATCTTTATCTTTATCTTTATCTTTATCTTTATCTTTATCTTTATCTTTATCTTTATCTTTATCTTTATCTTTATCTTTATCTTTATCTTTATCTTTATCTTTATCTTTATCTTTATCTTTATCTTTATCTTTATCTTTATCTTTATCTTTATCTTTATCTTTATCTTTATCTTTATTTAAGAGCGGCCAACCCGTCTTACTTTTCATACAAACGCTCTTACGTGATTATGGCATTGTAATACATCTTTCTTTGAAACTTTTAACTAAAAGGTATATTATATTATATACATAAATTGTATAAGTAAACACAATATTTAGATAGAAACCTTGCAAATCTAATGGAGATTCTAAACGACCCAAAGTTTCATTTCACACAAACTTGTAAGGCTTACTAAAAAACTCTTATTTCCTTGTTGCAAGTTTCATGAAATTTCTAAACACTGTTTTTCCTAGGGCCGATTACCTGCGAGTGAACTGCGAAACTAACCAAATGCCGACGAGGGATCAGGCGATTCCTCTCTCTTGTCGCTTTGCCTCTTTCTTTTACATTGCGCTGGTTGAAACAACAAGCTTTTCAATCACGCTCTCGTTGACGATAATAGGACCGGGAAGGGCCCTTAAGTTTTGTGGATGATAGCAATAATTACATTTTAACAACTTTCGTTGTTTAATTTTACATCTTTACGAACGCAAGCAGTTCCTTCTGTATGCTTTTGTGGGGTAGTCGGATTGGATACGGATTTTAGGATCCCTTTCCATTGAATGTATTACATCATTCAGGATGTACTTCGTAGATAGTTAATACGCCAGTGTACTAAACTAATTACGACTCTATAATGCCACTGATTTTGCCTGACCAAACAAAAAATAATGAATACCCTTTCCCTCGAGAAAAACGAAGATAAATAATAGTCAATTCATTACTATCAATCTAATCACTGCCTGATTCATTATTTCTGCATATTACAATCTACTCGTAAAAGGCATTCAATTCATTCATTTCAGGTGGTGATTTCGCACCAAAAAGTTAATACTTATACTTATAGGTCTATTTAATCAGTAATGAACAAGCATCTTTAGGCTATAGTTATGGCTATAGGTATTTGACTCGGCAATGCTCGAACGCTAACAGCCGTAACTGAGAAATCGTAATCTTTCTCAGATCTTATTTACTATGACTAAGCAAGGTTTTTAAACAGCGTGGTGTTTATAGCCATATGCATAATTATGCTAACTCTCTGTTTTAGCTGACTTCATTTACCATCCTGTGCAAATTTTTTAGGACAAAATATGGCCTGGTTATACGCACCATATTCAGAGCAATACTAACACTTGCGATTATTTCTACAGGTGCTTACCCTGTGACCACAGATATCCGAAACTAAGATTGTGCCTGTGACCTTCTTGAAAGCAGTTAAAGCAACGGTTTCCTAGTTGAGCTTTCCTGTTGTGAACAATTTTGTACCTTGTACATTTGGCATTAAAATAATCTTGCCTACAACATATACATTTCTCGTAAATTTCCTCTTAGGTGGCTCTTCTGAACTTTCTGAGACATCGTTTTGTCTTTTCTTTGATTGTGTTTTACTGAATTGTCTGTTATCATTTTTGTGTTTGTCTTTTCTATTATTATTATTTATACGTGGCCTATTGTTCGTTATTTCTACAGCTTTTATATGTAATGCTCCTATTGTTATTTTTTCTGTGATGTCTTTCTCTTCTATATTTGCCGGTTCTGTAATCTTTACACCTATTGTGTCTGTCTTTAGTCTATTTGAGGTCTCTATAGCAGATATTATGTATTCTAGATATTTTCTGATACCGTCTACTTTTCTTCTTCGTCTATCATCTTCATTCTTACTTCTTAGATTAGATATTTAGAGAATTTCTCCATTGTCATCAGTCCGAGATGCTCGTGATTTACGTCTTCGCCTAGGGAGCTCAATACGAGTAGGTGTCTCTCTATTCCATTAAGTACATATCTGCATTATTTTATTTGATTTTTATTGACTGGTTTTATCCTGTATAATGCCACATAATGTGCGTCAATAATTGCCGCAGGTTTACCGAACTTTTCCTTTAGAGTTTGGACAGCTATGCTATTATTTGTGTTAGTTGTGTCTTATCTTATCCTTCTATTTCATTGATACTTCTACCGTCAGTATTTGATGACAATTGGTCCTAAATATGGTACCTGTCACTTGAGAATGTCACCATCAAAAGTAAATTCCATTCTTGTCAATTTACCAGAAATATTAAGATTTCCGCCATTTATCGTGGCTGCACTACGTTTTTCATCATTGCGCTATATACAAATATCTAATTATATTCCCAAATCTTCAGCCTGAATTTGTATAAACGTGTACTCGGTTATCTTAGCAGTGTCAGTTTCTGTAGCTTATTTACAATAGATGTGGATTTTTACCACAAACCTCTGAGTAGCACTCTTAAGTTTAGCTCCGTGGTACTCTAACTCTCTTTAGTTACCTTCACCATCAGATATTTGCTTAAGGGCACACTGGGTAGAGTTTATGCACGATTGTACTGATTCGTACAATAATTTCAAACGGGTTAGGACGATACTTATTTTGTTTATTTTAAGTACAGTTCCTCATTTGAACTGACCATGAGCGAAAGATCTTGTGCTTATGTAAAATCTACAACAACATTGTAATTTATTTAGCAACTTACTTGTATTAAGTTCTTGCCTACCTATGTTTCTTAGGTACTATAGGTAGCAATTACGAGCTATTCTCAATATCTCACACGCGGTTTTTCCCAACGTCTCATGTGAGACGCCGCCTCTTCCCAACGTCTCATCTTTTTGCATTAGGGCTGTATTTGAAGCTTTATTTTTATTTCAAGGTTGCAAGATTTTTATTTGTGACTTGCTATCTACTGTCTACGTGGGTACCAAGGAATTTAGTAGGTACATATCAACGTAAGTTTCTACTAAAACCTCTCGACATTAGGTTTATTTAGAAGGTAATTAGTGACTTTTTAACCTACTGCAACCTTATTTAGTTGTATGTCCAGCAGTGGACTAAGGTCCCCTTTCACCTGCTGTAGCAGTAAGGCACTTAATGCAAATTGACTCTCACGATCAATAAATAACACAGCATTTTTTAACAAACAGACTTTACCTGAATTTACAAAAAAATACGTTACTTTGTCATGTATTAATATACAATGCCCGAACTTGTTTGGTAGGCCTATTATATTGTATTTGTAACACATTAGGTACAGGTCAGTCACATTAGGTGTAGGTCTTTTAATAAACTCAAAGTGTCATACAGTGTAAGAACACCCTAGATACCTACTGCGGGTCTAGTGCATAGGTAGATTTATTATCTTGCTCAAAGGTTGCCTGGAACAAATAAGGCCGCCCATTGCGCCAACGGCCTCAGTCTTTGTTTTAATTCTTTATGAGTGTGCCATAAGCAATTTACTTCAAAATTGCACTTTAAAATCGTTATTTACCTCAGAATCTGTGAAATCTACTACCTTCATATCTAATGAAATGTTACTTCGATATTTTATCTTGAATTGCGTGTTTTAAAAACACGATTGGTGAAAGTTTTCTCAATAGTTAATTATTAGGAAAAATATATGTTTTTCACACATTTTGCTATTTATCTCAGGAACAGCACACATTTCTTCTTCGGTTTTTGTTTTGCTAAAAAACCTAGTCTTATTTCTTTAGTTGTGTCTTTTAATTTTTCGATTGGTTGCTTCATCAACCCGTAATTAAGTAAAAACAGTTTTGGCAAATAGTAAATTCGGTGCACGTATGCTCTGCACTTCTCACTCGCAAGAAAACCATATCTTGTGATCTCGCTCGAAATCCATCTCGTAGCGGCGTTATTGCACACTCTTAACTACCATAAGTTGTTCCTGTTGGTATTGTTTTGTACAGTTAATGTGCATAATCCTCCTTGCGAAGTCTATGAGGAAATTGTGAAAATGATCCTTAATGGGCGAATCGACACTACATCTAAATAAAAACCAACTTTTACGCCCGGGCAAAGTGTAAAATCTACACAATTCCTTTAGTGCAAGAAAGCAACGGTCATGCAGCATAATATCCTACTAATATAGTAGGTACCTGGTCTACCAAACGGTAGTAAAATGCTTGAAAATTTTGTCTACTTCGCAAATTTGCAGATAAGCAAAGTCGTAAAATATTCTACGATCTAATTATAGAATTTTACTAAGTTACTCCGTCGAACCGGGCGAACACCTTTAGTAAAACTACCCACATGACATTTTACGAAATCATGTACGGACATTGAATTACTACTACTAGCGTACTAGTGTATCTATTATAAATTTATAACTCACTGTGTTCCGATTCTTTTAGACTGTAAGGTTTGAGATAATATATCCCAGCTTCTCCACCATGTCGCCAAATACCTCTATACTCTGAATTATGACGAATATTATATGTAGGTATGTATGTGGTGAACATTAAAAAAGTATTTAAAGAAGTGCTGAAATTAGGTTAAGCAACAACGAGGTGGTTGTTCCACCGGTTCTAAGGTTCTAAGCCATTTGACATGATACTTAGCTGTTCTATCTGGATGTGATGACTAATTCATCGGACTGTGATGGTTGTTCCATCGGACTGTTGTTCATTGAGCTATGATGGCTGTTCCACCTGTGCTCTGGTTCAGCGAGCTATGATGGCTGTTCCACCTGTGCTCTGGTTCAGTGAGCTATGATGGCTGTTCCACCTGTGCTCTGGTTACTGATTCTTACTGTTATGGGGATAATTCCCCTTATGGCCTCCATCCTCCCCTATAGCCATCCCGTTCCTCACACTTTATCTCTGATCTACTTGTCCGCAGACAGACCAACGAATTGGTATACACACAACAATTATAATCTGAAACTGCTTCTAATATCGGTGGCAAAAGATCTCAATTGCATACAATGTAACTCAAAGTCACTCACCGATGTGTCTCGCTTGCTGTCTCGTAACAGAATGAATCGTCGGCCGTTCATCGCCGAAGGACCGTGCTGTGCGCGCGCCCGCTTCGCCTCGACCGGTTATATCCAGTCCGCTAAAATCTTTATCAACCTACCTACAACCTAGGTAGGTACCTACTCAAAATATTTCTTCGCCTTCGCGACAGCTTTATCCTGAACAATGAATACATTTGAAACACTAACTTAAGTCTCGAATTAACTAACCGAGTTCGTTGTGTTGGAATTTCTGCCTTTTATCAACGTCATCATCATCGAACTATGTTAGTCTACAGCTGGACATGTCCCTTTCCTAATGAGCGTCATAGCAGACTGTGTAGTGTACCATATGGCATTTAATAATGCCTACTGAAATACTCGGTCGTCCTTGGGAATTGCAGTTGGTATGTGCTGACATTGCAATTTAAAGAATGTTCGCGAGACTCTATAAATTTAAAAACAATACCTAGAATATAATATTTACAAAATAGGTTTATTACTGCCTAGTTGTTGGTTTTTTGTTTGTAATACCATTGATTTAAAAAGGGAAGATAGGTTACGTTCTCCCAGCGCTTACTCAAAAATTGGCATGTGTTACAACTACACGCAAACACATACGCTCACAGTTATATTTCCAGTCCTGTGCAATACAAAGAAGCACAAAGACGGAAAGACGTATATAGGAACGAAGTGAGACTAAGACAACAATATTTCACACGAATCCCGACCGCCCGTGCCGCCGGTCAGTCGGTGACTGATGTGGGAGAACACAATTTTACACAATTTGAGGTTGCCACTTTCGAGCAACTAGTGCCTCATCTTCGTTTTTAATAAATCAATGGTAATAACACTTTAACAAGAGCCAACTGATTATCTGACTATAAGTAGAATGCTTTATCCTATACTAGCAAATCACCCGGCTTGGCACGGGTGCAATACCGATGTATTATACAAAAAAAACGTTCCTCTTGAATTACTCTGTCTATTAAAAACTATTTCAAAACCCGTTGCGTAGTTTTAAAGATCTTAACATGCATATGGACAGACAGACAGCGGGAAGTGACTTTGTTTTATGCTATGTAGTGATTATGGCATATATATAACAACTTATGACCTGTATTACGTGTTTTGTTTTCCTTTTACAAAAACCCTTGTTAAGTGTTAATTGTTTTATTGTTTCACATACAGACTCACAGGGTCTGCTTACTTTCGGCTAGATAATAGAATGTTAAATAGTCCAGCATTATTATCATCAAATTTAAATCCTTGTTCTTCTTCAGATTTATATCTACTATGTTTTTTAAAGACATTGTAACAAAGGTGCCTTATGTTCATAATAATAAGTCATAACAGTAGATATCAGCACAATGTTGCTATGGTGGTTTGTTATATAAAAACAAATTGTGTTTCCGATTTGCTCTCTATTGAATTTGATTGAGGTACAGATAATAATTTACAAATAATCATCAGCAGAGATTTGAGGCACAGGCCTTCATTCCGTTTCTATCAATTTGCAAATGAGTAGTACCTAGTAAGGTATTTTCAAAAGCTCAGTTTACCTTCGAATAATAACGCCGAAATTCCCAGAAGTAGATACGTATGTATTTCGCAAAGGTTACTGGTTACTGGACCTCATCGGAAACCAGTTTTTGGGTTTGTTTCTTACACAACTCGACGCGTGGGGTTTCAAAACTTTCTCTAACCATTTTAGTTAATGACTAAGGGTGATGTGGAAGTTTTTTTAAATACTGTTGCGCAAGATTTGCTTGCGTAGATTTTTGATGTTAGAATTTTATGGTGACTCGATAATATGATAGTGACTCGACTAAAGATAGAGTATTTTCTCAGACACAGAATCTTCTTTCTTCATTCTTATTAAACAAAAAAGTCAATACTTAACAAATAATTAGGCCCTATCATGCATATTTTGTATGAGAATGACTTCATATAATTTGTAGGTAATTAAGTATTTATTATAAGAATAGGAATATTTTTATTGTAAAAAATGTGTACATCATACATAAGTTAGGGTCTTAAATCAAATTAAAGTAGGTATCGACAATCTTATTCATTTCGGACTTACAATTTTTTTTCAATTTAATTGTACGAAATTGTTTAGGCAGGTACATAGCAATCGGTACCTAGACTAGAATAGATCTAGGATAGTACTGAGCTATTCCTTTGAGCGAGTATCTCACTAAGTATAAAGATTTTTTTGGAAATTTTAACCAGATGGATTGTATTGAGACAAAGACATTGCGATGTTTTCTTAATAATTTTATGCTTTTTTGGCACCCGTTATATGGAATAACCCATAGGTAGTACCTACGTTTTCACTTTCTTTTTGTATAAACTGTACTGTTTTTCTTAAATCATCTTATTTTCTACTTCTAGCGAGTCTCTGACTAAGTAAAAAGAGTTGTATAAAGAGTATGGTATGATTCCTTTTTCAAGCATTATTAAGCGAATATCTATCTATGAAGTGTATTGTATAAAGTATATCAGTTATCTATGTAGTACCTATAACACAAAGTCTGCTTAGCGTGGGGCTAGATAATGCTGTGTGAATGGTTCAACATTATTTATTTATTTAATAAGAAGGCCTTGAAGTGATAATAACAATCAGGTCAAGAGATTATAGGTCAATCGGCAGACGAAATAAGTTGGTCAAATCATGATAGTGTATTCAGACACACAGACTTTCTTTATCATCCTAATATAGGTTGTGATATCTTATCTGTCACTATGTTAGTATCGCATGTCAATGTTATGCCACCGCGAAAGTGCGTCGAACTTTTTTTGACATTGTTTTTCGATAGCACGGTTGTGGTCTTGCTATCTTTCGTTCTACGTAAATAAGTAATCAGTTGTTTGAGTTATTATTGATTTTGTTTTAAAAAACTTATTTCATGGATGCCGTAGTCAGAACTGGACTAAATTAAAATGGGACTCAGAGAAAGCACCAGCTTTCAAATAAAAAAGAATCATGAAAATCGTCGGTTTAAAAGTGAAGGGAGTTTATGTACAGTGAAAAATATTGTGACCTTATAACGTAGGCGGTAGTCGTATGTACCTTACCTACTAAATTTTGATTACCTACTCACCTTTACCTATCATTTCATTTCATGTTTACGAAGTTCGTACATACAATGTTTGTGTGGTCAAGCAAAAGAGCCCTGAGTGAGTGAGTCTCTAGGTAGAGACTCACTCACTCAGGGTTCTTTTGCCAAAAATTTGCTACACCCTGTATATGTATAGGTATACATATACAGGATGTGGCAAATTTTTGGTCCCTGAAGGGTAGCTACTGTTTCTTTTGTAGTTAGAAGGTTTTGTACTAAAGAACTTTCTATTTTATTTTGAAGAAAAAAATATTGCCATTTCTTGTTTATTGACAAAATGTACGGTTCGCCCAAAAAATGACGTGTCAAAAAAAACGTTGGTCTTAATCGACTTTATTTCCAACCAGGAACACTTTTCCCAAAGTTTTGAAACAACTGATGACCAAATCAAATCGTAAGTCTTAGCAATAATTAAAAAAAAAACAATTTCTCCCGTCGGATTAAGAAAATGGTATAGGTAGAAAGCGCAAATGAGTTTGCGCATCCACATTTGCACTATTATAATGTCCATCGTACTTGCTGGACAGTTAAAGGTGGCCGAAATTAGGCTAGAAAGACATCGTCATCATGTTGATGACCCTGTGTCTAGCTAACGTAGGTAAAGAACTTGGCGCCTTCCAAGAATAAATTAATCAAATGCACTTTAATCGCCAGCAGATAAGTGAACAAAGCATAAAGCACTTTGCAGATAATTCACTAAACAATTAAGTAGGTAGGTTTCTTTCGACCTTGCGAAAGAGTCATACCAGATTGAATCACGCTTGCTTTCACCTGCCATACTGAGTTTGACTTTCGCCAATTTTTAGAGTTCCCTACCCAAAGGGTAAAACGGAACCCTATTATTAAGCGGAGGCTCAGTATGAATATTGTGTACAGCGGCAGCCGACAATGTGATGTTAATTGTCCGTTGATAAGTTTTTTGACAAAAAAGTAGAGTTCTAAAACGATATAGAAATCATTGACGACTGATCTGGCACGGTGGGCGAAGGTCCGCCTGCGACGAAAAGGTTGCAGCTTTAATTCCCCGGGTTAGATTTGTTCCGGGTGTTCTGGGTATTATTTATCTATAATAAAAATACCTATCTAAGCATTGATTTAAAAAGCGAAGATAGGTTACGTTCTCCCAGCGCTAACTCAAAAATTGGCATGTGTTACAACTACACGCAAACACATACGCTCACAGTTATATTTCCAGTCCTGTGCAATAAAAAGAAGAACAAAGACGGAAAGACGTATCTAGGACCGAAGTGAGACTGAGACAACAATATTTCACGCGAATCACGACCGCCCGTGCCGCCGATCAGACGGTGACTGATGTGGGAGAACACAATTTTACACAATTTGAGGTTGCCACTTTCGATCAACCAGTGCCTCATCTTCGTTTTTAATAAATCAATGTATCTAAGTAATGTATTGTGTTAATTATATCAGTGATCTAGTGCACATAATATAAGCTCTGCTTAGCTTGCGGCTAGATGCTGCTGTGTGATATATCATCATCATCAACCTATATAAGTCCACGGTTGGACATAGGTCTCCCTTAATGAGCGCCATAGCGCCCTGTCTTCAGCTTGACGCTTCCAGCATCTGCCTGCAGTCTTTCGCAGATCGTCATCCCACATGGCCGGAGGACGTAACTACGTTTGCCGAGTCACGGCCTCCACTCAAGAACACGTTTACCCCAGAGGTTGTCGGTTCTGCGCAAGATATGGCCGTCCCACTGCCACTTCAACTTGCTAATTCTTTGAGCTATGTCGATAACTTTGGTTCTCTTTCGGATGTGTTCGTTACAAATCCTATCCTTCAGAGAGACTCGGAGCATAGCTCTTTTCATATCTCTCGTCCAACATCATTTATCTATCCTTATATTATAAAACGAAAGGATTTGATTGTTTGTTTGTTGAATAGGCTCCGAAACTACAGGACCGATTAAAAAAATCCTTTCATCATTAAAAAGCTTAATTTTCAAGGAGTGACATAGGCTACATTTTATCCCGGAATTCCCACGGGAACGGGAACTACGCGGGTAAAACCGCGAGGCGCTGCTAGTTCATTATTATTTTCGTATAGCTCTTCCTAAGAAATCGATTAAGAACGTGCTACACGCCAGTAGATTCAAATTGCTGACCAAATGCATTCTAAAGCGACTGTCTCAACCCCGATTCTGGCTACAGACGTGATCCACATGTGTTAGTGTTGTCTATACCTACGCCAAATCACGTACGGAAATCTACAGTAGGTAACTTATCGTGTTTTGTTGAGATTGATTGTCAATATCACAGTTATATTATAAATGCGAAAGTTTGTAGGGATGTGGATGTTTGTTAAATCTTCACGACAAAACAACTGAACGGATCGGGCTGAAATAGTGCACATAGGTTTTTAGTATACTGGAATTAAATATAGGCTAAACACGATTGGTAAAAAAATTAGATGTAAAATCATTGATTTATTAAAAACGAAGATGAGGTACTGGTTGCTCGAAAGTGGCAACCTCAAATTGTGTAAAATTGTGTTCTCCCACATCAGTCACCGTATGCCGGCGGCACGGGCGGTCGTGATTCGCGTGAAATATTGTTGTCTCAGTCTCACTTCGGTCCTAGATACGTCTTTCCGTCTTTGTTCTTCTTTGTATTGCACAGGACTGGAAATATAACTGTGAGCGTATGTGTTAGCGTGTAGTTGTAACAAATGCCAATTTTTGAGTAAGCGCTGGGAGAACGTACCTATCTTCCCTTTTTAAATCAATGTGTAAAATAGATGTTTTGCACACTTTGCTATTTATCTCAGGAACAGCACACTTTTTTCGAAACCTAGAAGTTGTTCTTTAGTTATGTCTTTTAATTTTTCTATTGGTTGTTTCATTCAAAACAGTTTTGGCGTTAAAAACATGTCATCCCATTCGAAATCCATCTCGTAGCTGCGTTATAGCACACTCTTATAACACTGTTATTTCTCTTTCTATCTTCTTTTATTGACATAAGTCAGAATGAGAACTAATACTGCTTAGCAGCTGTTTAAAGTTAGCGGACCAATACGAAATATCATCCTAAACGTCCACCTTTACAATGTCAGCCTATATTGGGTACTTGATGACTGATGAATTAATCTAATACATTATGAGCATGTAGATTGTAGAATGTTAGTCATCGTGGTTTCTAACCTTTAGTTTGTTACCTTAGAACTTTTGACTAGGTAGTCCGATTTTCATGATTCTTTTTTATATGAAAGCTGGTGCTTCCCGTGTGCTTCCATTTTAATTTGGTCCAGATCTGACAATGGGATCCATATAAATGAAGTCGGTTTATAGTTTTTTTTAAACAAAATCGATTATTGAGTAGCGGAATCTACTCAAAACCGCTAAACTGTAAGCAGGTAAAAACAATAACAACTAATGAGTGGTCGCCTCAGATTGCAACAAACAAAGACTGCCACCTCATGAGTCAGCTGCAGGTAGAAAGCGTGGTCAAATGACTCATTGTTGGCATCCGGAACTTAGGGAATTTATTCACATGCCGAGTGGGCATATCCAAGAACTCATTCTTGATTGGTCTTGATTAGAATTGGGGTAATCGAGACTGATCACCTGTAGAGGTGATAGGTAGAAGAAGGCAATTAAAGTTATTGGTAGGTAATTAAGGGTTCAAGGTATTTTCTACGAAATAAAAAAAACTTCTCTATGGGAATAATTAGACCAGGCCCATAAAAAGACATAAATGCACTATGCGAATTCAAACTAGTGACAGGTGTCATCTAAATTTGACACAGATAGGCTCTACAACAGTAGATAATAATAATAATGATAATGCAGGGCAATTCACACAGCATTATCTAGCCCCAAGATGAGCAGAGCTTGTGTTATGGGTACTAGATACCTAATTATTGCTTACTTGCTGCGTCATTTGAGTTGATAATTAAGTTTGTTTAAAAAAAACTATAAACCGACTAAAATTTTATGGATGACATCGTCAAAACTGGACCAAATTTAAATAGGACCATCAAAATTAGATCACCCAGTCAAAAGTTATGTGGTAACAAACATAAAAAGAACGAAAAATAATAATAATAAAGTCGAATTGAGAACCTCGTTCTGTTTTAAGTCGGGTAAAAATAGTAAAATTAATTCATTTAGGTGGGTATTATTTTAAACCGACTTCAAAAAAGCCCCATCCTTTTTTTCTGCTTGTTCTCAATTCGCCTTTATTTTGTTTTTAAACTATAGACCGACTTCCACTAAAATATAGTTTTTTTATGGATCCCATTGTCAGAACTGGGCCCCATTGAAATGGGACCACACGGGAAGCACCAGCTTTCAAATAAAAGGAATCATAAAAATCGGATCACCCAGTCAAAAGTTCTGAAGTAACAAATATATAAAAATACAGTCGAATTGAGAACTATTCTTCAAAATACAGAGATAGTGGTATAAAACATTGATTAATTAAAATGGGAAAATAGGTTACATTCTCCCTGCGCTTACTCAAAAATTGGCATGTGTTCCAACTACACGCAAACACATACGCTCACAGTTATATTTCCAGTCCTGTGCAATACAAAGAACAACAAAGACGGAAATACGTACCTAAGACCGAAGTGAGACCGAGACAACAATATTTCTCGCTAGTACGACCGCCCATGCCACCGGTCAGACGGTGACTGAGGTGGGAGCACACAATTTTACACAATTTGAGGTTGCCACTTTCGAGAAACCAGTACCTCATCTTCCCTTTTTAATAAATCAATGATATAAAATTTCGAAACATAAAAGAGTGGGTGGGTTGACAATCGAAACGAAAGTATTCTTCACTGACTACTGTGACTAGGATTCACAGAAATAACGGTACGAATGCCAAATTTAGCGGTCAGTGACACAGTGACACACTGTGTTTACTTTTATATGTGTAAAAACCTACTTTTATTTGTGTAAAACTACTTAATATAAGACCAACTTTGCCTGCGTCTTTATCCTCGGTATTCACACGCAATGGCCTATTGCCTGCTGTGTGTTTTTTATCCCACGGGAACAGATTTATGGGATAAAAAGTATTCTATGTTTGATTGCAGGATTAGAATTACCTGTATGCAAAATTTCAGCACGATCTGTTCAGTAGTTTTGGCGTGAAGAGGTAACAAACATCCATCCATCCATCCATACTTATAATATTAGTGTGATGTGGGACATGGTCTGGCTTCAAGCTAAGCAGAGCTCAGGGACCCAAAAAATCTTGTGTTCTTTTAATATATCACAAACGGACAGGCAGTTTTTTTGTAAGTGTAGATACAAAACTTCTTGTGTAGGTGTTATTGCATTATTTTGAGAAGAGTTTTTATGAAGAGATGAATAAAAATCATTAGACTTTCATGATACAATAAAGTAACATATTTTTACTCTTGGCTACCAAAACTTAGGTGACGGCATAATAAATAACTATCTAAGTATCTATTATGTGTTAACATTTTCTAATCAAGCAATTCGATAAAAAAGTAGATAATTAAATATCTATTATTTATCTAATAAATAGTTTATTTCAGTAAAAAATCGTTATCAAAATCAGACTGGAAATTCCTATCATGTTTGTATCTATACTAGTTTCCGTCCGCGGTTTTGGACGAGTTGTTCCTATGGAAACGTTAAAAGGTTATTTTTATCACATGGGAACTGATTTATAGGATAAAATATGAAGTAGATGCTGTGTCAATTGTGCAGAACTATTAAGTTATTTCTTTTCTTAGTTCGTGGTAAAAACGAATCTCAAGCACTAAAAAGTGAAAAAAGCAATGATTCTTGTGTTTTTTCATAGATTGTCAATTAAGTAACTACTTACCCCTTATTCATAATAGTAGGCTAACTTAGCACACTGCTAAATCTCTCTCTGTCTTCTTCTTTTGACACTAGACAGACTGAGAAATAACACTACTTAGCAGCTGTTTTATGTTAGCAGACCAATATGAAGAAGGGATAAATCTTTATCGAAAAATAAAATATAATCATAATAGAAATAAATTGAAACTAGTATTTACAAATGAAACAAATAAGCTAACCGTAGACTGTTGCAAATACCGGTAATTTAGTACTAAAAAGAAAAAAAACCAATCAAACAGACATTTGGTTTCAGGGTCCATATAATTATGCCAATCGAATATCGTCACTTTTTTATGTCAAGTTTGGTTTCTGTCGAAGCATTCTCGTCTTTAACCTACGGTTATATTAAAAACTAAGAATAACCGTATAAACGCTAATAGATACGTATATTCTAGGAAACTTCTGAATGCGTAATAAGTAGGTAATTACCAAAACTATGTCTAGGACAAGCCCTTGAACTGATTGTAGCTACCTTACTACCGCAAATTATCAGTAACTTACATACCTACCCAACAGTTATTTTGTTGGTTTGACTAATGATTTATTAGGACAAATTGTTTCGTATGACGATCTCGACGACCTCGGTGGCATAGTGGGTGAAGATCCGCCTGCGACGCATGAGGTTACAGGTAAAATTCCGGTGTCAGGTCAAATGTTTGTACAATCTGCATATTTGTTTAGGGTGTTCTCGATGGTTTCTAGGTATAAAATAATTGTATTATGTATATCAGTTATCTAGTACCCATAACACTAGCCCTGATTAGCTTGGGGCTAGATAATGTTGTGTGAGTTATCCAGCATTATTTATTTATTTGTCTCTGATTCTAAGTATGGCTCTTTAGTCAGCTGTTCCCGCGATATTTATTTCTCAAAGAACATTCACTTACAGAGAAATGTGTTTTTTCTTAATATCTTACATATTTTTAAAACTTATTAATGTATGGTTGACATATACAGTGTAGTTGTTATCACAAATGCTCGTCTATTATTCTACAGGAATATTGTCTATCACACGATTTTAAGCCGTATTTAAATGCACGTTTTGTTTGGTAGGTATGGCATTAATGAATGCAGAATAGGATCATCAGCATCATCAGCATTTACTAGTCATCTGTTGACATAATATAATGACAAGTTTTAATTGATCTCTACATTCTCACTGTATTTCTATGAACGGGCTGTGGAATGCTACGGTCATCAATTTTTAGTTACACCTTCTTATTATTTTTCTTTGACCATATTACTTATGCCGAAATTACTAATTTGCACCAGTAGGTACAAATGAAAATCTATCTACATAATATATACCTACCAACGTAAAATATTTTAGAATCCATCCAAAGCCACCCTTACTTACATCTCAAACATTAATCCAGATTAAAAAAGAGAGCATCAAACAAAGGGAGCTGCGCCAAATATTAAATTACTCAATATTTCATACCGATACTAATTTCGCTATCTTAACCCTTTACCCGCCAACGACAAAATATTACAAGAAAAAATACCCCAAAAGAAAAAACGTCCTGCCCTAATTGACATTCTTTATGAGCGTCAGTCCTTAGACGAGGATATTTTTTAATTAGATATATTTTATGGGTTTTTTTCCAAAGGGGAAAGGTATAAAGGGTTAACATTTGTTTGAGCCCAATGAGTGGGTGGGGGGGTCAATATTAGCCTTCTCGTAATCAGCCGGAGAAAAAATGGTCGATTAGACCCCCCTGCGACGTTAATTTAGGATCATTGGAGCCACGGAAGGTGGGTGACAGAACCCCTTTCTTAGTAAATTGTCTTTTTTAAAACGGTGTTCGGAAGTGTCGGTAAAGCACCGGTTTACGCGTGACTTGAGATGAAGCCGAAATTGGATTAGGTTTTTTAAAGTCACTGGGTTTTGGGGGGTTAAAATATTTAATCTGTTGTTTTACAAACTTTTTAAGTGTGAAAGGCTTTAGTGGTAAACCAACCAACACACTGTATCAATAGGAAATTAGGTAAAACTAACAAACACCCATTCAAACTATCGCATTTATAATATTATTGTGTTTTTTTTTCTTATTTTATCTGCGATCAGTTTGGTCAACTATGAGCAAATTTTTGGGCTTTCTATTGTGTGTCGGGTGAAGCACACTCCTGCACTCTCATTCCTGGGTCTTGTGGACCTTCAATTATGTCCTTTCTTTTCAGTCTCCTCTGGTTTAAGGGTTCTGTAAGATTCCGAGCCAATTGGTTGGGGTGGTTTTCGAGTCTTTACCGGTATGCCTTAGCTGTTGTTTGGATCTCATCAGAAACAGTTGGAATTTTTAGAATGTCATATAGTTAAGTGTTCCTTAGGTACCAGTAGTTATTTATATTTAATGTAGATATCCAATCCGCCAATCTTAATGACCATAGCAAAACCCCCGCTGTCTGGAGAACGCATGTTCAGCAGTGGACATTTTTTTGTTATTCTTTGGCAAGCCAGGACCGTATGGTAAGTGTGAACTGCAATAAGTCACAATAAGTCACAACCGACTTATTCGTCAACTCGCGGTCGTGAAGCTCGCGAATGTCCGCGAGTTGGCATCTTCCGATTTGTTTTGTGTCGTCAATTTGCGGGTGCATGACAAACAGGGCTTAGTACAGTCATATAAATAAACAAAAACTGACAGGACAACAATATTACAGTAGCAGAGTTCCTCATAAAAAGTACCAGGTCATCAGAAATATAACGCAAGTCAACAAAATTGTACTTGTCATAATGTTTTAGTAAGAAGTTTGGGTTGATCTATCCTCTAATTGTCTAGGATATATCAACCCAAACTTCGTACTGTGACAGCGCTCCAAGCGACAAAATATAAATTTGTTGCTCTGTCAAATTTTCATAGAAAATAGAGTAAAGCAAACTTTGTAGGAAACAGTATAGAAGTGTTCGATACAAACACAGGACAACTCGATTGTGTTATTGTTTGTTGGCAAGTTTTTATTTTAAGATATAGCTGGCAATCTATGCCGTGCTTTCTTATCTTGGCTTCCTCTGGCCGCAACGGTGTAAAAACTTTGTACCTACCACATGTTTTATAAACCTCTTTGGGCACCAGTCTCTTGCAAAACAAGATAACTATACTGTATCCATTTTGAATGAAGCATGTTAGTATAAACTATTTTTAATCCATAAATTTTAATCGATAAATTGTCTTCTGTAAGAGAAAATAAATACATTAAATACAATAAAATACAAATATAATGCTAAATTCACGTTTTTAGAAACAAACCAAAAGATAAACGGAATCTTTTGGTTTGTTTCTCTCTTTTGTTTCTCAAATGACTCCTGTATCAAAACATTGAGGAAGAAGCTAACAGAAACGCCGCGTAGGATTCTTGGAAGCAAAACAAAGGATCACACGTTTACCTTATGTACATGCTGATTTTAGACCAATTTTAGTTTCATCAGCACACAAAATTATGTTCGCAACTGACTGGACCCAAAACAAGGGGGTTTTGCCATAAACTTCGTGATGGCCAGGTGGATTGGTGATCACCAATCCATCTAGCACGCTTAATGTACGCAAAGAATACCTAATCAAAGAATACCTAATCAAACGCGACTCAGATTACGTCTAAAGTGACAAACTTCCATTGAAAACTGTCAGAAAACAGGCTATATGGACGTGACTTTTAAAAAGCTAATATTTTTTTACGTATTCTCATTTTATCTAGAAATCTGAATGTTTAGCAAAATTGCGCCTTACCACCACTAGGGTGATTTTTCTGTGAAGTGAATAGTTGCCGATATATTTTGTTTATAACGCAAAGCAAAATAGTTTGGATAGGCATTACGTTTGGCGATGGTAGGTACCTTTAACAAAAGAAAAAATATTACTTTTTACTTTTAATTATAAAGACGTACAGATATGTATTATCTAAAATTAAAACTATCCATAAACAATAGATAGAAAAGGACGTAAAAAGGGAACTAATCTTCGAAAAGAACCTATCCATGGAATATTAACCATGATTTCTTTATGAAAGGTTTTGCCGTTATCACCTCGCTGCCTTAGGTGGATTAGTTTTTGCAGTAGAGATGGTCAAAATTCCCAGAAGAATGCTGCTATGCCTGCTATCTCATTTCTCAGGAAGTGGGTATAAAACAATCTGGAATATTTGCCCGTACATACTTCAATTCCACTACGTAGTGACAAAAAACCTCAAGGACATGCGGTCTTGTGGTGGTGACGTGTGAAGTTCATTGTCTGTGTGAACGACCTATGGCATAACATTCTGCAGGATTGCGCAAAAATACCTAAACTTTCATATACCTACAATGACTATAGGTTTAACATAACTAGGGGCCGTCTTCTGCTAAATTAATCGCTTCACTATGACAAATGGTAATGGTATTGGTATTACCAACTACAAAATGGAAGAACATCTATCCAATGAGGTTTTATTTATATAACATCATTGCATCTATCAAAGTACTTTGAGTATTTTGACATGGTAAAGTTATTTATTTCGGAACAAAGTAGGTTGGTAGGTATGTACTTGGTGCATGAAGCTTGGAGTGGCAACATCTCTGGTAGGACTCTGCCGTTGTTGCTTGGCGCTCTCAGTATCAAAATCAAGTATTGTGGTGTCCTAACCTTATGATGTCTCATGGAGACGCGAAACTAGTTGACGACTTGCTTTGATAGATTTTCTTTCATTTTGTAGTTGGTGTGGTTCTTAGCGGAGAAGGTGTTGCGCGGAATTGTTACTAAATATGTTCATTGTTATATTTTGGTTTTAATTATTGGTACCTATCATAGAATTCCCAAGAATGAATATATTGCAGTTTTTTATGTATTAGAGATAGAGATTTATTTGTTGATAATCTTTTACCGGTTAGCTGTGTGGTACTGGCTTAGAGTTTGCACCACCCCATCTCTTCCAGTGGGTGTCGTAAAAGGCGACTAAGGGATATCCACCGGGGCGGACACTAGCGCCCCCTGCAGAACAATTCTACCACCGAACCTATTAACCAACATTACATAAATGCCAAGAAGATGCTTATCAGAGGGAGGCTTGCGTCCAGCAGTGGACCAATGCAGGATGTTGAGGTTGAGGTTGAGGTTGATAATCTTTTAGAAAGATACACAAATATATCACGAACTTAATGTGACGACGCGTAAAATATCATTTGGATTAGAAGTAAAACTGCTAAAAGAAAAAAATGGACGAGAGAGATCTACGAATTAAAAGAGGGTTCCGTAGCTTGTTCAGTCTTGCAGGACCAGACCCGGACTGGGTTATATTGACCAATTACATAATTTATAGAGACCATGTTAATGCTTCAGCCTACAATACCAAATAGTGGAGTAGACAAGGGTAAAAATGATAACCTACCTAACAAATAGCATGTTATTCATATAGTTTAAAATAAATTTATAGTAACCAAAACCCGACATTGCATTAAATAATATACTTATTAGTTATTAATATCTTTATTCTTCAGTTTACGGGACAAAATACTTATTCCTCGATAAAAAATCATAATGGTTACATTTCGATGTCATCTTTTTAAAAGGCGAAATAGTCATCGAGAGGGTACCGTAAGTAAGACATAAGGAGTAAAAAATTTTTGGAACCCCTTCTCACTTCTCTGACGGTGTCAAACAAATAACAAATACCTAGCCTAGGTATTTGTTATTTGTTTGAAAAATGTAATTAATATTATTTTACCAACGAAGGTTCTCAACCAAAACGTACAGAACCCTAAAAACTTCGACGAAAGGAAACCGAGAAAGGACTTGTGAAAAATCTTTATTAAATCCTCGGAGCTAAATAAGTTCATTTGGAAGAAAAAAAATATATTTCGCCTTTTTGTAAATTAGAAAACATTTTCACCGATTTGTATGGCTTACTCGGGGAGAGGGGGTAATTAGCTGACGCGGGGGTGCTATTGGAGAATTAAATTTATTTTTTCCTTTGAACTAATGAGGGTGGAGAGAAAAATGCGAGGATTAAGAGATAAATTACCTGTTATTAGTGCGAATTGTAAATAAATACAATTTAGGGTCAGTAGAGGCGTATTGTGTTCATAAATAAATAAGTTAAATTTTAGATATATTTATTTTTTACTGTTCCGCAACTCTACCCTAAGTTTTGCAAGCAATAAGGCAACATTTTATAGTTGCCTGGGATTAAAATGGCTTAGTTTTGGTGGATTTTAAACTAGGTTTCTATTTTTTTTTAATACTGAAGAATACCCTGATTAGGCCGAAAACTGCCGACTTATTTGACATGGCCGTTTCTGACTTTCAAGAGATTAAAAAAACAGATGGAGAGTTTTGAGAGAGATTTTTGTATCGGCTATTATTGTAACTTATTTTCCCTAGATATTTCATAAGTATAATAATTCAGATGAGTCAGTAACATAAGTAGGTATAACATAAAGCGTAAGAAGCCAGTTAGAACTGCTTATCGATACTATATTTTATATTTAGATCACTTTATCAATTGCTAAGATTGATAACAGCTAGAGCTTACCAACAACTGAACAATTATAAGTCCTTATAGATAAGAAACAATGTAGGGCGTGTCTTCTCTTAATATTATAGAATAAGAGAAAAGAATATGATATCAATTAAAGAAATAGGAAAAATAATGTTGTCCTGCGTAGTTCGGAATCGCCGTTTTTGGCACTTGTGTTAAAGTTAGATTTTTTTTATTAGTAGCCTTTACACCTACAGGCAGTGTCAAGGTCAGTCGTTAATTTTGTATGTCACTTTCTGAACCTGGAGGCTTATTATACTAATTAAAGCACGCGTGCAAACGCACTTTTTGACAGTAATCTAACGCGAATTGACGTTAGAGAGTAACATGAGAGACATTTCTCACAAAAACGCTACTCTCTTATATGAAAATGTGACATCGCTCGAAGCGGAAAGTTTACATAAATTTCAGATTTCCATAGAAAATTAAGTTAACCAAACTTTGTAGTAAGCAGAATGGCAGTTCACGCTCATACTGAAGCAGATTTTTTTTAAATGTGAGGCGAACAAGTGATGCTAACGTGGAACAAATCCTCTAGAGTTATGGTAGAGTTCTATTTTAATGAGAATAAACTCTTCATGTAAACCGAATACTAACATAATTGATTCTAAAGGGAACGTACATAAGTACCTAGTATAGGGTAGGTGTGTCTTTGTAGAAATGAAATGCTCACATGCGCTCAGCGCGCATATAGCGCGGTATCGGAGCGCTTTTATGCCGAACACAACGTTGAATATACTCACGTACGTTTGAATGACAATATAAAAAATTTACTAATTAAAAATCGCTAGAAATAAAATAATAAATAAACTAAAGGAATGATCTCGTCGACGACGTTGGGACTTACCTCTCTTCGACTTCCATAAATAACCTTTTGGCAGTAGTATAAATTAAAACTAACTTCATATACCGACGTCATTAAATGGGATATGACTTTTGAGCTTTCCAATATTTCGGAACAATTTCATGCGCCATGATCGCGGAATAACTGATATTCCGTTATATGTCCGTTACGTGTACATTCCGAAATATCCCGTTGAAAATGACTTTAGCAACAGAGTCCTTATGTGTTCTTTATAATCAATTGATAAAGGAAACACAAGGACTCTATACCTAGATACGGTATGTGTGTATTTGCAGAGATCTAATGCGCCACACACATGCACTCAGCGCGGAGATAGTGCGGTATCGGTGCGCTTTCACGCCGAACACAGCGGAAAGTTCGCCATAGTTTGAGCCGAGCGAGGCGGTGGGTTAGTGAGGACATGCATTACAAAAAAAATTATAGGGTTAAAACTTAGAAATCTTGCAAAAAATTCACATAAGTTATAAAGATGATGATGATGAAACTGATTTGCGTAGAGAAATTTTGAGAAACCCTGATAATTTTATTAAATTGATTTTCAGGATGTAGTTATTGGAAATGAGTGATGATTTAATAATAATAATAATGTTTTATTCGGTAATAAAAGATACATAGTCGTATTTATTTATAAAAACACCTTTTAAGTGTTAAGATTTGGATCCTGAATTTCATTGTAGAATCAAAACACCACCAAATTAATTAAAAGAAGCTATGCTAGTGTCCTAAAAAAATATTAGGCCGTTAGTTAGATGATCAGATGGTATTATATTATTATCATATTAGGATACGTTTTTTTTTCTTTTCTTGATTAAACAAAAAACTATAAAGCCAGTTAAAGTTCCGCGTGACGTCACACACACCTTGCAACACTTTTTAGTAGTGTGTGACATCACAAGCCCCCACCTTCAAACTTTAACGCGCGTTATTTTTGTCCTTATTTGTTTGATTGACAAAGGAAAACATCAGTTTATCATCATGATCAGCGTACCCCACTGTTGGACAACAGTGTCTATTAGGTATTATTATTTAATTTTCATATAAGAATATCCACATTAACCTCTCCGCTCACCGCATTGTTCGTTACTAAATGCAAGTTGCATGTATTTATTTATGTACCTTCGACGACAAACCATTCTCCTTATCACGTGTGTTTTCGCAAGCGAGATGTTTGATTGTTCGCAACTAGGTGTTTTCAGTTAGTTGGAGGCGTTGGGGCTATACCACAAACTGGGGAATAGTTTTACATAGAGTATTGTAGAGGAATCTGTAGGTGTAATAGGAATAATTTGTGAAGTAATTAACCATTTAATTTTATTTATGTAGGTATCTATGTGTGTATCTTTTGCTTTAGATACCTACATAAATTTATACTTATTAGACTATTCTTGAGTGGAGACCGTGACTCGGCAAACGTAGTGTAGGACGCCATCCGAACAGGTGGGATGACAATCTGCAGGCAGATGCAGTTCAGTTCAGTTCATTTATTTAATAATGGAATGTTCATATACAGGTCATATTATTGTCTAATTTTGATACTTAAACTTATACATTTGCAAGTACCTACATATTACTTTATTTAAATGATACTGGATGCGTCAAGGTGAAGATAGGGCACTCATTATTTTTGGGGAGGCCTATGTCCAGCAGTGGACTAATAGGTTGATGATGATGATGAGATGATAGAGACCTACTACAACGACCAGTATCTCACTAATAGAGAATTGAAACAAAATAAGAATTTGTATTCAGAGTTACAACATTTATGGTATTGGTATTGTATACGTGTGTGAATGAATCAGTTCAGCGCGCTCTGAATTGTTCGCAGAAGAGTTACTCTATTTATTGTTTTCGTTCTGAAGTAAGTATAAAAGAAAGTTAATAGAAATAAGCACAATGAATTAGGTAGATATTTATTTGAAGTTTCTGGTTATAATTTTTTGATTACATTTAGTTGTGGGAAAAAATATCTAAACAAACTTTAAGCTCAATTGTTAAACCTGCCAAATAAGTCTGAAAATGATCTCTGAAATCGCCATAAAGCAAAATAGCAAGGATTCAAAGGATTCTCAAAAAATATTATCAAAAATCTCCATTCATAGCTCCCTTTGTGTATCGAAACACGACTAATCGCCTAAAAGCCTCCAGAATCAAAGCGAAAATCCCTTCTTTAAGTATTCAATTAAAATCAATCGGTCGCTCAAAGGAGCTGCTTCAAAAGAACGTCAAACGTAATCAATTTTGCAAATAACCCCTCCACGTCTTTTTCTTTTCGTATGAAATAAATCTCTTCAGACATTGCTGAAAACCGCTCCTTAAAATGACACACATCACTACACATCCAATAAGAATTCAAACTCTGTTCTTATAAGGATAAGGTTAATTTTCAGTTTCATCTATCATCGAACTTACAAAAGGAAGTTCGAGACATGAAAATATCATAACATTGTGTGAAAGTATCGAACGTAACTTTATTAGTATCGACTTGGAATTGTGGACTCTATTTCAACGAGATACAGTCTTCGTCTGAGTTGTGAGTTACGTCCTTAGATGTATAACGTCTTAATGCGTATCACTGCATTATCGTTATAACGTGGTATTAACAGTGAACCGTTCAGGGGAAAAATTGGTTAATAAATGTAACGTAAGGGCGAATGTACATTTATAAAATTTCCCTAACAAAGAAATTTAATTCGACAAAATTGTGGACACTTGCCCAGGGAGAAGTTTCAATAATTGAGTTTATTAAAAAACTATAAACCGACTTCAATTATATGGTTTTTTCATGGATGCCATTGCTAGAACTGAACCAAATTGAAATGGGACCACAGGGAAAGTAATTTTAAATGAAAAATGAATCATCAAAATAAAAAAATAACGACGCTGCTGACTGCATTAAAAAAAAATACTGGACCTCAACCTCAACCTCAGTTGTGCATTTTAAGTAATTTGTACATTAACTTGTGTATTTCAACAATTACTAAGAAAATCTCACATACATATAAATTAATTTTACCAATATAAAATTTGTTTTTTTTTTACTTTTTTTGGCGTTGAGTTTGAAATGAAGCGCTAAAATTTGACTTGTCTAAGTGCTTATTTTGTACGTCTAAAGAAATAAACGATTTGACTCTGACTTTGACTCTGACTCTATTAAGTTCAGCCTGAGAACAGTTATCTTCTGATAGCTAGTCAGCATACACCCTTACTAAGCTATCAGTGCTTGATGTATCTCCGTGAGATAAAGACAAGCATTATTTATGGCGTTCGGGCGCGGTACATAATTCATGTTCGATCGTAAGGCCACGTCCGCCATCAACATAGGTTTGACTGAGGACAGTAGATTAGGATGTTTTTTTGCCTAGATGACGCATGAAAACATCAATCCATCAATATAATAATAATAAATGTACAATTCAAATTATAAAATTAAACACTAACACTGATATAAAGTGTTAATTTTGAAGTATTGCCATTTGAGCACCTAGTTTTTGGGCACTGTGCATGGTGCTCACACCAAAGGTATTCCCATTTGAGTACCAATCAATATATTAACGTGGTGCTCAAATGGGAACAAAAAATAAAAAAAATTGTTCCCATTTGAGCACCAGCGTCTAGTGATGGGGTGTATAGTAAAACATATCGATAAAAAATGGCATTACTTTTATATTCACATCAATTTTAGAAAATTAAGTAAATATTACATATTAATATCACAATCAGCCTAATTTTAATTATACTTTGTGTAATACACATGGGACATAGATTCCACATGTATTGTATATGTATGTACATAACAGAATGTGTCCGCAGGACAGAGGCAAAACATACAAATGTACAAAAATACTAAATTTTCCAAAGGTTTTTGCAATTTTTATAAATTATCTTTCTTTCTTTACAGAACTGGACAAAATGCCGCCTACGAAGGATCAACACACCAAACACGCCTTCACGAGATCGTTTTCAAATAGTAAGTTACGATAAAATATTACATAATTGGCACTAGTCATGCGTCGTAGAACTCGTAGATAGATATGTAGATAGATAGAAAATTCTTTATTGCACACTTATTAAAAGAAACAATACAATAGAAAAGCCTAAAAACTAAGTGACAAGTGGCGGTCTATCACGCGTGACTTGTGTATTTTTATTTTATTTTAAGAAAATAGAGAGATAACAAAGAACAAAGGAAAATGAATGTCTTGGTGTTCCAGCAGAGGCCTACTGATGCAGGAATACCTTATCAAAAATCGTAACTCGTATTTTATATATACACCTACTGTTTTTACCATTCTGGTGTTAGCTAGGTATCAACGCTATCTATTAGACGAAATAAGCAATTTAATCTTTAGTGCTTCAGTCGTCATGACATCATCAATAAAGTGTCACTTTTTTGAACATGCTACCCATGTTCATCGATTTAAAAGACGTTATCACTTCAAAAACCATAATACAATGATCCTGATACTAAATAAGACAAACTGACACAAAAATTAAATTCTTCGAGATCAATCGTGATTAAATTGTAACCTATCGTCTCTTTCAGATGAAATGGCAATGTCAGCCAGGGTATACCATCCAGCAACCAACCTGATGCCAGCTTCACCCCCCCTCTCGCCGTCCGGCGTCGCACCAGCCTTCCCCTCTCGGCCCAACACGTCATCCTGGGGCCGGCAGACCAGCACCAACGGAAAATACTCTTGACCAAGGAAGAATATATCCCCACGACAGCTTTTTCTCGCTCCGTCGACACACTATTTATACATCGACGACGCCTACAGTGCATCGTTTCTGATGATGAAAACGCACTGCAAAGGGTGCGCTGCAAAATATGCACCACTACATCTCAACAGCCTATACTGATTCACTGCTGGACTCAAGCGTCCCCTGATAGGCGCCTTATTGGCGTTTATCTCATGGCGAGTAATGCCTATAATTCTCACTCTGGGCATGCGGGTTGGGGATCGCTGCCCGCGCACCGGTGGATATCCCTCAGTCGCCTCTTACGACACCCACGGGAAGATTTGTGGTGGTCTTAATGCTAAGCCGTCTTTACACGGCTGGGCAAGTATTACTACTGCCAACATAATAAGCTCAATTTTTGTGTCGACGGTTCGTATAAAATACGTAATGTGTGTAGGCCCTAAACTCAATTGGCTCTATTACTTTTGACCACCGAGAAAGCGCATGCTACCACTTAAAAATGTTACCTATTCAAAATAAGGTTTAGTTTTAAATGGTTAAGTTTATTTAAGTGATTGCAATTAAGTACCTACCTAATTGTGTACCTACCTATTGGAATTGGGAATCAAGATATTTTGGTTGTAATATACCTAAGTCAATATTGTACCTATAGAATTTACACTTTACTGGCGGTAGGTAGATAATAATGTTCGATATTGTTTTAAAAGCTGGCGCGAAAAATAAAAGGGACTTCCTTTTATTTTTCGTAAACTGAAGCCCTGGATTTGTAACGTCGTCATCGTGGATAGTTGACTATCTGAAAAAAGAGACGAATTCGCGCCAGTTTCTAAAAGTATAACCTAAACTACAGGTAGTTACTTATAGCAAAAACCTAAACGTTAATTTGTAAATAGCTCGAATAGGAAACTCTGTTATTCTGTCAACAATTTGTAAGTCAACTTCAAAACCCAAAACGTCAACAGCTTGGAAACACCATAATGTCGACGAATCATATAGGTGCCTTAAGCCCTGTCATTTCATTTAATACCTACCTTAGATACCTACTCGGTAATCGAGGGGTATGTACGTAGATACCTACGTACATACGTACTTATTTATATACCTATAAGTCAAAGTAAAAAAATGCATTTATCATATTGTTGTGAATTATCTTGTTAAAATAAATAGCAGACAATCTAGATTTAAAAAGTGTTGATTAACGGTAAGTTATCAATTAAGATAGTGAAAAATGTACATAATAAAATTAAATTACCACTAACCTAAAGTTTTTTTTATATATCCACCAACATAAATGGAAGATCCCTTAGTAAATAGGACCCTCGTTATGTCTTTTTTGTATAAAATAATAACCTTAGTCTATATTAATATTATAATAATAAATAATAAATATGTAATGCGGGACAAATCATCATTATTTCACCATTAGAAAGCTTACTTTTCAGTGGGTGACATAGGACTATATCTTATCCCGGATTTCCCACGGGAACGGGAACTACGCAGGTAAAACCGCGAGGTGCTGCAGTATCAAATAATGAAGTAAAGTAATTCCCCTAATTATAAAGAAAAACAAGTTATGAGAAAGAGATTATAAATGCAAATAGCGATACAGATTTTTTTAAAGCTGGCTTATCTGCTTATTTTCATACAATATTCACGCTGACGACGTCCCATATCCCAATCAGAGTCAGAGTCAAATCATTTATTTCTTTACTTACAAAATAAGCACTTAGACCATACAAGCTTGCAGTATCCGAAAAAACAATAAGGAACGCTCCAGATCTTTAATTTTTTTTTATATTGTGGAGTCAGTAATTCCTCCAAATTAAAATATAAATGGTTTTACAGGGAAAAAACGATAAAGATAGTGTGATAGTGGCAGAGGTAGAAGATTCGTTTTATTTATTATGCTGGACAGTTCACACAGCATCATCTAGTCCCAAGCAAAGCAGAGCCTGTGATAACACTATCAGAGAACTGATGTTATAATACCTACAATACGATAAAGGTAACGCCATCTATTCAAAGTTTCGTGAAGCTAATAACAACGGACAGACAATGCAGACTGAATGTGCGCTTGCGCATGATACAAAATTTTAGCGTCGATTGGTATAGCAGGTTTTAGTTCAACGCGTTATACACAGAGGGCGTTTCTGACATACAATATAAAATTTGATTTATATTGAAATAAATTTATGTTTTTCATTATGAAGAATTCGTAATGTTCATCTCTACATTTTCACAACCGACTAAATAATTATTAGATATTGGTGTCTATCACAACATTGACTTAAGTATATAAAAATACAATATAGGTAGGTATATTACATCATTCAAAGAAATCGAAGAGGCCTTCAGTAATTTTGCTCTTAGAAGTTTAATTCTATAAAATCTGTTGATTTATTATTTCATAACACCCTTATTTACATAAAAGAAGTCAGCTAGAGCTAGTGCTCTAGCTGAATTCGAGCGCTAAAGTTTTTTAGTATTTCATTAATTTTCTATTTAATAATTACTTTCAGAGGGAAATGTACTAAAAGAGATAGTTTGCATAGTTATTGTGTTTTATTTCAATTGTTCAGTTGCCTATTAGAAATTACCATTGGATCGCAGTTTTCAGACCATTAAATAAATTGGCAGAATTCCCCAATTTCAGTAAAACCAACCCGATATTTACAGTCGAAACTTTACCAATCTCAAAAACATGAAACTTGTAATTAAAAGTAGAGGACAACCCATAAATCTATAACTTTTAAGATATTTTAAATTAAAACCACCCTATCTCAGTAAGAGTTACGGCATAATGAATATAAAAGAGAAAGAAATATATTGAGAGCAGATAAGAGTCGTTAATTAAAAGTGCGGTTTGAAATAAGGAAGTGGTGGCCATTTCGATTTATGTTGTTGTGGTTATAAGTACGATGATACAACTACCTAGTAGGTACTTATAACAAAAACATTAAAAACTGTGGAAACATTAAATTGTAGCATTTTTTTTTGGCTTGCTGACATTTCGGACACAACATTTTCGGATACTTTCACCGAAATGACACTTTCAATTTTAACGTTTTATTTACTGACATTTGGGATACTTTTGATAAAAGCTATTTTGTACAGTCAGATACAAAACTTAAAGTGCCTAGACGAGTCTAGCCGTTTCGCCGATACGAGGTAATACCTTACCTATAGAAGATTGGTCTGTGATTTTACCTACATTCTAATATATTTTTTTTTAATTTATAATGATAGTTCAATCAACGTAATTGTGGTCGAGTCATTTTTAAATGTAGTGTGATAATAATATGATTATTATAGTAGGTAGATTTAGAAGCAATATTTATAAGATGTTGATTTTTATACTTATACTACACGTTTTTAATTATTTCTGTTTTTTTGTTTTATGTAGTAATTATATAGTATTAAGTCTGTGTTACAGTTACAGCTTTACTATTATCTGTGATTTTCAGCTACATTCTAATAGAAAAAACGTTTCTTTTATCTTTTTGCGTAGTTCGATCAATGTGATTAGGAAGAGTATTTTTTTATTATAGTATTAGTAATATGTATATGATTATAGTAGATTTAGAAGCAATATTTATAAGATGTTGATTTTTATACTTTACACGTTTTGAATTTTTTCTTGTCTTTTTTTCAACATGTAATATCCTAATGTGGTGAATTAGGTACAGTGGTAGACGTGCACAGAACAGTTATCATGCCGAAAAATAAAAAAAACGACTCACTAATTTAAATGCGTTAACAATAGCTACATTGCTACCTATACAATACTTTTTAAAACGTTCATAAGTTTTGCTTAAACTAAAAACATAAGTTTTTGAATAATATTAATATTAATATTCTTCTAAAACTTAACTAAGTCTTATCTAATTGCTACGCCCTGCTTGGGTAAGTACCTACCATTGTGTCTCTTATACATTACTTAGATACACAATGATTGCAATAAATAAATATGAATATAAAAATGGCGCTATGACTTATCTTTAAATACTCAATTTTGGTAACGCTCTATTTATTATTACGAAGCAATTTATTATCTTTTAAAACTTTTGTAACTGATTGTACAAAACAGCTTCAATATTTTTTTGTGTCCGAAATGACAGTAAGAAAATATTAAAATTAAAAAGTGTCATTTCGGAGAAAATATCCGAAAAATTTGTGACCGAGATGTCAGCAAGCCTTTTTTTTGATAGAAGCATCAATGACTTGTGGCAATGGGCCAGCAATGCTGAAGTGGCAATGGGCCAGCCATATGTTGCAAATAATCGACAACTGGTGGGGTAAAAGTGTTTTTGCTGTAATTACATGCTTGGCCGGATGTCGCCCAGTTCCACACCGACAATAGTATGTAAGAACTAAGAACATAGTTGTGTTAGACTTAGTTATGCAAAGATTGTATTAGTTGATAAGCGATAAACTTGCAAGTGGTTTCTTCTTCACTTCTTCCGCTAGTGGAAAAAAAATTGAAGTGAATTCGAGTCAATTGCACCTTTTTTCTTATTTGATAGTAATTACTATTTATCAAGGCTGTGTATGAAGTAAATGTGATTTGTCTAAGTGCTTATTTTGTAAGTCTAAAGAAGTAAACGAATTATCGATGACTCTTACTCTTTGAGTGGCAAGTGGAATCAAAGAACCTACCATAACAATCATCCATCATAACAAGGGATACCTACGTACCACGCTACCGTCACATGCACGTATGAACCATGCATTTTCTATTATTAGCTAACTGATCAAATTGATCAGTTGATCAATTCAGTCTATAAATAGAGGTGATGCGTCCAATAGCTTCGATTGAAGGGTCAAACGGTAGCACACTTAGTTATTGAAATGAAATCATAGAGATTCGTCATTGTGGAATAAGATTGCTCATCTTTGGGACAGATATTTGTGTTGCGTACTGGGCTTACTTTTAACCGACTTCAAAAAAGCAGGAGGTTCTCAGTTCGAGTGCATTTACAAAATATATATAATTTTTTTATTCACCTCAGAACTTTTGACTGGGTGATGCGATTTTGATGATTCTTTTTTTACTTGAAAGCTGGTGCTTCCCGTGTGGTCCCATTTCAATTTGATCTATTTCTCACTGTGGCATCCATCTGAAAACCATACAATTAAAGATATTTATATAAAAATAAAAAACAATTATTCTGTAATCGACTTTCTTCTCATAGTTATTATTATAGCAACGCACAATCGGTCATCCATCGTGAAGATATTTAGGGGAGACCTTTGTCCATCTGTGGACGTCGATCGGCTGATACAGTGATGATGTTTATTGTAGCATTATTTTAGCCTAGAATCGGTCCAGTATGTACAATTTTCATAGCAAAGAAAAGCATGGCTGCTTCGATTTATTTATATTTTAACACATTTAAAACACAAAAAACTAAACCAAAATCGGTTCATTGATTTGAGATATACAACTTTGGTCCAGGGGCCTGGTTCCACTAACACAATCGCCTCACTATGACAATATTATCACTTCATTATCGTGTTACAATCACCGCCATTGACACCTTTTGGTATTCTACTAACACGATCTTTTTTTGTTTATGCCATATCTATGACTATTACGATTGTGATTATATGCCCCAATACATTATTGACACGATATTATAAGTCATAGAGATTGTAATCTTATGGTATTGGAATACCAAATAAATTTACGACTAAATCTCTATCTTAATCGTATGGCGCCATTATGGCGCCATTATAGCATTTTGTTTAAAAAATAGTGGAATTAGGCCCAGATAACTTGGAGACACTGGTTGTGGTGGGTAAAGTGGATGGGAGAAGACCATGAGACCATGAGGCATGGCCGATTGACTAGCCGCTGCGCTGGTCTAATATAGGGAAGGGAATCACGGGGCTCACAGTGACAAGCCGAAGTTAGGTTGGCGTGGAAGCAGCTGGTCAACTCCTCGAAGAAGACTTACCAAAACAGGCTCCTTTAGTGATGAAGAATACTTACAACGAAGAAGATAGAAGGTCTACGATGCTTCAAACAGAGACAAAAGATAATAGTTATCTCAGTCTTAACTGGGTTGTCCATTTAGATAAAATCTATTCTTATTTCGCATTGCATTCAGCCAAAATCTGTTGCAAGATAAACGAGCGAGAATAAATTCCACTTATATTTTTACATAGGTATACCTAGATTGAAGTATTTCATAGACAAATATAGATATCTATCTATCTTCCTTCTTTTAGTGGCGTCTACGTCTGGGTTGACATAATTTCGCCAATGTCCGTAATATTACCTACAGTAAAATTATAATACTTATAAGCAACGTTGTTCGGTAATAAAGATAGATAAACGAAGTGAATTCTCCGATAAAATGTTTTTCAAAATGATATAAGAAAATTACAAAATTATGGGCAACGTTGTACGGTAAGGTTTGATATTGGAGAGTAGTAGATATATAGGTAGTAATTAGATTCATACCTGCTATTTAGGTAAACATGTGGAATTAATTCAATTCTCAATACCTACTACAAATAGCCCAAATAGGAATAAGAATCAACCATTTAAGGAAGATACAACCTTGATTAGTTAAATCCTTGGCTTGGATAAAAGTAAGTAAATTTCTTTGACAGTTGTTATTTTTGTAGTCTACTCGGGAAGAGGTCTCTTTTTTTACGTATGAAAAAAGTCCTTGAAATCGAGCCAAATTCCCATAGCAAGTGGTTGCCACCAATCGAATCATTCTAGAATCAATTGTAATGAGTCATACAACTCACAATGCCATACAACGTGACCAATAACACCATTGCCTAAATTGATGTGGGAGTTACGAGCTAGACCTGTGGCCTAAATTCTTTCGGGTCTCAAAATATCTGGTCTTGATTAGGTCAATTTTATATTTTGGTGAGTAAGTAATATTTGTTCTTTTCTTAGTAGGTAACAATGATATTGGTAGGTAAGGAGTTTTTCCCAAATTTTGTAAAATGGATAAATATACTGGATTCTCAGAATAAAATGTGGCACTTCTGAAAAATACCTTCAATCCAAAGGGTTTTTTTGACATGAGTATAATAATAATAACTACAAATAATACATTAGTAAGTTAATACTTTTTTGACAAGATATGGTTTTCTCGCGAGAGAAAGTACAGAGCAGAGACGTGCACCGATTTTTCTATGCGCCAAAACTGTTTTTATCTAATTACAAGTTAGTAGATACTATAAAAACCACTTTGGTAAGTACCAGGTAAGAAAACCATACGAAAAACAGCAGCTGAAAGTAAAAACGTCTACAAATCACGATTTCACGCCTCTGTTTTTGGTGGTTGAACTAAGTTCCCACTCCTCGCAAAACAAGGTAATTAGCTCAGAAAAAGTCACAAATAATAATACGAGTGCAAAAATTATGCCCCGGGTGAGGATCGAACTCACGACCTTAAGATTATGAGACTTACGCGCTGCCTACTGCGCCACCGAGGCTATGAGAAACAGGTCGAAAAATGCGTAGGCTAGCCGAGGGAGCGACTACGTTACAAGGTCGGCTGTGACGTCATGCTAGTGTTGAACGCTTTAGGAAACGTTATCATATCAATGATAGAGTCTGTGTTTTGTATTTTTTATACGAATATTCGAATACTGCTGTTATAGTTTCATCATCATTATTATAAGTAGCATAACCATTAATATTGAATTGAAATTTGACGAGGAAATGAATGAAGTTAGATTCCAAGTCTTATAATTAAATTACATTAGCTTTATGTAAGGGGTAAAACAGTTTGCTAAGCTCATTTTACCACCTTTTAGTCCTACTAATATTATAAACGCCAAAGTTTGTAAATATGTCTGTATGTAGGTATGTTTGTTGCTCTTTCACGCAAAAACGACAGAACGGACCGGGCTAAAATTTTGCATATAGGTAGTTCTAGGCTTGGAACACATAGGCTACTTTATATCCCATAAATTAGCATGCGAATCCGCGGGGCGCAGCTAGTATTAATAATATTTCTTTGATGATGGGGATTGTCTTTAAACTTATCATGAGGGTAGGTACCTACAAAGATTTATGGATTCCTACCTATATATCAAGGTATATCTATCATTATTCTTTGATATTGATGCAGTTCTCTGTACGAACTAACAAACATGTTATAGCGAAGTCGCAAGTAGAAGGTAGTTTTATTCATTTATGAATGTAAGCGGGTTAACTACCAACCTTGTTTGTGTTTGAAGAACCCCTTCGAAGAGGTCCCTCGATAATGGATGATGCGTTGGTGTTCTTAGAGCAAAAACAAGAATTAGCACTTGAATGAACACTTTTATTGTACATAAATAACAAAATACTTATATCTAAATAAAACAAATGAAATTAAAAACAACGTACAATAGGCGGCCTTATTGCTTAAAACAATTTCTTCCAGGCCAAGGTTAGCCCGCTTACATTCAGAATTCATCTAACTACGAAAGTTTTTATAATAAAATAGTTTTAGTTAATTTTAATTTAATAATTAACCAAGCAATAAACCAATCATGCAACACCGGCGAATTACCAAAATACAAATAAAATTACAAAAATAAATATTTGTGAATGTAAACGCGGGCCGCCAGTTGGCCCGCGACCGCAACTATTGGCGGCCGCGTGCAATTGACAGCGCCGCTCAATTTATGGCCCGCACTGTCTACCGCCCGCGACCCTGAGGTTGCGACTACTGGATGAGGCCTGGCTTCCTATGTATAAGGTTAGTAAAATGCAGTCTTGGTAGGTTAATTTAATCGGTACTACTTTACTACTGTTTATAACACCCGAATAGTGTTTTTTGGTTTGTATATTGATTGAATGTACTTAGAGGAATGCCGGTAACTAACCACTGAATGATATGTTTCAAATGTATTTGTGTAAAGATCGATTCATATTAGGTTAGAATTTTTTATTCTTTCTTTCTATCGTCGTCCTTCTTTCTGGTTTTTGTATTTTCATTAGTAAAAGGCATGGTGCCTTTTACTTTTTGGCTGCAATGATAGCGAGAATTTGCAGATATGTTTAGACTTTACGAGTGACATTGATTTTCTAGTTAATTCCTATAATATTACGCTAATCTATCGTTATTATCTTCGAAGCCCAGTCCGAATCATTAGCTTTTGTATTTTTACCTGAACCAATAAAACAATTTAAATAAAATATGTATGCCACATCCAGTAACCTATACACGACCTCAGGCAGTATTTAATTAATTCTCGCATTGGAATAGTGTGAATTTTGACTGCAACTGAAGTCAACGGTTATTTTGTTTTGTCGTTTTAATTACACATGGCCGATTGGTGCGACCCGCGCGTTTGTCACCCGTGGTTTTTTAGACAACTTTGAAACTGGAGATTCTATTCTGTAATATTTTGCATTAAGTATCTTAAAATTGTTGAAGGTTTGGCCCATGTTTAGTAGGTATTTGCGAAATTCTTTTTTTGGTATTTACTTACAGATGATTACCTTCACAAACCGATTCTATTAAAAAAAAGCCTAACTTATCTTTTACATCCTATTAATATAATACGCTCTTGAGCGATAAGACTATCACTTAGTTATTAAGCTGTTCTTTTGTATTGTTTCTCTTAATAAGTGTGCAATAAAGAATTTTATATCTATCTTTAATGTATGAGGTTGCCTGGGAGAAATCGCTCTCAGCGATAAAGGCCGCCTTTTGTACTATATTTATTTATTATTTAGATATAAGACTTCCATGTATATTGATTTTTAGTAGTGCAATAAAATGTTCATTCATTCATTCATTTTATGAAAGCTTGTATCACAAACGTCAAAACAACTGTTAAAATTTAACCAGTGTTGGTAAACTTAGGTCATAAAGACCATAATGATGCAAAAATATGATGATGTTTAGATTTTCCCAAGAAAATCTAAGAATACCCGAGGATATTATCAAATAATTAATAAATTAGATTACTTCGTTACCCTAGTTGTCAAATGGCTGAAAAAAAGGCCCGATCCGTAAAAAGTCCTTGAATAAATCATTCGTAAGATAAGCTCAAAATAATTAGAGCCTGTCTTAGACTGTTGCTTTTTTCCTAATTAAAAATAAATATCAGATGAAGTGAGACGATCAAGTAAATTCGATTAGGGGGATTTTTTTGGTTTAAAACACTCAGGGTTGGTATTGATTTTTAATTAGTTTTTAGGGAGATTTTCCCCTACTTTCGATTAAGACAATTAATGCACTTGACTTAAAAATGTTGAGTACCCCTGTGTGTTCTAAAGCTTAGTTTTGTTTTCGATTGTGAATTATTTTCTAAGCGTTACACTTACAAACGCAGGCTATGATCAAAATGGATATTGTTAAAAGTGGGTTTTTAACCGACTATTAAATAAGGAGAAGGATTTCAATTCGTATTTTTGTTACCTCAGAACTTTTCACTGGTTAGTTCAATTTTCATGATTCTTTTTTTATTTGAAAGCTAGTGCTTCCCTTGTCGTTCCATTTTAATTTTGTTTAGTTCTGAGAAACGGATCCACGAAAAAACTATATAATTGAAGTCGGTTTATTTGGTTATTAGTTTAAAAAAAATTAAATAAGTTATGTAAGAAGTAGCTATTTCCAAAGTTGAATATGTTTCGTTATTATCATAATTTTACTAAAAACTAATTGCTGCCGCGGCCTCACACGCGTTGTTTCTATGGAAACGATAAAAAAAAGACGTGTGGCACTCGGGACTGCCGCGGCAAAGCTATTGCATAGCATAAGTCATTTGAAGTTCTGCTATTCATCGATAGATGGCAAAACTAAAAAGTATCACCGCTGTGCCGGTCGGAGTGGGGGGTGTTAGGTTATTTTCGTTACGGAATTTCTGGATTCGGTCTCCACGCTCAAGGCCCGCGATAGAAGCTATGCAATAGCTTAAAATGTTATAATTTAAACTTATTTCTATCCCACGGTAACTGATGTACGGGATAAACCGCCTAATTATGTTATTACAGGCCTAGAACTACATGTATGCATGTTTTATTTTTAGTGTTTAGCCTGATCTGTTCAGTAGTTTTTCCGTGAAAGAGTAACAGACATCCACACATCCATACAAACTTATGCGTTAAGTTATATTAATAGATGGATGGTAATTTAATTGTAGTTCTACATCGAAACTGTTTTGAGAACGTTACATAATCTCTTTACTCAGAGTCTGTTCAAAAAGAGAAGAGTCGTGAGAATTGAGAGCGCTCGTGTGCCAATTGACAACTTTTGTTGCGTTGACAACAATGCTCTGTCATTGCAGTACGACTAAAAGTGTTAGTTCACCGTAACGCCACGATTCTTCTCTTTTTGAACAAACTCTACCTAGTTAAATAAACTACACTTCTATAACAAACTTAAAACACGTAAAGTTATTGACAACGGAATAATTACTATGATTTGAAGTTGTAAATAACCAAGATGAATTAAAAAGTTTTAAGAAGTTGTTTTGGGGGACAGTATCGCTCACGTCCGTAGGTGTTGACCCTCTGTTACCCTACACGTGTCCTCTAGGTGGTGCTAAGAGCGGTACCCTCTGGTGGTAGGCTTCGGCTGTGGCTTGTCACCACCTTCCGGACTGGGCCAGTCCGTGAAGCAACTCAGTTGTGTTTCGGAATGTGGTCCGGAGTAGCCATCTTCTAAACCTTCGTGATACATCGTCGGCCGCATCTTCGCATTCCACGCGTGAGATTGCGGTCAAACGAAGGTCTATATTATCTGATAAAAAAAACATCATCATCATCATCATCATCATCATCAGCCTATATTAGTCCACTGCTGGACATAAGCCTCCCCTAATGAGCGCCATAGCGCCCTGTCTTCAGCTTGACGCATCCAGCATCTGCCTGCAGTCTTTCGCAGATCGTCATCCCACCTGGCCGGAGGGCGCCCTACACTACGTTTGCCGAGTCGCGGTCTCCACTCAAGAACTCGTTCGAAAAAAAAAACACGTGCCTGAAAAATTATCATAGAAATTATCACCAAAACCACCAGTACGATTTGAATAAGATCTCTTTCACCAAACGTTATCAGAAGAGAAGTCAGGCGGGTCCACTAGTGAGGAAAAATGATATGAATCTTTAATTTTCCAAATTTATTAAAACGCTAAGCGAACTCCACGTTCAAACAGCAATATTTTTAACGACGAAGCTTCGGTCTAGTGATGGGGTAAAGATTTCTTACGATTTCTATCGATAATATAGAAATAAGTCATTGCAATTCGCATAAAACTGTCGTGATCATATAGAAAATGGTTGCGGTGTTATTCTATATTAGCTGCGCCCCGCGGCTTCGCACGCGTTTTTCCTATGGTATCGTTTAATGGTGATTTTTATCCCACGGGAACTGATTTATGGGATAAAAAGTAACCTATGTTTCATTCCAGGATTACAATTACCTGTATGTAACATTACAACCCACTCCGTTCAGTAGTACTGGCGTGAAGACATAACAAACATCCATCCATTCATACATCCATACAAACTTTCGCATTGATAATATTAGTGTAATGTGATGTGATGTGATTTCTATGAAAACAATCATATTAACAGAACTATTCTCCGATCCTCATTATATCATCATCAGCCTATATTAATCCACAGCTGGACCTTTTTCCTCAAGAGTGCCATAGCGCCTTTACCACATTTATTTGTGAGGGCGTCCTACACTACGTTTACCTCGGCAAATATAACTCACGTTCATAGAACACTAACCAGACGTTCTCCGAAAAACGATCGAATTAGCAGCTTATTCCATTAAGTTTAACGTAAGTTCATTAATACCAACATAATGCACAAAAAGGTTTACTAAAAATTTAAATTTAGAAGTAATAAGTCCAGAACATAACCTAAAACAAATCAAAAAGTTGTCATTAATGACGTCACCGTACTCCGGCCACGATCATCAATGATCTCAGTCCATAAACAAGCAATAAAAATACACCGATTAATTGAACGAGAATAACCAATAAAATGATGACACTATCGCAGAGCAATGCAATTGATGCGTGCACAATAGTCCGCGCACGCTATCAGAATAGGACGGAACCTTGTCGAACTAAATACAAGTGATTGTTTTAAAATAACAAAAAACTGTTCCAATTTTTTAATCATTTACTTTTAGATTCAGTAGGTACTTATGCGAAATAGTTAGTCGGTTTTTTTACAGCTTCGTGATCTTTTAATATAGAAAACTAAAAGAATTATCAATACTATAGTTTATGTTTACTATAGTTTATGTATAAGTATGTATGTTAGTCACTAAGGTATTTATCATATGGGCCCTAGTTAAGTTACTTTGTACTTGTCTTGTGATGCCTTGAAATAAATGTCATTAAATCATTTATTTCAAGGCATCACATAAAAATGATTATAATTATTATTATTATTATTATTATAGTTTAACATAAGTAGGTACTACATCTGATCATAAATCATTTGTCGGTTCGAAAAGGTTCCTTCCTATTCTAATAGCGCGTAGACTTTGACAATGCTATCAATGGTTCAATTGTACGATCGACGTGATTGCGTGACATCATGCTTGTCCTATATTTGCGTGATTCAATTATTGCTATTGATGGCGAATTGATCGGGTGATTGGATGATTGCGATTTATGGTTTCATTCATGATTTTTTTTCTATTTAATTATTAATTTCTACCTATTTTATTCTATCTTTTTTTCGCCGTGTGGCAACACTGAAAGTCGGACATGTCAATCATGATACAAATTTATATTATGTTTTTGTGGATATTTGAGCGATTTAGATAATATAAAGTGTTAAAAACAAGTAATTTCAAGTGAAATATTCAGCAAAATCTCGTACAGTGCTATAAATTTTGCAACATAAGGCATGCAGGCATAAAGTCAGCTATTCTGAGGTCTGCATGCCCTTTTCTGCTCAACATAGGTACTCATGTAAGTATTAAATAGGGCATAATTTCTCAATAAATAAGGAACTCTCCTTTTTAGTTTATATTTATTTATTCATCACCAATATTGTGTTGCTACGTAAAAAAAGGTTAAATTAAATAAAGATCGTATCTATTACCTTAAAAGTAATTTAAAGATGAAGACAATATGCGAAATATAATCATGCCACAGTATTATATAATTAAGTTTGTACAATTGGTATAACCCATAAAAGTCTTAGTTGTGGCAGACGCAACTAAAGCATTTCTATTTACCATAAACCTACTCACATCAAATAAAAAAAATACAGATACTTATATAATTTTTTTACTCATTCTTTAATTATTTTTGATAAGTCAGCACAAAATTTCACTATCGCACACTTCTATCGATATAGAGAAATAGAATTACTCATTCTTTAATTATTTTTGATAAGTCAGCACACATTTTCACTGACGCACGTCTATCGATATCATTCCGAGTAGCACCCCACCCCTACGATAGGAAATTAAAATTTTCCTCTTCATTTAAAAGAAGCACACCCCCAGGCTACCTCCTTAATGCGGTCCTGCATCTATCCGCATCGAACTGGTTTAATATTCTGAGGCTAAATTATGTGAGTTTGGAGTGTTTTTATAAATTTGTAGAAAAGTAGGAATGAGAGAAACCTCGATCATGCAAAAACAAGGGCAAAAGCTTGAACGTTCGAATGAAAATATGGAGCTGAAATGTTTCTTTTTTATAAGAATAACAATAAAAAACCTTTATTTGTAACATTACAATTTAAACTTAATTTTTGGCTTTATCGCTTAGCGTTGGTTACTCTCCTGTACAACTAAATGTTCAGTTGCACTACCAATGCCGCATAAGGTCACTGGTACTACTGGTAGTACTAGAAATACAAAGGTTTAGAGTTCCGCACCCAAATGATAAAATGGGAACCTATTACTAAACCTCCGCTGTCCGTCTGTCTGTCTGTCATCAGATGATCCGTAATAGGTAGACAGTTGATGTATATCTGTTGCCGCTATACTAACAAATATTAAAAATTAAATAATTTTAATAATTTAATAATCTCACACCTTCGATTCGCTGATGACATAGTCGTAATGGCGGAGTCGCTGGAGGAGCTCAACCAGATGCTGGACGGCCTAGCTTTGTCCTCGCGATGCATCGGTCTCGGCATGAATTTGGATAAAACCAAAATCATGATCAATGGCCTCATAGATCCGGGACCGGTCGTCGTACATGGCCACCCTCTCGAAATTGTTTCCGAGTACACTTACCTTGGGCAAATTCTGCAGTTGGGTAAAAACAATTTTGAGAAGGAGGCCAAGAGGAGGACTGACGCCCTCCGGCCAGGTGGGATGATGATCTGCGAAAGACTGCAGGCAGATGCTGGATGCGTTAAGCTGAAGACAGGGCGCTATGGCGCTCATTAGGGGAGTCCTATGTCCAGCAGTGGACTACTATAGGCTGATGATGATGATGATGATGAATAATTAAGGGGGGCAATGTCCTTATCACCTTTAGAACCTTAGTTTAGAACCGATCACCGAGGTTAAGCAACGTCAGGCGCGGTCAGTACTTGGATGGGTGACCGCGTCACGTTGACTTTTTGTTTTTTTACGAGGAAAGATTTGTATTTTTAGATTTTTATAGATAACTAGCTGTGCCCCGCGGCGTCACACGCGTTGTTCCTATGGGTTTCCCGGCAATTATTAGAATTTTTTCCGTAAAAACCATCCTTGAACTTCAACATTAAAAAAAAGAATTGGCCATATTGGTCCAGGCGTTATTGTGTTATGCGCTTACCATCACATTTAGCGATTCAATTTTATATTAAAGATAGAAGATGGTTCGTGCACGAGTTCGATTCACACTTGGTCGGTTTTGTAAAGTAGGTAGATATTCTGAGCTAAACTCATGCGAAAACCTTTCTGAAATACCACTCTCAAAAACCAAACAAGTTCCAGAGCTACGGTTTTATTCCGAAAGTACGAAAATCTAGGTATACCATCCATTCGAACTGTTGATGAATTTCCTTCCACACCCAAATCAAAGATCCAAAACTATTCCGTACAAATTAGCATAACATCAGAACTTGGATCCAATCAAACAAACAACTGCGGACCCCAATCACGGGCTGTGAATGTTCCGATCGTCAGCATCGATGTAGTATTTCATTAAATTCGAATCAAATTATCTGTACGCCTTCGGTTGGTGGCGGAATTTATGGAGATGCTAGTACCTGTGATTCTACTTCCTCATAGTTGTAGGATACAATATTCGTATACTAAGTTTCTTCTGATGTTATAAATAAATGTATTTCTTTCTTTTCTTTCTTTACCTACCAGGACTTTTGGTGAATGACAGCTGAAACGAAGCTGTCAGTCACCAAAAGTCCTGCTTCGATACTTCAAGCTGGGCCTGCTTAGGCAAAAATAATTAATGAAGATTTGATAACAATATTATTAATCAAGTAGACACTACACGATTCTTAGGACTTATCATCGACAAAAGACTCCATTGGAAAACACATTTTGAAGGTTTAGGTAAGCGTGTTAGTAGTCTAGCATATGCCCTGTATAAACTATCATCAACAGTAAATACAGATGCCTTATTTACTGCGTATTACAGTATGGTAGAGTCTGTTCTACGATATGGAATAATATTTTGGGGCAACTCTATCTTTATCTTTGTCTTTATCTTTAGGCAGGGGGATCGTGCACAATACACACATACGCGAGATGTCCGTGCAGATCTTAGTTCCCCTACTCAGAATTAGAATTAGAATATGCACCTACTGGCACCGTCTGGTACCGGTTAAAATCGGTATCACACTGACGATTTTCAAGCGATTAGAAGCGAGGCTAAGCGTAGCTGTGTGGTGCTGGCTTAGAATTTGCACCACCGAATTTTTAAATTTCCTATGTTAAACGTATAAATATGATAGAATAGGTGACGCTGTCATATTGGCTCGGGTATGCGTCTTAAATGCACAATGCATTTTATTCGTTTTATTTTAACCAAAAGTTGTAGATTGCAAGAAACCTCAAAATCAATCGCCCCAATAACCCTAAAAGCAAAATGAAATAAAATGTAACTCAAGACGTTGTACCATCTCTAACAATTCCAACTAGTTTAAACCCACCGTCGCTCCTTCAATCAACGCGTCAGAGGTGACACCTACCGAACCGTTTTGCATGTTCGATCCCAATACGGAACCCTAACAGCCTTAATTTGCGAGCGTTGAATTTCATATCGACTTCCCTCCAATTAGGGTGGCTTTTTGATTAAACTTCAATTCTTGACATTGATTGAGAGAAGACACTGTTGGATTTGTTTGTTGTTAATCAAACCTAGCATTGTGTTTTAGATTTTCGAAAGTTATTTTTATTTTCCTGAAAGATATCCGGCAGTGAATCATTACGTTTTTCAGGAACTATCAAATATTTCAGGAACTATCAAATATTTCGAAGATATAAAAGAAAATTACAATTAAATAATAGAAATAAATATAAACTAGTATTTACAATTGATACAGTTGAGCTAACTTCAGACTTTTACAAATATTTTGGAAAAAGGCCTGTTTATATATAAATACTAATACTACTTAATGGCTCTATCTCTATACATATAATGTGTAATTATGTGTTTATAATTTACTTCAATTTAATTAAACTTAAGTATAATATATATATATCAATACTACTGCTTTACCTAGCGATAGCTACACGCTCAGAGCGGCAACGCGCATTGGTAACGAAAAGTATCGTTATTTACCGGTAATTTATAGTGTTAATTGGTAACGTTACAAAGCCCTGCTTTGGGTCTACCTCTATACATATATTATGTGTAATTATGTGTTTATAATTTACTTCAATTTAATAAGACTTAAGTTATTTATGCATTGTTTTATGTTTTTATTTTGTAAAAATAAAATTGGTCGTTTGATTGGTTTAGCGCGTTTAGCTCCCTGGCACTGCTGAAAACCAGCGCTGCTATTGCAATTGTGCGGTAGCGGTAGGTATTTAGCGGTATTATGCAGAGTCGGTGACCTTTTTGTGTTACATTTAATTTAATTGTAGTTATTGTAATTATGTTAAGTTAATTTATGTATGTCACACAAATAAAGATTTTTATTTTCTATTTGATTCAGTGATGAATCGCATGAAACTGTGCAAAAATATTGGAAAGCTCAAAACTAAAATCATGCTAAATATTCCATTGTAAATGACTTTATTGCCAAAGAATCTTTTGCATAAAAAACCACAATGTTTTTTATACAAAAACCAATCAACCAACGAAACCACAAACTTCAGCAAACTTTACATCTCGGTACATTCGAGTCCACAAGTTATTAAAGTCGCGTGTAAGGCTTTGAGGCTGTATTGAAAATACGGAGGAAGAGATTAATTGAGCTGAACAGCCGAAGGTTGTCAAAGAAACCATGGGTTTTGAACTTTAACTCAAAGAAAACAAGGTTGATGTTAGAATGGTTGGGATAAAGTTGAATGCATTTGTAGAACCTTTGAAAATTTTGAAGAATTCTTGGATTTCGAAGACTTGGCTCTTTTACGCCTTATTGTGTGTTCTACAGGAAATAGATTTGAGTTTTTTCCATCAAAATGTGCAGTGAATCTTGCAGTCTGAATGTAATATTTCATGGCCTTCCTTTTAGATATTATGTGGTATGCTATAGATATGAAAATAATTCATCGGTATCGTAAAATTAAGTGGCGGGTTCGACTCCCGGTCCAAAAGACCAAATATGCTTTCATTAAAAAAAAATTAAATGCAGTTTACATTGTCCTAAAAATCAAAATAAAGACGTCTCGGGATAAAGTTTTCAAAAATTTTAAATCAAATTATCTTCAACCTTTAAGATTGAGCCTTGAACTCGCAACTTTCTACTTCACAGGCGATTCAAGCCACTCCACCATTATCGTATACGATTTCAAACAACATTTCCATAATTTCTTGGCAAAGATTACAGGATTTATTTGTATTTACCGAATCCATAAGCCCAAAGAAACCAGAGCGAAGAAAATAATCTTATTTATCGCCCGGGGATGTCCGGCGTAAATGGGATTCGATGAGTAAAAGAGCACTTAACGCTTTGATGTCCACCCTGGCCAGCCTCCCCTTTGGTTTGGGGTATGTCCTTTGTGGGAGAAGTAGCGGTTTCAGATGATTTCTCGTTCTTTTACGTCTATTCAGACTGCTTGTAACCGAGTCACCTGAAACCTCTACAGATTAGAGCTAATTTTAAGGTACATAGTTTTTTTTTACTATCTATGTATAACTATTTTTTGCTATTGCAATTCCATAAACAAACAAAAATTCCAATCGAATAGAATATTAAAAACCGCTAATTTTACCGTTCAGCGTATAGAGAGGCCTACAGAGATTCACTAGGTAACAATTACTATTATTTCCTCTTATACAAATACAAAAATGCCTTATTTACATAAATACAATAAATGTTCACTTACCGCCGGTTTCTCGAACGCTTGTCGCATTGAATGGATAGTCAACGGCTTGTTATACCTATACGCACTGCGGAATCTCACAGAGCGTGAATTTTAATCTCGCGGAATATAACCTGCGTTCTTACGTACGAAGAATAAAATTCCTTGCTATTTTGGCCACCTACAACTTTATAGTGCTCCAAACATTTATATTTTTCCGCTAGTGAACTTCCATTAATTCTGCAAAAAAAAACACGCGAGTAATAAAAGCAGTGCGTGTACAGCCTGACAAATTGTCAACAATTTGTCAAAATAACAAGCGTTCGAGAAACCGGCTGTTAGAAAAGCAAATCAAATTACAATATATAAAAATTCAAATTATATATAAAAATTACACTGACACGGAAATAAAAAGATATTTTTGAACCGCTTCGGTATGTAGACTAAAGTAAAGAAACGACGAAGAAACGTTTAGTTGTTAGTTGTATACATACATACACATAGCTCAACACCCGTGCCGAACATTGAGATCGCTCTTACCCTGACTCCACCCTCGCTATCACAACGTGTGGTTATCCAGAAATATTCTTTCTTTGATTATAAGTCCCCATTAGACTTATTTTTCCGCTAATACATGATTTAGATCCGGATAATATTCTGCCGTTGGTTATGGCACAGCTTTATTAGATTTAGGATTATTGGGGTTCTTTCTGGAAGTTTCGAGAACTTTCGGTGTAGTGGGTAGTTAAGAATGGTGCGGATACCTTATCCACCATACAAACGTACTTTCCGTTTCATTTTCTCGAGGTTTTGGTTTTTTAGAAAACATATTGAATGAGAGCAAAACTAATTTGCCATATTGTTTGACCACCAAATCTAGTAGTTTTCAAGCTTTTTTTATGCATGATAGACACTTTTATTTGAAAATCTGTCGCGTTGCAAACATCCTAAATATATTCACCATTATAAATATACGAAAATGAATCGGAAAGTACGAAAAAATATCAAAAATGGTGAAATTCCTACAAGTTTCTGCACCCGCTCGCTCACACGCGGGGGGCGATGCGACACAGGGGGCAAAATTCCGAAATAAGGCGAACGCCGCCGAATGGCCAACACGATGCGATTCTACGTGAAACAACAACAAATCCGTACGTGCTGTAGACTTCTTAAGTGGTCTTGGAGGGTGATAGATAGGTACAGTTTCTGTTAGGTGGGCCACTAAGGCCTGCTTATAGCTTCCTCAGACATCAAACTATGCTTGAGTAATGCTTTTCTATGGCATACACATCATTCAAGCATAAATCAATGACTGAGCAAGTTTCAAATTAAGAACCTTAGTGAAAGTCTAACTCAATCCTCAACCTCAACAGCCTGTGTTGGTTCACTGCTGGACGCAGGCATCCCCCTGATAAACGCCTTATTTGCGTTTAGCCCATGTGGGGTAGTGCCCATAATCCCCACGCGGGGCAAACGGGTTGGGGATCGCAGTTCGGTTGTAGAATTTTAATGCAGGGATGCTGCTGGTTCATTAACTCAATCACTAACTAGTCGAATTCAATTTTACGTAGGAACCTGTACAGTTAAGTTTTGCTTCATTTCACAAAATATAAACGAACAGAAGTTTAAAATCACGATTTACATCGTATAAATGCTAATTATATTTTATTAACCAAAAAAAAATTATACTCCTTAGTCATTTAATTACTCGTGAAACAAAGAAAAAGTGCCCCTTAGAAAAATTTAGTGAAATGGACAATAGTAAGAAGTTCTTTTATGTTAATTTTATGTCTTTTTAGGTAAAATTCAAATCACCTCTGTCTAGTAAATAAATAAATAATGTTGGACAATTCACACAGCATTATCTAGCCCCAAGCTAAGCTGAGCTTAAGGGTACTAGATAACTAGTATACATAATACAATACAATGTAGTGTATTAGATTTAGACCATCGTGATACATCGTCGGCCGCATCTTCGCTTTCCATCAGGTGAGATTGCGGTCAAACGAAGGTCTATTTCTGATAAAAAAAAACACATTTTTTATTGTACATAGAAAACATCCAGAACACCCTGAACAAATATCTGAAGATTGTACACACATTTGTCTCGAGGCGGTAATCGAACCCGCAACATCCTCCAGGCGGACCTTTGTCCACCGCGACACAGAGGTTGTCGATACAAATAGGCATATTATATTTTGTTCTTCCACAATTTTATTTATTTAATCGTTCTTGGAGGCATGAATGCTGAATCTTTTATTTAATTTCATTGAATGCAAGAAACATGGTCTTAATACTAGGTCTTATATATTAAAATAGTATCAGATCCTTCACCAAAACACATTGGCATGCAAAATTTCTTAAAAGTAGATTCATATACATATAAATTTTAGATTAATGCAAGCCCCATAAGTAAAAAAATTCGCCATGCTTTCGTTGTTACTAGATACCTAGGTACCTACTGTATTTTTTCGTTATATCTGGAATTAGTATCTAAAGAAAAAAGCTAAAGCATTCACAAAAATACGCCACAAGCAAAACAAATGCACCAAAACTAATGAACATAGCTAAAACAAACTAATTCATTAGCACAGAAAACGCTCCGAAATATTTAGGATATTATACTTAGGAAGCGTATGAATGAGAATAATCTAAAAGCCATAAGCTGCAGACGAAAAATGTACTCGGATGGACTGGACTGGGGTTAGGACGAGAACATATTGGGAGTTTGAAAGGAATTAATAATAAATTATGTTGTGTGGGTTGTTCACCACACAGCATCTAGCCCCAATATAAGTAGAGCTTGTGTTATGGACACTGGATGACTGTTAAACTAATAAAATACATTGATGGATATATTTTATTATACATGGAAAATACCCAGAACTCCCGGAACAAAATATTTGCAGACCGTACAAACATATTTTGTCCCTATGTTTGAATTGGAAACAAAATTATCCATATTTTTATTTTAGTCAGTTCTGAAAGAAGCTAAGTTTAAAGCGAATTAGAACCAAATTTTTCCTTTTTTTAATTTTGGACAGTTGTGAAATGGAGCTAAGTTTAAAGCTTATTGAAAGAAAAATAATTATTATTTTAAAAACCATTATAAAACCCAAATATATGTAGGAGAAGTCTTTGATAGATGAGCAAAAAAGTAAAGCCCAGAAGTGCGCCCTCGGAGACTCCATTCCATATGATATTATTTTTTATTGGCTTTTCTTGAACATCTTTGAATGAAAAGAGAATCAAATTCCTATAATTTTTATTCAGTTTCTTTATAGACAGCACTCAACTCTCATTTTTTATTTATTCTGGGTACAATAAAGCTATTAGGTATCAAGAGATACTTTATCAAAAGCCTTCTTAAAGTCAAAAGATAGCTCCAATGTGCCCCCAGCCTAGACTAAAACCAAACATTAATCCTCCTATACACATTAACGGATCCACATCCGTGCGGGATTTACTCTGAAGCATCCTTTGAAAATACTGCTTTTAATTGAATACATAAGAGCTTTAATTATTTCTCTCTATTTTACTGCATCTCATCATGCGGGTGTTTTTTTGCAAAACTGTTAGTTTGTAGAATTCGCTGAAATAGCTATTTTATTTTGTTCCGGCGCTGTTTGTTTTGCTTATAATGATTACTTTGAACACAAGTTTTGGTTACAAGGAATGGTTGATCGTAATTATGTATGCATCCACATATAAATATTTTAGGACAGTAGTATGAGTCACGTATATCAGTTATACCTATAAGCTTGATATAAACTACCCATATCACAAGTTCTGCTTCTTTCAGTGTCGGAGTCACATCGTTTATTTCTTTAGAATTACAAAATAAGCACTTAGACAAGTCAAATTTTTACTATATAAAAAGCTTGACAAATAAGTAAATTAGAGACTCTAATTTACTTATTGTTAATCCTTTGAGACTAGGATGCTGTGTGAAGTGTCCAGCAATAATCATGTATATATTATTGTATTTGCTGTTTTTAGATATGCATAAATGGAAACGACTGTTGGGTAGAACTACTCGAGTGAAATCAGAAGAATTGAGTTTTTTTTATATTACGGTACCAACAGTAGATTTTGCTGTTATAGAAAATATCTAACATAACCTATCATCTACCTTTGACATAAACAAAGAAAAATACTAAACTCAAATAAAATTAAAGCAGCGATAAAGTAAGATGAAGAGAATATCTATGATGGAAAACTCCACTCCCGTTATCTTTCATCGATTATAGCCTCAAATAAATCAGATAATTTCACCGAAACCATTACGGCCAATACTAAGTCTTCTGCCGTCCCAAGGGTTCTTCCGATATTAGGGTTCCTTGCAATATTTTCCAATAACACACCATAATCGACGTGGTCGTCATTACTGTCTTGCGCTAACATAAATTAATACGAGTTTTGGTGCTTTTGCCCCCGTTTTGGGGTAATAGTGGTGTAGTAGGGTGAAACAGTGCGTCAAGTCTATGATAATAATTCGAATTGTGATATGTTTGCAATACTACTATACCCTATCCAAAGAAGTCCTTTTCTGGCATAATGCACTGCTATGAATTTCCTAATTGATGAAAAGTGATTTTCAATTTTTCGATTCGATTTTCTTTTATATATAAAGTTTTTTGTTGAGCCATATTTTAGTCCTTTATTTTATTTAAGATCTTGAGATGATGAACCTTATAGCATCATTATGATCATCTTCACTTTGCTTTACTGCTTCAAATTCCACTGTGGCACGTTTGTTATTAAGGGTCGCCTCACGAATATCGATGCTCTTTGTTTGTCTTGATTATTGGCCAGGGGATGATGCACAGGATTCAAAACCAAATATTATTGTCAAGTTTAAGATTACTCATATATGTATCAGTTGTTGGAACCTTTACAAAGAAGAACGAAGAAGAGGGAGGGACGGACAAAAATTAGCTATATGAGTCAAAGGAGAAAGTCTTTCCATTTCTGAGTGGTAAGGCATTTTATGCTGAGCTGAGACCTTTTTGCTGCTGTAAAACACAGTACTCTTTTGGTTAATATTTTGTGTAATTTTAATTGTTTTCATTCTCGTAGGTACTCTTAAGTTAATATTGTATTTTGTCATGTATTTTTTGTACTGTGTAAGTAGCAAATAAATGATTGTTTATGTCTAGGTTTGCCTAAGTTGCTGTCAAGTAAAAGTAAAGAAGTAAAGTAATTTCTATGGAAACGTTGAAAGGGTCCAAGTTCAAATGTTATTTCATACCCATAGGAACTGATTTATGGGATAAATAGTAGTCTCTGCTTTGGGCTAGGCCTATATTTATGCAAAATTTTAGCCCGATCCGTTCGTAAATTTTAACGCGTAGAAGTATCAAACATACTTATCATCATCCATCCATCCATCGATTCAGTCAAACTTTCGCATTTTTAATATAAATGTGATAGTCTGATTCTCTTCTAAATATCTCTCATATCAAAACTCTCTAACTGACTCCTATAGATCTTCATAATCCTCACCAAACTGTCCATAACAGAGCATCGAAGCAAAAACATCCCTAGAAGCATCATCTATCCTCATATCTCCACGTCATTAGCTCGCACCCACTATTGGAAAGGGCCTTATTATCTTATTAGAAATTACTACCCTCAACCCCTGCTATACAGTACTGAACTTTATCGACGATTTCTTTCGAGGAAATTGAGGGAGAATCGCGTGAATCTGAAGTTGAGTAGAGTTTATGTACCATGCGGTTGTTATTACGCGTATTGGGATGAGCAAGGTTGTAGAGATATGAAGAACTGGATAAGACTCAAGCTGAGCCTTGTCGGAAAAGGAAAATCAAAGTTTTGCTTTTGCTGTCGTACAAAACCATATCTTATGTCGCTTGCATAAGATTTCTTAATTCTTTATTGCACTGAATAAAACATTACATAATAAAACATACAATTTGAGAAATAATGGCAAAGGCGTGCTTGACCCTAAAACAGTTCTCTTCCAGCAAACCATATTAAGAGAGATACAATATTATGTTGGTACGCGTGCTTAATTTTTTTAGAGAAATAGATGGCTTCATCTTTAATTTCTTAACTACATACTCATTAGACTCAAGTAAATTCTGGCGATTAGTAAGTTAGTATTGCAACAAATTCTCATATTTGATTATTTTGTCTTCCGCGACTGGTTTCCTTCTGATTATTTAATCTTTATCTGTTGACTTGCAGATATTTTTATTGAAGCCACTTTTACCATATCAGCCTTTATATACTTACTGCTGCACATAACCTCGTTACCACGCCAAAAATATCGATCATAAGCCGCCTCTTCACAAAACACACACTCCCAATAAATTGCTGTGACCTCACTCGCCCATTCATTCTACTGTAATAGCATCCTGCAGAAGTAGAATTAGAATTGTTATTGTTTAGAATCCTGATAATATCCTGATAGCTGATAATTAACTTTATTATTCTTAATTTTTATATAATTATTCTGTTTTACTGCATGCTTTTCTCTGTACCTTTTTCATATTTTTATATACAGTTTGCTAGTGTACCGCTCTCTATGTAATGGCAATTCAATAATTGTTCAGTCGGTCTCCCGCGAAACAGGCCTAGCCTAGTGCGGGGATCATAGGAAATTCTACAGCATTATACCATAAAAATGTAACAACTACTCTGTAACACCTTCTTATAATCTTAATGTCAAATAAATTATTTTGTATTTTTTTTTGTATTTTTTTTTTTGTATTTTTCTCTATCCAATGTGCCCTCCGCAATGAGGAAATTTTCTTGATGTGATGAATGATCTTAATGATATTTTACATTACTATGTATTGCTCTTAATTCTTTATTGCACAAAATAATACAATATGTAAAATATTTAATAGAAAAATAATGGCAAAGGCGAGCTTAACCCTAATAGGACTTATTACACTGTACTAGCAAACCTTATTGCGAGAGAGAGAGACAAAGAAAAAAAATTTGGGTACATGTGATTAAACAGAGGATAGATTTAATTTCAATGTACATATTAAATACTATAATTATAATATGTATATACAATACATGAAATACTTAAGCCTAACAATTGTTATAAACGCGAATAAATAAACACAACAGATTCATATAAGATAGGTAAAATGCTCTTTGACTTTATGCTTGGAAATAAAGAGAGACAGGCTAGCACGAACATCGTGTATTGCTTTTGATTAATCTATTAAGTGGGTATCACAGAAAATTCGTTCTAAAAATTTAAAAGTATTTTAGTATTTCAAAATATCCACACTTGTCGTCATATCTAGTGTTTCTACATCTTTGTTCATTCCATGTCTGTTATTGCTTGTGGTATCTCATGTTACCACACCTTAAGAATTGTATTTATCGATGTGTAACACGTGTTCATTGATGGTGTTTGCTTCTTTGTAATTGTAGCAACTTAGCAAGTAACTAAATAGCACGCAAAATGCTGTACGAAAACTCCAGATTAGTTATGATTCATATTATGTTCTTGCTTTCATGTAAGCGGGTTAACTACGAACCTTCTTTGTGTTGGAAGAACACCAACGTTTCAACCCTTAACGAAGGACATCTTCAGGGCGAGTGCGGTTCTAGACGCGCGCGTTCCGCATCACTTCGAGCACTGCGGGTGAGAAGCACTGTACTGTTTGTATGGTATTTGTGTAGTAAGATTTCCGCATGAGTGGAGGCCGCGACTCAGTAAACGTAGTGTAGCTTAGCTTGTGATGGTTTCCACTCAAGAATACGTTTAGCCCAGCGGTTATAAATGCCTGCCACTTCTGCTTGCTTATTCCAAGAGCTATGTCGATAACTTTAGTTCGCCGTTGGATGTTATGATTCCTACATATCCCATAGTGAAACTCCGAGATTAGCTCTGCCATACGTGATATGGGCTACCATACGTAATGTTGATAATGATGATGATAAAAATAAATGTTTTTATTTTTTTTCATGGATCCCATTGTTAGAACTGAACCAAATTAAAATGCACACATTGCACACACAATAAACACGGCAAGCACACGCTTTTATATAAAAAAGAATCGTGAAAATCGGAACACCACCGACTCAAAAGTTCTGAGGTAAGTAATAAACATAAAAAAGAAATAGAATTAAAAACCTCCTCTATTTTTGAAGTCGGTTAAAAATACCCGAACATCATTGACTGAATTTAAATAAAATGATCAAAACAAGCTAACGATGCTTGCACCATTATTCCTTAACGAACGAGTAGGTACTAGTGGATCTAAGGTTCCAATGGCGGGGGGATTCGCCATTTTATTTTTAATGTTTATCACTTTTTGCTCGTCCCCGGGGAGTGTGATAGAAGAATCAATGCGGTCTTCCCTTAGCCCCTACCATTGTCTCCGAATTCAGGATCAACCGAATTCGATTTTATTTCAGTTTACTTCGCTTTTCATTCGTACCGCTAAGGTTTGTACCAGATCATCCATTTTGAATGGAGCATAAACGTAAAGAAACCGCCCATACTTAACCTAAAATTCACTTGGTTGGCGCGTCCTTTTATACGTCATTTACATTACTTGTCGATTTTAGATCCTCCCTTCAATAAAAATTGCTTACAATTATATCTTAAACTCAACGCCAAGCAAGTGCGATTTTGTTATTTGTGTCGTACTTTGTTTACTAACATGCTTCATTCAAAATAGATAAACCATAGGTTCAAGAGACAAGAGTAATAAGATATTGATAGTTGTTTTGTTTATATATTTATAGCGTTATTTTCTTACTTAATAAGGACATAGGTCAAATGTCAAATTTTAAACTATAAAGTATTATAATTAAATAGGGGTCTTGACCTTACCTCATATATCTTACTGATCTATCGTCCATACTGTTACCTTAAATGTAAGAGGAGGTGTTAAACCAACTATCCCATATATTAATAGCCCTATATTTCAGCGAATAAATATAATGAAATGTAGTACTACTCTGCTTATAGTAACTGGCGGTAAAGATATTCTTTCTTCCCTTCTATCATAGGACCAACAGACGCACAAATTCATACCACCCATTCCTGGTCGACATACCACAGTGTCTAACCAAAAAATTCTGCTCTACTTTCATAATATCCACAGCCAAAGAGTGGAATGATCTTCCTGCGTCAGTCTTCCCAGTAGAGTTCAATCTTGGAGTCTTCAAATCTAGGGTAAATAAGTTCCTTCTGGAAAAGCGTGCTCCATCTTAGGCTACATCTTCGCTTTCTTAAAGTGAGTTGGTGGCCAAACGCTGCTCCATCATCAATAAAAAAAAAAAAAAAAAAAAAAAAGATATTTTATCTATTCTTTTAATGTAGGATTAAGTACTCGAATGCAATTCACACTTTAAAACTCTTCGACTTCCCCAATAAAAACCCGTGGTACCGCCTCGCCAGTCATTTCGCGTCGCAGATGTTTTCTATGTTAATTCTATTGTTTTTTTGTTAATTTTTATGTCCATCTTCAAGCTCGATTTATTCCGTTAGACCGTTCGTTTCAGGATTAATGCTAATGTACCGTACGGCACTTTGCTTAATTTTAATAAAATCGCCTGTCTTTTCGATGGTGATCAAAGAGATGGAAAAAAATGCGAGAAGTGAAGAGAGATTTTCAATAAGTAACTAGCATACCTAGATTACTTATTGAAAATCTACTAGAATTAGCCCTCAGACGTAGGTATATACCACAAACGTCCTAGGGCTGAGTTTAGTTGACCTCAGTACCTAACGAGACGTTATTGTAACGTCTCCATTTTCCATACAATTTAGTACAGAAATCAAATAAAGTCCCAAAAATTTTCGTCATCGACGGGATTCGAACCCACGTCTTCCGCTCAGTGTCATAACCACTAGACTCTGTCGGATAGCATCGACCCGAAAAAATTTGGATCTTTATTTGATATCTTAAGAAATTACCCGTAGTGTAAAACTATAATAAACAAAAAATCTTTAAAATTTAGTACAAAATAGAATAACATTAAAAGATTAAAACATACAAAACTAAAACAAAGAACATGGAGGTCAATACCAAATTAAAAGTATGCTGGGCGTCAAATCGAGTTCATGACCCTGTGCCGAAATAGGTGTTGGTTCAGCATGTGCTGAACGATACGAACGCAGCTAAAAACCTTTGATTTGGCGTTACGAATGTCTAGTCGGTGGCAAGCTTACGACAATAATAACAAATAAATACACATATATATATTATATATATATATACATAGGAAAGGAGCAAGATAGATTTTAATTAATAAAAAATGCAGTGCCTCTGTCAAAAGTAGACGTTACGATCACATCTTGTTTCTAACCTCATATGTCTGTTATTTTTGTTGATGTTAATTGATTTCTTATAATCATTGATTTTAGTACCCAATCGGACACTTTTAAGAAATGAGCGAACCAAGTTTATCTTTCACAACAAACACATTGCCTACCTATTATGTACATCAGTAATAATTTACATAGCAGTATATCCTCTTGATTATTCATATAAAATTTACTTACTTTTTATGTAACTGAAAATGCAAAAAAATTGGAAAAATATCAGCTCCAACTCTTTGTAATCCATTCATCCGAAAATATGTTTTGACTGCGATTGCCATTTGAAGATCCATAATATTAAAAGTTGTTTGAAAACATCAAAATAAGAGACGCTAGGGACTGGGGTCGTTCGAAATTTGAAATATTTTGCCTCGAACCGAATTCACTTCGGCTAATTTTCGTGTGATTACCGACCAATGAACGAAGACCTGTGTTATTGGTTTACATGTGAAATTGGAATCTTCAACATTTTAAATATAAAGAGATAGTATCGGCTTTGCACGCATTGTTCCTATGGAAACGTATAAGGGCGATTTCTATCCCACGGAAACTGATTTATGGGATAAAAAGCCTATGTTTGAATCCAGGATTAGGATTTTAAAAAAAAGTATAGGTAAAAAGGCGCTTATTTTGCAACCATTACACATAATTAAGACATAGAAAATACATGGGTACACAAGATAAAGGTTACAAAAAATGACCAACACTCAGCAAAATTTACTACCATTAACTGGATGTAGTTTCGGCGTGAAGAGGTAACAAACATCCATCCATCCATCCATACAAACTTTTGCATTTATAATATTAGTGTGACTTATCAAGAAAACCCTATTGGATGCTTCGGCAAGCAAAACTTTTCACCTAAGTGGGCTTCGTCAAATGAAGAGCTCAACCTAAACTAGACAGATCCAACGCATCGATGCCCTCAGGGCGAATTTTTTAAGCTGTCATTAATTCTAAGTAGCCCCCTTCCCCCTGGTGCATCCTGTGGGATCTGCAATTAATCTGTGTTTAATGTCACCCCCGAAAATATAAAAAGCAGCTAATCAACAGATTGGCGAAGATTTTTTTTGACGCTCAAGGGCTTCCAGTTTTGCCCTTGTGCGTGGAATGGAAATAATTTTGAGATACTTTTTTGCGGTGATTCGGGAATTTTAAGTTGAAGATTGCTTTTTTTTTTGCTTTAAAAGCTTATGGCTGGAGATTTTGGGTAAAGGTAGTATGTTTGTTCATGCATAACCTACCTATGGACTAAACGTTTGTTTTTTCTAATGGGGTGGGAAAGGTGAGTGGCAGTAATCCAGTCAATCAATTCTTGAAGCTTCAATTTGTTGGTAGTAAAGATAAATCAATAGGTCGTCTCCTAGTTTACGACGAGAAATCTGACGCAGATTCGTGCGAAATTTTCTATTCTAATATTTCCGTTTTCTATTCTGATCTTTGTCCTAATCTTGCCGTTAATTTTCGTTGGGGATTTCGGGACATTTCTGGAACTCTCAACCACAAATCCCCTGTGCATGGTCTCTTTGAGCCGGCAGGGGAATAATCCCCTATTCTTATAAAGAATAAGCCAATCTTTAGACTATTATTTCCTAGATCCACTAGACACAATAACGACAAATGTGGGCACGAACCGGCACGTGTCGTCGACGGACCGTGACCACGGACAATGAGCGACAATATGACGCGCGACCGTGTCGCGGTGTCAGATCAACCTGTTATATCTACAGGGTGTTGGAAATCGTGAAGGAAGTGGACAGACTTGACGTAATAGATGACGATGATGATGTCCTCCTAGCCGAATTCTAACCACGGTGGCCAGTCTCACCGGCAAATAGCTAAATGCGCTGGACATATTATAGTGCACAAGTGTGTGCGCAAGCACATGTGCACTCTATATTCCCTCAATCTCATAATCAGATAGAGGACATACCGACACGACCGGGGAGAGGTCAGACTCAAGACCAACGACTTAACGTGCTTAGCAAGGCATAGGGGTGTAACACCGCCAACTTTCTGATTCCAGGCTGCTACTGTGAATTTACTTGGTTCAAAAATTCCCCTGAACAAATAAAAGGTTTTGTCGTCGATTCTTTACATAATTTCAGTGGTCTACAAACCCAAGTGACAGAAATCAAAATATCACTTTATTTCCGAGTACGTGTATAATTGTATACAATTTTTGGTCTGTTCTAGGTGTATTATTATTGTTTCTATGGAAATAAGTGTTTGATTTGATTAGATTGGATGCCCACATCTAACGCGTAAAATCATTGCCATTGTTGATAGCCCGCAATGATGAAAATAATAAAAAAAATACCTTGAATAATAAAAAAAACATTCCCATCACAGTGTCTTCACTACACATCTCTTTGAGGCTTAAAAATATTTTACGTATTTATTTTTAAATAAACACCATGTATTAGAGGAACTTCTATTTCACAATACTGACAGCAATCTAAGCATCCATTCAATAAAACAAGAAACAGGCAGCCTCCGTGGCCGCCGCGCACCGCTGCACCCATACAGTCTCATACAATCTCATACAAGTCATACAACTGTATGACAAAGGCAGCTATTGGGTTTCTCAGCGTTTTGGGTCACTGATTCTATTATGTCTATAAACTGAGGTTGTTTTATCTAGATTCTGGTCTATGATGGGTTTGATTATAATAAACACAAGCTCTGCTTAGCTTGGGGCTAGATGATGCTGTGTGAATTGTCCAGCATTATTTATATATTATTTCATAATGATCTTTTAGCTTCTACATGCGAGGATATATAAATTCTTAGTAAGTATGTAAGTTAATAAAGTGTGTAAAACTGTTTGTTCTCCGAAAGCAAAATAAATAATAATAACAGTAGATACTTTTCAAAACAAGATATATCCACGATATTCTAATTTTACAAAATTTGAGAAATATGTTTTTTAGGGATGATGATGTGTTAATTTTGAATTTTACTTGCATTAGTATAGTTGGTCATATCTACCATCGATTTGTACAAAATTAGCAGTGATTTTGAACAGATAAAAAAAAAAATTACTTACCTACTTTTTTTTTCTTTTTAACGCGGCTGATCAGCGGTTAGAATACTCAAGTTTTGTTTTGACCTCTAGAGGAATTATCATGTTTTGATTCCAGCCTCTGTGGATAAATTTTGTGAATTTTTCTTACTTTCTTTTTAAAAAAAACACAGTAGGTAAGGTAACATCAGATATTGTAAAAAAAACACTCAAGATATTCGAATCTCAAGCTTGAACCCCAAAAACGTCGAAGTAAAACAATATCATCTCTCATCAAATAATCATTGCCAAGAGGGGATTAAAAAAGAAAATTAACATCAAAGATAAACAGTAAAATTCGGTTCTCGATCCAGAAAAGTATCATCAATAATTAATCAGCCATCTCTTCTTGAAATTAGCCACCATTCGGGGGTTAAACAGAGTCTTGTGCAAAGAAAAAGTGTGTTTTTACGCCAACCCTCGGGGAAATTTTATATAGGAACTCGTATCGGCTGGGGAGGCAGGGATGTAGAAAAACTAGATGTGACATTAATCATAACGTGAAAAAAAAATGAATAAGAAGTCACGATTTTTACAAATAACCATAACGATAGTTATGATACGATAGTTGTGTTCATGGTTAAAACTTTATGTTTAAGTTTTAGTTTTTTACAATTTGTAGGTACAAATTACTTTTCCGGTACCTAGTCTTATTCCTAGCTGAACGCAGGAATACCAAATAAAAATTAAATTTCTAGCTACTCACAAAACTTACAATTTAACTAACTAGCTGCGCCCCGCGGCTTCACACGCATTGCGCCTATGGAAATATTAAAAGGTGATTTTCATCCCACGGGAACTGATTTATGGGATAAAAAGTAGCCTATGTTTATTCCAGGTCTAAAGTTACCTGTATACTAATTTCAGCCAGATCCATCCAGTAGTTTTAGCGTGAAGAAGTAACAAACATCCATCCATCCATCCATCCATAGTGTGATAAAAACTTACTAACATTTTGCTGAACGATAAACTACTGTTGATAAGATATACAAGTTTTCTTGCAATCTTTGTTTTTCTGAACATTTTTTATCTATTACGCAATCAGTTTGGAATCGGTTTCCTTGTAGTTTTATTCCTCCTCGAAACTTTATGATGTACTTTTGTATCAACTAAATTCACTAACTTTACACAAAATACATATCACACTAAATTTTGTATTACTATTAAATCGTTTAGGAAAATACGATAGTGTACAAAAAATACAATACAAAGTTTCGATAATAGGCAAGGACTTCGTCCCACTATATCTTTTATATCTAAAAACAGTTATGGTTAGTATATCTGAAAAAAGAATGTCACTTCCATCAAAACTAACTCCACGACCGACCCCAGACGATGAATTAATGAAAAATGAAATCGACTTGGTAAATTTAATTTTTTCCCATCCGTCCGGCAATCCAAGACTCTGATTAGCGCACTTCTCTGTGACGACCGACTTAAATCAGTTTTCCCATTGATTGGACGCTTCTTCGCCATTTATTACTAGGTTTGATTTAAATTGATTGGGTGATTATTTTCCATAAATTATATTAGCTAAAGAATGTTGGTCTACTAAGTTCCCTACATGTTCCATCCCGGCAGAAATAAATGATAATAAATAATAATCAATGATTTTATCGGGAATTGAAAATTGGGAGCTGTGTGGTGTTGGCTTACATCTCTTCCCGGGTGTCGTAAAAGGCGACTACGAGATATCCACCGGTGGGCTTTCCCATGTGGTCCCATTTCAGTTTGGTCCAGTTCTGACAATCGGATCCATAAATTTGATGTCAGTTTATAGTTTCTTTAAACAAAATCAATTTTCTCCGAGGACGAAAAGCAAAATTTTGTCAATCACTTGAGTCAAATGCTTATTCAAGCTTATTTCTTGAGTAAAAAACCCTCCACCCATGATTCGTCTCCAATATCATCATTTGCACGTCTCTCACATAAACCGTCTAACTCCTCAATAAAGGCAGAGTATGCTATTTAAATTTTTGATTCCGACAGCCACATTCGCAATATCGCTTCTAATAAACTCAGGAAACGTGTTTATCGTTTTAAACGGATTAATTGCTAAAGATCAGAGAGATAAGGACATAATTTAGCTACCTATGCGGTTTAGTATTCGTTTTTCAGTTAATCAAAGAAAAATATTTATTTATTTCTCTCACAATAGAAGCTTAGTTGCTATTGCTAGGATACATTAGTGCTAGTAAATAATACAAATATTATGGCTAACACTGTGAAAGACTGGCGCCTGTTCTAGGTTCACAAGAATCTGTTCGGTGTCACTAATAAACAATCTTTATTGCAGGAAAAATGTAGAGTTGGCTTAATTCTCTAAGATGTAGATAGATTACAATAGGTGTTTAGAAAGTTCTTAAAATAAAAATAAAAACTAACTACTGTATCCTGCAATTGGCGGTCTTATCCCTTGCAGAGATATCTACCAGACAACCATTGTGTATAAGGCACCTTATGTCAAAGGCTACCTATGAGCTAGTTGTATCTAGCTGTGTGTTGGCCAAAGCCAGTGTCAATGAGTCGGACACCATGTGGTCGCTCACTAGTTCTACTCTGTGCGCTAAAATATCTGAAAATAGATAACAGCTATCTATATACCTAGTAATAAAAAGTAAAACAAAAATAACTAAAAAAATAACAATTACAATGGGTATGTACTTGTACGTCTGGCTTCGAGTGGGAGAATTTTGTGTGTGATAGGTTACGTATCATAATAACTAAACTTGTTTCTTGTATTCAACTATTTTTGAAACAACTACGGTCGACTTCTGTTTAAAATACTTACAGATCGTTTCACAGAATTTCGTTTCAACTACTGATCGATATACCTAAAGGAGAATTCACCTACGGTTGATTCACCTACGGTTTTTACGGGGAGGGCAGTTCGTCCAATGTGTGCAATATCAGAAGAAAACAAAAACATTGTAAGTACCCAACACTTTATAAATAAGTCCAGGGCGTAGTATGAATACATTGTTGGCGCTACCCTCATTTTAAACATAAATCCAACGCGGCGCGCAGTATTGATAAACCGTAGGCGAGTCGTCCATTAGGTATTTCCTTTGATTTATTAAATACGAAGATGAGGCACTGGTTGCTCGAAAGTGGCAACCTCAAATTGTGTAAAATTGTGTTCTCCCACATCAGTCACCGTCTGAACGGCGGCACGGGCGGTCGTGATTCGCGTGAAATATTGTTGTCTCAGTCTCACTTCGGTCCTAGATACGTCTTTCCGTCTTTGTTCTTCTTTGTATTGCACAGGACTGGAAATATAACTGTGAGCATATGTGTTTGCGTGTAGTTCTAACACATGCCATTTTTTGAGTAAGCGCTGGGAGAACGTAACCTATCTTCCCTTTTTAAATAAATGGGTATTTCATACATAGTGCAAACATCCAATATCTTAAAAAACCATTAGATTAATCGTTCGGTAGTGCAATCAATTTTAGTTGAATTAAAATTAGGTAAGGAAAGCAGTAGATTCCAATATGCGTTATGAACATAGGTGAATCGACCGTAGTTGTTTCATAAATAGTTGAATCAAGTTTAGTTATTATGATACGTAACCGTGTAATATGTGTGCGTTGCGGGGGTAATCCTGAGGACACCAGTCTCATAAGAGTCTGGGCAACAGGAGGCCCCCCGTGTGTATGTGAGTGTTATAAGTGATAAGTGAACTCTCCAGTGAAACAACAGTGTTAATGTAATGTGTAACACAGCGTGCGTTCGTGCAGTCAGTACGGGGAAAGAAGACGCTCGCAACAAGACGGATTTTTAACATATGGCGTAACCATTGATATAAAAAGGGAAGATAGGTTACGTTCTCCCAGCGCTTACTCAAAAATTGGCATGTGTTACAACTACACGCAAACACATACGCTCACAGTTATATTTCCAGTCCTGGGCAATACAATGAAGAACAGAGACGGAAAGATATCGACGTATCTAGGACCGAAGTGAGACTGAGACAACAATATTTCACGCGAATCACGACCGCCCGTGCCGCCGCTCAGACGGTGACTGATGTGAGAGAACACAATTTTACACAATTTGAGGTTGCCAATTTCGAGCCACCAGTGCCTCATCTTCGTTTTTAATAAATCAATGGGCGTAACAATCATGATGAGCCTTGTGGCAACACTGAAAGTCAGACGTGTCAATCAGCTGATACAAATTTATTTTATGTTTTTTGTGGATATTTGAGTGATTTAGCTAATTTAAAGTGTTTAGAACAAGTAATTTGTACCAATAACTTACAATAAAGTGAAATATTCAGTAAAATCCTGTCAATATAAACTGTGTAAAGTGCTACAGATTTTGTAACGGTCAACCGCCAAAAATTGATCGCTTCTGCTCAAAGAACACATAATACGACCAGGGCTCAAGAGTTGACAATAAATAACACTTTCGGAGGATGAGACCCTTCCACTCGTTGATTTATCAACTGGTGATAACCAACGCATGATCGAATCCGTGCAAATCGAATCGAGCGGCACTCGTCGGCGATTGTTTGGAAATTCAAACTACAGTTGGGACGGAGATATTTCCAGAGTCAGCATTTAAACCTGGGGAGTATTGTTATCAAATTATCTCCTTGACTAACCTACACACATACCTAACTGTACCTACCTACCAACTACAGATAAACAGGTACACTGCTCACTCTGTGAGTCTCTTCACAAATCACACACAGGCTTGTTCTATCTCTCTTAGCTTGACAATCTGTGGAAGCTAAGTAGTAGACGAACCATTTAGCCTCAGACAACCTTACACTTACAAAACACTCAACAATATACAATAAAAATAACCTCCCTATGTTATGTAGGTACTGTTTATCTATTGCAGTATAATGTAATAATTATTTAGACTTCTACAAAGTTCTGACTAAACAATTTGCCTACTAAATTGTAACCTAGATTATTTTCTCTTAAAATTATCAAAGTAACCTTAGTGAATGTTCTCCGAGCAAGTTACAAGTAAACATTAAATACTTATTGAACTAAATGTTCTAGCAATCCCTTGGTCCTAACTATTTTTTAATTCTACTTTGCTCCTCCTACTCATATTTCAACTGGTTTCTTTCACCATTGGTCACTGGGCTCTTTTAGACCCATCACACCTCAACTTGGTTTCTCACCATCAGAGGGTGACCTTGGAAGAACCAGTCTCTCATCACCTGCTAATAAATTCAAACTTAATTTCCCATTCACTTCACTTCTTCACTTCTTATTTCTTTATTTTATTCTTATACTAGTTAACTTTAGACTGCTATTTTTCAGGGACACAAAATGATGACCAGAAGGGCATGTGACCTGGAGGCTAAGCTGAAGCTCGCTACAGCCCAGTTAAAGGAAGTCAAAGAGGACCGAGACAGGCTGCTTCAAGAGCAGGAGGATAGCGAAGCTGAGTTCCTGGCTAACCTAGGCAGGATCCAAACACTCAAGGGACAACTCGCTGAACTCCATGCTCACCATGAAGATGCACTGTCAGAAGTCGACCGTTTGAATGCATGCTTGCATTCCGTGGACAATTGCCACGAATCGTATGAACTGGTGTTGCAGCAAAACAAAGACTTACAGCAAGAGCTTTCAGAGTGTAGAATAAAATTTGATAAATTAGAGTGTAAGCCGTTGACTTCAGCGACTAGTATTTCTAGTTTAGATCTTCGAACAGAACTTTTATCTACAGATATTAACATGTCAAATGTGGATCTCAGTACACCATGTCGCCATAGTCACAGCCAGACACCCGTCATGAAAGGGACTAATAAAATTAAAAAATATGTTAAGTTAAGTAACTTCATTAGGAAATCTGAAAGAAAAATTAAAAAACAGAAACAACTTCTCAATAATGCAAAATTGAGCAAGGAAAAATCTAGATGTAACTTACAAGAAGAATTGGACTCTTGTTATAGTTTATTAGGACGTAATTCTAAAGATTTAAACTATATGGCAGAAGAAATAGTTAATTTAGAAAGGGCACTTCATGATGTTACCTGTAAATATAAACGAGCCCAAGAAGATGCCAATGAAAACTACCAAAAAATGTTACAAATTGTAAGTAATGATAGTGTATATTCTGAAGTACGGCACAGCAGCACTCAAACTAATCTTGAGAGTACCACAAACTCTTTAACTGAAGATGGTGCTGTAGTGTCCCAGTTACCGCTGTTATTACCATCCGCGATGCTGGCGCCGCCCTCACCTTCGCTCAAGAACCACTGTGGTGCCTCTAGCAGCAACACAGCTCCAACCCCCACTACGGGGTGCCCGTCAGCTCAAACTGCGCCATCTCCAGTTAAAGATTTAGATCCAGACCACAGTCAATATACCCGGAAGACTATAATATACTCAGATGGTTTGGGTGCTGGCATGGGTTTAATGCTGAGTGGCTTGCTGGCGCAAAATGTAGTTAACAATTGCTATCCAAATGCCAACATAAATATAATTACCGATAGCATTCAGCAAGATGACTCTCTGAATAAGAGTACAACTTTAATTGTTCAGCTTGGTGAAAGTTGTGTGAAACGGTCACAGTTGATTAGGCTAGTTGAAGTACTTCTGGGAAAGGTACAGAATGGACTAGGGAAACTTATTATTTGCTCCTTTCCTTACTCAAAGTCATTGACATCAATTCAAAATGACAATATATGTAAAAATAACATGCTGATGTACAACATGACATGTCGTCATAGTGATGTATTATTTTTTGATACTAATAACTTTATTAGTAATACTTTTTTGATTAAGGATACAATGTACCTAAGCAAAAAAAACAAACTGAACATTGCTAAATTGTTAGCATATAATATTTTTGATCCCGTTATAAATAGTATAACGCAGTTACCTGACGAGCCTGTCTATATAGTTAGTAGCAGTACTAATGAGGGCATTAAAGCTATTGTGTCAGTAAATACAAATTTAAACTGACCACAGCGACAACGGGAAAGCAAAATTCATTTCATATAGTCCATCAGAATATACAAGGCTTACCCAGCAAAATCCTAGAATTAGAATTATTTTTGAATTATTTGAATGTAGATGTTATGTGCTTATCAGAACACTGGATTGTAAAAAATCAGTTACTGCCCTTTTATAATAACTATTGTTTTGCAAGTTCCTATAAAAGAAAAGCTGCAATACGTGGTGGCTCTTTGATTATAGTTAAAAATAGTCTTAAATGTAAAGAACGTAAAGATATTGTAAACCTCACTATTGAGAGGACTATTGAACTTTCTTGTGTGGAACTGGAGCGACACATCATAGTGTGCGTGTACCGCCCTCCTGACGCAAATCAAGTAGCTTTTGAATGTACTATGGAAGAGGTTTTGCTGAAATTATTTTCATGTAGAAAGGATCTCATTGTTTGTGGCGACTTTAATATAGATATTTTAGCGAATCCCCTCGCCGATAGGCTGCTTAATTTATTCAAATGCTTTAGTTTACGACATCTTTTTCATGATCCTACTAGGGTAACCCTAACATCTGCCACTTGTTTAGATAATATTTATTGCAGTCTATCTCCAACCAACAAAGCAGTAATCAAACATTTCAAATCAGACCACTATGGTCAGAGTGTTAATTTTAGTTATAATCTTAACGATAAAAACAAAGTTGAGAAATATACCTATAGGCCTATTACAGAGAGCCGTATTAAGAATTTTCAAAGTCAAGTGGAACTAGCAGTAGCTAATATAACTTGTTCCGATAACCCTAATGATCTTTTTGCCAAACTTTTAAGTGTTATAAACAAAGAACACAGCGAAGTATTTAAATATAAAACATGCACAGTTAGGGACAGGGTCGGATTTACCGATTGGGCCACTCCCGGTATTTATAGAAGTAGGAATAGACTATATGATCTTTATGGTGCTAGAGAAGCTATGTTAAATGATCCTGCGTTTCTTTTGTATTTAACAAAGTACTCAAAAACATTTAAAAAAGTCTGTAACACAGCGAAATGCCTGTTTTTGAGGAAAAAAATTGTAAACTCATCTGATAAAATCAAAGCAACATGGAGACTTATAAATAACGAAACTGGTAAATCTAAGTCACGAAAAAGAGAAATAAGGTTAAAAATTAATAATTCAATACTTGTAAACGATAAAGATATTGCCGATGCTTTTGATTCATTCTTTTCTGACATTCCTAAAGTTGTTACCCGGTCTCTAAACTCCTCACCTTCAATCGCGGTTAAATTATTAGAATCATCTGTAGATAAATGTACCGAGGTTTTTATATTTAGTCATGTAAACGCTAATTATATTGTGAAAACATTTAAGTCAATTAACATCAAAAATACTGAGGATCTTTGGGGTATTTCAACCAAAGTACTGAGTTCCATTATTAAGGAAGTTGCTCCATACTTGGCTTACATTTTCAATAGTTGTGTTGATGCAGGAGTTTTCCCTGATCTCATGAAATATAGTAAACTGGTTCCTCTTTATAAATCAGGTAGCCACACTGATCCGGCCAATTACAGGCCAATTTCAATACTTCCTGCAATGAGTAAAGTTTTTGAAAAAATTATTCTCACACAGTTGTCCTCTCACTTCAACCTCAATAGATTGTTACATAAAAATCAATTTGGCTTCACCAAGGGTAGATCGACAACTGATGCTGGTACAGTTCTATTAAAGCACATATTGGATGCATGGGATAAAGCGAAAAACGCTATTGGTGTATTTTGTGACCTTTCTAAAGCTTTTGATTGCGTTGATCATGGTACATTAATAAATAAACTAAGACATTATGGAATTCAAAACAAGGCACTGGACCTTATGCAATCATATTTATCTGATAGAGTCCAAAAAGTAGATATTGGTAAAGAAAGATCTAGGGGATCAAAAATCGATTTAGGAGTCCCGCAAGGATCAATATTGGGTCCTTTTCTATTTTTAGTATATGTAAATGATCTCCCATTTCTAGCAAAAGATCTCTGTGATATAGTCTTATTTGCTGATGATACTTCATTGATTTTTAAAGTTGACAGAAATAAACATAATTATGACGATGTAAATAATTCTCTTTCACAAATACTAGATTGGTTCACCGCCAATAACCTCTTACTCAATGCTTCAAAAACCAAATGCATAAAATTCATGTTACCAAATGTAAGAGAGCTCCCAACTAAGATAATGCTAAAGGATGAGATTGTTCACCTTGTAGACTCAACTGTTTTCCTAGGGTTACATATTGATTCCTCTCTTCAATGGAGACCGCAAATTGATGCTCTCGCAAACAGACTTAGTTCAGCAGCGTATGCGGTTCGAACAATTAGATACATTACCGATGAAGATACAGCTAGGTTAGTTTACTTCAGTTACTTCCATAGTGTTATGTCTTATGGTATTTTGCTTTGGGGACAGGCAGCTGACATCCAGACTATCTTTGTTATTCAGAAAAGGGCGGTACGCGCTATTTATAAATTAAATCCACGAGACTCGTTAAGGGAATTATTTAAAGAAATAAATATTTTAACAGTAATATCGCAATACATCTATGAAAATCTAATGTATACACACAAAAACAGAGATAACTTTATGAAAAGGTGTGATGTTCACAATAAAAATACAAGAAACAAGAACAAATTACACATCCCATCATATAGATTACGAAAGGTAGGGAAATCATTTGTGGGCAATTGCGTAAGATTCTTCCATCTGAAGCAACTGAGCTCCCTATTCGTAAATTTAAACTGTACATAAAACGAAATCTTATCAAGAAAGCCTATTACTCCGTAGATGACTACGTAAATGATGTTAACGCTTGGCCGGATGTCGCCCAGTTCCATACAGACAATAGTATGTAAGACCAGTTAGACTTAGTTATCCTAAGATTGTATTAGTTGATAAGCGATGGACTTGCTAGTGGTTTCTTTTTCACTTCTTCCGCTAGTGGACAAAAAATTGAAGTGAATTAAAGTCAATTGCACCTTATTTCTTGTTGATAGTAATAACTATTTATCAAGCTGTTTATATAGTAAAAATTTGACTTGTCTAAGAACTTATTTTGTAAGTCTAAAGAAATAAACGATTTGACTTTGACTTTGACTTTGACTTTGATCGCTACGAATGTTAAGCGTACTTTAAGTTACGTCACAGAGACCTAGGCCAAGACTCAAGACCTACAATCACCAATCAATAAAAACAACACACTCGATTCAATAGTTTAGAGGGAATTTATAGGAAGAGCATGAATAATTTCCAAACCAACCGTTTCCGAACCAAAGTCATCGAAATAGCCCAAATTATTAGCAAGAAGAAGCAGTGGCCCGGCCATATCTCGCGAAGAACCGACAACCGCTGTGGTAGTTCTTGAGTGGAGACTGCGAATAGGCAAACATAATGTAGGACGCCTTCCAGCCAAATGGGGTGACGATCTCAAAGACCTCAGGTAGATGCTAGATGCGGCAAGCTAAAGACAGGGCGCTATGGCGCTTATTCATGGAGTCCTGCGTCTAATATAGGTTGATGATAATTATTTTGCAAATAAATAAAAGGAATATGTACAAGTGAAAATCTAAGAATTCTTTTGAAAAGAACCTCAGTGAAAACCTAAACATGAGTGCAACACCAATTATTCACCGGAAGCACATGCCGTGGACAAAACCAGCGGAGCAGAACAAAGAAACCTTTATAAAATTAAAAACGTACAGTAATTATATTAAAATTCAACGCTTGCTGGCGGACATAATATTTGTTTTAAGCAAGCGACGGTGCCCTCATAAACTTATTAAAATATTCCCAGTTATATTTAATTAGAGTTTTGTGCCATACCTCTAAGCTCAGGTGTATTGTTTTGCTTGCTTTGGTTCACAGGTTTTTGCATTTCTTGGAGTTTCAAGAATTTAATAGGGAATAAAATAGGGAATTTAGAATAATGAATAATCGTTTTTATAAATATTCGCGGCATTTAACGCGTTTATTTACCTATTTTTCCCGATATATATCTGTAAATTTATATTATGTATTCTGGTCGCGTAAAAAAACGTCTCAACCTATTCTTTTTCGTCATTATTTATTATTTCATATTGACCGATGTGGTGTTCTTTATTTATTGTTGAGTTCCAAATCAGTATTATTTTTTGTACAATGCCAGTATGATTCTATAGTTATTTACAAGCGGATATTTACCATGATTGCGTTTTGAGCTTTCCAATATTTTGAAACAGTTTCATGCAACATGATCTTGATCACGCAATAGCTTAATAACCATGATGGATTTTAAAGTTTTGTTTTTAAAGATTTCCTAATTTAATATATACTTAGATTTTAAAATGTTTTGTGGTCTTTTAATAATTAAGTAGTTGAATATTATATCCAAAAGTAATCAGTATGCTGACTCCTATTACGGTCAATGAATTAGCATTGCCATTCAATGTACAAATGCTGCCAGCATTCTGGGCACTCTATCTTCTTTCTTGAATTCTTTACCGACGGAACTTTAGAAAGCTGTTTTGATTTTTCAAAAGAAATCTAATCCGCAGGCCTTTCCGTCCGACGAATTAAAATAGCAGATGATGTCTTCGATTTTTTGGAAATTGTTATGTGATTTAAAACGAATTTGTCTCAAATCATATCATATGACGAGTGATTGAAAACTAATCATGTTTAAAAAAGAGGAAAACTTCACAAAACATAAAAAAATACTTATTCGGGGACATTATTCAAGCGAGAAAGAAAAGAAACAGGGAGAGGTCACACCTGTGCACACATTATTTTATAATTTAGCTCAGAGTGGATGCTCTAACTTTGTTACTGGGAAATGTACTGAGGATAATATTACAATTTGTATACTTGAAACAACAAAAGTTTATATATAAAAACTATAAAATAATGCGATACTTACACGAATAGAGCAAATCCAAGTATGTATAGTTTCATCACAGAATGATAAACTACTTAAGTGTAAATTTATGTTTGTTGGTTTTACCAAAATTGATGGAATATTGACAAAAGCTTTATAAAATACTGCGCCCCGCGGCTTCAACCCCGCTGTTTTTTTCAAAATATTTATATTAAATTTAAATTAATTTAAATTTGTAATTTTTTTATATCACGTCCCACGGGAATGGGATATCCTATGTCTGTTTTCTGTTTCTAAGTAATCTCCCCACCAACTTCTGGCCTAATGGGTTCAGCCGTTCTTGAGTAATAAATAGTGTTACGAACACTACTTTCTATCGAGTATAGAAATACTTATACCTATATATTTAGATGAATCGTCTAGGAAAATAATAGAAAAGTTATCATGTAGAATGATAGTCACATAAATAGGTCCTGCACATTTGTGCGAGATATACTTGCTTGGTGGACATCTGCGCAAGAAGACCGCACGCAATAGACATCGCAGAGTTGTGGATATTTATCCATTTTGTGTAGGGGATTTTGCTATGAGAATCTTTCTATGATTTATCTCTACTTCTTCTACCACTCCCTCTTCCTTCCCCATACAGCAACCATAAACAATTAGACGTAAATCTTTGTAACTAGTGCTACGATGATTATGATTGACTGGCGGAGCAAAAACCAAGTTTTCTCACTACACTAAATACCAAACTAATTTTATCTTACTTCGGAACTTTGTACTGGAACCTAATAAGTTACGGTTTTCAGTATGAGAAAAGTTCTTGATCTTTACTTTCAATATACTAACTAAAATATACAATATTATTGTATTCAAATAAATGAAAAATGAAAAATTTAATAGGTTTCGGGCGCATAAAAACTTAAACGTAAGTCTGTTACAAAACATATAAATAGTTCTGTTATGCAGGTACCAAGTAAAAGTGCACTGTAACTGTTGATGCGGTGTCATTCCTCCTTAACGAAGATATAACATAGTAATCTCATTCCCTGTAGACATTTCAATAACTTCTCTAAACAAGAAAACTTTCCCTAACTGCTGTTTAAAAATCTCCAACACTCCAGATTAAAAACACATCAAAGATTGCTCAGCAGATTGGGCTTGTACATAAATAAATGCGCTTAAAATTTAAAATTATAATGGGATTGTATCCGGTGACACAAATGTGTGGAGTTTGTTACTAACGACTTCGGAGCTGAGACGCTCTGGCGAAGAAGAGGAGTGGAATGGAGTCGACGGTTGAAGTTACAGTTGAATAGAAAACACAAGGCAGAACAATAGGCTAAAGTCCGGATAGGTCCAGAAAATAACATGTATATATACAATTGTACAATTATTGTATGCTTGTCAAAATCTGCTTTGTGTCAAATTAAAAAAAAATGCGTCGCAAATTACCTAAAACAAATAAGAAAAATATTTTATTACATTACAAGTATCGAATGCCAAGATGCACTTGGTGTCGTTGCGCTGTCATTATTATCATCAATCTTTTTAATCGCATAATGGCAAATCTTTTGTGTACCTAAGTAAGTATATTGTGGATGCATAATTGTTATTAATAATATGAACTATGAACTATGTTTCAAATTAAGTTCTGCATTCGGTGAATTTCAGTGTACCTAACTACTGAGTCGAGTAAAAACTTTTAGCACAGACTCTCCACAGTTTTCCGTTGTTTGTAGTTTCACCTGCCATCGAGGCAACTAATTGTGAGTGCGGATAAAGTATGGTGTCTGAGGTGGCCTTACACCGATTGCATCACGGCTCGCGCAGAACTACCCTTATGCGGCGACTGTACAGAGTAGGACACCGGATTTGTTTATACTACACCTGCTCAGAAAGTTGCTTATTCCTTTTCGAAATATAAGGTAGAAAGTACGTTATTGCAGGCGTATTAAAATGCAGGGTGGAAAACTCTATGGAATTTCATTTCTTACGCGTTTAACGGAAGAGAAAATATATGGACATCCATTTCTACAGCGTTATTTTTTTGAAATATCCTAAAACATCTAAGCTATTTTCATTATACGTCATCAAACGACAACGACACGTTTTTGTTCTGAATACGGAAAAGGCCGATATGATATGGCACATGCGGAGAAAGTTTTTACTCCGCATATCATATTGACCTTTTCCGTATTCAGAACAAAAATAAAAAAAGAGCCATATGAAATTCGCACTTATGTATTTATTGCTACATTTATTGAATTTATAATTAGAATTCCCTCGCGTGGTTTTGATGATTCTAAAACGATGGTTTTTCTCGAAGATGCATTATAAAGAACTTGGGAGAAAAAACGATTTCTACCTAGTTGTTCTAAGTCGCTGGCTACACTTATAACGCGATTATCGATCACTTGCCCAGCGTGGGTATTATGGGATTACCCCATAATGATATCAGTCATTAGGGCACTTATCAGGGCCTATGTCTAGCAGTGGACTAGTTTTGGCTGTAATTGACTATCTCAGCCATGTGGTGCCGGCGGCATAGAATTTGCACCACCCCAGATCTTCCCGCGGGTGTGGTAAGAGGCGACTAAGGGATTTCTACCGAAGGCGGGCAACCATGCCTTCTGCAGAACAATTCTATCACCAAACTCCGATCTCCAACCCGCCTGCCCAGCATGAGGATTATGGGCACTACCCCCCATGATATAACAGCCAATAAAGTCGCTTATCGAGTAGGCCTGCGTCCAGCAGTGGATCAATATAGGCTGTTGTAGTGGAGGTTGAAGATGGCAGACTATCTACCACTGAACCAATATAACCAAAGTTCTTGGTTGGCAACTATGTACCGGTCATTGTGGGTAGGCCTTTGTCCAGTTGATGACATTTTCAGCTGATATGATGATGATTAGACCACCTGGATGATAGTCAGGCCACAGTGTGAGGGCGGTGAATTCGGCTGACACAAGACAAAATAGGACAAATAGGTTTGGCCCTGCCGTGTGGTGCTGGCTTAGAATTTGCAACACCCCATCTCTTGGGTGTCCTAAGAGGCGACTAAGGGATACCCACCGGGAACGGGCAGCAGGGGCCCCTGCAGAACAATCCTACCACCGAACTGCGATCCCCAACCCGCATGCCCAGCGTGGGGATTATGGTCAATACCCCCCATTAGATAAACGCCAACAAGGCGCTTATCAGGGGGAGGCCTGGGTCCAGCAGTGGACCAATATAGGCTGTTGAGGTGGAGTTTGAGGTTTGGCCCTGATGCTGGTCCATTATTTTAAGAATTTATAAGGGATTTTCTATTGGCTAGAATAACTTGCTTTGGGTTGGACCACCTCACATGTAAATGACAGATTTCAATATATTTCGGTGTCCTACTCTGTACTGGTCGCAGTCAATGGCATGTAGGTAACCGCTAAACTTATAAATCTGAGCATGACTTAAAAACAACGCCGCGCTAAGCAAGACGCATCGCGACGCTCTCTGCACCACCGGGGTAGTTAAGAACTTCAGGATTGTGATGCGGAGTAGGTATTTTACTACAAGGGATGAGTTCTTGTAATAGATTTGTATGAAGAAATACACGTATTTGCTTGGACTAGTCGTCATCTTGAGTAACCCTAATTGTTAATGAGATCTTGTCCAAATTTGATTATAAGGGTTTTGGTTTAATCTTGATAAGAGTTTCGGCCATAAACCTTCTTGCAAAAGTAGTTAAGACTTGTAAATTTTTCCGTTCATAATTTCATTTGTGGAAGAAACGCTAAGAAATACAAGTCTATAGTCTTTAAGGATCACAAAAACGAGATTTGTAGACTGAAATATTTATAGAAATACTAGCAGCGCCCCGCGGCTTCGCACGCGTTGTTCCTATGGAAACATGAAAGGTTTTTTTCATCCCACGGGAACAGATTTATGGGATAAAAAGTAGCCTATGTTTTATTCCAGTATTAGAATTACCTGTATGCAAAATTTCAGCCAGATCCGTTTAGTAGTTTTGGCGTGAAGAGGTAACAAACATCCATCCATACATCCATCCAAACTTTCGCCTTTATAATATTAGTGTGAAATCAAATAAATAAATAGACGGACAGAGATTTCAAGTTTTGCACAAGTCGGGTAGAGGTTCTATTGGATTGGTCAAATCTAGTTTTAGACCACTCGAGACATACTTACTTACATACGTACACTATAGCATAGATACATTTCAAAAACCTCTAAATAAAATTGTCCGACAAAAGCTTCCAATGTGCCAATATACACTCCAAAACAGTTTAACAAAAACTCCATCAAACCCTAAACTCTTGTGGGCATCGCTGCCATATTTCAAGTCACCCCTTTCCGCAATAAAAAGTTTACTATATCCTTTTAAAAAGGCGTCGAGGAAACTTTCCAATTTATAGACAGACAAATGTCCAAGATATTTTTCCGGATATCGGGGCAATAAAAGGTACATTTGGGGCAAGTCCGGAAGAGAGGGTTAGACCCATTTTTTTCCCGTTTCCTTCCAAACAGATTTACACAACGCCTTGGGCTAGAGGGCTATAGATGCCGTTTTGATATCTTTATTGTGATCTTACAATAGTCATAAAATTGCCCAATGGGCGGCGATAAAGAAGCTAGAGAAATACGGATAGATTCCATCTTGCAAAATAGTAACGGTTATGAATAATATTACAATATTGTCTTGTTTTTTATTGTCAGCTGTTTAGGAATAATAGGTATCTCACAAATGCATCGATATAACGATTAAACTATGGGTGCCCTGACCATGGCGCATATGCCGAAATAACATCTCCTGTCGATGAAGAGGAGGCAATGAAAGCGATTAGAAGTTGAAAGAAATTTTTCAAAAGATTGTGGCCCAGAGCACGAATTTTTTTTGAACTGAACTTTAGTTTCAGCTTCTTTTTTTATATTTTTTCTAAACGTGTGCATGTGTGTGAAATTTTGTTTAATCCATTAGCATCAACGCTTATTAAAATATTGTAAATGTTGTGTCTCATCAACGAGCCAAAATGCATTTCTTCTACGCTCAATATTCCAAGCAATATGTAGGTCGACAAACCTGCTAGTTTATTATTCCTCCAAAAGAAACAGAACATCCTCTCCAACTCTCGTAACAAATTACTCTTGCTGTTTTTCCACCAACAGGTCACCGAAAAAATCGACATCGCTTTTCTTTTGTTTCCTAACCCCCCACGAGCTCTCGATAAATAAAAGTGGGCAACATCCGACCGCTAACAGACCAAGTTCCGCGCGGGATATTTATGGACCGAAGGCAGTCGAAGGGTTGCTTTATTGCTTTCCACTTTAACCTAGCCTCTCTGCACTTTGTGGACGAAACTTTTCTTGTATTATTGACATGTCTCGCTTGTAAGTTGAGTGAATTTTATAGGTTTGATTAAATTTTGTAATGGTGATGATCTTTGATTGAATTGAAATCACCTATTTAACAACCCTTGGCACTTCCTCTTTGACCGGTCCAATAAAGATGCTTTTAGCTTAATTGGTGTTGTTGTGCAAGCATTATCCAAAATCATAATTAGAATGTATCTTTAAAATTATAAATCAAAGATGTGTGTTGACTTTAAAAGTATGTTTACCAATTATTTGCCAACGGCAATGATGTCAACGGCGAGTGTATGATTTGGATTTTACTTCAGAGAATTACTTAACTATTAGAGTAAAAATAAATTTATAAAGAGGAGTTAATAAAGTTTATAAATCACCTTCGTTGTGTGGGCTCTCATTATGTAGCCACAATCGATTAATACCTAAATGTTTAACTGATCGGAAAAAGGTCGACGTTATTTGCTTTACTTTATGTGTGTTTTTATTAAATTCAAAATCAAAAACTCTACCTACTTTAACTGCTCAAAAAATCTAAAAAAAATGGCGGAGAAATCGGTAATAGATTTCTCCGTAAATTCAGGACTCGGTTTGATATTATTTTGATTTTCTATTGAAAACGACCGCAGTGGTTCTATATAAATATTATTTCAGGAAGATGTCTCGCAAAGCTTAAAAAAACATCGTAAAAGGAGGAAAAGGATTTCCAAGAAGGATTCTCGATTTTGTTTATATAATCGATGTTATATCAAACACATTTTAGATATATCTACAATGTATTTAATATGTAAGAAAATGTTCTTATCAATAAATAACTGAAACTGAAATCAAATAAGGTGAGAGATAGATCAATAATTTGTACCCAAAAACGAAAAAATACATCAAACACCATTCCCCGCCACAGAACAAAACAAATGCCTCGAACTTTCCACCTGATGACCCTGTAAGTGGCTTCGAGATCGAAGGTACTGGCTGAAGATGAATGGGGGCAGGCATGAGGGATGCTGTCGATTTAGTAAGGAATGGCTTAGAAAATGTATAGGTACGTGTTGGTCATATTGTTGAGGTTGGATATTGGAACAAGTTGTCCATTTGGCACTGGCAACAAAATTACTGCACTTTTTAAGATCATTCATTATTTTAGTAACCTTATAGTGAAAACTGTTATGCGTTAGTTATATATAAGTGTTTTATTGTCTAATTATTTTATTACGTAGACAATTCGTTTTAGAAATCAGCTACTAACGAATATCTTGTAAAGATTCTGTCTCTATGTTCAACTGTTTTGTAGTGGAATTCCGGAAAATTAGATCAAAAGATATTTTATTTCTCTTCCAGATATTCAATTAGGTAATCAACGCTATTTTGCCCATAGAAAAATGTTCATCTCAAAATTTATGAAGACCCAAAAAATTACGAGATTTTTACTAGCACCATGAAAAGAAAACTCCCAAACAAGACGTTCTAAATTATTAACCCTAAACAAGCGCGGTCAGTGCACATAAAAAATATCCACAAGGGCATTGAAAGATTGAAAGGGTGGAATCACTTAACATAGCCAATTTATGGGCAAATCTCGCCCGTGGGAGCACCGTGGTCGGACTAACAATATTAGGTAAGTCGAAAAACTTATAAGCTCCCTTTGAGACCGAAGCATTCAAGGAAATTGATTGTGGGTTGGACGGAAGCGATTTTTTTGGTCAGATTTTTCACAGTTGATTGAATTGAGGGTTAAAAGCTAGTGGGGATAGGAGTTTGTTGGTTTTGTGTGCAGAACTGTGGGTTATGAATATAAAATCAAGATTCTGTAGCAATGAGGCAAGAAAGGAACGAATTTAGTAATATCAGGGGAGGTCTGGTAGCTTTGCAAGTCGGATGCCTATTGTTAAAATTCAAACAATAAAATCTATATAATATAAAAATGTATTGCTTTTCGTTAGTCTCGCTAAAACTCGAGAACGGCTGAACGGATGTATCTTATCTTTGTCTTGAAATGTTCGTGGAAGTGAAGGTTTAAAAGGTGAGAAAATCAATGCGGCTGCATAGCTGCATTTTTGATAGAACTTGTGAAGACTATCAAATAAAATAATGAAGCATGCTGGACATATAATGTTCTTGAGAGTGTTCCATACGCAATTAACTTCAAAATTGGTATTTCTCTCAGATTCTGTGAAAGCAACCACCTCCATATTTAGGAAATTGTTACTTCGATCGAATTATGTCAGTGTCTTAAAAACACGACTGGTGAAAGTATTCTCGACAGTTATTTTTTTAAAAAAATAGATGTTTTGCACACATTTTGCTATTTATCTCAGGTACAGCATACTTTTTTTCTGCTTTTCAACTTTTTTTCTAGTTGTTGATTTTCTACAAAACGTAGAAGTATTTCTTTAGTTATGTCTTTTCATTGTCTTTCATTACATTATTATTTTAGGTAAAAACAGTAGCGCATAGAAAATTCGGTGCACGTCTCTGCTCTGTACTTCTCACTCGCGAGACAACCATATCTTGTCATCCCGCTCGAGATCCATCTCGTAGCGGTGTTATTGCACACTCTTAACCACAAGTAAGCACAGTTTGTTTTTTGAGTACTAGATAACTGAATGATACGTAGCACTAGCACGATATATTTCTTCTGTGGTTACTCCTAATACATATTGGTGGGAAAATAATTCAATCACATCTTACCATGAAAATGCACACTTTGGGATAAGTGAAAAAACCTCCCAATATGAAACAAAAGTCTTAAAAATTTGCATGCTTTAGCACTTTCATCCCTTGGGCAATAATCTGTGTTTGTAGGGTTATTTACGGTTCGAAGCCGAGGCGGAAAAAAGTATTAAAAAAAAAAATAAAGCAGAAAGCACTCCCGAATTTTTTTAACCAAGTCGGAATTTATTCGCAGCGTGACATTTTCACTACTCTCTTGTTCGTCAAAACGTCAAAATTTAAGACCTACGACGTAAGGCCCTTATCTATTTAGACTTCTCCGCAAACAAAAGGCCATCAAATGTCGGATTTGTTCAGGTAATGTTGTTCGATGCACAGATTTAAGTGGTTAGATACGCCCTTACGCCCAAAAACTGGCATTTTCTTTGAATGCGCAAAACAAAATGCCGATGCACGCACACTGAGTAGATAAAATTAGTGTTTTTGTCAATAAACCTAACAGTTATTGTGTTACTATAGAAACTTTAGTAGTTTGACGAATTATGAATGTAAGCGGGTAATAAGTAATAATAATAATAATAAATTAAAAAGTAACAAGTTATTATTGCCATTTATTGTCGCAATCACATTTAACTCGAACTTTTGTGAACAAGCACACCACCAAAATAAACAATTCACTGATTCCAAATGACATAGACAAGTTTGTGAGATCACAAACTTCGCTTGGCAACAAACACGGCGCGGTCTTACTATAGAAAGGGCATATCTAACGATTTACTTCTTTCCATGTATCAAAAAATGACAAAGTCAAGTTCACTGATTCCAAATGCCAAAGACAAGATTTAATTTGTTCTATCTGCACTGCTAAGACACTGATTCCAAATGACATAGACAAGATTTAATTTGTTCTATCTGCACTGCTAAGAATGAACCAAATGACAAAGAAATTCACTGATTCCAAATGACCAAGACAAGTTTATGAACACCCAAACTTCACTTGGCAACAAACACGGAAGGGCATAATATCTTTTACTTCTTTGATTCCAAGTATCAAAAATACCCAATTTGGTAATTTGACATTATGATACAAAATACAAAGCAACATTATCATTCTGAGCAGTATTACCATCAATATAATTATCCCATTTAGCGGAGTTCTGGGACAGTGTGTGAGTTGTGGCCACTGCATCGCTCCATTAGCGATTATTGTCCAAGTTTTACGCTAACAAACTGGACATCACTGTAGAGTTAGCGATTCTGGATGAGGCTTTTATATACTATGATTTAATCTAATGTTGCCTATAATTTAATTTGTTTATATGAATTTTATTATTTAATTTATTTCCCAACGACCTCTGTGGCGCGGTGGGCGAAGGTCCGCCTGCGACGCAGAAGGTTGCGGGTTCGATTCCCGCCTCGGGACAAATATTTGTACGATAAACAGATATTTGTTCAGGGCGTTCTGGATGTTTTCTATGTATAATAAAAAAATATCTATCTATGTAGTGTATTGTATTATGTATATCAGTTATCTAGTACCCATAACACAAGCTCTGCTTATCTTGGGGCTAGATAATGCTGTGTGAATTGTCAAACATAAAAAAAAAATTTTAGAGAGATAAATATGTTACCTTATAGGTACCATAGTCACTAACATTTAATATAAGAAACTACCTATTTACAAACTATATGGATTAATTTATCTGAAATAAAATAATTTGATTTGATTTTATTATGATGATGAATAAGGACACCATCGCTTAGGCAAAGTCTCACAAGCTAGAAACTAGGTGCATAGAAACGAGTTGACGAGCAGCGGGAAGCGAGGGATTAGTTTCGATAGTTTTGTCGCTCGGCCATAAGCGAGAATCACGGCGACTATCGCTAAGCGACTGAGCGATTATTATTTATTCGAGTGGATATTTTTTTTTCTAGTGGTGACCGCGACCCGGTAAACTTAGTGTAGGACACATAGAGGAAGAGAGAAGATTAGGACAGAGAGGGCGATATGGCACTCTTTGGGGAGGAATTCAGCAGTGGTTTATTATAGGCTGATGATGATGATGATGACACCGCCATTAAAAGCCACTAGTAATATTGTGGATGACATTTACGCCCAGCTATGGACATTATAGGCCCAGGATCTGTAGATCCGGAGCTTTGCAAGTTATTATTATAATTCAGTCGACATGTATATCGTAGCTGTGTGGTACTGGCTTAGAATTTGCACCACCCATCCTCTTCCCGTGGGTGTCGTAAGAGACGACTAAGAGATATCTACTGGGGAGCGTCCCCTGCAGAACAATTCTACCACAGAACTGCGATCCCCACCCGCATGCCTAGCGTGGAGATTATGGGCAATACCAATACCCATAATCTCCACGCTGGGCATGCGGCGCTTATCATGGGGAGGCCTGCGTCCAGCAGTGGACCGATATAGGCTGTTAAGGTTTAGGAGGTTGAGGTATACCGTAGTATATTGAAGCTAGACAGACAGAATTACTATATGTCACTAAAACAATAGTTGAAATCACATCCAGTATCTCTAAATCCGTAAAACTGGACACAGCGGCTGCCAAATTCTTTGCACTTATTTACGCGGGTCCATAATTTATAGCTTTCGTATCGACTGCCCCTTGCCAAGCTCGCTATTAGTTGGCAGCCAGGGCCAGGACGCTTCCTGTCTCACTAACTCTTTGTTTTGTTCGAATGTTTTGTAGTTGTTCAGTTTTTGAGTTGGAGCTGCCAATTTCTTTTGATATTAAAATTTGTTTGGCAGGAGTGTTTGAGGGTTAACGAATTGGCAAGATGTGTTTTTTGCTAATTTGCATTTTTTTAATCAATTTTTGAGTTAAGTTTATCACTATCTGTAACTACATAAAGTTGTTCTTAAATCTTAAAAATAGCATAAATGAATATTCATTTGATGACTATAATTCTCTATGGCGGTCGCGGCGTAAGAATAGACCCCTCCAACCCGTTGATGCCCGTTATTGTCATAAGAGCCAACTAAGGAAACTGAAGTATCAGAAGAGCATCAGAAGAAGAGCATGACGTTATTCTGTGTATTTTAACATTTCCACTGAGGTCATCAGGTCCGGCTCTTTTTTTTTAATATTTTTTTTTATTTTCACCTTAGAACTTTGACTGGCTAATCCGATTTCGGTGATTTTTTTTGTTATATTTGATAGCTGATGCTTCTTGTGTAGTCCCATTTCAATTTCATCCAGTTCTGACTGTGGCATCCATGAGAAAACCATTATGAAGTCGGTTTATAGTTTATTTTAAAAAATAACAGTCATGCATGATACCTAGAGCCTGTTCGAAAAGAGAAGGGTCGTGGCGTTATGTTGGAATGCAATGACAGAACAGTGTTGACAACGCAACAAAAGTTGTCAAATTGTCACACGAGCGCCCTCACTTCCCACGACTCTTCTCTTTTTAAACAGACTCTAGAATGATCCTCTATGGTACAGTCATCACAATAATGCCCAAGCTTCCATCGACCCCTAGATTTGAATACAAGATAAAATCGAGCACTCAAACAATATCCATAATTCAGCACCAGCCTCCACCAATGGCTTAATCCGAACACATGTGACGTCACGCACCGATACCTCTCAATATCATTGCACATTTATACCAAAGCTATTGTGCTATCACTATAGCCTTATATCGAGGGGATAAGGCCGAGAATGACGTTATGGAATGGATTGTTGTGGGCTAGGTGCGCGGATTGCATCGTTCGTTCATCGGTTCGAAATTTGAATGGGTGTTAAGGTGCTTGCTAACTGGTTTATTGTGTGTTTAATTTTATTTTAGGGATTCCGTTCTTAAATAAAAGTATCAAGATAAGATGGCGGCGTCCTCGCTGCTTTATAAACAATTGAAATTTACCGCTGTGTGGTGCTTGCTGGCTTAAAATTTGCGTCACCAAACACTTCCCGCGGGTGTCGTCCGCGACTAAGGGATATCTACCGGGAGGAGGGCAGCAGCACCCACTGCAGAACAATAATACCACCAAACTGCGATTCCAACCCGCATGCCTAGGGCCTAGGGGATTATGGGCAACACCAATACGGCGCTTATCACGGGGAGGCCTGCGTACAGCAGTGGACCAAAACAGGCTGTTGAGGTTGAGGTTGATCATAAAGAGAGCATAATTAAAAGTACACAAAAAAACAGTAGTATAAAAAGTACCTAACTAATTGTGTAGTCACCTTTATCGCAAATTGTCCAGTTGACCGGCCGATGTCCGGCGCCGCTCGTCCGGAATGATCCGGACACATGGCGTCTTTGCACTGGCAACTATTTTCATATTGATCGATTTATGGGCAACATTGTTTAATTGATAAACGTTTGAAACCGAAAGCAGATTATCTAATAGATGAGGTAGTTTCTATCGCTCTTGAATGATAGTATCACTAATTGTTACTTAGTTTTTAGTTCTGAAATTTGCTCAGAAATTTGCTTACCTTTTCCTTTTCCAAAAATAAGGAAAAAAGTACTTCTTTGCAGACATACCGAAATGGCTTATTTAAAGTATTCCCCCACTTTGGAATTTTACTTCTCACGCGCTTAGCGGGCGAGAAAAGCGTATGGAAATCCATTTCTAACTGGTCTTTTTTTTTATTTCATGAATTATCGGCCGGTAGTGTATTTTATTTTTATAATAGTTCAAACAACAAAAAGTTTTTACTCTAAATCCGCAATAATGATAAGCGTTCTCTTTCGGTTTCGGAAAATACATTTATTTCAATTTGATTTTACTCGAGTGATTTTGAAGATTCTAAAACAATGATTATGACAAACATATTTATTTCCAAGTTTCGCATCTATAAAAAGACTGATTTAATGCTGTTTTAAAATAATCTAATTAAGAGGATTGCATTACATTTTCAATCGCTATGTTTGTACACACAACATATACAGAAATACACTTTATTAGCTTTGGTCTGTTTAAAAATAATAATTGGGTTTGTTTTAAGAAAACTATAAATCGAATTCGAGATCAATTATAATAAGTGAAATTACTATGAGCAAAGGATGTTTTAGATACTTTTCAGCACACATTAAATTTCTCGTGAATCTTACTGTTATGGTACCACCTCAAATTTAACAGAGAACAAATTTACGACAAGACAGTAACGAAAGAATCATCAAACTTCGATTTGGCGAAGATATCACCAAATTTTTTATAAATAGTCGTGATTTTTCTGAAGTTTCTTGTTGTTTTTTAAGCTTGACGGGAAAAATACTAACCCTTCGAGTATAAAACTTTTATGTGCTCAATTTGGAACCATTCTCTATACAACAACTACTGTATATCTTAAATCGGCCTATAATTGACGGCGAAATCGGTGAACATAAATACATTAAAACACACACACGAAAATAGAACCTCCCCCTGAAGTCGGTAAAAATACAATCCCCATTTCACAACACAACATCACCCCCATCCTTTCCCAATTCTAACACCATTTCCCGCGAATCCAAGCTATTTTTGATAACACATACGTCCAACTGTCTCTAGATCCATCAATCCAAACTATCTAACCTGCTTGCGACCCAGTCTGCGACCCGGCTATCCGGTTCCATCCGGTTGTACCCGGTCATTTATCACCGGACGATTACCAACCCTTGCCGACGTCCTGATGGTATCCGGGAAGAAAAATTATCCGTAAATTGGCCCGGGCTCAAACTGCAATCTGGGTTGATTGGCAGTTGGCGCCCAGTGGTCAGGATTTAGGAAGGCTATAGCTACTTAATTATATTTTAAAAGGTAGCATATCAAATCGTACGTGCACTTCTGTTAGCTATCTAAGTAAATACAAATTTAACAGCAAATAAATTATAGCTCGATATATGTCTATTAGAAAAACATTAAAAGTAGTTGGTATACCTATTTGAAGGTGTACCAATTCCTTAGAAAGTTAATTAAAAACGATGTTATTTTTTCGTTACGGTTTTATGGTTTATAGAGGGTTTTTTCTTTTCTTTTGTATATAAAATGTAATGAATATAATTTGATTTCTATTTTATTTTATATGTATATAATTATATAATTATATATAATTACAATGTACCTATTCTTTTTTACATTATATAATTAACTATTTAATAACATTTCATATGAATTCATTTACAAATCATTAGTATGCGAAATTAAATAACTTGAAAAATAACGCTTCTAAACCTTAGACTAAAATTTGGTGAATATCTAAATCTTCTTTTAGAAAGATTAATAATAGGTAATAAATTGGTTACAAGATTAGCTGTTTAGTTTTGATTTTATACATCTTGGTTTCAGAGTACCATTAAATATACCCTCAAAAATACCTGTATCATTAGTTGAAAAAATCTACTAATAAAATTTCATTAGTAATTTTCCCTTCGCAATATGATATGACAAGATGCGAAATCACAATTTCTCAAACAAATTACAAACATGGTTATACCATTGAGGCATCATAAATTACGGACCACCCTGGGCCACCCTATGGATGCAAAGTAGGGTGACCTGCGACTCGTGTCTTTTGGTTTTGGATTGTGTTTTGTTGTGCTGACAAAATGGTTAGATGTTCCTACTAGTAATGTTTTATGTAATTTTATGAAATTGTTTGAAAAGCCAAGATAATTTTTTGCTTTTCTTTTTTAATTGAGTGACGTAAGGAGATCTTATGGATATTTGAACTTTAATGCATCTACGAAAATGTTTGGTAGGTACTGAGTAAATAAGTAGAGCCAAAAAGTTACATTTTCCAATCAAAATTACGTTCTGCTTAGCTTTTGGGGCTACATAATGCTCTGTGGATGGTCCAGTTTTTTTTTATTGTTTGCTAGTCTAGGAGACAACGGTGTCTACTCAAACGTCGCCAAAACTAGACTAAACTAATTTGACAGCACTAAAAATTATACCATCCTTATTATTTTGATCAGTATGACAGGATGGTGACATTATTAGTCCTGTCAAATTAGTTTAGTATAGTTTTGGTAGCATCTTAATTCACACCATTAGGAAGGTACTATTTTTCAGCCGCCGCTATCCCACTGCATCTCAAAAGAAATCCCTTTTTCTTCTCTTACGTTCTCATTTTTTTTATTGTACACACAAGCGATTAAGTACTTACTATTAGGTAAGTTAGAGGTTTATTTAAGTTAACTTAATTATCAGAGTGCCTTATTCACTTTAGCGAACGAACCATTTATCATTTATTTACTAACCCCTTGTAAATAAATGATTATAAAAGAAGTCGTACATAAAAGTTAACAAATACTGGACATATACAAACGAACGAAACCCGAAAACTGTTTTCTTACGCTTAGCAAAAATTCCCAGCAAATTTTTTCTATCAGAAATTTGTCACCCAAAGTGGCGATTTGAAAACGCCAGTAAATGCTAAAAGCCGAAATGACGTGATCTTTCTAAGGGACCGATGAGAGATGGGACCAATAAGTCACACAGTATTAACACCCTATAGTCTAATGGGTCACATATGAATAATAGAAGAGGAAATTCGGGATATTTTAGAGAGGATTGCCATTTTCAATGCGAATGTGAAGTGGGGTGTTTGAATACGTAATGGGCGAGAAATTTTTGAATATCAGCATATTTGAGGAAAAAATACCAAACGTTTGATACTAATTTTAATATAGATTTTTAGGGATTTTTTATTTTAGATTATTTATTGAAATACTTAGAAAGACCACTTGGTATTTGGTCAGACCAGATACCAAGTGGTCTTTTGTACCTTACCTAGGACTACTCTACAAATGCTAGTCTAGTCTAGACTAGTCAAAAAAGTCTACAAACTGAGAAATATAGAATATTTTGAAATAATAATTCTAGAAAAAAATTATAGGAGAGGGTAGAGTAACTCTTTTTAATTTAGAATCAGGGATGCTGTGAGAATTATAAATCAATATTTTTCCATTGTTTAACTAATTTATATCTACGTTAAAATTTATTGATAGTATTGATATGAATCAGTTGAGCTACCTTTAGATTGGATTGGATGGATCAGTTAAGATGCCTATAGGAGAGGACGCGGGTTCGAGTCCCATCAAAGTCGAACATTTTGGCGATATTATTTGATTGCAACTGTCTGCAGATATTTTCTACATGTGAGGACATATAAATTGTTTAAAGTTAATAACTAAGTTAATCATAAAGTGTGTAAAACTGTTTGTTCTCCGAATAAAGCAAAATAATATAAAATAGCTCAATTGTTTCAATTGTAAATACTTATTATATTAGTCATAATTTAATTCTATTAGGTATATGATTCTAATTTTCTTTTTCAATAGAGATGTTCATTAGAACCTTAAAAAAAATTATCATTATTAATATATCATAACATTGTATTGGCAATGAAACATTTTATTGTGACACACACACAATATTTGAAAGATCAAATCAAACCAAACCAATCTCCCTAAAAGAGTGCTCATAACCAAAACAGTAACCTGAGGGATAAGAAACCCTACATCATAAACATAAAAGATTGCCTCGAGAAAAACTGAACCAATACGAAATGACCCCAATTTGCCGAAAAATATCCAGCGAAATTTGCATACGACGAAACATATCCATTCAATATCCTAAGGGTACGGTGGGATATATCATAGAGGATATACAAGAGGCTTTGTCAATGACAAATAGTGCTCGCCCCATCTCGCTGGCATTTTGACAATAAATAAGACGATATCAAGGAAGGACCGGATGCGGATTTTAGTAATAAATGACATGCGATGGACACGGAAGGGTTAGGGATTAGGCGTATGACTGATTGTTCTGTTTTTCTAGTACGTTGTGGTTTGAAGCGATGGATACAAATTGTTTTAATACATTCTTGACGGCTATGTATGTGTTTTTAACCCCTTCGTTGTAAGTAGAAGTATAATACGTTAGCGCTTTTAAAAGGGTGCTATAAAATTCTCAAAAGTCAGAAACCAAAAGCGAGTAGGCGGCTAATTATAATAGTATAAGCCACTATTTCTAAAAATATTAACAGTTTGTGCTAAAGTTATCTGCTACTAACTAATTAATAATTAATTTTTTTAGTATGTCTTGCGATGTAGGCCTCTTCTACTCTATTTGCATAATATATAATATTCCTGATGCCTATAAGTTGATATAGTTTTTCATTGTAATATATGTATGCATGTCTACTAAACTAATATAATATTGAATAATGCTGGACACATCATAATCTATTCCTTATGTAACCAAAACTCATGATATGGGTATTTTAATATGTGTGAGTCGGTACAATACTACGTTTTACTATATATTTCTTCTGTGACATTACATAGATCAATCTGTTTAATATACCATGTGATCTTATGAAATACGTGACTGAAATTTTACTACATACTCTTTCATTTTACTGTAGTAATAGTAAACTAAAGTAGGTTTCAAACATAGTGTATCCTACGTTATGTTCAAAATATTTGTATCCTACAATAACAAGTTCACCATTCGTAATTGATTTTGCAAAAGCTTTGTGCGTGTCAAGGTCCCCAAAATCAAAGTCAGCAAGCCTCAAGAACCAATGTCCTATCAAAGATGTCCTACTTCTGGACAATAGAGCTCTACTCTGCTCTGCTGATAAAGATTCAAAGGATATTGAACGTCACACCTCGCTGTCCGGTCGCGTCCGGTCCGGCGATTGTCATCTGCTGATGACGAGGAGCCAGGGTTGCCGATTGCCGGTTGGTTGAGATGGGATTATTTGTTGGGGAATATTTAACAGTAGGCATTTACTTTTTGAGTTCTATTTTCAAAAAGTAATTATTAGAGGAGGCCTATACCCGAAAGGGACCTAACTAATTAATGTGTTTATAAATCAAATTAAGTCATTCTTTTGTTTAAAATTAGTTAAGGTTTTATTTCCTTAAATAATTTTAAACATATTATTATTATTATAATTTACTTTTTACGCTAATATTATGTATTGGACGGGTTGTTGGGCGGTTGCTACTTTTCTTATTTCTCTTCAAAAGTACTATTCTACTGTTCAGTACTTTTGGCGTGAAGAATCTTCACCTTCATCCATGTGTATTAGGCAGGACACATACCTGGAATATAATAATTAAGTATACGTTGCTTTTTATCCCATAAATCAGTTCTTTTAGGATACAAATATTGCTGGATGCCTTTTTCCAATAGTTTTCATAATATAGGTTTTATCATATTTTTTAATAGATGTTAATAATTTACGTTTCGAAACTTTGAAGATCACTATAGAAATATTATCCAACACAATGTAGGTATCCTAATGTTATTCAATAATGAGGATACTAACATAATTATATCACTGTGATATTTCCACATGTACCTAATGAAAGGGTAACAAACATAATGCATCATTAATTAAAACCAAGTAAAAAATCTAAATCCGTTATCAGGTCTTATGCGGTATTCACAAAGTCTCACAAACTTAAATCAATTTAAAATCTTAAAAAGTAAAAACTTTACCGTGTTTAGTAGCAGCAACTTATCAATCAATGACATATCATCAAATTCCTAACATACTCATACTTAAACCAAATCGTTACTTAATCGTTTAACCAAGGTACAACCCAACCCTTCCAACGATCCATCACCCCAAAAAAAAAACAATTCACCAAACATTTTTACAAATATTTCGCGACCCGACAACCCTGGATGTCCAAGCCCCTTTCAAAATGGCGACTGTCAGTGAAGGGTGGTGGTCAAAATGACGTCTCGTCTTCTATACAGCGTTATTTATTTGATACGATTGTAAGAAGGTATGGCAGTTTGACAGAATTGGGTCCCTTTGGCTTAGGTTGGCAGTTCTGTGGATTTTACCTTCTGTGAGTCGTATTGGTCGAGTCATAATGATAATGAAATATAAATATACATAACAAGCTGCGCCCCGCGGCTACGCAAGCCTATTCCACGGGAATTGATTTATAGGATAAAAAGTAGCCTTTGTGTTATTCCAGGCCTAGAATTATGCAATAGTTCAGCCCAATCCGTTTAGTTATTTTTGCGCAAAAGAGCAACAAACATACATGTTTACAAACTTTCGCGTTTATAATATTAGTAGGATAATATTACTTGAATTTCATGGACACAAATCTCTAATTTGACTGTTCTTTCAAGAAATTTTATTATTGTCGTAGAAAGGTATCACGATTTTATCAATCGTCTATAAACCTCGCAGAGATTTCTGCAATTTCCTAACCATCACTCACTCACCAAACATCTCTCTATATTAATTTAACTAGACATGTTTTTCGTGAAAAAATAATAAAACTATCTTTGTTGCAAGACAAAAAACTTGCAAGGTTTTTTTCTATGGTAGTTTACCTTATACCATATACCATTTTTTTAATATTACCAATTCACAAAATTTCATAGATAAACTGGTCTGCTACTGTGTAATTAGTTGCAGACTAGTTTTAGTATTTTTTATTGAAAGTTCGCACCCGCATTTTCCGAGCCAAAGGACATGCTGTTAAATTGAAACACTCCGCTAATCACAGCTCAATCAAATGCTCTGATATGTACATGCTCATTAGCTAACTTGTTTGATTTTCCGTTTGAGCATCACGTTACCATGGGTTTACCGAATCAGGTGCCAACCAAGTGCCAACAAGCATCAGGTGTCAACAGTTCCCGTCACCGATAATCCTTCGCAAATCGATCAAACAGCATAAATAATTGATCGAACACTAGTACTGGGAGTTTGTCGATAAACGTTGTACATCGGTGTCGATGTGGTTGGGTCACAGGCGCGCTAACTTTGCATTATTAATGATTCATTTAGTTCACACTAACCGAGAGGCTCTCTCGATCCCTTCGGGTCTGTAGGGATGGGATGGTTTAAATGAAAGTCAGATATTGTATCGATAATTACCGTAAAGTAGGTTCTTATCTTATTAATTAATTTAAAATCAAGAGTTTTGATAAACAATCACCTGGGGGGTTATGCTCTATGACCTAAGAGATTTCTTGCCCAAATCGTGTGACGTCACAGCGTGCTCTAAACACAAACGCGATTATTGGCCGTGCCGTGGTATGATTTTCAAAAATTGTATTCTGCATGCCACAAGACTAGTTATCTATGCCTCGTTTTCAGTTTCACATGATTCGTTCAAAATCTTACATCCGGTTCACTCGGAAAATTTACGGTTTTATTATACTTAATGTTTTTGTATCTAAATAAAAAATATCTTTAATTATATGCTTGCTCAACCATCAATTGTTAAGCTTACAATATTTTTAGTGTGATTTAAAAAATTACAGCCCAAAATAACGATTTGTATTAATCATTCAAGTAATTTATGCCTAGTTTCGGAACGAAAAAGTAGTTTTCATTGTTGGTTTAGTGTCAAAATATACAGAAAAAGTTCCTAGCTAAAGCTACGTTCAGACGCGGCGATACCATGATTTTAGAATGGTGTGGGAATCGCGCGGGTCTTATTTACGTATATTATTACTATCTTACCTAATCGTTTTCACGTAGATACCGCGTAGTTAGTTCAGACGCGCCCGCGCGCTGGCCGGTACCGACGGATAACAGCTAGAAAATGCTAACCCTCATATTATATCTTTCTTGATTTATTATTATTATTATTTCAGAGCTCGAAATATCTTCCCGATCAATTCAATTAGGTAGGTACCTAGTTGTATTGTATTGTAGGTACTTCTTTATTAATCAAAACTAATTCTAATCTTATTTAATACGACATTATAAACCATATAAGGTTTGTCTAGTGTCGACAGTTACGGCGTATTGCTACAAATTTGGCATGAAGTTGTAGGAAGATAGATATATAAAAATGAAAAAATAAATAAAATAAACATACTTAGTCTAAGTACCTAGTACCTACCTACCTAACATTATCAGCGATTAAGACAAATACAGTTTAGGTACTAGTCACACTTTACTAGGTCATTCAACTTAATTTACCTATAATTCGTAAGGCTTACCCTTACGAATCATAGGCTAGAGAGATGGACTTCAAATAACCACATGCATACACGTTTCAGTTTAGGGTGACGAGCGGTCGCCGTCTGAAAAAAAAAAAAAATGTTTTATTTAACATTGTAACTATATAACTATATGGATACATAGGTATACTTACTTATACATTTAAATCAATCACGAACCCTGACCGCAACTGTCTGCATTCATAAAACAATTTTGCGGATCCCTAACGCGCGATAGGCGGCGCGGTTCCCGCGTGCATGTCTAAACGAGCCCTAAGCATAATTTTATTCAAAGCAGCAAAATAAAAATGGATATAATTCTACAAAGACGACGGGTAAGATGTTGGCGCCAACAAAGCACAAGTATAAATTAACAGGAGGTTACTAAGGGATCCTGCGGACCCTCTATCAATGGACACTAAATTGCTGCAAAGCAATGATATTTTATTAAAACATCATTGCTGCAAAGAACAAAACAAATAATTACCTACTAGGCATTACTATTATAGGTATCTTTATTATTTTTATGAGGGATCCTTGTAAGCAGGATAGTGACTCCTCAAAGTGGGTGGATTTGTCTGCTGGCTATCCCCAAAAACTATGATTGATGACGCCTATGTGGCATCATAAATTAATGTGATAATTTATTTGTGTTTAATCTTGTTTGTAAACAATAATTATATGTACCTACCTAACTATGTCTAATTTTCTATAGGCCTTCCTTGTAGGTGTATTTATTGCGAATAAAAAACGAAATAAAAGGTTTTTGTTGCAAATTTATTTAATTTATCCAGTTTATTTAAAATATCCCATCCCATAAAGATCACCGATGGAAATTATAGACAAATTCCATCGCGCCTATGGAGGCAGCGAGGCCAAGTCCAGCTTGGCGAAACCAATAGTAGAGTGATGATGGATATACACCACGTAGTTATTGTATTCTCGTTGATAATACAATTCAAGACTAAAGACACTTTCCAAGAATTCTCCATATATTTGCAAGGCCTTTTATGGTGATACTGCTGATCTGCAGCCACTGCCGGGCGGGCCTACATATGCTCAGCCAAAGCTGGGCTGAGCTGATCTTCGTACGGGTACTTGCTTGCATTCTGCAAATGAAACCGATCAATAAGACATGTGTTTCTTTCAGCACATTAAAAAAAAACACTCAACCAAAGTAGGCATTGAATACTTCGATAGGCGAATCTCCTCAACCTCAACAGTCTATTGTGGTGCACTGGCTGTAGGCCGACCTCCCCTGATATAAGTTCCATTGAGCTTTTATCTCATGTGGGATGATGCCTATAATCCCCACGCTAGTAACGCGGGTTGGGGATCGCAGTTCGATGGTAGAATGGTTCTGCAGGAGGGACTGCTGCCTGCCCCCGGTGGTTATTCCTTCTTCGCTTCTTACGACCCCCGCGGGAAGAGTTGGGCTGGTGCAAATTCTAAACCGGCGCCATACGGCTATTGTCGCTGCTATTTATAAATCTTTTGTGATGAATTATTGAATAATACTTGCCTTTTCCGCATAAAATAAACACTGCGTTGTTATTGTTTTCACTTTGACATATTGTCTTTGACAATCTGAAGAAGTGAGCCGTAGTAACTATCGCAGAAACACGCTAATCTGTGCCCTAACACGCTGGCAGAGGGCGTGTTTACTTGACAGTTCAATTCTTGCCCGAATCGCGCTGTGACGCAGCTGAGAAAACCAACGAAGGCATACAGAATACGGTTTTGTCCCATTCCCCGCCGATATCTTGTCGTATCTGTGTAAGACGTGGAATTGGTCATAGAGCATAACCCCCCAGGATTCGATAAGAATGTACGATACAAATTCGATATATTATAGTATTATTTCAAAACATTATACAGAGGTGAGCGGACTCAAAACTATTAGATGAAAAAGAAAGTGAGAAGTAAAAAATAAGAACCTACCTACTTGTGCTTCTTAGACTGGGAAGTTATTGCTGTAAATATTAGCTCACATCTAATTTCACTAACAATTTCACTCACTGGTTTTTAACCCCAACCTCCTCAACCTCAACAGCCTATATTGGTCCACTGCTGGACGCAGTCCTCCCCCTGAAGAGCGCCTGTATCTCACTAGGATAATGCCCATAATCTCCACGCTGGGCATGCGGGTTGGGGATCGCAGTTCTACAGGGGCCGCTGCCTCCCTCCCCCTGGTGAATATCCCTTAGTCGCCTCTTAAGACACCCACCGAAGAGATGGGGTGGTACGAATTCTAAGCCAGTACCACTGAGATTTTTATCGATGTCGATAAAAACCAGCGCATCTCCAAACTGATGTTTAGTCAGTGCAATCGCCGATCTGATTAATAGTGCTCGCGTGAAATGTTTAATCTTTCCCATAGTGATGTTCGCTCCCTCGACCTCCAGCCCATCGGTAAAGAGCTGGGTCAATGATATCTCACTATTGAACCAAAATAAAGCTTCATTACAACAATTTTAAACTCTTTTTAGTAGTATAGTCACACTAATATTATAAATGCGAAAGTTTAGATGGATGGATGTTTATAACCTCTTCACGCCGAAACTAGTGAAGAGATCAGGCTGAAATTTTGCATAAAGGTAATTCTTACCTTGGAATCAAACATAGTCTACTTTTTGTCCCATAAATCAGTTCTCATGGGATAGAAATCACCTGTAAACGTTTTCATAGAAACAGCGCATGCAAAGCCGCTGGCAGAAACTGGCATCAAATAATTCATTCCATCTTGAGAAACGAACGAAAATTGAATTAAATTTTGTAGATTTGTATAGCAAAAAATGGATTAGTACACCGTTTTTGCTTTAAGTAAAGAAAATCGATGAGCCAGGGCCTATTTGATATACTGCAACACACACTAACTTTTCCAAACTAAGTAGGGGAAACCCGTACAAAACCGTATACCAGGGTAAAACCGTATAGTAGGTCTATTCACGTCAATCATCCAAATTTCGCGCGCCTAAGCCGCTCACTGGAGTCGACCAATCAGAGCGTGCTGTCAACAATCACTGATCGCGATAGTGTCGCGCTTTACGAAAATATTTGAATTTATTGTTTTTTGGTGGTCTTGATGTAATTTCTATTAAAGTTCAAGCAATTGTTGTAAAGTTTACGTGAATTGCAGGTAAGTCGCTCATTAACTATATTATAGGTTGTCTATTTACACGTAATATATGAGACTTGTACCGGCAAATTTACCTTGTATATATAATAGTATGTGTGAAGTGTTGACAAACAGCCGTGGGTCAAAACCGTACGGGGTAAAACGGGCTATATACGATTATGACCCGAGTGGATGAAACTTTAATTTCGTTGCATTTTTTTCCTACCCAAGCTACCTAAACCTAAGCTTAATCTGAAAGTATCTGTTCAATAGAAAAAAACAAAAAAAGTTAACAATGATGATAACATAATGCTTGTACTGCCTTGAAGAATACGGTACAAGTCGTATAGATGAAGGTTGGGTGCAATGTATTGGTTGCAAGGGGTGGGCTCACGAAGGCTGTACAGGCTACAATTCAGAGGAGCTGGAGCATGATTTTACATGCAGAGGATATATTGCTAAAAGATAGCTTCGGGGGCAATATCGTATATATTATACGGTTTTACCCAGGTGTTGGGGCAAAACCGTAAAAAGTAGTAATTTGCTATTTTTCTGTTATTTTTATTTAGTATCTTATTTTAAGTAATATGCGTATGTCATTGAGTACGTAGATAGATATACTAATTAAAAATGTTGATTTCATACATTTGTGTTTAAAAATGAACGTTCTACGGACCTAAATCCTTAGCTATACGGCCTTGCCCCGGTCTCCCCTACTTACTTACCTACTTTTTAAAGTGCTTGTCTGAATTATTAAACCTGTTGTACTTTTGATTATATTGTATCTTTATGTGTCTGTGTTTGTAGTACCAAAAATTTTTTTATATATATTTATCGACGCATACAACCCATTTCATCATTTTCCCATTAACTCTCATGAGATTATCAGCATCATCCAATATCTAGGAAAGTGCTTGTCCAACAATCTTACACCGGTTTAGATTTTAATGATCATACTTAACATCGAACCAGGATGTTTGAATATTTGTTACCTCTTCACGCCAAAAATATTACATTCAAGTACTTTTAGAACTAAAACAAAAAAGGCTTTTTATTCCATAGAGCAGTTCTAGTTCCCATGGGAGAGAATTTATTATCTAAACGTTTCCTTAGAAACAAAGCTTGAGAAGCTACTGGTAGGTATATACATACTAGTATATCTATACTACGAGTAATATTATAAAGAAGAAAGATTTGATTGTTTGTTTGTATTGAATAGGTATCGAAACTACTAAGCCGATTTAAAAAATTCTTTCATCATTACAAAGCTTACTTTTCAGGGAAAGACATGGTTATATTTCATCCTGGAATTCCCGCGCAAACAGGAACTACGCGGGTGGAACCGCGAGGCACTGCTAGTCTAGAAATAATTGCGAAAAATCCAGCACAATAGCTGTCCTAAACAAGCTGTGCCCCGTCTCCGAACAGGCGATACATTATGCATAAACTATTGATTGTTCTAAAGTACAACACTAAATTAATGAGTTAGAAAAGCACGGCTCATTACATCACTGACTGCAAACAAACGATGTATCAAGACAGGGTGGAGTTACTGTTCAACTTGGCATTTGCATCGTGATTGTACCGAGGTACTTGAAACAGGGCCTTGAACTGGGTAGGATTTCATGACTTTGTGACTGTTCAGGGCGTTGAAGGTCTTATATCTAGTATTTTTAGGTGGGGTTCGGGACATAGCAAGGATCGCTAGAAAAAAATTAGGTAGAGAAATGTAGGTAGACCCAAATATTCAAATCGTTCGATAGGGCCTTTTTATAGTGAGACCGCGCCGTGTTTGTCGCCAAGCGAAGTTTTTGAGCTCCCAAACTTGTCTTTGTCATTTTGGAATCAGTGAGTTCTATGTTTTTGTGGTGTGCTTGTTCACAAAAGTTCGTGCAAATGTCATTGCACAATCAAAAGCAATAATAACAGTAACATTTATTGACAAAATCGCTAACTTTATATAGTGTGCGTACGTCGGCATTTTGTTAATGACAAAACTCACTATGAGAAAATGCCACAGTTTTCGGGCGTATATAACGATTGAAATCATTGGGTAGACCTTAAGCAGTGGAAAGTATTAATGTGCTAGCAGCAGATTGTTCGTACACTGATTAAATTTATCAATGAACGAATCTCTTGTCAAATGGTTCTTTCTGAAAAGAGAGAAATTTTCCTTTGTCAAAAAAAATCGTACCAGATTGTGCACCTATCCTTGAAATAACCCGAAAACTATTACTAATTTTCAAGATGAGCTTTCAGGTAGATGTCTGATAAAAGCTAACTAAACAAATCTTCACACTATTGGTAATTTCTAAGATATTAACATAATATCTCAAAATTTACTTCGTGCTGTAATAAGTTATCAATGACATTCCCGCACTGAGAACACAGATGCAAGTCCCGTCGAAGTCAAAAAAGTTTTAGTATATTATTTGAAACCATCTTCAAGATGATCGTTCAAAATGTACAACGATTACTGCCAAAAACCTTCAGAAAATACCCAAAATCAAAGATCAGCGCAATAAAATCTCCCTCAAATTGTAAAATTAACAAACCCTTGTTTTTGGAACAAAGAAGTCGGGTTGTTAGGAAAGACAAACGTCGGGATCCAGTGTAAGTGTGAAATCAAGTGTATAATTAGCTCAAATATTGGGCCGCTTCGAACAAAGAAAACAGAAGGGAATTCTTCGGAATCTTAAGGAAATCGGGGAGATAAAATGCCGCTTGATACGAGTTATTGACATTCGAATATTGCTATTTTATGTTGCTAAAAAGAGGAAGACAATCGAAGTGGGTGTCACCAGGTTGATATGGAGAATGATGACAATAATGTTTCCAAAGCAGTATCCTGTTCAAGGTAATAGTACATTGTTAGCTTAGGGATGAAAGTAGTTATTTAGTCCCGAGAGCGAGGGTGCCAATAGTTCGAGGGACTAAATGTTACTTTCACCCGAGGTAAACACTGTGCTTTTCATTACGAATACAAGGAAAGTAAAAATAAAAATATGGATGAGCTAAAGAAAAAAATAGGAAATTTAATTTAACATAAAATCATCAACTTATATATATTTAGAGTCTATGGTAAAATTCAAGCAATTAGTTATAGAAAGTGAAAAGGTTTTTCCAGGTAAGTACCTCTTGAGAAGTGAAAACTTTGGACTTTTTTGGTTAAATCCACCATTTTCCTTTCAAGAAACGATGTTAGTCTCTCGAAATCCTTTAAATATACATTGTGTTAAGTACTTATTGTTGTTTTAACATAGAATACATTGGTAGCACTGGATGATTCCCTTTCTCTGATTTCCTTACCGTCACCAAGAAAATATGTATGTCAATTTTTACACTTAGCACTACATTAATAACTAAAAAATATTAAAATAACGTTAATCTTCGCCTGCCACCATTGCCTACCTAAAACTCGCAACGATTGTCTGTGCAGCATTTTAGCCGCCCAGAACAATAGGGTGTAACAGAAGTGGAAGATTCCCCACGTTTGCGCGGTACCCCTGTTTAACAAGACTCCGACTTTCGGTTTGCTTAATGATTTGTGAGTTAACACGAGTGGATCGCAATCCGATATTATACAGAGGAATTAAAGGAGTGCTTGCTAAAGAGGTAATAGGTACATTTATATATTATATATCTCTCTTGGTTATTGTTTTCACATGGTGTCTATTCAGATGTTGCCAAAACTAGACTAAACGAATCTGATATTAGTAAAAATTATGCCATTCTTATTATTTTGATCGTTATGAAAGAGACAGCGACATTTTAAGTACTGTCAAATTAGTTTAGTTTAGTTTTGGCGACACCTGAATAAGGCACCAATGTTTACAAATTTTTTATTATATTACTAGCTTCAGGTTGATTTATGGGATAAGAAGCATAGAATTGTAGCATATTATAAACCTCTCTTGGGCACCAGTCTCTTGCAAAACAAGATAACTATGGTTTTCCATAATGAATGAAGAATGAAGCATGTTAGTAAACAAAATACGACACAAGTCGAGTTTCAGATATAATTGTAAGCAATTTTTATTGAAGGGAGGATCTAAAATCGACAAGTAATGTAAATTAGGTATAAAAGGACGCGGCAACAAAGTAAATTTAAGGTTAAGTATGGGCGGTTTGTTTACGTTTATGCTTCATTCAAAATGGACACGCTATAGATATAAACTATTTTAAATCCATAAATTGTAAGCTATTATCTTCTGTAAAAGATAATAAATACATTAAATACAATACAGTGTGTTTCCTGGCCTGAACTAACTGTATGCAAAATTTCAGCCCGATCCGTTCAGTAGTTTTTGTATCAAAGAGCACCAAACATATATACCGACATGTTTACAAACTTTCGCGTTTATAATATGTAGTAGGATTGGATAATTAATGTATGACCTCATCTTCTCGATCTTATTTTGTAACATTATATAGAGTTACAGACTTTTCAGTCTAGTTTAGACCACTAAGGTTTCATAATAGAATAGAATAGAAAATCTTTACTTGTGTGACATGGATAAATTAACATAACATAATTACAACTAAAATTAAATTATGTCTCACACAAAAAGGTCACCGGCTCAGCATAATGCTGCTATGGTACTATTGTATCATAGCAGCGCTGGTTTTCAGCGGTGCCAGGGAGCTAAACGCGCTACACCAATCACACGGGAAGCATATTTAATAGTAAACATTAAATTACAGAATAAAAAACAAAATAAAACAATGCATAAATTAAGTCTAATTACATTTAAGTAAATGATAAACAAAAGGTTACGTATGAGTGTGTATGTGTGTGTATGTGTGTGTTTGTGCCTGTGCGTGTGTGTGTGTGTGTGTGTGTTCCTTTGAGTGCTTGTGAAGCTCCTGAGGACACCGGTCTCGTAAGGGTCCGGGCAACAGGAGCTACGAGTGTTAGAACGTGTGTGTATGAGGGTGTGTGTGTGTATTTATGCTTGTGCGTGTGTGTGTGTGTGTTCCTTTGAGTGCTTGTGAAGCTAAGACAAATACTGTCAGACAAATAAATGTTAATTTATGTTTTGAAATGATTTCTTTTTGCAATAAATTTTATTATTATTATTATTTTATCTACAAGCACTTCCAGTAAGTTCTGTGCTTTTACTTTCACCACGAAAACCTCTGCATCAAAGAATCAAAGAGGCGTTATCAGAGGACTCTAAAAGATGCATCTTTTAGATTCCTCTGATAACGCCTCTGTCCCATGGGACATTGTGTAGATTTAGCTATTATTTGTGTATTTTTCATGATTTCTCATGTATTTTTCATGATTTATCATGTATTTTTCATGTGCTTATCTTGTTTTGTTTTCTTATGTTTTAATATTTTTACTACAACAGCATCTATACCGTATCCGTCGAACATGTTGAATATTAGTACATCATCCGCCCATACCTCAAGCTCAACCTGATAAGTGCCTTATTCGCGTTTATCTCATGGAGGGTAATGCCAATAATCCCTACGCTGGGCATGCGGGTTGGGGATTGCAGTTTGGTCGTTTAATTGTTCTGCAGGGGGTGCTGTTGCCCACCCCCGGTAGATATCCCTTAGTCGCCTTTTACAACACCCACGGAATGAGTTGGGTGATGCAAATTCTAAGCCAGCACCTCACAGCTTTTGGTTGGAACTAGTAACTATGAAAAAGATCTTTTTTTTTCAAGTCCAAAATCAAAAGTATCTGTGTTGTATACAGGGCGTCCCACAGCCATGCCACATGGAGGGAGAGTACCATAAATATTGAAGATAGGACATTTTACTGAAAGAAGACTTTATTTTGATTTTAAAAACAAATAAATCAGCATTCAAAGATTTAAAAAAAATTGCCTGTCCGAACCGGGTATCGAACCCGATAAAATAAAAAAAAACACTCATAATTTTACGATTTCGATCTCAAGGCTCAATCATATATTTTTTCCAGGTAACATAACATCTAAAATAAAAGAAAGACCCACACGTTTAACACGTAAACATGCGAAAAATCGAGCTGATATTGAGATTTGATATCTTCCATCCTGAAGAATCCAGAAAAAAATAACCCAATACTTCCCAAACCAATATACCACATCATTTGTCAGAAGTTTCAATATCAACCCAAAGCGACTTCATACCCATTCCTCAGGAAATATTTCAATATTGTGATTTACGACATAATACTGAATGGCAGGGTACTTTTGTAGACAACCAGTTTCGTTGGAACCGTCGCTTCTTGCGAGTGTTCTAAGCATCTTTGTTTTTACTCAAAACAAGTCAAGTAAATAAAATTTGAGTCTATAGTAACCTTTTTCAAATCAAAGTCAAATTAATTACCTAATTATTATGAAGAGGAAATATTTGATTGTTTGTTTATATTGAATAAGCTCCGAAACTACTTGAACGATTACAAAATATTTCATCATTTTCTTATTGTCTTTTAACTACATCTGTGAATTGCTCCAGCATCTCATCATTTTAGACTGATACGATGTGTAGGAAGATGTAAAAAGCATACGGCAACAGATTCAGCTCAGACCAGGTAGGATACAATTTTCTAGTACCTATTAGGTTGTTTTATTCGTACATATATATATATATATATATATTGTGTTCATTGTCTTATAAAATAGGAAAAATTCAAATAAGAAAGAACCATTCTTGGTCCAAACGTTAGAGTGAAATAAAACGGTTCCCAAACACAATATTTATCTGTACCCTAAGAAAATACCAAACCCGCGGCTCTGACAAAGCTGGTTTGTTTTCCGATAAATATTTTCCTCCCCCAGGTATGCAAAAATATCGCGCAGATATGCTGTATTCAGGATAACACTAAAATAGCGGAGCCGTTTTTGTTCGCATAAATCTTTATAGTAACGCCTAATACTCTGGAGTGCTATTGTGATTTTATATATCACTCGCATTGATGTATTAAAAAGGTACTGGTTTCTTGAAAGTGGCAACCTCAAATTGTGTAAAATTGTGTCCTCCCACCTCAGTCACCGTCTGACCGGCGGCGGCCTTACATAGCTTGGGGCTAGATAAAGCTGTGTGAATTGTCCAACATTATTTATTTATTTATTAGCTTAACCCGCGTGGCTTTACATGCCTTTTACTGGGATAAAAAATAGCAATAGAATCTCTAACACCACAACTTTTTCCATTGTAATAAAGTTATTATTACATTCTTATAAATGCATATCATCATCATCATCAAGCTATATTAGTCCACTGCTGGACATAGGCCTCCTTTAATTAGCGCCATAGCACCCTGTCTTCAGCTTCCGCATCCAGCATTTGCATGTAGACTTTGGCAGGTCGTCATCCCACCTTGCCAAAGGGCGTCCTACACTACATTTGCCGAGTCGCGGTCTCCACTCAAGAACAGATTTACCTAGCGGTTTACTTGGTGTTTTATACGTGTATATAAAAGGTATCTAATCTATGAGGCGGCTTATTTTAATTTGCTAGCAACAAGATATTATAAAACCCATTTAAAATAACATCTCCAATTACGTTTCTTCTGCAACCCTTACACATTCGTACCCTCTCGGAAGAAGACGATTTATCAAAGTATTTCTCACCCAATAAATAACACACACATTCGCCTAAAGTAGTCTGCACACCAAAGCCGTCAACGGAGGCGGCGGCGCCGACACAGCCTAGCGGGTTGGATGTCGGCGGCTCGGTCGGCGATATGTCGGCGGTTTCACATCTAATGTAGTCTACACTACACGCCAAAGTCGGCGACACAACTGGTTGCAGGGCTGACCCGCTGGTTTTACAACTGCACCGGCTGTGCTATTACGCTAAACCGCCCATAATATACCGACATTTAATTAACCATAGAATGGCCTAAAGCCATTTCAATAGCCTTCGCCATACAATCTCATATTACTGAGGCCATTCAACTGGCTTTCAAATGTCAATATAGGATGGGTAGTTTAGCATAATTCCACTGCGGGTTCGTAAACATTGATAAGTCGTGGAATATTGCGGCCATTGTTGCGGGTTTGACGCCGACATTTGTAACTTTACATTTTATAAACCTAACTAATTAGTAAATTGTCGTGAATATGTCTCAAGTGTCGTCAGTGGGTACTAGCACCAACCAGACACTCCATACAGGGTCCACCTGTGGCTTAGATGCGGAAACTAGTACAAAAACCAATAAAATAAGTAACTCTCACCGACATAATTTTAAAACTAAGGTTATTTACAACGGGATATTTACAATGATTTGAGTTTTGAGCTTTCCAATATTTCGGCACAGATTTATGCGCCATCACGAAATAATTGAATAAGTATTAATAACCATGATGAATTCAAAAGTTTTATAATTTTAGAAAGCTGCCGACATCAACACGCCGCCGCTTTACTGTGTCGGCGAGTTGTCGGTGTGTAAACTCCATTAGACTCGCATGAAATAGGTAATATTTCAACGGCGGCTTAGATTGCTATCGGGTGTCTTGGTATTTTGAGGGATATTATTTGAATGTAGCGAAATAAAGTGCTAAAGCCTTTGATAGATGGCGAAGGTGTCATATTTATAGGTGAATTTATTTGGCAGTCTGTGAGGATCTTTAAATCTGTTTAAGTTTTTATAAACTGTCAGATATTTTTTTCTTTTATAATATATTTAACATTATCTTAAGTAATTAATTTTGTTTTAAGAACTATAAACCGACTTCAATTTTTACAGTTTTTTCATGAATTTTCATGGATCCCATTGTCAGAACTGAACAAAATTAAAATGAGACCACACGGGACGCACCAGCTTTCATATAAAAAAGAATCATGCAAATCGGACCACCCAGTCAAAAGTTCTGAGGTAACAAACATAAAAAAAACAGACAAATTGAGAACCTCCTCCTTTTTTTATATCGGTTAAAAAACATTCAAGTCGATGAAAGAGTCCAAGAAAATAATTCTGTTCTTAGCCAAGTAACTATTATTATTTTATTTTATTAGTAAATTAAAACTGTACATAAAACGAAATCTTATCAAGAAAGCCTATATTTATTACACCATAGATGATTACATTAATATAAGTAAGTACTTGGCCGGATGTCGCCCAGTTCCACACCGACAATGTTATGTAAGAACATTAATTAGTTGTGTTAGATTTACTTATATTTACAAATAGGACAACTATCTACTCATAAGTCGTATTATATTAAGACTAAGATATGAAAATTGTATTTGTTGATAAGCGATAAACTTGCTAGTAGTTTCTTTTACTTCTTCCTCTAGTGGAAAAAAATTTGAAGTAATTTAGAATCAATTGCACCTTATTTCTTATTTGATATTAAATACTATTTATCAAGCTGTCTAAATAGTAAAAAACTTGACTTGTCTAAGTGCTTATTTTGCAAGTCTAAAGAAATAAACGATTTGACTCTGACTCTCTGACTCTTTAATTATAAAGGTACACTCTTACAAGTCCTTAAGTATCCCACAGCTGGGAAAATGCCTCCCTTGATCCCTTAAAGCTGGCTAACTAACTTCAAAATTTTATACCTCATTCTCTAGATATTTACACCAACTAAAATGCTATGAAAATTCATAATCCCCTGAAAATATGCTCAATAGAACATCAATACGCAACAATGACAAAACACCCATCGTAAACAAAACGTATAGGTGGGGTGCCAGGGGGGTAGGGGTGTAGGGGTGCAAGGGGTGCGGGGGTGTTCTAAGAATAAATGCCCTACATAAAGGAGGGAGTGCTAGAAAATGTACGTGAACGTTCTTAACACCCCATGTGGAATGGTTAAGGAGATGGTAATACCACCTTGGATAAATTGACATGAAGCGTATCATGAAGAGGAAATGGTATAATAAGCTGTGCAAAAATTGGTTAAAATATAAGTAAATGAACATTTTTGGGATGTTATTCGATTTCTTAATATAAACGTTTTTAAAGTTATCAAAAATCCAGTAAATTTAATAGGATGTTATTCGATTTCTTAATATAAAAGTTTTTAAGGTTATCAAAAACGTATAAAATTTGTTAAAATTAACAAAAAAGCAGTAACATAGTAACTTAAGGTTTTTTAGGTAATTTAAACGCCGTCGCCGCGTCGTCGTCGTGAGTCGTGACCGAAAGCATGGATATAATCAATAAATAAAAGATTTAAAAAACTACACAGTTGAATTATGAATCTTTTTTTTTATTATTTTAAAAATAAAAACAATACGAGGGTGGAAAGTAGTACTATTAAAAATTAAAAGGGCCTACGTAGCATAAGTGTGTGCGCGTGACGTCACGGCTGAGTAAAATGTGTCACACTTTTTACTGAACCGTGACGTCACGCGCTTTCAATGGCTTAAGAACCTTATCTTTTTCTCTCTCAAACTTTGACGCGCTTTATTTTACGTCATTTTTAGTTTGTATGGCAAAAGAAAAAATACGTGTGAAAAAAATACCTGACGACTCAAAAATACAAAAATACTAGTTCTAATTTGTTTCTATTATATGATTGTTTTTTGCTTTGTCAATAATGGTTTAAATTATCAAATTCCTACTATTTGTCCATGTCGCAAGATTATGTGTGAAAGGTTTTATATTGTAGTTTAAGTTTCAGGTTCTTTGTTCTAAAACAAATACATTTGTGTCGGAATATTTTACAATAAAAATGATAAATAATTATAATGTCACATATACAAAAAGTCACAATACATAAATAAGATGTGTGAAAAAACCAATACAATAACACAGAAGGAAATCAAATCAGGAGACAAAAAATTACGTACATACTAGACTGTACCAACCTATAACAAACTCCAAGATTCGATTCCTTTGGCTTATTCAATGCGATAATGGAACACTGTAAAAATGGTAAGGTGGTATCAACAGTTCCACGCATTACCAAACTCGTTACCGCGTATTCTCTGGTGAAACATTCACGTATCGCATTATATCATTTATAAACAAAATGTGTTCGAATAAATCGCGACGTTCGCGGATACGTAGCTTACGACTGCCGACACCCTGTAGATTACGCAAATATAGGGTGTTCTAGTATTGGACGACCTCTTTGGCGCAGTGGGCAAAGATTCGCCTGCGACGCAGGAGGTTGCAGTTCGATTCCCACCTCGGGACAAATTTTTTGGGATCTGCAGATATTTTTTTAGGTGTCCTCGGTGTTTTCTATGAAGTGTAGTTATAGTGCTATGGGGTGCTAGTTTAGAATTTGCACCACCCCATCTATTCCCGTGGGTGTCGTAAGAAACGACTAACGGATATTCACCGGGAGCAGGCAGCAGCGCCCCCTGCGGAATTTTGCAATTCTACCACCGAAATGCTGTCCCCAAATCGCATGCCCAGCGTGGATATTATGGGCATTACCCTCCATTACATAAGCTCCCCCCTTTAAGCGCCATATTGGCGTTTCCGTTACGTAACGTAACGTACGTAACGTATAGGGACATATAAGTTAATATATATAATATAGATAACTTATATAAATAGACTACCTACTTGAAAAGTAGGTATGCGCTAAGCCGCGGACAGAAACGATACAGTACAATATAATACAATTTATTGTAAACTAAAAAAACTGCAAAAAATTTAATACAGAAAAGAGAGATAACAGTGTTGTACAATGGCGGCCTTATCGCTAAAAGCGATCTTTCCAGGCAACCAGAAAATATTCTTAAAAAAATTCAACGTCTCTAAACACGACTCTTTTTCTAAAGTCAGTTGTCTACTGCAACTAAAACTCAGTAGAACGATGATATCTTCCATCACCATCAGCTTCCAACGCTAGCCTCGGCCAATTAGAGCGCTTTGTCCAATATTCAATAGTGGAGTGCCGTCCTGTAATAGCCGAGGTATTTTGAATATAAGACAGAATAGTGTGGATATGCCTTTTTTACAATTATTGGCTTTTAATTCTACCGGGACAAAATCTTAGTTAGCTGTGTGTTGCTGGCTTAGAATTTGCGCCACCCGAACTCTTCTCGTGGGTGTCGTAAGAGACGACGAAGGGATTATCCTCCTGCAGAAAAATTCTACCACCGAACTACGATCCCTAATCCGCATGCCCAGCGTGGGGATTATGGGCATTACCCCCCCATCATTTATACGCCAAAAGCACTTATCAGAGGGAGGCCTGCGTTCAGCAGTGGACCAATACAGGCTGTTGTGGAGGGACAATATGTTTGAATGTATTTCATCTCTCTCCTGAACATCAGCCCACACTGCCTATTCGTCATTTTACGGGAGTTTTGAATGACTAGGCAAGATAGAGGGGAAAAACCCAAGGGGACGCTCACCAATTCACTGGTTCGACCAAATTATGACCATAACTGGACTCACTTTGCCTGCAGCCCTGAGACAGGCGAAGACAGAGCAGTGTGGATGTGGCTCATCAGCGTCTCTGTGAAAGCTTCCCAGGACGGGCACGACGTGTGCCGCCCAGTAATAGCCGAGGTATTTTGAATACTGACCGTCAGCAATGAAGAATACGACACAGAAGAAGTGCCCATAATCCCCAATCTGGGCATGTGAGTTGGCGATCGCAGTTAATTGACAGAATTGTTCTACGGGAAGCACTACGTGTGTCATAAGAGGCCACTAAGGGATATCCAACGAGATGGACAGTAGTCGCAGTAAGAGTTGGTGCAAATTCTAATCTCGCACCATTCGGCAGTCTAAGACATGAAATAAGTATATTACTGCATTTAATCGTAATAGTAAGTGACTAGTGTATTATCATAATTAGCACTAATATTGAAACACAGGATTACGTATTTCAGGCTAAATTATTATACTTAGCTATTTAATATTAAAAGTGAACTTACCTAACTCCTGCTGAAAGGGTGTTTCTACAAGGTCAACGAGTTCCTCAACCGTAGCAATTAAATAAAACTATATTGACTTTATGTAACTTAAGTTAGCTCATTGGACAAGTGTAATTTTTTATAACTAAGAATTTGACATTATTCTCTTCACATTGCATGATATTTTGATGCACCTACTGTTCAAACACATTTGTATGGTTGTTTCTGAATAAATGATTTATGGTTTATTTATTCGTTCAATGCTCTATAAGTATTGCCTTTTACGAGAGAATTTTTTGAATAACCTTTGATTTTGTAGTGTAGATTCTATTTCGAAAATCAGCATTTAGGGCTTGTCCATATCATCTCAACGTAGCAGAGCCCAGATGGGCAGTGGGCCACGGCTAGAATCTGCGCTCTCGCCCAATTTCCGAGCTGACTGTACCGCACCAGGCCGACTGTACCTAACACGTATTGTACTCACGTCCATTTATTTGGTCGGAATTAGCTAATCGTTACTGGCATACTATTGGTAGGAGATAGTTTTTAGAGTGACCGTTTTGTTATAGAAAGGTTAACAACGCCCGATTTTGACCGAATAGAAAAACTTAGTTACCATTTATAAAATAATTGATTTTGTTTTACAAAACTATAAAACGACTTATAGTTTTTTCATGGATCCCAGTGTCAGAACTGGACCAAATCAAAGTGGGAGCACACGGGAAGCTCCAGCTTTGAAATAAAAATGAAAAAAAAAACATGAAAATCGGAACACCCAGTCAAAAGTTCTGAGAAAGTTCTCAATTCGACTGTATTTTTTTATGTTTGTTACCTCAGAACAGAACTTTTGAGTGGGTTATCCGATTTTGATAATTCTTTTTTTGACATAAAAGCTAGTGCTTCCCTTGTGGTTCCATTTTAGTTTGGTCCAGTTCCAACAATGGCATCAATGAGAAAACCATAAAGTTGAAGTCAGTTTATATATTTTTTTTAAACAAACTCAATTATAAATTATTTGCGCTTCTTCAGGTCATCGGCCAAATCTGCCGCATATAGCGTCCCCACACAACAATATGTCAGTAAACTTTAAAGAAAAAGAAAATTCCAATTAGATAATATAGAAAAATAACCAAAAACAAGGAGTCGATCCTTCGCGTGATATGGCCGGCCTTGGTAAACATGTTCTTGAGTGGAGTCCGCTACTCAGAAAACGTAGTGTAGGACACCCTCCGGTGGGGTAACGATCTGTGAAAGACTGCAGGCAGATGCTGGATGCGTCAAGCTGAAGACAGGGCGCTATGGCGCTCATTAGGGGAGGCCTATGTCCAGCAGTGGACTATCTTGGGCTGATGATGATGATGATGAGAGACGCAGCGTACGCTCCGATTCCAATCCGGTGGACGCACAGCTTTAGAAATGAAAATCTATGTCTAAACATAGATTTTCATTTCGACCCTAAATAAAATCTCAATCTCCTCGAACTTTCTAAATAATATATTATTAGTTTATTAGGATCCCTTTGTGAAGCTCAAAGCAATGCTAAACTTATCAAAGTCTTGTAGCGCACCCACTCCGTGGGCTAACATCGGTGTGTGATGGAAGCAAACTATTCCTTTGCGAACTTTAGTCGACGGTGTTGGAATAAGACAGGGTGACTTAGAACATTTCTACTCATTAACAGACTGTAAACAAGTAAACAAAAGCTTAAAAGATATAATACTTGGAAACTTGTTTTTTTATTATATTTTTTTCCGCCAGCGATTTTTTCAACGAAGAAGAAGTGTTTCAGTTTTTCCGTTGAGAAAAGAAAACCAAAGAGAAGCACTAAAACTACAGTAGTAAGTACGAGTTATTATTTATTTTGTATCTTGACAGCAATGTCATAAGTGACGTATTTAAAAAAAAATACCCCACATTTAACCTTAACCTCAACAGCCTTTTTTTTATCGTATGATTTGACCTTTTCTAAGTGTACATTTATTGTATTTATGGAAATAACGCATTTTGTAATTTGAATTTGAATTTGTATTGGTGAACTGCTGGACTTTTTAAAATTACCCTAAATTTAACCTCACTTCAACCTCAACAGCCTGTATTAGTCCACTGCTGGACGCAGGCCTCCCCCTGATAAGCGCCTTATTCCCGTTTATCTTAATCCCCACGCGCGCCGGGCAGGCATATTCTATGCCAGCACCTCACAGCCAAATTTAACAAATAACGGCATTCATCAAAAATTACACCCAATATCATGAATGACTCAGATAAACACAGAGCAGAATGCTGCCGTTTTTCGGTAGGTTTCCTAAGCCGACTTTTACGATATCCACAAGCTGAGTTGGGGGTCAATTTTTATGCCACGACTCCAAAATTTAAATCGTTAGATACGCCATAGATAATATAGATAAGTCCATCCAGGACTTCATATAATTTTTGATGCCGACCCGGCGTTTCTTAAATCTCTGGTTGTTCATGAGCAAGTAAAGAAATTTACATCATTGTTAATCCATCAAGAAATTTAAACCATCTTCGATAAATGACTCATATTCTGGTACACCTTATACTTCAATGCCAGGGCCACGTCTGGTATGTGAGCCTGGGCTCTTCAGGTACTTGATAACAGAGGTTACCTTTACCTCACTTGGGGAAAGGACTTCGCATTAGATAGTTTTACAGAAAATGGTGTGGATTCTGTTGTTTTAGGTTAAAATTAGGTTTTACGAATGTCAAATAGACCATAGCTTTTCAATTTGAACTGTAATTTTATATTTGACATTAAGGCATCATCCGTATTGGCTGTTAGTTTTCAGTAGGTTCTCAGTTTTTCATTATTTATAATTATTTATATATAATTATTATTATTTTAAACCGTGAAAACCTCTTAATAGCCTCCTGCTTTGATGACTTATTTTTAATTTGTATGTATGTGCTGCTGGTATTCCATAAAAATAAATAAATAAAACTAGCTAAAATAAGGATTTAGGAATCGTTAGGAATCGAATTGTATCGTTTGACATTCCTAAATCGACATTTTAGCGTATTTTAATACAACAAAAGCGACACCACTGGTAGCTTCTTATAATAACAATGAAACTGTTAATGGAGATTTTTTTTAATATATTGGTACTTACCCACTTATCAATTGTAGACGTAGAATTAGCTGATTTTATATGGTATCTAGTACCTCCCTTACAGGTACGCTTCCAACTAGTATTGATATGGATCAGTTGAGCTATCTGTAGATTGTTTGCAACAGTCTGCAGTTAGCTCAATTGTATCAATTGTAAATACTACTTTTAATAATTTGATGTAATTTTCTTTTTCAATAAATGCTTCCTACCTTACTGAAGCTATGTTATTCCATTTTAGGATTTTCACAATTGAAATGATTATTATAAACTTTTTGAAATGGAACGAACGTATGGCCTGTGTTGTTACAGCCAAACGCATAGATACGCTTCTTCCTTTCTTTTGCAATATTCCTACTTATGAACAACATAGATGTAACTAGACCGAAGTGTGACCGAGACAACAATTAGCACGCAAAAAATGACCGCCAGCGGCGCCGTTCCAACTATGCCTGAGGTGTGAAGACAGTTTGAGGCTGCCACTTTCGAGTGCCAGTGAATCATCTCCCTTTTTTACATCGATGGCTTTACTGTACCCATAATGCGTATCGAACCCCTTAGCATCATCTGCAGTGCTTGTAAAGTTACGCGCACTATCGCCGAATGTCCGCGGCCACAAAGAACTTAACCACACATCACTTAGCATAATAATGGGATCAAACGAACATAGAGCTTATTCTTTCTGAAATAGGCATCACGTTGGTAATACTAATTGTAATACACACCTAAAAATAGATTGTCCAGCAAAAGAAAGCGTGCAGTAGTGGGCGTTTTTCACCTGAAGTTATGATGAGGAAAGAATTACATAATTATTAACCCCTTATTCATAATAGCCTGCTAACTTAGCACACTGCTAAATTTCGCTCTGTCTTCTTCTGTTGACATAAGTCAGACAGAGAAATAACACTAGCTAGCAGCTGCTTTATGTTAGTAGACGATTATGAATAAGGGGGTTCGTATCTGGCTCAACTGGTCTATCGAGAGATTTTAGGGAACTCTTGTTATTGACAAAAGGAAAAACTACTCAAACGACTTTTGACGTTTTGAGTTTTTTTAACGAAACTCAAAACGTTAAAAGTTGCAGTAGCAATGATTGTAACTTCTGTCTAATTCGTAGAAAATCCCATCATTGGTTAAGCGTTATGTCTAAGGTTTTTCTATAAATTTGTGAGTCATATAGTTGGTTTTGTTTTTAACTATGAACCGACTTTAATTTCATGGTTTTCTTATGGAAACTATTGTCAAAACTGGACCAAATTTAAATAGGACTATACGGGAAGCACCAGCTTTAATATAAAAAAAGAATCATCAAAACCCACTCAGTCAAAAGTTCTGAGGTAATAAACATATCCTTTTTGAAGTCTGTTAAAAACACTTTATTTCTTTTATACAAAAAATTATCAGACACAACCAACCGTTCTTCCTGTTAAATGCATAAGATTTCTGCCAAAGTCACCTAAAAGGATTACCAAAGTCACTTCCACCCTTTCCTAACTCTACACCGCCGGGGGCAAGCTCGCTCAAAGGCGATACGTGTGCAAGTCCGAAGTTATCTATCCGTGGTTAGTTAAACAATACCACTTTAACTTATGGAAAACTTGGATTGCGATCAAAGTGACTGCTCGCCCGTTTGTGTTCGTTAGGTTGAACGTTTCAACTTTGATCAAATTCCAATTCGAAATGTGTGAAATTTCATCGCAGATTGTACCAAAATATTAAACATAGATTAGTAAATGAAAATGAGTCGGAAATCCGACAAATACTGAAGAATAACAAAATTAATCTAGAATATACCCTGTATTCTAGTTTAATTTTGTTATTCTTGAAATGGGAGTGAATAGCCAAATCCAAAACCATGAGAGTTTGAGAAAAGTTGTGCAAGGAGTCACGTGTTATATTATGAGCTAGAGGTGCCGTACGGCATCGCATTAGCGTAGTTTGGATTTTCACGTCTATTTTGTTATTTGTGCAATTTAGGTAACCGACCCATTGCTTTTTTAATTCTAGACAGATTATTTTTTGGAATTCAACTGAAATTAGCAACATATCGTCAAATAATTATTAGCTTGAACGATTCAAAGTTCAGGGTGAAAAAAATTGCGGCGAAATGGACGAGCGCTTCAAGTAATTAATTCATATTTATTTATTATATTGTTTCACATGGTAGTTATTTATGTAATAATATTCTCATTAGATGCAACAATTGTTATTTGAATAAAAACGCGTGATTTTTTTTTCGGATTCCGTGAAATATAGCTTAAAACTATGACGGTGCCAAACGGCATCGCTAGCCCAATATCTTGTCTTTTCAAAATATATTGCAGTAGTTCCCAAGATACGTATAGGTAAATCATCGAGCTCGATTTTGATACATATTTTGTATTTCTTTTCGACATAGGGATTGTACGCTTCATGAAGCATTAGCAGCTCTCGAAGATGATGAAAGTTTGGAACCTTTGTCGGTGTTTATTGTACCCCCTGACCCAACAATCCTTCCCGGCGTAGACTGCAGATGAGGAAGTCTTGTCAATAACCTCACTGGTCGACAACTTAATGCTGATTGTGAAGTAGTATTGGCTCCAAGATCTTCACAGCAAGACGGCATAACAGCAGAGGACATTGAATATCCAGCAGAGTCATTGCCCTCGTCCAGCGTCATAACTATTCGTGGTCGTGGTCAAACTCGTCGACGTCGTACTCGTGGTAGTCGCCGTGGTGATCGCAGTTTTTGAATCATCTGTTGGTACCTACTACGCAGGATGGAAAACACCGGAGATGTGTCCTAGGGTCATGCAAGAGGCAAACCAAAACGGAGTGCCATAGGTGTGGTGTTGGCCCATGTGTTGCTTGCAACTACCAATTCCAAACATAAGTAGATAGAAGTATTAAAAAAAACATTGCTTTTTCGTAATTTTTGTGTTTTGTTGATAGAACATTTCTAATAATAATCTTTTAAAACCTTTTGTGTTGAGAGACCTGATTTTGCTAAGAAAAGTAAAAGAACACACAAGTGGCTAGCGATGCCATATGGCATCAGCCATTTTTTCAAAAACTAAAAGATATTTTTTTTTATTTTTTACTATTTTATGTTTAGGGGGTCCATATTTATATCATATGTAAAGCGCACAAATAAAAACGACCAGAAATTAATTCAGCCCATAATGGGTTAAAATTAAAACTACATACGTATATGAATTATTTTACCCAATTCTTTAATAAAGTTATGCAGGTTTCGTTTTCTTATAAATCGAGGTCATTTAATAATCGAGACTCCGTTCTGAACTTTTCTCAAACTCCCATGATTTCGGATCTATCCATCGATCGCCTCCAGTCTTAAAAGTCACCTTGTAATTATAACAGCCCAGTCATTCGCAAAACTTAAGTCAAACGTAAGTAAATACAAAATGGAATATTTTTCCAGAAAGTTTAACTGAAAAAAATATACTTAACCCCAAACAAACATAGCCAAACTAATAGACCTTCAAAACTCCATAGCACCTATTGAAAAAGAAAATTACAATCTATCAGATTAGTGTAGTCTTGTTTTGGCAACATCTGAATAGACACCATTAACAATTTATCGAAGAAGGCACTAAACTACCTACCATAGGCATTTTAGTTCCTTCAATTATTATAGATAAATTGTTAATGCTATCAACTTACATCCACCTATGCCCTCAAGACATCCCTCTTCGTAAAATGTATGATTACGAACACTTTATTTCTATCTCGTGAATAAACTCCCTATTTTCCGATTGGTTCTGCAATATCGATGAAATTTAAAATTATCGTGAGATACCGATGTTCTATGAAATTGATAGGAAATTACTGCTTGAGGGTTTTAAGAATTACTTTCCATTGTCATCATCATTTAGTGAAAGATCCGACGACGAGTTTAGGCTACCATTTATGTCTGCCAATCTTCTCTTTTCTGTGCTTTTTCGCATCTATTTTTAACCGACTTAAAAAAAATCAGGAGGTACTCAATTCGACTGTTTTTTTTTATGTTTGATCTTAGAACTTTTTACTGGGTGGTCCGATTTTCATGATTCTGTTTTTATATGAAAGTCGGTACTTCTTGTGTGGACCAATTTTAATTTGATCCAGTTCTGAGAATGGATTCATTACAATCCATGAAAAACTACAAAAAATTGAGACGGTTTATAGTTTTTTAAAAGCAAAATTAATTATGTAAGTCTGAAGAAATAAACGATCTTACTCTGACTCAGTGGGTTTTCTACATCGATTCTTGCGAAAACCACGGGTTGAATTGGAAGGGTCGACCGCCATGGTGATGCCAACAAGGGATGCCATAAATCCAACATTCAGAAACTATCAAAGGTCAACAACTATAAGGTCAAGCGATCGGAGTCGAAGGTCGATCGTGGAGGTGTTAATTTATGAGGGCCGATGGCGAGCGTGAGGGTATGAATAGTTTAGTGGATTGAGGTCGGATCAACGCCTTGGAGGTTATCAGAGATGTGGATTTGTTTGCTGTTATGGATATTGTTGTTATCACCCTTTAAAAGGAGACCGTTCAGGCTAAAAAAATCTTGGTTTATAATTATTGTACTGTAACTCAAGAACACTATCAAGACTATGAACATGTGACATGTCACATGTTCATAGTCTTAACTATTCTGTTAACTACCAACAACCTTTGATAAGCTTACTGTTATATTTTATCAATTTGTAACTCATAAAAGCATCTGATTTCCCTATCATAAATAAATAAAAATAAACATAGGAAATTTGTTGTTTTATAAGTTTATAGAATATGGTTTATGATTTGCGGTAAATTACTTTTGGTTTTTATTCTCGTGGAAAGGAGAAGAAAATTAACAACCACAAAAAGTTCGCGCAAAATCAAAATGATCGCACACAAAACCTCGGTTTTGCTTTGATAAAGACTAAAGTTAATTTAGATAGGCATACCATAACATGGTTTGAGTCTTTCACTCATCAAAATCATTTTCGTCGTTCATTGGCTGCATTGACATCACTGTAAGAAAAAATATATGGACCAATGAACGTTAAAAATTATAAATTATAAATAACTAGCCGCCCGTCTTGGTGTCGTACGGACACACATTTTTTTAAATATATAGTAATAGCTTAAGTCAGGAATAATTTTATAATGATGAGAATTTATCTAAATCAATCCATCAAAGGTTTCGAGTTTATTAGTTACAAACATCACAAAAATCTTGAATCATATTAATTAAAGATGTATGTAGATCACCAATAGATAAATAGAGATAGATTAGGCATATTGCACACTTAGAAATAATAAACAAAAGAATAATCGTGGAATAAGAGACAGTTGGCGGTCTTATCGCTCAAGAGCGATCCCCAGACAACTTTGGTCAATACAGATGTATTGATGGTTAATTCAGATGAATTAACCATCCGATTCAGGTTCTCAAATTTAGTAAACCAATCTAAAGGCTTCCAAGTTCTTATTCAATACTAATAAAAGAAACCAGCAGACAAAAAAGCCATTTCCTTCCTCACAATTTTCCCTAAAAGCCGGTAAATTCCACCTAAAGCGGTAAATTCCCATCTAAACCGGTAACCAAAGCCTTCAATACGGTGTAAACACCTGTAAGGCTATCGATAACGGGATGTTCTCCAACGGGACCCCTCTTCGATGTGCCTGAAAAACGATAAGTTGGCACAAGGTTGCCACTTTACAACATAGTGTAGTGGAGCGAATTTATTAAATAGATAGATTCTACAAAATCAACAGAAATTGAGCTTAAAGGTGGATAGTTTTTGTAAAAGACAGCACTACTCCCATGAGATAAGTAAGGTCCAGTAGTAGACCAATATAGATTGTTGAGGTTGAGGGACACAGCCTACTTAGATCTGTGTCCACTAATAAATAATCAGACAGGTAGTAAGGTTCGTTGATTAACGTTGACGTTTAATGTATGAAAAATTGTGTCAAAACTGTCAAAACAACTGTTTGAATCTAACCATCTTTTGGTGAACTTGCGTCTTAGCTCTTTATTATGAGAGCTTACTCACATATCATTCTAGCTGCACTAGGGCTAGTGCAGCTAGAAAAGTGTCACTCAAGCTTTGACCGTTACGTTAGGTACGATATTGTTTTTATTATATAAGTTTTTTTTAAGTAATTTACATTGTGTAAATTCGAACTCAACTTTGCTACTGCAAAGATGAGTTTGTAGTTGGTACATGGAAGAAAAGAGAAATTGAAAGGGTCCCTTCCAGGGTGCATGTATCCAGTTACCACTAACCATTCACTTAGATATAAGAATATATTTATTTAGTATTTATTTATTTTCATTCTTATACTATCATTACAGGATTATCCTAATACAATAGTTAAGTAAATTTAAACATAGGTAATTCCATATAACATTTACAACACAATCTATCGCACTCATCAAGGACATAGGTACATTACAAATAACACAAAACAAACAATGCAGCCCTACGGAGTTCGTTCAGAGAGACGTGAAATATATCTATTTGCTCTGATATATTGTAGATATATTGTACATGCAACCCAAATAAATGAAATATAAAATAAGACTGACTGACATATCTATGAGTGAGCTTTCATTTAACTATCCTCTGACCTTACGTTGGACAAATCAGAGTTTTGGAGATAAGTTAAAAAACTTTTTACAGTAAAATACTAATATACTAGAAACTTATTGAGCTTCCTACAAAAGTAGGTACATTTTCCAAAACCGATCGCGGTGCCAGCCCTATTCCCAAATCCAATACACTTGTTGCACCGAACATTCGATATCCTTCAATGGGATAGAACAGGACACACTACGTCGTCTAACACACGTGTGAATGAGAGGGCAGAGTGTGAGAGCTCACTAGAGCCTCACGTTTCAATGGTTTCAGCAAATCTATAAATATAGGTTCGAAGTGTGGTTGGCGTTGATATGGGTGGAAGTATGCTCTACTTGGGCATAAGCGTAGATTCAATAAGCGCTCTTACACGGACGTCTCAAATACACGGACGGCAAGTTACCGACTGCAGGCGATGGCAGTTGGCGTCTGCAGTTGATTCGACGGCAGTAAACTGCAGTGGGCGACGTCAACTGCCGTCAAATAAACTGCAGACGCCGACTGCCGTTTCGCCTACAGATGACTACAGTCGAAGAGTGCAGTCGGCAACTTGGCGTGCGTGTATTTTAGTCCTAAGACATCTTCGTACGCACATACAATACACCGTTAGAGATGAACGTTCCAGGGTGTCGAAGGAATTGTTTTCTAAGATGAATGAAATCGTCAAGCATGTAAACAACGAGGCAATCGCTTACCTGTTCCAAGTGAAGTGAAGTTATTATCACCGTTATGAGACATTTACCAAAGCTTCTGAGAAGACTATTAATTTAGATACAGAAGTTTCTGGAAGCTATTAATTAAAGCCTGCTTTCAATCATCAGTAAATAAACCAATTAATAAACTAAATAATAACTCCCATAATTACGTACATAACATACCTATTAAATTTTAGCTTAAGACGTAGTCGTATCGTTGTCTTAATCGAATATAATCTACTTCTCAAAATGTCTACATCATCCGCAGCCCATTTCAAATCAGGCAGTTACTTAAAAATACTTCTCTGAGCGTAGTATTTGCAGCAAGTAGAGTATCATACCCATCGGTTCGAAAATTCCCACCAAAGCCTGTAAAAAAAGAATCTCCCGGAACCTATCAATAGGCGAACTTGTCTACACGCTTCACACCGGCACTTTTACGGGACTTTTATATTTTTCACTGATTTTTACGGTAAGGGATGTTACTCTGCACAAAAGCCGGATTACTTTTTCATTTTGTATGCCTACTTAGTTTGTAACTGTCAGATGTTAATAATGTGTAATGCAAATAATTTGTTATATTGACGTAGAAAATTGAAACCTCTGTTGGTTTCAATTTACTGCTTAGTTGATTTGTGCATAAATAAGTAAATAATTTAAACTACTTTAGGACTTTCGTAGTTTGACGAATTTATAATCATATAATGTATGGATATGTTTAAGATCTAACAATAAATTCGAATAAATTATCTAATACAACACCGTATTATGCAAGTCTTGCGAAACGTTCAAGTAAACCTTAATCAAAACTCCACATCGCATCTTTTCATTTATCATTCAAAAAGTCCGGACTTTATCTGAATACTAAATAGCGTAGCCTTCCAGAGAAATGATGAGTTTGCCGGACAGGATGGGATACTGCCATCCCTAGAGCCCATTGGAAGCCAATGGCCATCGGTTTTCCCATTTGCATATTGGCGTTTTAAAACTCTACAGTTAATTGAACCGGTGGGATTCGTAGTTGAATTGAATTGAAATGGGAATGGATCTCTCGGAATATTGAAATTTCCTCGTGATTTTTCACAGTTTTTGTTAAGTGGTTTTCAATTGGCTTCAGTTTGGATTTGGTTTTCAGATTTGATTGCTTCGGTGACTTTATTTTGGTGGTTTTGTAGTGTCCGATGTGTTGCTAAGACCCGACTGTTTCCTACGGTGATTATCTATTCTAATAGTTTACCAAAGAGGTTGTCTCAAAAGTCGGTTTAGAAATTATTTTACGTGATAACGTCATTTACTTGATCTATTGAAAATCTTACCTCGTAGTTTATTATACTGTTTTTGCCATTTTGGTGTTAGCTAGCTATCAACGCTATCTATGAGACGAAATTAGAACTTTCATCTTCAGTGCTTCAGTCGTCAAAACAACATCACCAACAACGTAACACTTTTGAACTGAACATACACATCAACCCAAAAATCAGAACTAAGTTCTTTCTCTTGCCAAATTAACGTTGACAAGAGATTTGATCATTGGTCCATTTCTTGTAAACCTAGAATAAAGCAAGTATGATTCATTCTAAATACTAACCAGTAATTAGCTTAAGATTCAGATTAACAAACTAATTTGACAACACTAACAATAATGCCATCCCTTTTATTTCGATTGTTATGAAAGGAAGGCCAACACTGTTAGTCCTGTCAAATATTTTACGTTTAGTTTTGGTAACATCTATATAAAAAAAAAATCGAGACTGCTAGTATGTAGTACAAATAAATACACCTGTTTAATCAGGGTCAATCGGTCACCTGGTATGGCTGACATGGTTTTAGCACAGAAAAATAATATAGTACGGGGTAGTTATATTTGAATTGATTTAATTTTGCTGTGTAGTGCTGGCTTAGAATTTGCGCTACCCTAACTTTTCCCGTGGGTGATGTAAGTAAGAGGCGACTAAGGGATATCTGCAGTACAATTCTACCAACAAACTGCCATCCAACCCGCATGTCCAGCATGGGGATTATGGGCTTTACCCTCCATGAGATAAATGCCAAAAAGGGGCCTATCAGGGGGAGGTCCACATCCAGCGTGGACCAATACAGGCTGTTGAGGATTTAATTTTGTACCATGTCCAGATTTTTCGGTTCTCATTTTTCCAGAATATTTCGCAAAACTATAAGTAAAGCTACTGACCATCTGCCAAATTTATGATACACAATAATAATCATAGTTTTACGATTACAGACATACACCCTAAACACGGATACAAGTGAATTATAGTTAATGGTTAGTCTGGATAATGTCCAAAACGCATTAGGTGGGTGCCGACGCTATGGCCTGTCATTTTTCTCCCAAATGGCTGATAAGTTGGTTATAGTGTCTGCAATAGGAATATCTTCTTTTATTTATTTATTTTAAGGAAAACCAGCAGCACATACATACAAATTAAAAATAAATCATCGAAACAGGAAGCTATTAAGAGGTTTTCACGGTTAAAAATATTAATAGTTACATGAAAAATGTGAACAAGCTGAGTAAACTGAAAGCTACGAGTACAAACAATGGAATACATCAAACAAAGCAGAAAAATATACAAACAATCAAACTTCATCATCATCACCTTGATGATGATGAATGAGAAACATAACAGGAACAAATTAAATTAAAAACTAAAATGACAAATATCATGGTGGCCTCACGGAGTTGACACTGGAGCAGAAGAGGTCTAAATCTATTTGTTTTAAAAGTTTACTAAATTGATCGCCTACTCGCCATAAATAGGAGTTCTGGCGATAGAATATATATTTGTACTAACTATTGGTGTATGAATGATCTCGTTAAATTTCATTATTTTAAGCGTTATTTTACTAAGAAGATCGGGGCAATTCATATGGTTATGTGGTTATGTTAGGTATTTAATTTGTATAAATATACGGCGGTTCGATTCAAATAATTTAAAACTGCCTTCAGAAGTTACGCTTCCATTACATCGGAACCGAATAAAACAAAGATTTAAATCGTTAGATAGACCCTTTCCGTAGTCAACCCTGACGTGTTTGTTGTCAAACGAAGTATGTGAGCTCACAAACTTGTCTTTATCATTTAGAATTAGTGAATTGTGTGTTTTAGTAGTGTGCTTGTTCGCAAAAGTTCGGGCTATGTGATTGTACCTATAATGTGATTGCAAAATTAAAAGAAATAATAACAGTTAGCTTTACACATTTTTACAAATATTTTTTGGACAAAAACAAAAATTTTATCTACTCAAAATATGCATCGCCATTACCACAGTATTTGAGCGTAATTGCGTATCTAACGATTAAAATTTTGAGTATAACCTACTAATCAATCACATAATAAACCGCAGAGTTCCTGAGATTTCGACCAAATTATGTGCACTGAACATTCTTTATTTTTTTATTGTAAGTAAAAATATTATCAATCGTGTTTTCTCAAAGAATAAATATTGAATTTTATCTGAATAGAGTTTTCTACCACCGGGATCCTGTATGTACTGATCTCAGTACATACAGGATCCCGGTGGTAGAAAACTCAAAGGTGATTGAATAATTATGGCAATTTTAAGCGGGAAACCGTGGCTTGGCGTCTAACTAGGCCTATAGAGATCTTTAGGCCTAGTTAGACGACCAAGCCACGGTTTGCCAAATCACCTTTGAGTCGAGGATGCCTCAATGAATTTATCCATCCTTCCTGGTAGTGGAAAATTCTAGGTCTTCAATCGAAATAATACTCATTATTCAATATTTTCATAGGGTACGTACGTACTTAACCTGTGTAATTAATGTTTTTTATACAATTTTCGGAAGATAATCATATCATAGATGTCGATAAAGGCGTCAGACCTTTTGAGGTAGAATTATACCAGTACAATCTGATTTATTAACAACCCTGTATAAATATTTATTACAAGTAGGACCCGTTTTAATACCGTTAAGAGGCAATAAAAACGCTACCTAAATCAATATCCCGAAAATTAATAAAAATCTGAGAGTCTCTTCAACCGGCCCGATATTTGTTACGCCGATTTTAATTTAAAACTTTGTTAATCTAAGTATAAAGAGTACACCACAAAGAGCCGTATCAGAGCGATGAAAAATTATTGAAAGGGGGTTAGGGGGGGAGGAATCGACTGTTTTAAAAATACCACAATGAATTTACAACCCGATTTACCTTCGTCGACTTTATGTTTAGGAAGATAAGGCTTCCTTTTCGCCGGGTTATGCCAATTGTTGGTGGAATTTATCGCAGAGGGGTTGTAATAATCGTGATTTTTTAATCAAATTTCATCTGTAGGGAAGAGGCTATATTTTTTCATTATTTAATTTTCGGTCGCGGTTTTTGTACTTCTTGAGGGACAGCGTTTGAAGCTTTTTTTCGGATGTTCAAACATGGATGATGTTACACCGATAGAAATTGGCTGCCCCCAACTTTTAGGAAAAACAACACGATCTAATATACTTTAATACATTAAATGTCAAAGTTAACCGACGATGTCTGGTCTGGATAATGTCCATCATATTTGACCGATCATCTATTTTTGAACATAGAAATAAGTGCCTTATCACATGCATACGGCCACAGGACGCCGTACCTTGTAAAGTCAAAATGTATGAGCTAGTCAAATCAAATAAATATATCAAATGTATGAGCTAAATAGACAGAAATGCACGAAACCGTGTCGTAACCATATGCATAGTGAAAAGTCACAAAGGTTTCATGATGGGAAGAGTAACAGATACGTACCAGGTACGGGCTATCAAATCTGTGAGTCTTCTCATGAAACCTTAGTGACTTTCTTATAAGCATATTGTTACGGCATGTCTTTCTCATCACGAACGACTTTTATGATGACTTTGCCACTAAACACAACTTTAAATTTATGTTAATTAATAAGGACTTTATTATTATTATTATTATTGTATATTTTATGTATGACCCAATAAACAGCTTTTCTTTCATTATTTCATGCACCAATACATGTCAGTGTTCTGTTTTTCCTCCAGTGTTACCAGACTGTGTAACATGCGGTAGTTACAAATCGTAACCGTTCATTTTTCACGCTTAATAACGTGGATCGATTTTGGGCACCGAACAATTCCATTTTATTTTATGTGATAATTTTATTAAGATGTCAAAGAAGATAAATGAATTTAAAGTGTTTTGTGTTGCGTATCAGCTGAATTGGAATTCTTGAATTCTTGTTTAGTAACTATCAACTATTATATACAAACTAACCTATTTTTATCATTTGATGATCTCTCAATGACAGCTACTTTTGCAGTTCTTCGCCTCTACTAGATATGCCACACAACAGCTAGCATTTTGTTCAATTTGCCAGCTTAAGATTAAAGTAGACCCAGAAAATAATTTGCATATCAAACTGGGTCTCTTTTAGTAGGAACTCCATAGCTAACACAATTATTCTAAACCTAGATCATTGTGTAATATATTGTGATAGAAAACCTCTTTAGATCTTAAGTTATTTAGAATTATACTCACTCGTGCCTACGTACGAAGTATGTACACTTTATATACATTATTTCTATTGTTACCTGAAAAATAGGTTTAAAAAAAATTAACAGGTTCTTTAAAAAAACAATACAAAACCTATCTTAGTGTTAATTCTTAGTTTAAATTAATATCTAGTTAAGTTTTTTCTTCCATAAATGTTCAGTTGTTGTAATGTGTCAAATAAACCATTTCATTTCAAACCTTGGACACTCGATCAAAAATCTATACAAAAATCTTCTACCAGACGGAGTTAATCGAACTTACAACCTCTCGCACAAAACTTCGGTGACTCTGCATAACAATAAAAGAAAAACAAACAAAACAATCGAAATTAGACGCATCACCTCACCCGTTAATCAAAAAACAAACCCTTAGCAGTAGGGTGCTCAGACAATGGAATATGAGCCACTTTGAAGATCAAAGTATCGGTGATGCGACGACAACTGCATATGGATGCATGGATTGAATATGGATGAGGGGATGGAAGTAAAAGTTTGTAGATTTTGAGTAAAACCCATACCTAGGTTTTCGGTTGATTTTAGTGGCCTTAGATTCGCACTTAACTATTCAAATAATTCAAAACAAATAATTATAATACTAGTTGTACAAATAAATGAGAGTATAATAATAATAATGTTGGAAAATTCGCACAGCATTATCTAGCCCCTTATCGTAAATTTGAAAGTTGGAAATCCCCAACCATATCTGTGTACCTATATCTGTTATTTTGGTTTGATTTGAAACTTAATTCTGATTTGATGAGGTATTTGTATGGACAATACACGGCCTTCGTTTTACCGCAATCTCACCTGATGGAAAGCAAAGATGTGACCGATGGCTTATCACGAAAGTCAAGACTAGAAGTTACTTACCAAAAATGAATAGTTAATGAAGAGACCCAGGTTGTAATTGGCCGGAAAAATAAACGGTTCTGGACAAATATATTTTTTCATTGTATATCACTAGTGATTTACAAAAATATAAATACATAAGACCAGGCTTCTTAATATCCATGTTCGAGATCATGTTTGATACGTCATATATTTCAAATAAAACTTTTCATTTTTTTTTGAAAGCAGAATAAGTTGACAAATAACAATTAATAAAATTAAATGTTAGGCCCACTTATCACATGGGATGAGCTTAGAGCGACCTCAGTTGACTAAAGACCCATCAGAACTTCCAATTCACGCAGTGTCAGTGAGTTACTAATAACCCTGTGTACAAATTTCCTATTTCCCAGTCAAATCCACTTCACCTGAGACTGCATGCAATCCTTTGATCCGATGATTACTAATGACAATCCAATTCGTATGCATGCCTTGTTTGCGATGGTTATTCATAATGGGTTATCGTACTGTTATTCTGTTAGGGTGGGAAAGGGTTTTAAGTGTTAAGTTAGGTACTTGATATTGTTTTTTAAAAGACTGTAGTGAGAGAGCCACACGTGATTTAGTTTTGAAATACTTTTCTGTATATTTTGTCTCTATCTATTCTTCTTGTTTGTCACACAAGTAAAATATTGAGGTTATAAGATAACACTAATGCATTCATATATATTCTCTTCACTTTTTGCTGTTGGAAAGTTTACGTGATCGTGTTTTAGTCTAGTTACACTAATAGTGAGTTCTTATTAGTAGTTTGTTATACCGTTTGTACATTTTTATTAGACTTGAATAATCAGCGGACCCCATAAGGACTCCATTCTAATCGCAAGAGTAAACTAATATACCTAATACATGACATAGATCGATATTTTTATCATACGAAGAAAATACCCAGAACACAACTGCTATGATTTCAGATCTTTGACAGACGATAAAGCCAACACTGGTGATGTATCATCACACTTATATTATAAATGCGAAAGTATGTATGGATGGATGGATTGATGGATGTTTATTACTTCTTCACGCCAAAACTACTGGACGTATTTGGCTGAAATTGGCTGAATTGCATACAGGTCATTCTAATCCTGAAATCAAACATAGGCTAGGTACTTTTGATCCCGTAAATCAGTACCAGTACGTTAAAAGATGATTTTCATCCCACGGGAGTTCCCGTTCCATAGAAATAACGCGTGCGAAGCCGCGGGGCGCAGCTAGTATTAAATAAGTACTCAACGAGTAATGATGACAAAGAAAAAGATAAACAATCTTACATTTTATGTCTACCTTAAGTTGGTCAAGTCATCCGTCATCAAAACAGCTCGTTATGAGAATTGTCGATGTGGACATTAACTCCATTTACAAGTATCGAGGTATCAAGATCATACTAAAAAGAACCAGTTGAATTGCCTTTTGTTTTGAAATACGCCGGTCAAGTGTGTGCAAATTTGGTGGCAGGTTTGTTCCGTACCGTACATACATAGGCAGAACTTGGAAAAGCTGAACAGTAGAAACTGTTTGCAAAAAACCAAGAAAAAACTGTTATAATAAACATGTGACATAATTGATGTTAATAAAAATGTGATTAAATAGAAAGATTAAAGGAAAATCAACCTAGAATAATCGTAGTGAAATATATATGCCTTTTCCTCCCAGCCCCAACGATAAAAGGAATAAAACAATATTACAGCAGTGCGCTGGTGGCATTACCAAAGACAAGACACTGCAGCATATTGGGGGACGCTTCCGACTGGTATTGATATCATCATCATCATCATCTTCAGATCATATTAGTCCACTGCTGGACATAGGCCTCCCCAATGAGCGCCATAGCGCCCTGTCTTCAGCTTGACGCATCCAGCATCTGCCTGCAGTCTGCCGCAGATCGTCATCCCACCTGACCGGAGGGCGCTCTACACTACGTTAGCCGAGTCGCGGTCTCGGATCATTTTAATTGATTGTTTTTATTTAAAAAGCTATTTCTCATTATTTTATTGTAAGTGTCCTTTATACAGGAATATGTAAATTATAACAAGATGATATTAAAAAAGATAATATTTATGTTTAATTGTTGCTAGCCGGTGATAGAAAGTAAATGTTTTATAGACAGATTGACAAGCTATAATAAGTATTACTCCCTCCCATTTCGTCCCAGTTTTTAACCGACTTCAAAAAAAGGAGGAGGTTCTCAATTCGTCTGTATTTTTTTTATGTTTGTTACCCCAGAACTTTTGACTGGGTAGTTTTTTATATGAAAGATGGTGCTTTTCGTGTGGTCCCATTTTAATTTGGTCCATTCTGATAATGGGATTCATGAAAATTCATGAAAAAACTATAAAAATTGAAGTCGGTTATATATAAATAAAAAAAAAAAAAATTATGTACTATAACGCTTGACGGTGTCTGACTGTGATATATCTTGCAGTTTCGTACGGAACCCTAACGTTGCTACCTACCAGTTTTAAAATTACCAACTACCGCATTGGTTTGGTTATGTCCATTGCTTATTTATATAGAAGTGCGATAAGAAATCCCGTTTTGGTTATACGTGACTTACGCGAAGCCATTTCATATTTTTATGATAATTTTTATTTTACGGAATATTTTTGTTTGTTTAACGAGACCATGAAAAAAAACATTACTATTTATTTAATCTGTGCTAAATTTAGAGTACTTTTGGAAAGAATATTGATGACCTCTGTGGCTCGGTGGGCGAAGGTCCGCCTGCGACGCAGGAGGTTACAATACAAAATACACAAGTTCTGGTTGTTTTATATGTATAATAAAACATATGTATCTATGTATTATATTGTATTATTTACTTATATCAGTTATCTAGTACCCATAACACAAGCTCTGCTTAGCTTGAGGCTAGATATCTCAACAGCCTGTATTGGCCCACTGCTGGACGCAAGCCTCCTTCTAATAAGCGCCTTGTTGGCGTTTATGTAATGAGGGGTAATGCCCATAATCCCCACGCTGGGCATACGGGTTGGGGATCGCAGCTCCGTGGTAGATTTTTTCTGCATGGGGCGCTGCTGCCCATCCCGGTGGACATCCCTTAGTCGCCTCTTACGACACCCACGGGAAGGGATGGGGTGGCGCAAATTATAAGCCAGCACCACACAGCATTATCATCATGATATCAGAATTGAATTTATTATTATTATTTTAGATTGTTGTTTTTCTATCTTATGGTATAACTTTGCTTTTCTTTAAATGTATCTTTATCGATTATCTTTACTAACCAATTATTGTTACTAATAAAATTGATGTTATAGTCTGAATAAATGAATTTTCAATTTCAATTTCATTTTCAATGAGGACTTTCATAGGTTTTCAAAGTTAGCTTGATGGAATGACTGAATGAACTTTGCTTAGTCGATGAAAAAGCTGAATTAAGGAAATGCGTTTTCGCCGCGAAAGCTAAACTGTGTCACTACAGTATTTTCAGTATTTCCATACAGTATTTACATATTTTCTTCGAACCATTGTATAGGTTTATCTTTCAAAACAATCGCTCCATCTCAGCAACCCTTCTCATCCCATAAGTGGCTGTATATCTGAGTTACGATATAGCAAACATATTTCAACGGAATGCTTTCATACGCCATATTTAAGGGCATTTATATTCATTCGCTATTTTCCGAAGACGGCGGATTTTGGATATTGATGTGAGTATTTTGAATATTTCTAGAATTGATCTTCTGCTAGCGACTGGTGCGGCACGTGAAAGATTACGAAAAAATCTTTAATAAAGGATTAAGGTGGACATAAAGTTGAAAAAAGATCTTGGAACATAAAAATTCATTTAATAAAATAAATTAGCCTTAATCAAAAACATGTGGAGACTCGCTAGGTCATCATTTATTTAGCACATAGAAAATTTAAATAACAGATTTAGACATTTAGACATTTATTTATTAAAAATTGATAGAAGCTCACAGTTTTTACTATCAAATTACAAACTAATTAAAACGAACAATCTAAGCGACACATAAATAGAAGGTAGGCTGTCATTGAACAGGTCTACACAGATATTACCTACATATTACTCGTTATTATTATATTATAACAGACTTAAACAATTACAACTAGAATTTATTACACGCTTATATATTTTTTCAAAATGTAAGGCGTCACCGGGCAAAGGGCAGTAGCCAAAGTGCTGCCAGCACGTTGTCAGATCCGAAATAGAAACTAACATTCTGGGGCCTGATTCTACTAACACAATCGCCTCACTATGTTAATATTATCGCTTCATTATCGCGTATCAATCACCGCTATTGACACCTTTTAGTATTCTACTAAAACGATTTTTTTTGTTTATGCTATGACTATTATGATTATGACAACCGTTTGACAATTTGACCGTTCAATGGTGTCGTGGGACAAGTGTTATTGTAATAGAATACCAACTAAATTTACGACTAAATCTCTATCTTAATCGTATGGCGCCATTATAGCATTTGTTTTCAAAAATAGAGGAATTAGGCCCCAGATCACCTAACTCTATGAGGAATCAATATTGACACATCTTAGTTTTGGATCGGATAAAAAGTGTTCTGTTTACGCAAGGATATCGCACTTTAAATCGTTACATAGTAGCACTTCTAACCTTTGTGATTTATTGTCCAATGACCAAATATTCTGATGACCTACGACTAAATTTTCCTGAGAGTTATACGTGTTGCATCTACTGGTGTTCTTACTAACGTGGCGTAAACGGACCTTAAAGAAGCGGCAGGGAGGTAGACGCTATCCCAGAGATAGGCCTAAGCCACTTTTTATCCCGTAAAAGAATGTGCATGCGGGGTCGTTCTTTTTCGGGATAAAAAGTGACATAAACTTCTCTTAGAGTACTAGCTCCTAGTACTCTAAAAGTACCTAGTTATAATTTTAAAGTATTCAGTGATTCTAAATTTCAAAATTACTGATAAAAACCTTCATCAGCTATGCCTCATTTCTTTCCTTTGTGCTTCACAATCAGACCCTTGACAAATGGTGACACGCATCCGCTGCTTTCAACTAGCGACTGAAATCTGCTTTGATTTATAGCGCATTATCATTCAAGGTGGAATTGCAATGTTAGGTACCTACCTATGTTGTTGGTATGTCAAGACCTGAGCTACTGTGTGGAATATGTCTGAGATATCAAATACTATAGGAAATCATTTATTTTTTTGATTAAAATAAAAGTATTTACACATATTAAAAGTCAAATTCTAAATATTAGAAACCAAATGGAAATAAAGTGATATTTTGATTTCGGTCTCTTCGATAAAAAGATTGAAATAAAGAAGTAACCAACCTTTGTTAAAGTTTCAGGTAAGGTTCTTTCTTTATGATTACAGGATGAAAAAGAAGACAAAATTAAGGAAATTACTAAAATCAAGTCAACGTTCGCATGTAACAGAAATAAATAAAATAAAAATAAAGCTATTGCAATGCCATCTAGAGGCGAGTTGCTGAACTAAAGAGACAAACGTCAAGGTTTTTTCGTTACGGAATTTCTGGATTCGGTCCCCGCGCTCAAGGCCCGCGATAGAAGCTATGCAATAGCTTAATAAACCTCCTCAGAGTATCTAGTTCTAGCACCAAAATACACATACGTCTGTTTTGCTGCTTCTTTTGCTTCTCTAATAGGAGACAATCAACTTCTTTTTTTTTTCTTAGATGCTTATTGGTCCCAACGGATCTCATTGTAGAACCATCGCTTCCTGGTGGGTTGAAGCTGAACGCGTTTTCAAAAACGAAATTAAAAGTAAGTAGAAAAATAAATATGTCAAACGTTCTCCGTAAACAAGAATTTCCAACAGCATTTGAAGAAACCAACCAAAATTCAATAAAAACACAAAGAGCATTGCCCTAATACCCCCATCGATTATAATATAAATCGACGAATTTAAATTCATCCCCCACGAGGCGACAAACGTCATAAAAAGTAATAACGGGTTCATAAAGTACAAGAATGCGTCGATATGAACGTCTGTACAATATATTTTTGCATGGAGATGTTACAGTGAGAACATAAATAGCTGGTAATGTTCTGGTTCTAGCTATAGCTACGATAAGATACCTATATCTTATAAAGCAGTATGGCGAAAAATTTGGTATATGTATGGCCTATATTAAGTATATCGATCACACTCAAGTGATAGATAAAAGCCTCCTTAAATTTTTGACAGCCTCTTCAGTTCTGTGCTTTTGATATCTAAATGTCACTTAATTGCGACTTAGTTACTATTGTTTAACCCTTTGCGCTTTTACTTATTGGATGAAACGCGTTTTGGTCGAACTGCTATCAAATCCTTCTTGGGCTAGACCTTAATATCCTGCCCAATTTTATTTGAGACTAGCAGCGCCTCGTGGTTTCACCCACGTAGTTCCGGTTCCAGTGAAGAAAGCCTATGTCACTCCCTGAAAAGTAAGCTTTTTAATGATGAAAGAATTGTTTACATCGGTCTAGTAGTTTTGAACCCTTTTCAAGACAAACAAACAAATCTTTCTTCTTTTATTGTGCTGTCCCAAAAGTCGAAGACTTTTATCCTACACAGTATCTGATACCCATTATTACATGTCATATTTCTACAAGGAGTTGAGAAAGTGCCCAATTCCTATCGAGTTAGCCATATAACACAATATATATACTACACATCATCATTATCATCATCTTCATCAGCCTATACCCGTCCACTGCTGGAAATAGCCCTCCCCTAATGAGCGCCATAGCACCCTTTCTTCAGCTTAACGCATCCAGCATCTGCCTGCAGTCTTGCGCAGATCGTCATCCCACCTGAAGACACCTTCCAGGCAAATCATCGTTTTTGAATCGTTAAAATCACTCGAGAAAATTCAAATACGCGTACCTATGTGTGATTTTCACAATGGTTCTTTCGGAGTCAAAACTTTTTGTCGTTTGACCTATTATGAAACCAACCATAGCTACCGGTTGCAATTCCTTTTTTTTTTACTAAAACTATCGAAATTTCCACACAAATTTCTCTCCCGCTAAGCGCGTAAGAAATGAAATTCTATATAGTTTTTCTCACGCATTTGAGTACGCCTGAAAAGACGTACTTTCTACCTATGTTTGGAAAAGGATTCAGCAACTTTCTGAGACGCCGCGCTGGGTCGGAAGTTTTCATGTCAAATGACCCTACGATTTCAGATGTTACCTGTGTCACGACTGAGAAAGTGTTTCCGGCGTGGAAGCGGAAAACTGAAAGGAAAGAGTAAAGTTTAAAAGAATGTAATGGATGAGTTCATATTTCAAGTTTTTATGCAACTATCTTCATATTTTATTACTTTGCTAGGTTTTAATGTTGTTAACGTTCCGATACCTTTTAGAAAGGACACCGTTTTTTGGTAAATTTTGTTTTTTTACTAGATAACTTAAACGTAGTATTTCGTTTTAGCATAAGAAACTATTTTTACAAGGGACTGCTTCTTATATAAATTATTATTATTTGCAGAGCTGTAAACTCGATAAAAGAAAAAAAACAAATGGAAATATATTAACTTCCTTAGCCACTATGTTATTTAGTATAGATGAAGAGATATTCAGGTTCTTCCAACACAAACTACGTTCATTGTCAACCCGCCTACATTCATAGTGTATTAGCAACGCCCCGCGGCTTCGCACGCCTATCTCACGGGAACTGATTTATCGGATAAAAAGTAGCGTATGTGTTATTCCAGGCCTAGAACTACCTCTATCCAAAATTTCAGCCCGAGTTCTTTAGTGGTTTTTGCGTGAAAGAGCAACAAACATACATACAATCGTCCTTGTATGGGAAAGGTACGTTCAGTTGTGGACGTATTGAGCTGATGAGAAGAAAACTCCGAATTTTCCACAGGAGACACTGAGTATCTTCGAAATCAACGTTCTTCTATCTATCATTTTTTGTTATACAAAGTAGATTTAGGCGTAACTTTGTAGAAATCTGTTGTAAATAATAAGGATGAAAATATTTACTAACGATTCCGCGAAAAATCTTCTCCGATGTCGTCTAAACAAAACGTCTAGACTGGACGACTTACTTTGAAAGATGTTCTTTCGTTTTGTATAATTTGTTAGCTCTTATTGGACAAGGTTTTTCGCGGAATTGTTACTAAATATTTTCATCCTTATTTACCTTTTTTGTACAAAGGTAGGTATACCTCCCTTCCAAGAATTTTAGAGAAGACATAAAATTGTCTTTGAAAAGTCTTATATCAGCTACTCATAACCAACCTCATTTTTCGTCGCAACTACCAATTCCGTTCACACATACGAATGTGTTTGTGTGTGTGTCTCCCTAAGTCACAGAATAAGTGACAACTACTGGAAGAAAATTCACTGCCTATAGCTTGAGCTTTCAATTGATCTTCATTTCACTGGTAATTCTAGTAAATTTGTAGATGGTAAAATCTTAAAAATAATCAACGTGAGTAGATACTTCTAATAAAACTGTTTTCTTGGTTCTGATTCTTCACCAGTTTTCGTGGTTTTCTATGTTTTCGGCTTTAAAGCTTTAAATATTTAACTTTAGGTATCAAGGAAAAAAAAATTGGCGAAGTCAAGCTAAAATAGGTACAAGCTTGGATAAACACAGAAAAAGTCCTTAATGATGTTGTGTAGGTGAGATTTATAAAGATACAACCAAACACAATTAAATAAAAAAAAGATACATCGTAACTAAAGCCTTAGAAAGTGTTTCAATAATGCTAAACTGATTCTTCAGTCACAGTAATAGGTCTCATTTTCCACTGCAAGCAAAATTACAGTGCCACAAGCGTGAGGGTGGGACAGTGCGGTAGAATCTTCAGTGGATGGATGTTCTAATATTCAAATGGGATACGGAACTATTATTGTTGGAGCTACTGTCGATTTGTATGGATTGCGGGATTTGATACTTGTGATATTATAGAACCTACTTTAGTAGAGCACAACTTCATCAAAGAATCTTTACTTAGTCAACTTTGATCGTAAAATGTCTGTAACTACTTCCTTCTTGACTTGACTTCCTTTAACTTGACAGTTTTTGCTTTACTATGAAATTATTTCAATTAATGTATTGCTTATTGTAACAGTACTTAAGTTAAAATTTTGTTTCTAGTATGGCCTGAGTGTACGTTATTGTTTGTTGTATTAAATAAATAAAAAAAACTGAACTTTATATAAGTAGTCAAGCATACTGATATACATATATTTTGGTCTCTTTTTAATAGAAGTATGATAAATAGGTAATTGTAATTTTAAAAAGCAGTCTCGTTCATAATCAAGTATCAGTAAAAGTTTTTATATTACTATTCAGGCTTTAATTTGCAGATTAATGAAACGTGTCAATGTTTTTTAGTTCGCTTTGGTTTCCCAAACGTTGTATGCTGCACAAATCATAAAATACAAAGCCACAAAACCCATCTAACTCTCCTTCTAATCACGACAAAGCGTCTAAATCAAGCATCAAGTAAAAGAAACCCCTTACAAACTTTTGAGGTTACAAAATGAACTGTCAAAACACATACCCCTCCGCCCGGGGCAAGTGTCAAGACAGTTTCGGCGGCGTATAAGCAACTTCTTTGCATACTTCCCGCTGGTGTCAGTGTGCGATACGTCATATCGTCTGCCTACATATTGCTAGGGTTAGGGCTGGGAAGTAAGTTGTCGATAAAATAAAGCTTTCGATGGAAAAAAGGGTCGATTGAGTTCAGGTTCAAATAAATAGCTCAGCGAGTTATGGAAAGTTGCTCGGAGTTTCTCTGAAGGATAGTATTCGTAACAAATATATCCAACAGAGAACCAAGGCAAGCTGAAGTGGCAGTGAGCTGGCCATATCTCACAAAGAACTAACCACTGCTGGGGTAAACAAACGCTTTCTTATAAGGAGACTGCGGCGAACGTATAAAATAGGACGTCCTCCGGCCAGATGGGACCACAATCTGCGAAAGACTGCAGGCAGATACTAGGCTGATGATGATGATGATTTAAGGTAATTTGAAAGTCCAATATGCTGGTCTGATGAATTTGAGCATTTTCTTGAAATATTGTTTATCTATTTAAGTATTTTATTCCTTCGATTAGGGGACATGCAATAAACGATGCTCTCACGTAAATACCAACTTAACGCTAGCATTTGTATGACCAAATTACTCAATTTAAAGTAAAGTAAAAGTTAAAAATTATAGTTTTGCATACAGTACTGAATCCATAGGGTCTATAGGCGAACTAGTTAAAAACTATGTTTCAATAATATCAATCTAATGAAAAATATAAATTTTTGTTCAAAAATATAAATTGTCAGCTCAAATCCTTTATGCAATAATGCAATCATTATCGATAGCTTATCGATGTTCTTTAACAGAGTCATAAATTCTTTTATCGATATAAAAGCCAGCACTATCTCGGAGATATCAGCTCACTTCATTTCGTACGGCGTATCTTTTGTTTGCTATATTTTTGACAAGTACAAAGCGGATCTGCGCTTGTCATACGTTTGACAGGAGGGGGGATGGGGGGTGCTAAGTTGTTATTAAGTACTGTATGCGATAGGGTTAGGTAGTGGATGGATTTGTGTGAGTTTCTTCATTGCTTGTTGGTTTTGTTTGACTGTAGGTTCTGTTGAGTAGCTTTACTTGTTTGACATATGCGAAGTTCTTTTGAGACAGGTTTGTAAAGGAATTTTATGTTGAGAGGCGATTCCACCTATACGAAGTTTGATTGTAGCAAGAAGTTCATTTAGTTTTTTAGTTCTAGCAGGGTAAAATTTTACCTAAATACATACACACAGAAGGCTGAGATACATTAATATACGGGCGTTACTTTGTGGAAACCCATGCAACCATCCATCGATCCATACATTTTCATCCATTTTACGGATGAAAATGTCGATGACTTGGCGTGCGGAGCTCGGTGTGGCAACATCTCTGGTGGGACTCTGCCATTGTTGTTTGGCACTCTTAGTGTCAAGATTAAGTGGTGTGGTGTCCTGATGATGTCTCGTGGATGCGTTAAAATAAATAAATAAAATAAATAAATATATTTTATCCCGCGAGGCGCTGCTAGTTTTGTGTAAATGTTTAATTTGTTGGATCTTATCGGAGACGGTTTTTTGCGGAATTGTTACTAAATATTTTCATCCATAAATTCAAAGAAGGTGCTATATTTTTCTCAATTACAACTTATTTGTATGGTCACTTCATATATGTAACACTAGGTTACTGTACGTATTTCTAACCCGTGTTGTAATTTGATCTAAAGTTCTCAATACTCTACATAAAGTAGGATTTCTGAGATATTTCGTCAGGTTTATATTATGTAGTTCTTCATATGATATTTCTTGAAAGTCAATTATATAAATTTATTGTGACACCAACCGGTGTTCTATTCCATCTCGCGAACTTTAACATCTCGTCGAATATGACACATCAGGCTTTTAGTTTTAATGGTAGGTGTTGAACAATATGCACCAAGAAAATAAAATAGAACTAACAGAGACAATTAACAAGTTATTGATTTCTACTGACACTGTGCCTTTGACTAGCTTTTGGTCGCATATAAAGTAGCTTTTGTGACAAATTTCAGTTTAATCATCTGTTCTATACATATATAACGTATGAAAGGATTATATACATATTTAAAGTTGTATTGTAATGTATGATACGTAGTTAGACTATATTATGTGACTTTGCTATTAAGTTTTATTGATAGAACGCATTTGTCTAATAAAACATTTCATGAACCCTGCACTGCAGTAAATTGATATTTTCATAGAACACTAAGAGATTCTGAAGACTTTTACTTGAGTTTTGAGCGTTTAGAAATATTTCGGCACAGTTCTGCTCTACAATCACGGCGGATTATCAGATTAAAAAAATATTCTAAAAGTTTTATCAATAAGAGATTCGCCAGCCCATAGTGCATTTTCAGTAAGGGTTGATGAAGTCTTTTGCTCTTCATCCACTCCAATCAATCTTATCAATATTCTCGTTCATCAATCTACACTCCTAATAACTTATAATCTATTATTTTAAAACTTAGACCGTTATTAATAAATATGTACCTAATAATAATTCAAATTCTTTTTATTGCAGATAAATTAATCCATAGTTTGTTAGTACAGTTTCTTATATTAAATGTTAGTGACTAAAGATATTTACAAAATATAATAAAATTAATCTAAACAAATTAAATATGGACAACATTAGATTAAATCATATAACATTAAATTAAATTACATATTATCAAATTCAATTAAATAACTACCAGAAATTCAATTAAGACACATTAAATTACAATAAATCAAATTACATAATAATTAAAATAATCAATAATAAAATATAATTAATAATAAGCTAATTTAAGCTTTTGGGTTCATTTTACTGATCTCGCATAACACCATCCAAACCGACTTCAACGCAAGATAATTTGATTAATTTTCGCGCACAAAATACGAGCGCTAATTAAAACTAGTGTAAGTGGCTCCTGCGATAAGGGAAGTTCGCGGATGCTTAGACGGGTATCGGTTGTCTTGAAGCAGGAGGGACGGTTGGGACAGGTGCGACAGATGAAAGACCCCCCCCCCCCCCCCCCCCTTCCTTGATTTCGTAAGTACTACGCATAGTAGGTGGACTGGTATTGGGGTGAATCGTACAGGTGTTTATATAATTATTTATAGACACTCAACAGAAAAAACACATCGCATACAGAGTAAAAAAATAAAGAGGTCTTAAGTCTAGTGTTTTTCTATAATACAGAGTGCCACAGCATCGGCAAATTTATGGGTCGACTAAAATATGTGTTGAACATACACAGAAGGTAGATAAATAAATAATGTTGGACAATTCACATAGCATCGTCTAGCCCCAAGTTAAGCCGAGCTTGTGTAAGGGGAACTAGATAACAGTTATGTTTAATACAATGCACTACATAGATAGATATTTTTTATTATACATGGAAAACATCCAGCTGCCCTTCTTCTGGTAGGTTAGGAAACCAGCCGGAGGAAGTGCCCGACTTAGGTAAGTTGGGCTTACGACATTACGGACCGAGTTGGAGGGGTCAATTGATACGCCTAGACAGCCATGGCTTTGATATTTTAGGTAAACAAGACTTAATGAAAATTCGCGGATGCTTAGACGGTTCCTCTGTTTTAGATACTACAATTTGCTAGGCACTATAGTTTTTTTTTTTCCGTAAATTTACTAAATTTGCATAATATTAAGAAGTCGCACCCTTGACAAACGTGCCTACCATTCGCGTAACACCACACCCTAAGTAGCTACAAGTGGCGTTTGACTTTGACAAGAAATTATATACTTAACAGATCCAATTTTGTGTGTAACTAACTTTTAACACATCGTAGAGTTATATTGCTCTTAACTTGACAAGCACGCTGTAGTGTTATTTGAACTAACTGATCTTATTTGTTAAGAGGAATTTCAGAAATGTATGGGAATTATTTTATGTAAGTAGATAAGTAGAGACAATGCTCTTGAAGTGTCAAAGTTAAGCTATTGAATTTTTGTAAAGCAAAAACAAACTTATTTTTTTTAATTAATCACCATTTTTATTATTATATAATTATTGCATAAAATGAATGAACTACCTTTGCAGTTAGCTCAATTATTTCAATAGTAAATACAACTTCTAATTTATTTCTACTATTTGATTGTAATTTTCTTTTACATTAAAGAATTAGAAATTAACGACTTAGATGTATGAAAATAACATATAATAATACGTACAACAGTATAATAATAAAAAACTTTGACTTAACATTTTCAGTAAAAAGCCCATAACGTAAAAAAGAAAGGGCCCTGATTTTTCAATATTTTCTTGGTCGCTCGGTGTCGAGTGTGTAGTTTAGCCGCAATGTGAAGACAGCCATATGGATGTCTTCACATTGCGGCTAAACTAAACTTAACAGTACACGTTGTATAAGCGTATGCTATAGGTAGCTTTCGCCGGCTTTTATCTATTAACGACAATTCCCTCAACAACTTTTGAAAGCTCTATCTCAACCGTCTATTATATCAGAAATCCAACAGAGAACTATTCTCACCGAAAATCTATAAGCCACCTACACAATGAGCCAACTTATCACAAACTGCGCCTCGACGACACACGACGACGAATAATTCATTGACGAATGTATAAATCAAAGCCAATACACACTTGCAAAATACAACGACGCAAAATTCACAGACATCGTCGAAATCAAGACTCTAAGTCAAGGGAGTAAGGCATGTGGTTTAAATTTGAGGGTAGTCGTAACTTGGCAGGTATAGCAATTCGAAATTCAAACTGCCAGCTATCTGCACGGTGATTGGTCAGGGCGCGCGTGGTTTTGATATAAATAGTGCGGTCGGTGACAAACGTTGGGCTAATATGGAATATCGATGTGATGGATCGATGTTTCGATATGTTTGAAGGTGCGACGGCGATGGGATTGGGGACGCTGATTTTGTACTCGGCTTAATTTGTTACTACATCAATGTTTGCCACGTATCCTGGTCAATTATTCAAAATGTACTTATTTTTAATAATTCGTGAAAATCTACAACAGCAAACAATAAATTTGTTGTGAAAGTAACAAGGATAGATTAATGTGGTTTACCTATCTATATTACCTACAGCTGAAATCAATGAAATAGTTTTGCTTACTTGAACTTTTAATATTTTGTAATACTTTAGATAGGTTTAATTGTTCAAATTCAACTTTTCTGTTTAATACATAGATTGAAGGAAATTGAACACTCTTGTAATCTTTTAGAACTAGAGCACGATCGTTTCGTTGTTTATTTTCGTGAATCAATTTAAATGCTATGTGTAACTCATATCATATTGGATGGGTGCCCTGCTCAGCAGGGTCTTTAGTGATACTCAATTATCTAGCTAGATCATACACGCCTATATAATGATATTTACGAATGCAATAAATTATTTAATATTGAATTAATAAAGTAAAACTTCATTGTAATCGACAAAGATAATTACTATTCATATTCCAAGAATCTACCTCCACACAAACCTAGCCAGCACTTTAAAATATGCACAAGGCTTCACACTGCGATCCGAAGCGTGTCACAGGGGGGTGGGAGGACCTACTAGTGCCTATACTGTACAGTGTAGGTACGCTACGGAGGTGGGGGGAGTCTTCATCCAGGACTCGATAGACTATAGACTATGCTACGATAGAAATAGGAGCGGGAGAGTATGGTGGGATAGGTTGGGATTATTTCATTTGTTACGAGTAGATGGAAAGATCAAATTGTGCAGAGAAAATGTTTTCTTTTTTCAGTTCAATTCAGAGCGTCGCAAACCGGCATTCGCTGTGAAGTAAATCGAAAACAATTGAAAGATTCGTATGGAAAAATTCGAAACAGATCACGTGACATATCTAAGGCATAATTATGTATGTCAAACCCATAACATAGGACTCTTCTACTATCGCTTCGACATCGATTGTTACATTGTCTAGGCCCTCTTCATTTATTTTATAATGTATTATGTATATAACAGGTCATAAAAATAAACGCGTTATATTATCTTACATTCTATAAAAAGTATACTTCCACTTACTCTCCTCTACTCCGATGCAAACTCTGAAAGTAAAAGGTAGTTTAACGTATGGTGAGTGTCTTTATTGGTATTAGCCTGACATTTTCTTTTTCCTCTTCAATCATCATCTTCATTCAAGATCAAGCGCAGGACCAACGGCTTCCGAGGCATGGGGGTGTAATGTCGACTTTCTGAGTCCGGACTGGAAACCTTGTACTTGTACTATCTAGCTCAGTTTAGTAAGTATCTACATATAGTAGTCGGCGTCTAATTTTTTCAATCACCTCTACTTCACACTTTTCTTGATATTTTTTTTTTCAGAAACTCGCTCTTACCTATTTATTTATCTACCATTTCTTCTTATTTACAAAAATAGAAATCAACTAAAGGAACAGAAATCAAGCTAGAACTAATATTTCCGTGACCTGAAGGCTGTACTCCACACAGATAGGCAATGCAGCCAGCGCGTCTTGGGGACGCTCCTGACTGTTATTGATATGGATCAATTGATCACCTCTTTTTACTATATTGTACCCTCTTAGTGTAACTATATATTTTTATTATCCCCTCTTCATTTTCTCCTGGACTACGGGAACTTGAGACTCACACCATTTCTACTAATAATCACTGCACTTTGCAACAACGTCACAATACAAACAAACTCATTAGTATTACAGTATCAGAGAATTGCAAGATGCACTAATATTGCGTCGCTAATATTGAAATAGTGATTTATGCAGCCATAAATCTGTCCGTCCGTCCGGCGTGCGATTAGCTCATGAGGGATCCGCGTGATTAAGGGGTTAATCAGTTTGCTGGTTAAAGAATGGCGGATGGTGATGAAGGTGTTGGAAAATTTGGGGAGAGGAATTAAAAAAGACTTTATGGTTTCTGCCCGTTGCTCTGCACGCGTTGTGATGAACATACCACTCATACCTTCGTCGGCATACCACAATGAAAAACCAAAAAGTTCTGCTCTACTTTCACAACCAAAGAGTGGAATGAACTTCCTGCTTCTGTTTTTCCATTAGCTGTTCCAGTACAATCTTGGAGTCTTAATCCATGGTAAATAAGTTCCTTTTGAAAAAGCGTGCTCCATCATAAATAAGCCACATATTGACTTTCTTAAACTGAGTTGGTAGCCGAATGCGCGACGTGTGTGATGGTGATGGTCTGATGAAAACATTTTATAAAATTTCACAGATTTCCACAAATACCTGTGATAGATCACGGTGGGATAATCTGGGCCTAGTTATTGGCAGGGTAGTCTAATATATAATATAAATATATTTTTTATTTTCAAATAGAAACCACTTGCACACAATGCCACTTGTAAACGTTAATAATTCTAAAAAATGATTGTAAGATTCAATCCCAATTCAATCCCCTGCGATTTTTTGACGACAGAGTTAGTAGAGAATCGCAAATTAATTTCTACCTTACAGGTAAATTTAACTAACAATATTTGAGAACTTTCAATGTTTTATGATTCAGCATTAGCTAGCGGACTCCCGGTCCCAAAAATAGCTACACAGAGTCCAACTTCCGAGGCCCCAGAACCTTCAATGATAAGGCCTCCGCGACACGTCGCGTCGCGTCATGATTGATTTATCCCCTCACTGTCCGCTTTCCGTCCGGCATTTCCCCGTCCCATCTAATTGCGCCCATAATTCATGTCTCATAGTAATCTTGTGTTATTATCGGATTGGGCAGGTGAATGTTTGCTTACAATGGCAGCGGCGTCATTGGATTGGTACTGATTGTTGTGCGTGTCATAGTGTGTGATAATTCAAATTGTATGGAGCTAGGATGTGCACTGGCATCAGGAGTATGGTTATACAATCTGACTGATCATTTATCTGCTCTTCTCATACTTGAAGCCCAGTCTCTGGGTTCTACTTTTAACATAGCAGGAAATCAAGAAGTGACTTCAAGTTTTCTTTAAGGCTTGTGACATTAAGTTGATAACAAAATAAAACGTCAAGTGGGAGTTAAACTCGCAAACCGAGGGCTCCGTATATTAAAAGACCTTGCTTCTTGATAAATTTTATGATTCTATGACAAAGGGTATGTAAGCTATACAAGGCAAGAATAAAAAATTTCAAAGTATTCAGACATATCCTGCTGTAAATTTTGATTGCGATGACTTAGAAGTTTTATTTATATTGAGGCTCCAAGAGGTTACGGCGTTGAGTATTTAATGTTAATTTCAGTTTGATGAGACGTTCCTGAAAAAAAAGGCGTTGATAGACGGACAGAAATACAACAACTTGATCCTACAAAGGTTTATTTTTGCCTTCTGAGATACGGAACCAATACGTAATGTCTTATCTTGTACAATCCCTTACTCAAGATTAACCTCAGCTGTCCGTGCGTCCATTTACTATCCAAGGTCATCTCTGCTCCACAGTAATTCCTAAACAATACCCTACAGTATCCTCAGCATCCAGATAGCTTATTGATAATGTTCAGGATGTCTCGCCCATTAATCAGCATCAGATTGTCGGTTGGATTGAGTCATTAGCACTGGTGCTAGCGGAATGCTTGTAGCCTCTCTATTGATTGTATTGTTAAGATGAATGGTACGTATCTGTTACTCGGAGATGAAGACATTATCATTAGATTCAGAACAGCTGATGATTATCGTTTGACAGCCTGAGTGAGAACGCGGCATTCATTTGATTTCAAGCATTTTATTCTGTTACTGAACTAATTATGATTATGGGCACTACCCCCCATTAGATAAACGCCATAGCGCTTATAGCCTGCGTCCAGCTGTGGACCAAAACAGGCTGGTTGAGGAGGTTGAGGATTCCAAGCCAATATCCAAGCAGATATTTTTTTAGTACGTTATGACCAGAGTTCGCTGTGTGATGCCAGCTTAGAATTTGCAACACCCCAAAACTTCCCACGGGTGTCGCAAAATGGGACTGAGGGATATTCACCAGGGGGGCGGGCAGCAGCGCCTTCTGCAGAACAATTCTAATAGCGAACTGCGATTCCAACCCGCATACCCATTGGGAATGCGTGGGCGGCGTGGGTATTATGGGTATGACCATGAGATAAAAGCCTAGAAGGCGTCTGTCAGGGGGAGTCCTGCGTCCAACAGTGGACCATTATAGGCCGTTGTGGTCTGTGGACCAGAGTTGTGTGGGTAAGTCAATATACGTTTGCTTCATTGTTTCCCCCACAGGCAAAGAAATCAAGGAAGAGAAACCTCATAACGGAGGCTAAGTAACCTTTTGGTTCGCTTAGCCATTAAAGTAAAAAATCTTACTACACATTTGCTGCATTATTTCCCTCACAGTAACCAAAAGTAAAAAAAAGCCAAGGCTCACTTCTGTTCGTCATAAGATTTCTAATTTTATTACATACAAAATTGTGTAATCACAAAGAAGAATTGAATGCTCTTATCACCTAATAAAATAAATGACGGAGTAGGTAATTATCTCATCCGAGCAAATCTCATCCACTTCGGATGAGTTGATTATTGACACCCTTGAATATTAATATGATTTTAGTGCGTCCACTCACCCGATTCTTAAAACTCTGTTACATACAAACAAAGAAACACACGACATCAATGTCAATTCAGAACATTGACACCAAATCGCTTCAAATTATTCCACCCCATCGAATCACCTAGGTGTAACGGACAATCGGATACAAACAGCGCCCCCTACAATTAGTTCAGGCGCCCGTTCCAATATGAAATACGGGCGTTTGTATCGGCCAAGACGAGTTCAGGGTTCTACAGACGGGCGGTAGGAACGCTAGACCATTTGAAATCAATGTAGTAAGACAAGGGACAAGAAATTACGTGGGTAAAGACAGAAGAAGAAAGGTACAGATAGATATAACATTGTTTAGCAATTGTAACACAACATATACCAAGGTAAAACACAATAAAAAGATTATTTATAACAGAACATAAAAATAACTTGGGTATTATTGGAGGAACAATGCTTGAAAACTATTCGTCGGAAGAACAATTAGTTAAGAAAAGAGATGATGTAAAATAAACAAGAATCAAGTCAAGATAAACTTTCAGGTGTAATATAGCAAGACTCGGCGTAAGAAGAGAGTAGACAACATGGGCACAATTACGAATACCTGTAGACCTAATTATGTCGAACAGCCTCTTGGACTGTTTATGCGTTTGAAAGCCGCTGGTCTGCAAAGATCCAGGAATAGTTTCCACCCTATAACATATGCCAAATCCATGGTTCAACCATTTTGCATTCGCCTGCCGACTCCCTTTTAGATGACGTCAATATGCAAGCCTTTGACAACCCAACCAATGGTCACATCTCCCCTCAACCTTGCATGGTATTCCAAGCCCAATGTGAAAGATGTTTGGGGTTGTTTTTGTATGGAGATAAACAAATCATAATCTATTCAAAGATATCATCATAACATTCAATGTCAGGTTGTAGAGCAATGAAATATAGTTGTGCCTTCATTGAATCTGTGATAAATTGATACGTCGGGGTAAGTCGGTTATTGAATAACAAGTGCGGCATGTCGCGTCGCGCGTCATTTGGTCGCTTTGTCGCGGGATGGTTTATGATCAATATCTAATTGTAGTTTGTAATTGCTTGTTTGTATCTGAGTGATGATTGATGAAGGATATAGATTTCGACATTATGATAAAGGTGAGGGCGTGTGGCGGCAGATTTGTCCGAGGATCTCAAGAGGTGCAAATATGCAGGTCTCGACAGAGCCCACACATTTGCTCCTTTTGGATTCGAAACTAGGTCCGTCGGGTACCGTACCGAGACTCTTCGGGTTTTCAAAAAATTATCTGAACTTCTGGTCGAAGCGACTCGGGAACCGAGAGCTGGTGAGTATCTGGCGCAGCGCATCAGCATTATCATACATCGGAGGAATGCAGCCAGCGTCTTGGGTACTTCGATCACTACCAGTAGATTGTATGCAACAGTCTACAGTTTGCTCAACTGCTTCAATTATGGATACTCGTTTTAATTTATTTCTGTTATTTGATTGTAATTTTCATTTTGGGTATATTTTGGTATTTATTGAAAAAAAAAATTACATTAATAGACTTTGTTAATAGACTATTAACAAAGTAATGATAAAGTTCTTGAAAGCCTTTTTGAAATTTCATATTGGACAATTTAGGAAAAAAACTTAAAAATCAGTTTTATAATTTTAAAAGCCCTGTGTTTACTTTGCTTGAGGATAAAACTGGCATAACGCTTTATTTTCAATGTATAGTTTTGTAACATTTATCTATGTTTCTTGTATTTATAAGGAGACAGGTAAGAATTTTTGCTCGTGGCTTCTCTCGCCTTGTTTCTATGGAAACGCTTTAATGTACCTACATTTGCATAAAAAATTACAATCAACTAATAGAAGTAAATTAGATCTAGTACGAGTATTTACAATTAAAACATAGAGCTAACTGCTAACTATCGCAAACAATAAATTTTATTTTTATTCCAAGTGAACTGATTTATGAAATAAAATTGGATTCTAGGCTCAGAGCTACAAGTACATCGATGTAAAATTTCAGCCTAATCCGTTCAGTAATTGTGGCGTGAAGAGGTAATAAACATTCAAACTTTGGTATTTATATTATTAGTGTGATTTTATAGTTAATGTTTGAGATAAGTTTGTTTTGTCTACAATCATCACAGAAATGTTGTCCAATCCACAATACAAACTACAAACCAATAGCAGTCTGGATATTCAAACACCAGGGCAGCAGCGATTGCAGGGAGTAAGTTATCTGCAAGCGTGTAGCCACCGATACGTTTTGTCGTCTCGCAGCCTGGCTACGCTCTCGGACGCGGTAACTAGGAGCTAAGAAAGATTAGGAGGTTTCTAAATATTGAATGACAGTGGGCAATAGGGTATATGCATGGTTTTTTTTTTTAATCGATTATTTAGGTTAATACATAATAACAATAACACTCAAAAAAGTTAAATTATTGCGGTAAACAACTAAAAGTAAAACTAACAGTTTCGGGTGATAAAAACGCTGCCATGTTAGCCATTGCATTTTATGGCGTCACGGATCATCGAGTTCCCTATGTAAACTCTAAGTTAAAACTTCATGCCCATACAAAAATGTTCAAGTATGACGTCACGCTTCACGTGCCAATAGCGTTGCGTTTAGACATTTTGCTAGTGAGACTTAAAATATCTACTTTTCAATGATTAAATTTCACAATAAAAACATCATTAAATACAAAAATAAAAATACAGATATATTTCTATTTCAATAGAGAATACCTAAAAAAAAAATAGCTTTTTTTTAGTCCCATGCATATTTGTGGGATGACAACGTGCAAAAGACTACCGTTAATGTAATTATTTTCCTTGTTTTTGTCATTTATATGTCTATGTTGGTGGATTACTAAATAAATGAAACTGCTGGCAGATGTTGGATGCCAGCTGAAGACAGTGTGCCATAGCGCTAATTATTGTATTCCCATTTTCTGCAGCTGTGATAAGTTATGATGATAGTGACATGAATCGTATTAAAAAAAGAAAGGAAGAAGAGCTTAGAATAAATTGTATTGTAAATTGTGTTTCTATCTGTACAAAAGTTGCTTAAAATCAATATTTATGATATAAACCCAGGGCGTAGCAACATTCTGAGTTTGACTAAGTAAGTGGTTTAATAGTTAATGGTTTTCGATTATATACAACATTATTAGCTATCAGTTGCATATTGTAACATTTTTTTGATAATTTGGTGAGCATAAAACGTACATTTATCTGTATAACCTAAGACCAGCATAAATCTACTTTGTTTAGTATTGCCTTTTTAGAACTGCTCTAACTAAATCGTTACACACATGGTGAAAACAAACGTTTTGTATTTGTATTGATGTGACTTTTTCCTTCTACAATATTGTTTCTAGAATTTAAAACTCATTCATTTGCTGAAGGACTAAAGAAATTACCTCATCCACGCCTTCCCACTTCCGTTTCCACTATCCGTGTGGCTACCCGAAATTTAGATGTCACAAGTGTAGCTTTCGCTTACCTAATGTGCACAGGCAGTAGTTGTTTGTTACTGCCTGCACTACTGCGGTGCAAGATTGAAGATAGTCCGCGATTTAAACGGTCTTCCGTGTGCACACAGCCTAATGGCCGCGTAAATCTTCGCAGAACGTATTTGTAATTTGCTCATTCATCATAGGAATGGTGTATAGATAAATTTGGCTTTGTGACTGTCCAGCCGGATGGTAATGAAGGATTGTACTGTTCTGATCTTCTGCAAAGATGCTTCGTTTACGAATTTGTTGGACAATTTCTCTATTTGGGTAATTCTCACAGGGCTCAAAAATACGTGTCCGACTCGAAAAAACACATAAAAAGTATCCGTAGCCCTATGAATCTTTTTCGGGTAGTAGATTAGCCAAAAGTAATAGGGGGGGCCTATTTTAGTTTTTTAATTTTCCTATGCTAAATAAGTAAAAATAAATAAAAACCTTGGAAATACTGATTTTCGTGGTGCGTCCGGACCTCATGTTCTAGTGTTTATAATTTTTTATCTCATTGCCTATAAATAATAGCACTATTTCACACAGGTTCACAATAAACCAGATAGTTACTAGCTTAACTGACACTATTACTACGCAAAAAATAGCTTTAGTTAATAAGATACAACTAGATAACTTCGCGTCCGACGTTTAGCTCTGATAGCCATGGCGCGCACTAATTCATTCATAAAAACTGTACTTTAGTAACTACGTGAATAGTTGTTAGACAGAGACAAACTGTCAGTCGCGATCCATCAGTGGTGAGAACAGCACGTGTCCATGTCTCCGCGTCGCTTCGAAATTACGTTAAGTAATCACTTTCCGTGGCTTGGTATACCGCAAGTTCTGATTACCATGTAGACTATAAATTCGTTCATACTAATCCTATTGTTTTAATAATATATGCTTTTTGTGTTCCTAATTTCTACTGCAGACATCAATGTAACATAAACCAGCAAATTATGAAATTATTTAGGATTTTCAACTTTTTTCTGATTTTCGTGGTTTTGATTTCCATGTTTTTCGTGGACAAAAAGTACACGAAAGGTCAGTGAAACCCACGAAAATCAAATTTGCAGGCTTATTAACATTTGTTAATGTATTGTATAACACGGCTTACACATTGTCGTGTTCACGGTATGACACCCTGACCGTGACAGTGTGTAAACCTGTTGAAAGGTCGGGAAAAATAAGTAAATATATATTCACGAATACATCTTAATCGACCACCTGATACTGATTATATAAACTTTCATACATAGATAATATTGTTATTGTGATTTTTTTTAATAATTTGTTTTATCTCAATCAAAATAGCTTCAGCCAGCTTTGCTCAAATTGCAATGCTCGAAGTAAATACATAAAGCTTATAACCAATGAATATGGGAGGGATTAGATAAGCCTATTTTACTAGTAATTTAGGTATGACTCCATCGTTAGTATCTAGAAACGTGACTGATTATTTATAATTTTATTTAATATTATTTAAGATTGTTTGATCTCATGTGATCATGTGATTGAAAAAACGTGATAATTGATGTTAGATTTTTTGTAATACTCTCTTAGTTTATATATTTAATAACAATATTTAATTTTGTTTCTTAGTTTTAAGAAAATTAATATATTTTTATCTGCTTACTAACTTTTTTATTATAAACCTACCCGAAATTTCTTCTTAGAATGATTGTAATAGGCTAGTTCAAACAAAACGTACATTTCAACACATTAAAGTTCAATAATTTTGTATATTTGATTTCGGTGGTATGAATGTTGATTTCCATGGACACCATAATTTTAAAATTGAATAACTTCGGAACCGTTAGGCCAATAAAGTTCCCTCCACTACCAATAAATTAGTAATCAAATCTACATATAGAATATTTAGTCATTATGTGTAATTTCAACAAAAAAAAATGTGCCACGAAAGTCAGACAAAATCTGAGTTTCCGAAGAATCACCCATTTATTCTATAGATCACAAAATTTTATGCATTGTATTGAGTAGGTGTATCAGTTATCTATGACCTATAACAAAAGCTTTGCTTAAATTAAATTAAATTAAATTCATTAATTCTGACACTAAGGTCCATAGAAAAGAGCAATACACAGTTATAACAAAAACTTAACCTATACTAAATTTGCTTGGCACAGGGGTTGATCAGGCTTGACATCCAGTGCTTTTGCAGTTTACTGCAATCTCTATCAGCCAAAACCCGTAACAGACTGTTGGTGCTGCCCAGCATCCTGCGTTTTATCGATGTTATTTTATTTCTAATCACAGCTTAAAAGTCTTTTACATGTGCGTCAGCAAACATGCCACTACAGTATCTAGGCAGCTCCACCATTGCTCTAAACAAATTATTATATAGGACACGTAGGGCACTGTTGGACGCCTTAGAGTAAGTAACCCACAGGCCGCTGCTATAAAAAGATTGGCAGTAGGATTTAAATAACAGCTTAGCTAGGGGTTAATGCTGCAGTTATTGTCCAGCGCTATTTATTAATTATTCCTAACTATTAATTGCGCTTAAAAGAAATACAATTACAGTTTAAAATGTAAGAGATTTTGGCATGGCCGAGCTCCCATTTATGATCATACTTTATTTATCCTAATCAATTATTTTATGAATAACATCGTTTCATAATTATTACTTTTTCTCTCAATAGTTAATGAAAGACATAAACATTTTTGCAAAGAGGAAAAATTCAGCTTCAAAGAAATTTCTTACCGGAAAAACTATAAAAAGCCCTCCATCAACAAAGTTTTATATATCCATCAGGATCGCCGCTTGCATAAAGAATTTTTAATCAAACTCAGAAGCTATCAAACAGCCACAAATTAAACAATTGGAACTTTCAATATCTGTCATAATAATAACCCTAAAAAGCGGTCGGGGATAAAACGATCCCGCTCTAATAGGATTGACAAGATTCCCGGCGACCAATAAAAGATGGGGATAAAACTATAAGGAGGAAATATGTCGGGAGAATCCTCCACAGCCCTGACCATTGCGGCTACCCCAAACGTCATACCAATGAATTCATGTCCGCAGTTTTTTTCACGGTTTATCGCGTTTCTTTATTACGGTCGGGCATTTTCGGCCAGCGATGGTCTGGTATATATTTTTATGGGGCATTTGAGGGGCTGACGTACAAAATACCGGTTTTACGAATAATTTGTTTATGACCGTCATATTGGTTTCGAGTTCACGTTCTTTCATAAAGAGTCTTTATTTGATAGGACGTTTGCAAGGTGCTTGACTTTTATTGCAGTTCTTGTTTGATAGGTGGAATCTCCCTTGAAGTTTATTGCATTGTATCGTTTTATTTTCTTTAGTTTGTTTTCGTCAGGTTGTACTGTCAACTTCGATTTTGTTTTTAAGAGTAAAGTCTGGGCCTTTACTCTATCAATTACTTTACAAAATCGAAGTTTCTGATTTGTTTTCGTGCAAACGCTAATCTTCTGTAAGCGACATAAGCGTTGGTTTTGCACGACTACGAAAACGAAACTTCGATTTTTCATTTCCGAGTAGGCCTTCAGAATAGTATGGGAATTTCCGAAAAAAGGAAATATTCATTTTATCTTAGAACTCGCTGGCGGTCTTTCGCAGAAGAAAGTATTGATTGTGATAAAGTATCATGTAAACCTCTCTAAATACTCTGTACTAATTCAAACCTACATTTTGAATAAATAACCTAGATATTAATTTGAATGAATGAATGAACACTTTATTGTACAAACAATAATTAATATACCTACCTACATGAAAGTCTTATATCTAATTAATAAATAATAGTACAAAAGGCGGCTTTATCGTGAAAGCGATTTCTCCCAGGCAACCTTGAAATTAAAAGCGCAAATTCGTCTGTTCCAAATATTTTTTTTAAATTAGCAATACGCCTGATTAGATAAAATTATCACTTATTAATGAACTCACCAATTCATGGTCATGCAATTATAAGAGACCTCAAAAAGACCTGAGCTGGCTTCTTTTATGGCTAAGTTAGCAATCAGCAAGCAAGAAGATCCAAATCCATTCCATCTGAAGAACATAATGAAAAGCCATTCAAAATCCATCACGCAAAAGTGATATTGCAAAATTCCCCATCCAGACAAAAAATTACATAATTATGACACTACAACAAAGGGGAACATCAAACACTCAAAGACAAAGGAGATAGAGGGGGCTGTTAGGGTGCACTCAATACGATCTGCAAGACATCCATTAGGTATTATTGAAAATTTTAATATCAGGATTGCGGTGTCGTTGCACGATGCGATACGATTTCTGGAGGCTGCGCTTACTATCATCCATTTAAGACAATTATCGTCCTATATTAGTTCACTGTTAGATATAGGCCTAGTGAGCGTCACAATCAACGTCAACTTCTAGCTTCTAAATAAATAAGCGCTTTGTTTTCAGCTTGCCGCATCTGCCTGCAGTCTTTCGCAAGTCGTCATCCCACCTAGCCAATAATTTCAGTGATAACTCCACCTATTTGTAGTAGTACGTATTATTATTTTATTGATCTAAAAAGTACAATTTCTATCATTAAACTGTGTAAAAATTATTTGTTGTAACCTTAGTTTCTGATATCTGTGGTTGTAACCGTATCCAGAGAGGATAATTATGTTACGTACGTATTTAGCAAGCTTGAATTTTCATAAGTTATCTTGTTTTATTGGTTTCTTTTCAGCTTTACATTTAAACCAAAAAATAACTTGTTCTCCTACTTGATATCTTCAGACCGCATTGTTTTAAGTAGTCTGATAAGTTATTAGTAGTTTACCACTTTTATTGTTGAAAAATATCGTACGATGTAAACAGCTCTCTCGTTTCGAGTTATATCACTTTACTCTGCGCTGTTGTCTCCGTTCGTATTCGAAATGTTCATTGTTCGACCATTTTATGATTGTGATCCATGCTAATTTTGAAATGCGTCAATTTTTGGTTGGATACTTTGGAGCGGTGTAGGTTTCAATGTTTTATCTGAAATATAAAGTTGACTTAGGCTGTTTGATCTAGAAAAGCAATGGTCTATCGATTTATTAAGCAAATTGGTGCTTACCTTTTTTAAGTCTATTTAAACCTAGGAGATATTTCCTACCTAACTTGGTAGAGTAATTTTTTTTCGGATCTACAGTAATCTACTATACCTTATCCATTAAGGATGTAGAATGTTAGTAAACAAACCACGACACAAATAGCAAAAATTCACTTGCTTGGCGTCGAGTTTCTGATGTAATTGTAAGCAATATTTATTGAAGGAAGGATCTCAAATCGACCAGTAATGTAAAGCACGTAGAAAATGACGCACCAACAAAGTAAATTTTAGGTTAAGTATGGGCGGTTTGTTTACTAACATGCTACATGCTCGATGGATGAAGTATAGGTTATCAAAGAATAAACTTAAACAAACAAACAGAAGTATTTTTCTTCAGAAAATGAGACACCAAATAATAAGAGATATAGAATCTGTTTTCAATTAAAGTTTAACTTTTTCGTCATCGAAATTTTGGTTGTTAAAATTTACTTATCATTGCAATAAGTACCAAGCAAAAATAATATTAGTAAACAATATTTGAAGCATTGTTTCCAACTTAGCGAACCTTTTCTATCAAAGTCGTCCTTCTATCTATTGGATTCTATAATCCCTTTTATAAAAATAAAAAAGTCTACGGTTCTCAAAATAATAACATGGATTTGGCACCCAGCTGTGATCCAAATCCCAAATCGAAATGTTTGATATGTGAAACTAATTATGGAGATCCTTGGTAATTTTACAAAACGTCTTCTGAGTTTTTATACTTATATGAGATCTCTTTCTGGGTGATTAGCGTTCGTAGTTGAACAAGTTATGGCTAGTACTTGAAATTATCTAAAGATATAGATAACTTATTGTTGAAACTGTGTAAAATAAGATCTTAAAACATTAGGGAAACAACAGTTTGTCCATTAATTATGGATAAACAATATTCATTATTTATATTAATAACTAGGAATTTGATTGAAGTTTCGAAAGAATTCAAACAACCCTATGTTACATAAAGATATAAGGTATAAAAATACACTTAACCTGATACACCAGTTTAAGCCAGAAACCACCAGCTTCCCATAAAAAAGAGTGCAAAACACCGAATGTGTACGGAACACCGATAAAATAAACAAATCATCGCCCAACACGTTCGAAAATAGAAAAAAGTGGCTTTCGCGATTCGACCTGTTCAGTCGCTGTCAGGGGTTGTCAATCAGCGGGCCGGGCCACGCCCGCGGCCCGCGTTTGACTCGGTTTGATACCCCTGACCTTATATTATATCCACTTGTTTTTGATTTTGTTATTTGGTTATTGTTTTCGTATTAATTAGCTTTCACGTTTTAATTTTAGGGTTCGTTGTTTTATAATTGTGAACGTGTTGCTGTTACAATTCAGCTAACTGATATTTTGTAACATTTTTCATAATATTTTAAGATTCTGTTTCTAATAAAATTTAATCAGGTCGTTTATCTCATGTTAATATACGAGTAAATAGCTGAGAAAATCATGACGTAATAACTAACGAAAGCAAAAGATGAATTTAGGAATAAAAATAAAATAAAAAAAACAAGCATCAACCATTGACACGCTACGGACAGCCGGACAGACAACCAATAATTTTAAACATGTATAATTACCGATTATTAAATCATCAATCACAATTTAAAGTTATGCATCCAAAATATATAATTGTTGGTTTTGTTATTGATTAATTTGTGGTATAAATAGCGGGTAAAGGTTTTTGTTGGAGATTTTTGACTTGTATTAGACACGATTAATCAAACACAACTGAGATAACACGAGGTATTTAAATATTATAGAAAGTGTTGATAAAAGTTTCGACTGATTATATAATAAAAAATCAAAAACAAAAGGAGATTTTTATTGGATATTATTTTATTTCATAGAAATAACCATGACTCATGGTCAACAAAAACTTTATATTTATAAGGTTTTTTTAATTCTATTGTAATAAGTTAAGCTGATGTTAATTTGAATAACATAAATAAATAAAAATAAAATAAATAAGTCAAAAATATTCCTCAACAACCTGTATTGGTCCACTGCTCCTACCACCGAACTGCGATCCCCAACCCAGTATTGACCATAATCCCCAGCCCAGCGTGGGGATTATGGTCAATACCCCCCATTAGATAAACGCCAACTAGGCGCTTATCAGGGGGAGGCCTGCGTCCAGCAGTGGACCAATATAGGCTGTTGAGGTTGAGGTTAAAATAGGTAAAACGGTACCTAAACCCAACTATCAAGATGGTTTAGTCAAAAAGATGAAGAACACGATAATCAAACCGCAAAAAACAGGCCCGTATCATGGATTGACAACAATTGATACTTACACATAACGCACAGTATGAGCCACAGAGTGTGAACCGGTGGAGTGTGAATGACGGAGGTAAGAAAGCCGACGATAATCCAACAAAGAATGGCGCAACACTTGACAACCACAGACAGTGTTTTGTAAAACATTTTTTGCATTTGATCGGGTGATATCAAGCACAGTATTGAATTGAAGAGTTTTCTAAAAAAGATTGTATTTGATGGGAACTTAGTCAAGGGTATGCTTGAGTTTTTTTTTTATTCTAACAGGCAGAAATTAAATAAATACCAAAATCATCGATTGACTGAAGGAATAACCTTAATAAAAAACAACAATAAAACGTGAGTCCTAAGCATTCGTCAGCGTAAAGTAATCAAACTAATTTCACCTTTATCCTTTTGATCGGTATTTAATTTAAAGAAAAAAAACTAAAGACGAACAGAAAATGAAATCGCCATTTTAATTATAAATACCACACATCAAACCGATACAGCAAATCGAAAAATCAAAATACTAAAGCGTATTATCAAACTCGGCTTATAATTGGTTACTGCTCAACCTGTCAATCCGTAAAGATCTTCGCTTAAATGAAAAACTTGACAGTGCAAATATGAACTCTAAACATTAACATTCAAAGCTGGGATTAGATTGAAGGGATTCTGACTTAAGGCGCATACAATAGCATATAATATTTATACGACACGGTTGTAGTCTTCCACGCCGATGACGTTTGACGTATATTCTGACATCCCTTAACATGGGTTAAGCTACAAACTTATGGAATTCAAAAATGGAAAATTTATGATCCGAAAAATAATACCGTTATGGTAGCAATTTTTTTTAAATATTGAACAAGACTGCCAACACTTTCTGATTGCACCAACATTAGAATGAAAACACATTTTAAATACCTATGAAACATCAACTAAAATAATATAAAATATAAAAACATGTATAAAAATAGATAAATTATTTATTTAGATTGGGTAATACAAAATCTTATGTATATAAGTAGTTTTTGCAAATATATGTAAGTATATACATAATCATATGCATATAGTATGTTAAGCGTAATATTATATTATAAGTATATAACCTATGAGCACACAGATCCCCTAGTATAGTCCAATGATCCTATCCATTTACGGTTGTCTGGAGATCACTCTTGAGCAATAAGACTGACACTTGTTACTTTGTTTGTAAGCTGTTTTGTTGTATTGTTTCTTTCAATAAGTGTGCAATAAATAATTTTGTATCTATCACTTGGACCACACAGTGTATCGCAACTCGATGGGCAAAGAAACCAACGAAAGATATCTCGTACTTTGAATAACTTAGAGCCAATATGTGGAATTGTATGACGCACTTCTTACTTTAAATATGATAATGGATTTGATATGCGGACATTTTTGCAAGATCCATTGGTTGACTTTCAAAAAATGATTAAAAATATATCCATTTCTTAACCCATTTGGTCTACGGGGCTACCCCAAATCTGTAGTAATTTTACCTTACCAAATGTTGGTCGATTTAACGCTAATTATAAATATTTATAATTTTACTATAATATTTATAAGTCTATTATAAGAATCTGCACCACCCCAACTATTCCCGCGGGTGTCACTAAGGAATATCCACCGGAGGCGGGCAGCAGTGCCTTTTGCTGGTTTCCTATTAGATCACACTAATGTAAAGATTAGGAAACCATTTTCTTTCTCACGGGAACTGATTTATGGGATAAAAAGTAGCTTATGTTTGATTCCAGGAAAAAAATGCAAAATTTCAGCCCTATCTGTTCTGTAGTTTTGGTGTGAAGAGGTAACAAACATCCATCCATCTATTTATACATCCATACAAACTTTGCCATTCATAATATTAATGTGATTTAAATAAAATGTATTACTATTATCAGATTCTGAATTATTTAAGAAAAAACAAAACATAAAAATGGTACAGAATGATGTTAAAGTCGTAGTAAACCTATTTAAGCTCGAGCTAAGGTAGTCTTTACAGAATAGGGTATATGCATCGATTTTTTTTTATTGTTTTAATCGATTCTTTAGGTCATTATTTAACCGAGGAATGATAAGACGCTCACTGAATTTCGCATTAACAAGGTAAAAAAAACAAATCAAAACTACAATCATTTTCGGGTGATAAAAACGTTGCCATATTGAAGCCATGTTTATGTGACGTCGACGTACACACTTGATTAAAACCTTTAGTGACGACCTCGGTAGTGATCATCTCAGGAAAGAGGTTTTCCGAAAAAACTGAAAATAATCGACAATACGAAATGTCAAGTGGGCAGAATAGTGTCAAATCAAGGTGCAGCAAGCAGAATAAAAAAAGAAGAAATGTGTACAGTGATGTCACGTCCGCTCTAGTCAATGGCGTAGCGTTTTGAAATTTTGCGATTGAGATTTAAAATATCAATTTTTCAATGGTTAAATTCTACAATAAAAACATCTCAAAATGCAAAAATAAATATGTAGATATGTTTCTATATCAATAGAGAATACGTATATATTTTTATAGCCATTTTGAAATCACATGCATATACCCTATTACAGATATAAATAATCAGAACGAAATTTAGCCTCAACAAACAATTTTAATCAATTCCAAAAGAACTAATAAACCAAAAATCGTACAATGAGCAATAAAATCACATTACGGATCTCTCGTTTTATTTGAACAAAATAATTCTGCTGACTTAAAAGATAGGGCTTTTAAAAATCAATAGGAAGCAATGGTCAACAAGTCCCTGGTCAGTTTTGTAAGTAGATGTATGTGGAATTGGTCAGGGACTTTCGGGTCGATATTTGCGTTCGGTAGCGGCAGAGCAAAAAGGATGCACATAATTGTTTGTATTGAATCGTTTAACGTACAGGCGAAAAGAAAAGTTCTATAAGTTTAAATAAACTAAACCACATTTCAAGAAATAAGTTTCTTTTCAAGATACCTAACCTATCCACTTCATTTGGCGTGGCCTTTACGGAAAATTCACCGAATGTATATCCCATTTTTGTGGTGCGTTTAGTATGTTAAAGTTTGAAGAAGTAGTTTAAAGTAATACTTAGACTTTTTTTACGGCGACGCCACGCGTACAGCGGCGCGGCGGCGGCTCCGGCCACACTTAATTCAAATACCTACTATGTATGGCATTGGTAGAGTGTGTTTTCGGAACAAATGCGTGTAAAATCGCTTTACACGCATTTGTTTGATTTAACGCGTCGCACGCGGCGTGCACCGCAGATCTTTACGCCCTGCCTACGTAAACATTACTATACACTGCAATATGTTTGTTTTTACGCGTGCGATAACGGAAAACTGAGTTCTACTTTCTCCCTCGACTGTACGCGAAGCGGTAGGCAAATGAGTTGTGCCCATGCCGATACCTGTGCGGTAGATACCTTATTTTCATATTTGTCCACGAGACATTGTTTGTGCATCAGATATAGGGCTGGCCAAGACTTGCAAACTGCACACTGCATTGCAATAAAATGTCATAATCAAAATAACTGTAGCATAATTAACCATAATTAATAATGATTAAGCCATTTCATCAACATCATATCAGCCAATCAACGTCCACTGCTGGACATAGGCCCTAAAGATCTTCACAATTTTGCGCTGCCGGCATCCAGCAACTGCCCTCGATCTTTACCCGAAGGTCATCGTCGGTCCATCACGTGGAACAACATTTGCCTTCTGGTACGTGGTCACCACTAAGAGCCTTATGGTCCCTTAAGCCGTCAGCCTACGAGCTATGTGCCCTGCCCACTGAGTATTCTGAGAGCTGTGTCGGACCTTGATTCTCCTGCGGATCTTCTCATTTCTGATTAGATCTCGCAGAAAGACTTCAAGGATAGCCTTCTCCATTGCTCTCTGTACAACCTTTCCCTTTTCTAACGAGGCTCATGGTGAATGACCACGTTTCAGTGCCAAATGTCATCACTAGCAACATCTACTGCTCAAAGTTCGTCAGACACTGCGGTAAGTTAGATGAAGAGACACCAAGTAAGATTATTTAGCCATTTATTATTAGAGAATAAATGAAAGGTTACCCCTTTGTCATGAGATCAGTATGGGATGACAAATAGCCTATGTTTGATTCAAAACTCAAAGTTCAGTCGTTATAGTGTAGAGATAACAAACTTCCATCCGAACATACCTTCGCATTGATAATATTAGTGTGAATTAAATTCCTTGTCACTTCGGCAAGCCTGAAGTCTCAGGAAGTGGAGTTAGGCTGGTTAAAGATCAACACCAAAATAAACAAATTTGAGACAAAATAAGGAGATAGTCCTGATATAAGACAAAGAAAGAGCACCCTGATCATATCGGTCGCGCCGTAAAAATCGACCGAGACCGAGTCCGCTTCGTCGGTGAATGTCGTGAGAGCTGACTAAAGGAACCTTCCAGAGAATGAACAGTAGGCGAACTGGTGATCACAGAAGATGTGTCAAAATACATGAAGGATTGAAGGATTGTTAATAATTTCACTGCAATCAACAGTCCACCTGCCAAGCGTGGTTATTATGGCAATACGGAGAAGTCTTGCCATAATCACTACGTTTGGTAGACGGATTTTTCCGGAAATCCTCCGAACTCCGGAAACCTCCACGTGTGGGATGGCGTCGGGAGATTTCTGCATTAATCCCTACAGAGACAGAAGACAAAACACACGAGGCACGAAAGAGCGATAGGATTTTCAAAACACTTTTTGACAACCATAATGCTATGACGTGAACACGTTTCTTGTTCATATTTTTATCCATTGGATTGTCCCATAAGCATGGTATTCAAATTAGGCGGGCATTGTGCTGGCCATGTAAATATCCTTCGGCGGACGATGTTCCAAGCAGCGGGGTTAGGGTGCTTTCATAGGGCTCTAGGATTTAAGAAGGTGGCACTATGAAACAATACGCCGGTACGTTGATTATAAGCAAACTAACAAGAACGGTTTTTGTCACGGTATAGTAATATTCCAACACTTTGATAGCTTAGAAATTGCACCACGCCAATTCTTCCCGTGTGGGTGTCGTAAGAGGCGAGTAAGGGTTATCCACCGGGGGCGGGTAGCAGCGCCCCTGCAGAACAAATCTTCCACCAAACTGCGATCCCCAACCCGCATGGCGTTGGGATTATGGGCATTACTCCACATGAGTTAAATGGCAAAAGGCGTTTATCAGGGGGAGACCTGCATCCAGCAGTGGACCGATACAGGCTGTTCAGGTTGAGGTTGATGGCCCAGGGCGAGTACGTGCTTCTCCACCCCAGCGGCGAGCCACTGCGGGTCGCACCGTGGAGGCTGGGCAGTGAATGCTATAATATTTCATTGGTATCCAGTCCAGAAGGCTGGTCGCATTGCCACGTTTACCAAAATAAAGCCAAAATATTTATAAAAGTCAAACAAATTAACTTCTGAGTCAGAGTCAGAATCAAATCGTTTATTTCTTTAGTCTTACAAAATAAGCACTTAGATTAGTCATTTTTTTACTATTTAAATGGCTTGATAAATAGTAATTACTACCAAATGAGAAATAAAGTGCAATAGTGTAATATTCATATTATACTATTGAACCTTACTATTACTTTTGCACCAATAGTATTATATAATATTCACTTAATTTTTTTGTCCACTAGCGGAGGAAGTGAAAAAGAAACCACTAGCAAGTTTATCGCTTAACAACTAATACAATCTTTTGCATATCTAAGTTTAACACAACGAATTTTATTATGTTCAAACTTTTGAATCCATCATGGTTATTAATACTAAAGTTGTTAACAACGGGATATTTACCATGATTTGAGTTTTGAACAGCAGTATCAGTAATTTGCGAAATACTGCGCTGGTTTTCAGGTAGGGCCCCTAGGAGTGACGACAATACACTGAAACTAAACATAGATAAGATAAAATAAAATATAATTCTGGTGAAGGCTTACATTTTTATTAAATAGTAATAAGTGTAAATACTAGTTGTAATTTTCTTTGTGTAAAATTTATGTAATAATTAGCTGCGCCCCGCGGCTTCGCACACGTTGTTCCTATGGAAACGGTAAAAGATGATTTTTATCCCACGGAACTGATAATATATGAGATAAAAAGTGACCTATGTTTGATTCCAGGGTTAGAATTACCTGTATGCAAAATTTCAGCCAGATCCGTCCAGTAGTTTTGGCGTGAAGAAGTAACAAACATACATCCATACAATTTTTCCCATTTATAATATTAGTGTGATAAGATAAGTAACTTATTTGCATTTATTCTTACTTCAATGTGAACACAGCCTAAAAACTTCTTGAATAATTATCCTATTAGGTATTGCTGCGATAGCTCTATTTGTGCGTCGGGAAATATCTTTGTTTTTTGGTGGAGATAATATTAAGATAAAGATAATATCCTGCCTCCACGCTTAGCTAAACTGTTGCTCTCTCAAGTTATGAGTCAAATTGAGGCTCATCTTTGTAAAATTTGAAGGCTGTAGATAATTTAGAGTAACGTTGATATTTCACATTTTATTTGGTGTATTTTCTGTACTGACAAAAGGCAATCCCGTCGTTTTGCTACTTGGGCATTTTACTTTAACGACTACTTGAATATTAGGGCATTTCGCTATCTTGGCGTGTTGTCGATATCGCATTTTTGCTACATGAGTATTCTGATAGGAACCCTTTACAGAAGCCTATGGTTATCCTCTTAATGGAATAACTTTACTTTTTAGTTTGAAAATCAGAACTGTGGTGCATTTTTCAAAATTCAGGAACGTACAAACGTACCTGTTACAAATAAACCAATAATGAATCAACATACCTAAATTATAAGCTTTTTGTTTGTATCTGTTGGATATGGAAGCCTTCTAAACAAAATAGCTTTATATCAGGGTACTGACTGTTACGGTGCAGAATGTAACGTATTACACAGTGAGTGTTCGTGCAGAAAAGAACAACGAGACTTATTTTAGCTCGAGCTTTTAGCTCGTAACGTTACATACTCGCTGAACGGTACGTTACACCCTCCGCATAACACTGGTTTGTAAGCGTCTACGCAAATGTACTTACCTAAACTTCCACTACATCAAAACAGTATACATATTCATAACTTTAGCGAGCGCCATTTTATAATAGTTCCGTGATCCATCAAAAGTCTTTCACTATCTTTCACAAATTGTCATTTGAAAATTATCTAACCCAATCCAACTCACAGAATTCCAAATAATCCTTCATTAGAACAAGTTAAAGTCAAACCAATACTGCTGGTAACATTAACTGTAGACACATTAGTGGGAGGAATCAAACAGCACTTCAACAAACTTGCATTTCAGATCTAGGTATTCCCTCGGCGAGTTCTATGACTTTTGTGCTTTGTTTACTGGATCTAGTGGTCTAGGCAAGTTGTAAGTAGCTTGCTACATTGCTGTACTCTCCAGTAAAGTCTATACACTAAATTCAGCGCGTGGGCTGGGGCGATAAGTTCACAAAAAAATATCAGCCTACGATTTTTATAGGTACCTACTCTGAAATGTCGCTCCAATCCGCCGAGCTATGTTCAGTTTAGAGACTCTTTAAGGTATTTACCACCTTAGCTCAAATTATTGGTTAATCTAGCCTAGATCATTCATATTCTAGCGTGCCATCTATTTACCTATGCGTATCAACATTAGATTTTTCGGTTTCTGACTATTCTTGCATTTTTGGTTAGGTACCTAATTATTTATTATCATACTCTGGGTACCAAACGCAAAACGCATGCATGTAACGTACATAGTTAGATCAGATGCATTTGTTTAAGCAGTCGGTTCGTACCCATATCCGCAGCAGGTCTCCAAGGTCTCCAAGGCCTCTAGTCAAAATAATAATATAAAAATATATTTCGCGTATTATAAGCGTAATTTCAGTAAGTATATCGTCTAAACGCAGCTCGATCACAACGCCACCTGTTGGCAAGACGCGGTGCACGTCGACACATGCAACTTAGACTATGACATGGTCCCTGGAGTCGTAGCGGAATTATTTCAACTACATAGTATTCGATGGGGAATCAGTTTAATGCTTCAGAAAGATCTATGTGACTATTCGATTGTAAAATCGTCGTTAAATTGTTGTAAGGAGATGAGAAGCATGTCGGAGGCCAAAATCTACTTTTGTGGCTAAGCTAACTAAAGTAGATTTTGGCCTCAAGGTTAGCTATTGTGGGTCAGGCGATCCTTTAAAACCAAATTTGTTGAGGTGATTTTGAGGTTGAGGAAACTCGTTATATTTATATGCATTTCATATTGACGGTATCAGATGTCACATAGTTCGTTGGCCACTTAGTTAAAAGCTCAAACTTGAATGGTCATTTTTGTTCAGTGCGGTAGCGGGGTTGGGTTAATGTGTTTGTCTTTCAGTAGTAATGAGAAGCTATAAATTCAATATAGAGTCAAAGAAGTTTTGAAGTTAGTAATGAGCAAATGTCATAGAGCTCTACATTTCTTTGTCATATGAAATAAACGTTTATTATTATTAATTTTAATAAAAAGCACTCATACATAACAAACGCATTAGTATATTTTGCTCCCAGTAATTAGGCACGTTTTCCTGCTAAAGAGACCTCTGTAACCAATATCACATCATCAAAGCGTCAATGTGGGAGATACCATCAGAATTTTTCACCAAAAAAAATCACAAAGCAACCCTTTCTTACCGCAAAAAAGTTTTCCGCGCCTGGCATTTTTCCACGCTACCTTACAAACGGACCACACCAAAAAAAGTTGTCCGCACCGACCGACAAAAGGGGATTTTTTATTTTATATTTTCAAATATTAAGCGACATCGTTAGTGGTTGGCATTTGTTAAATATCTGGAATATTCTCGTACATTTCAGAGTTCGTTATTTTTTTGACCGAGTTGTCTTGTTTAAGGGGTTTAATGGAAAGTTTTTTTGGTTTTTTTTTCGTATTGTTTCGCGGGTGTTTGGAAGTTTTTGAGCGGAAAGTTTTTAATTTTTTCAACTCAAACAAGGGAATCTTCTTTGATGTTGCCAGACGTTTATTTACCTACTACTATTTTATTTAAATCTACTATTGTTTCTGAATCTGTTGTGGTATTCTGGAGTGGAACACTGCTCGCTATTTTCCCAACAGTAAATTAAATACTGCTACAAACTCTATCTACGATTTAAAAAACTAAATCAAATGTTCCACTGCTGGACAAAGGCCTCCACTTTTGAGTGCCACAATGAATGTTAGTCTAATATTGCCCGGGAATTCCTAGCACCCTGCTCGCTATTTTCCCAACAGTAAATTAAATACTGCTAAAAACTCTATCTACGATTTAAAAAACTAAATCAAATGTTCCACTGCTGGACAAAGGCCTCCACTTTTGAGTGCCACAATGAATGTTAGTCTAATATTGCCCGGGAATTCCTAGCACCTCCGCCCCTACTGTGATCGGTACCGCTAAACGGCTTTACGAATTTTACAGAATTTAGGACGGAGGGAGATGGTATCCCGGACACAGACTAAGGCTTTTGATTATGCCGGAAAAACACGTGAGAAGCCACGGGCGGAAGCTAGTATGTATTAATTATTTTCTTTCCGTAAAACCCAAACATTGGAACAAAAACCTCAATATAAAGGAGACCGCCAATTATTTCATTAATACAATCGCCTGTTACTTCCTAATCACTACTTTCGTTGTAGCTCATTCAAATCTACTCCATCATTTGCATTTTACTCCTTTCTTAACACAAAGGACTAAAGTTCAGTTTTCTTCACATAATTTTATTTTATAAACATGTTGTCACAACCTAATGGTAATATAATAGCAGGTTTTTTCGCCTCTTCGATCCGTCGTCAGAAGTTATAGCTGGGGGCATTTCTTCAAATTACGTTAAGGATGCTTCTGGCATAGTGGTTAAGTTGTGTTATGTAGAGGTATCTAAGAGTTTGGTTCAATATTTGATACTTTTAAATACAATATTTGAAAACGTGCTAAAATATCTATTTTATTTTGGCATCCTTATAAGGTTCTACGTTTTTGCTAAATCTATCGTTATTGATTTAAATTGCAAAGCGACCATTTTGCCTATCAAACTGAACCCAGGAACTTTGAAATTTTACACTATAATTCAAACTCAAATCAAACTACCTACACGTTATTGACACTAAAATATAGGAACATTACCCAAAATCCCAAAGCCCATTACAATGAAGCCCAAACATTGTGCTCCAAAAACTGCCAGCAAATCCGATAATGCTCAGTACAAAGTTGCTGTCGTTTACCGCAGCGAAAAACCCATTTTGCCGCTCGATATACCAGCCGTATCAAGATGAGAGCAATTAAAGGTTGGAATTGTGATCGTGGATGTAGGGGATGCGGTAACATGTCAAAGAAGCTGAGAAATTAGTTACATTGATGCGTCGAGTTTGATGTTAACACAAAACGTGAAGGTAAGATATATATAAGAGTTTCGTAAGTGGTAAAGCTGCACAAAAGTAATTAGTGGAGTTTACAGTGGATATATTTATGATAACTTCATTGATTAGGTAGTTGCATGTTCTAAATTTTAGGTATTTGCTATGTGAACACAGTAGCTTGAAGAAAACCTGGTTATTGTAGGTAAATGAACACTCAACATAGTACAATGAGGAGTATTGAGGAGGAACCTTAAGTAAGAGTCCAGAAACAGTAGAATTGTGTATACATAGTGGAAATGTCTAATTGAATTGCTAGTTGTTACTCGCAAAGACATTTCCAAAATCCTGACGAACATTATACTACTTCCGATATATACTTCCTTATATACTTATTGGTTGCTTAAATTCACCACTTTACAGCCTTATATTTTGTATTATTTTTAGTTCAATTGTGTACATACCTTTAACTGTTAGTAAGCAAACCGCCCATACTTAAAATTCACGTTTTTTACGCGTCCTTTTATATACGTAATTTACATTACTTGTCGATTTGATATCCTTCTTTCAATAAATATTGCTTATTATTCTGAAACTCAACGCCAAGCAAGTGAGTTTTTATTATTTGTGTTGAGGTTTGTGTACTAACATTCTACATGCTCGATTGATACAGTATAGGTACCTACTTTTGCTTATTTACAATTTAATATTTTTTAGACATAAGGCAATAATGTATTTTTTTTCATAACTAAGTGTGTTCGTGTATGTGCTCTTATGGTTGAAAATAAATAGAACGATATGAATTTTTAATTAATGCCAAGAGTGGCTCCAAATGGAACTGCCTTCTCCACTATTCCCACATCATCCCCAAAACTGAATTGCGCATAGCGTTTTTACGGCATTCGGTGGAACCGTATGACTAGACGAGGCGCACCATTAATCCCCAAGTTTCAGATGTGAGCAGGACGATAAAAATTACGCCTGAGCCGCCGAACCATGGCCCGGCGTAATCGGCGGCGTAAATTTGGAATTTTTACCAACTTTTTATCATTAGGTTATGGATCATTTCTTTGGATGTTTTAAAAGTCGCCGTAATTGTCTTCGCTGTGCGTTCAAATCGCAGATATCTTTACGATCTCTGAAAGGCAGCTTTAATTGTGCGTGAAATGCGCACGAGATAATAGTTTTTTTTGTGTTTCGGCTCTGATGGTATGAAACCAAAAAAATTACGTTTGTGACAGATATATATTACATACATATGATTGGAAAAAGACAACATTTAAACTGAAACATAACAAAAAACAACAGCCATTTTTTACATAAAACCTCATGTAAGTATAATTGTGCTTAGTGCTTCAAATTAAGAAGCAAAAATGAATAATGCTGGACAATTCACACAGCATTATCTAGCCCCAAGCTAAGCAGAGCTTGTATTATAGGTACTAGATAACTGATATACATAATACAATACACTACATAGATAGATATTTTTTATTAAACATCCAAAACGCCCTGAACAAATATCTGCAGATCGTATACAAGTATTTGTCCCGAGGCGGGAATCGAACCCGCAACCTCCTGCGTCGCAGGCGGGCCTTCGCCCACCGCACTACAGAGGTCGTCTAGCGTGCGCCATCTCAAAGTCGATTATTCATTTATGGCATTGGTAATGTTACCTAAGTGTTTATAATCTAGCCAACTGTGAACCTGTGAACTCGGACGAAATAATAATCTTTTTATTTCAAATAAATATTTTATATAATAAATTGTATAAAAAATCTTTTTTTTCATCAGAGATTGTGAATAAAAAAATATGGGACCACCTTAGGATCATTCTCTATACAACTGAAAAATATTCATCCAAATCGGTAGTCGGTGCAACATAAATAAAATAAGTACCTTCTGCTAGAAAACAGAGAAATCATTCCACATCAAAACATCCGTAATGACAGCAAAAGATCGGCATCTGCGCCAAAAATCGATTTAAAAAAGTCCTACGGCAATTAAAAATGGAGTTTTTTGTTTAAAATGTATGGGGCGCCTGACGCCCGGGGGTTCATCACCATTGAATGCATATCTTCTAATTATAGCATGAAACAAATGATTGAAAGGTTGAGGCTGAGATGTGGAGAGGGCTTTTGAAGTGATAGAGAATCCGAGTCAGAAATAAATTGAACTTACCTCGAGAATTATTATATCGGATAAAAACCTAAATCAGAAACAGGGATAGAGATTATATGAAATCTCGATGGAAACTGGACTTCAATGGCCAAAGAGGAAGTTAGAAGGAGGCCGAAACCAGTTTCAACCTCAACCTCAACAGCCTGTATTGGTCCACTGCTGGACGCAGGTCTCCTAATAAGCGCCTTATTGGCGTTTATCTTATGGAGGGTAATGCCCATAATCCCCACGCTTAGCATGCGGGTTGGGAATCGCAGTTTGGTGGTACAATGGTTGCAAGGGACGCTGCTGCCCGCCCCCGGTGGATATCTCTCTTAGTCTCTGACGACACCGGCGGGAAGAGTTGGGGTGGTACAAATTCTAAGCTAGCAATCACGCAACTAAACCAGTCTCTGGTCCACAAAGGGCAGAAAGAAAATAACCTACATTAAGGAACAAAGAAAGCTGGACAATAATGAGGAAGCAATGTTATCCAATAGAATAATGTATCTGAAATATTTACAGTAGGATTGATTATTTTTATCTCTAATGAATTTTATTGGATCTCGAGATGACAGAGCATTTGAAACCAATCTATGTCAAAATTAGTGTTTGAATTAAAACGTCAATTTACATTATTCGAGCTTGCATTCGAACTAAATTGTCGTGAGATGCGCACATTATTATAATTCTCATAAGTATGTGATAAGATCGCGCTTTATACTTCATATTTATAATTCATATTCATTTATTGCATACATTACCTACTAGCTGCGCCCCGCGGCTTCGTACGCATTTTTTCTATGGAAACGTTTAAAGGTGATTTCTATCCCACGGGAACTGATTTATGGGATAAAAAGTAGCCTATATTTGATTCCAGGAAAAATTTCAGCCCGATCCGTTCAGTAGTTTTGGCGTGAAGAGGTAACAAACATCCATACAAACTTTCGCATTTATAATATTAGTTTGATTCCATGGTTTTAGCTTAGGTGGTAATAACCTTAAAGGTAAGTACATGTACCCTTTAAGGGCGCAGCAATAATTGATATAATGATCATTAGTATTACAATAACTGAGTTTAAGTCTATTTATTTTTTTTAAATATAGAAGTCGATAAATACCTACTTATAGGAATATAATATATCAGCTACAAGACTACTTCTTTTTTTAAAGTTTTCTCTTTATTTATTATCCCGTTTAGTGTGTTTTCTAGTGTTTTCTATATAAATAATAATAAAAATATTTATTTCCAAAAAAAGGTTGATGGTATAAGAGTCAGAGTCAGAGTCAAATCGTTTATTTCTTTAGACTTACAAAATAAGTACTTAGACAAGTCAAATTTTTTAAGTTATAAAAAGGAGTAGGTACTTATATCTAATTAGGTTCTACGTTATTTAATATTACCATCGTCATCATCATCATCAGCCTATACTAGTCCACTGCTGGACATAGGCCTCCCCTAATGAGCGCCATAGCGCCCTGTCTTCAGCTTGACGCATCCAGCATCTGCCTGCAGTCTTTCGCAGATCGTCATCCCACCTGGCCGGAGGGCGTCCTACACTACGTTTTCCGAGTCGCGGTCTCCACTCAAGAACTCGTTTACCCCAGCGGTTATCGGTTCTTCGCGAAATATGGCCAGTAATATTACCAGTTAGTAATTAATACTCTTACCGAAAACTAAGGCCTCTATTATGAATGCATGCTCAGTCATCGAGCTATTCATGAGTGATGTTTATGTAATAGGTTTCAGTAAAGACTAATTTTAAAACAATGCTTGGGAACTCATGTCAAAATCTACACGGACTCATGTAACTCGCAAGTAACGATGCGTTCTTAGGTTCTTACCAAGTTATTACGTATTATTGAACGGTTACCAAGCATTACTTGAGTAGTTGCCTATTTTAGAACAATTTCAAACTTTCGTATCTCTGCCTAGTGATTCTTTAAATTCACCATTACTCAAGTATGGTCTGGACCACGATTGAGTGCCGCCTTGAGAAGCATTTCTACGCGCCAAAGCTTTTTTAAAATAAAACGCTAAAAAATATAGACATCGTTCCGTTTCGTTTCACAATAACCATCAAAACAACAAAAAGGCTCTAAAAATAAATCAGGATAGTCACGAGAAGTTTTAAGAGGTTTTAGGTTGATAAGTTAATGAAACGTTTTTCGCCTAGATAAATGTGGAGGCCATAGACAAAACCCTACTCACTCAAGTAGAGATTTTGCTAGATCATCTAACGAGCGTCAAAGTTACGTTCTATAATAAAGAATAACTTGAGCAGAGATTCTAAGCTTGAGTAGAACTCACGTAATGACTGCATAAGTGATGCTTGGGGAAGCTTTCATAATTCATAAATCCATAGCCTTAGCGCCGACAATTTCGCCTTACCTCGCTCTTGCTAAGTAAAACTTGTGATAAGACGCAAGGGCTACCTACCTTGACATGTCCAGATAGTACAGCAGGGGTGTTTTAATTCATTCGATTAGTTTCCGAAACGAAAACGTCAGATTCGAGTTAAAATTCTATTCCGACGGGACTTCAGAACGCTATTTAGATTCCGATATCAAATCCGACGACCTTTCCGACGAATTAAAATACCCCTGCTGGTCAAGTATTTTAATAGTTGGTACTTACGAGAGTTACGAGTAAATTGAAAAAAGAGAAAGAAATCATCAAAAATAAAAACAGTAAACTAAACTGAAAACTAAATAAAAACGATCAAGCCTACATAATAACAAATATTTTTAAGCATCCTATAGTGAAGTTTCTGTAGTTTGTGTTTTGGAAATATGCGTATCTAACATAATGTTATCTAAGATATGAGTTAATAAATAAATAAATAATGCTTGACAATTCACACAGGATAATCTAGCCCCAAAACTAAACATCAATGGGAGTCAGACCGGCTCCTTCCCATCTCGAAACTATTTTAAAACAATAGAAGATTTTATTAATGTTATTACATGTTGTCGCGTGTTAAAACTTTTTCACCAAGCAAGATGAAATCAGTTAAAAAACCTCAAGACGCTTACAACTATAAACATTTGCACGTACCAAACAATGACCAAAGAGATACATAACCAACACTATTCAAAACTCTTTCCTGGAAAACTAAGAAAACAGAATCGATGAAGCGGAACGATTGCTATCTCACTCCATACTGAGAGAATCGACGAGCGTGATTGAAGTGTGAGAGGAACAGGTATAGAATTAAAGGAAAGATCGGCCACGCCTCTCGATCGATCTGATAAGGAACAAGTTTGTGCGCGGGCGCAGGCTCTACTATGAGTTTTCATCGACGGACTGATGAATACACGATCGATACCTATCGATTCGTGTGTGTGGCTACGTTTGCATAATTTCTTAGAGAAAAAATGACTACCCACTGTTACTTTAATAGTTTATCCCCCTGGACTCGGAACTTTGTAATAAATGTCAGGCAACAGTCTAACACTAGCAGGCATAGGTCCTTATGAGTTTGCTTTAACACCGCTACGAGATGGATTTCGAGATTATGGTTTTCTCGCGAGTGAGAAGTACAGAGGAGAGACGTGCACCGAATTTTCTATGCGCCAAAACTGTTTTTATCTAATTATAAGTTAATGAAACAACCAATCCAAAAATTAAAAGACATAACTAAAGAAATACTTCTCGGTTTCTAAGCAAAACAAAAACCGAAGAAAAATAGTGTGCTGTTCCTGAGGTAAAAAGCAAAATACATGCAAAACATCTATTTTTCAAAAAAACTATAGAGAAAACTTTCACCAATCGTGTTTTTTAAACACATTATTCGAGATAAAAGATTGAAGTAACATTTCCCTAAATATGAAGGTAGCTTTCACAGATTCTGAAATAAATCACGATTTCGAAGTAAAAAATTGCTTAAGGCACACTCTTTAAACTTCTCGTAAGACACCAGTGTTACTAGCATGCGTATTTAATTAATTCACGAATAATATTAATCTAAAAATAAATTATGATATGTATAGAAGAATTACATTTTATGACATTAAGAAAATTTACCTACATACATAATCATCATAATGTAGGTAGGTAGTATAAAGCATGTTAGGTATATGTAGTATGTAGTGTAGGTATATTCATATTGATTTCTGTTCCTTAAGTTGTTTTTTAAATGCCACCGTCTATATTGTTCTTTTATCTCCAGTCCATCCCAAAGTTGCCTGAAAGAGATCCCTCAAGGCGATAAGGCCGCCCTTTGTACTTCCATGATTCTGTACATTTCTTTCTGTATTGTTTTTTATGTCTGTGAGGTACAATAAAGAGTTATCTATCTATCTAATTATTTACCGAAATGGATGTTTGACTATTACTACCATTATTTTTCTGTGGAACCACACGTGAACATAAAAACATGAAAAGAGGCATTTATACACCAGTGGGGCAAAGTAGCAAAAAAAACTATTAGGAAAACTTAACTATTACTAATTAAAGAACTAAGAAAAAGGTTAAAAACTCAAACCCGTTAGAAGTTAGTGAAACTAACCTTATATCTACAGGATGTCACGAAAATGACTACAATGTCTTAGCCTGGTAGAAAGTACAATGGTAACCCCAGTTCCTGAGATTTTGATCTCGTCGTGTACCGAGCTTTATTATATTATCTTTATTACCTGAACCGTGGGAGCACTAAATCTTTATTTTAAATGCTGAGTGACTCACTGGGCACGTTTTTCGAAAAATCTTTTTGTACAGGCTGTTTTTAGAACTTTCATCATCTTTTTCATCAACATTTAAATACTTCCTCGAAAGGAACAGTTTTTTCGAATACAACATTTTTGTCAAAAATAAAACCTATTTAGAAAAAGTTGACACCAGATGTTAAACAAAATGGAAAACCATTTATTTAGACATTTATAGAGCTACCTTCCTTGTCTTGGATAAGTTGAGCTACCAGTTTATTGTTTGCAACAGTCTGCAGTTAGCAGAATTATCTCAAAATTGTAAATGCTAGTTATAATTTATTCCGACCTTATTAAATTTTAAGTTCTGTGAGGCGTTCATTTTTTTCAAAGATCTGTTTTCGTCAGGACTAATTTAGCCCAGAACAAAAACATCAAATACAAAAAAAACTCTTATTCTTATAGATTTGCCTTAATGTTTTTGTTCTAAACCTCGGACACTCTGTATATAAACGTGATGTGGGGTCAATGGTCGTTGACGCAGGTAGGTAAGTACATGATGACAGACATGTTTAAAGAATTATAGCAATAAATACATGAGAAACTCAGTAGTCATGTTAAGGTATAAATATTGTCGTAACTACATTATTCTTACACGTTTTTTTAAAACCTTTGAATTAAAAAATATTATGCAATAATATCTCAAGAATAATAAATATAATAAATATTATGCAATAATATCTCAAGAATAAATATCTAATATCTCAAGAAATTTATCGGTAGATAAATTTCTTTCTGATCAAGCAAGCGTATTGATAAAATTAATGATGAACAAAATGTACTCGTGAAAAGGTCACAATTATGATTTATATGAAAGTTTTCTACATAGCAATTAAAAACGAAGTCAAATAGATTTTTCAATATCGATCGTGACGATTTACCGTTTAAAATTTCACTCTGCTGCCGCTACTCGCTAATAGATGGCGCTACCATTCACAAAACAAGAAACGACTCTTGCGCATCGCCACACTACCGCCACCTCTCGCAACAACCAACAAACTCTTTGCAACCAGGGCAAATATACCTCCAATACCCGTTCGCTTGTTCATAGTTATATCTTTAGGTGTAGCTCCAGTATTTCTGGCGAGCAATAATTCGATTTTAATAGGTGCATTTCTTTGATACATCGCGATTGAGTACGATTGATGGGGGAGATTACTTTTATAACGAATGATTGCCTTCGATGATGGGAGAGGATGATTAGTGATCATCTTTTTGTAGGATTGATGAAGCGCAATAGGCTGGGAGATTATGGTTGTACTTAATGTGTCCTGGAGGAGTCACGAAGCCAAGGTAGAAGAAGCCTAAAGGTAGAACTGTAAAACGACGTTCACGTCTTGACATCGGTAAGTGAAACATTCAACATTTCCGATACCACTGGCGTATAGGTCAAAATACGAAATGCTGGTTACAAGAGAGATAAAAAAACTAAAAAAAAGTTTATAAATGTTTACATTAGAAAGTGTCAAACACTTACAGGTAGATAGGATTTATTTTTGGCGCTTTTTGGTTATTTTTAATTCATAATCGAAATGCAGCCCATGTGAGGCAAAATTAGTATGTAACATTCACAAATTGACATTTAAATTGACCAGCTGATGTTATTTTTATGTACTTAGTTTCATATTAAAACAAAGGCTGCTTGATTTTTCTTCATATTTTTTCTTTCCTTTCTGACCACTGGCATAATTTTTACACACATATATATATATATGTTAGAATAAGAATAATAATATTAAATATTCTTTATTTGTACAAACTTATAAAACATTGTTTATGTACACTGACTGACTACATAAAGAAAAAAAGAAGGAAATATATTTATTAATACTTACAACTTTGTTCATCGTCCACATCATAGCAATAATTATAATTTTATTAATAACAATACTATTTAATTACAATTAATTTGTAATAGGATATCAAAATAAAACGCTAGGAATGAAAATGACGGTAGTTACCTAAGCAGAATGTTGAATAAAGATTTTGCATTGAAAAAAATCTGCCCGTTTCGTTTGCAAAAATGCAAAGACGCCGGTCTTTGCATTGTACGTACATTATTATGATTCCCTGCGATCTCATAACTCTTAATCCTTTATTAAAAATATTATAAACTGACATCATAATTTAATTTGGAATCAGTCCATAAAAAACTGTATCCAGGAAAGGGTCCCAGACCAATTTCCTCCTCCTTGTGGGTTCTTTGTACCACTAATGGGTCGTATTTACCATACAATGATGTCCAAATTGATCTTTCGTCGTGTTATCTCGGGATGTATTGATCATTTGCATGACGCTTAACCTGTTAATTTGGGAGGATGTTCCTTACAAGATTTCGTGGGTCTGTTTGTCAGTGAGTTTTATATCTATCAATATTATTATTTCTGTCCTGTGATTCGTTGCAAACTATTTGAGGAAAACCTCACATGGTATTTGATACAGTTAGATATTTCTTCAGTTTTATTTTGTTATACATGTACCCGATAAACAGCTTTGCTGTGTGGTGCTGTCTTAGAATTTGTACCACCCCGACGCTTTCCGCGGGTGTCGTAAGAGGAGACTAAGGGATATCCACCGGGGGGCGGGCAGCGATCCCCAACCGAATGCCCAGCGTGAGGATTATGGGCATTATTGAGTATAGGTATATCCGGAAAACATCTACAAATCAACATCTATTTAACTATGATATTTATCCAATGGTAATAAATATAATATGTAACAAATAGCTTATTTGGAACATATCCGGACATTGTAAAACTTTACCTTAAGGCGCATACCCAAGCCAATATGACAGCGCCACCTATTTTATCTTATTATTACGTTTAACACAGGAAATTTTAAAAATCCATCGTACAGTTTGTGGTATCTATTATAAGCTATTTTTGATAAAACTGTAATAGTTTTATCTTATATAGTTTAGGAAGAGATGCGAAAATAGGGTTTGGTGGCCAAAAAGCGCAACTTCGTATCTTTGCCTAAGCTTTACAAAATTAAATTATTACAGAGGCATTACTAGATAACTTATAATAGATAGGTACCACAAACTGTACGATATAATTTTAAAACTTCCCGTGTTTAACGTAATAATAAGATAAAATGTATTTTATTTTGTTATTCGACATTTGTATATTACCTTATTGAAATTTGCTAATCTTTTTGTTATTTTGTATGGACTAATGTTTTTTCAATTTTTTTGTCATGTAAGTATGTCGTTTTAATAGTTTATACATTATTTTAAATAAATTTTTCGATCTGCATGTCTATTAGCCATTATAATATAATTTTTGCACTTCAAAGCTGTCTAGCTGGTAAGCCATCGCAAGGGATATTTTAAAATTATCCTAACAACCATGTTGTAACCCGTTGTCTGCAAATTAATGATTTGATTTGATTTTTTAAATAGGTGGCGGCGCCACTTTCACTGCTGTATGCGCCTTAATATAATGTCATATTTTTAAAAGGGAGACACTACCCTATTCCTCTTAGGTACCTACTCAATTCTCCACAATTCTAAAACAATATGTTACAATTCAGATTAACAATTTGTTCCAATCCACGATAACAAAGGCTGAGTAGAAGCTAGTGACGATAGTGAGTCACTAATTACCATCGACGCCCGTCTCACACGCATTAAGAACAATCTAATCATGTTAATTTAATCCTATGACACCGTAGGGATGAGAATGTGGACTGATAGGCTGGGTCATTCATCGATACTTCTATGAAATCATCGAAAAAATACTATACCTAATGTTTTTTTTTTCAAATCAAATTCATTTATTTTGCGAAACATGGGTTACAGAGATGTTAGACTAAAATAGAATGAGCACAACCATGATCAGCTTTAAAGCATGCAATGTCACAGTAAATGTATGTTATACAATGTTCTAATAAATACAGTCATTGATTTAAAAAGGGAAGATAGGTTACGTTCTCCCAGCGCGCTTACTCAAAAATTGGCATGTGTTACAACTACAGGCAAACACATACGCTCGAAGTTATATTTCCAGTCCTGTGCAATACAAAGAAGAACAAAGACGGAAAGACGTATATAGGACCTAAGTGAGACTGAGACAACAATATTTCACGCGAATCACGACCGCCCGTGCCGCCGGTCAGACGGTGACTGATGTGGGAGAACACAATTTTACACAATTTGAGGTTGCCACTTTCGAGCAACCAGTACCTCATCTTTGTTTTTTATAAATCAATGAATACAGTGTTCAAATTAATACAATGTCAATATCTAAATTAGTTATTAATAATAAAAGAATTGTCTTATTCTAGAATTTATCCATAAAATATTCATTAACAATATAATAAGCCTTATCAATAATTAATAATTGTTTTAATTTATGTTTAAAAATATGAATAGTATTGCTTTCTTTAATTCTTGTGTTATGTTTTTACTATGTTTTTTCTTATTGACAGGGACAAATGTGTGTACGATCTGCAGATAGTTGTTCAGGATATTCTGGATGTTTTCGATGTATAATAAAAAATATCATGTAGTATATTGTATTATGTATATTATTTTACCTAGCACACATAACACAAGCTCTGCTTAGCTTGGGGCTAGATAATGCTGTGTGAATTGTCCAACATTATTTATTCATTTATTTATTTACTTTTTACTGACCTGTTATTAAGCTATTGCATAGCTTCTATCGCGGGCCTTGAGCGCGGGGACCGAATCCAGAAATTCCGTAACGAAAAAACCTTGACGTTTGTCTCTTTAGTTCAGCAACTCGCCTCTAGATGGCATTGCAATAGCTTTACCGCGGCAGTCCCCGAATGCCACACGTCTTTTTTTTTGTACCTATAATGTGTCGTGTTATTTGTGTGTTATGTAATGGCTCCTAATAAAATGTATTTTATCTCTTTCTTCTTTCTATAATGTACTGATTGACACGTTCGCGAATATGTCTAAGGAGTGAAACTCACCTCCCGGTTCTGTTATTCCGGTTATTCGAAACTGGGTCTCTTCAAAACAATAGTAACTCTTATTTCTCAAAATCGGTCCATGATTTTTGGCAAATTATTTTTTCAACCTATTTTATATAATTTTATACATGTTATATTAGAATTCATTTTTCTGCCATCTTATGGTCATATAATTAGTCCGTAACAAGACTTTTGTAGTTTAAAGCCTGCATATTTCAACTTATGTTTACATATCTAAAATCGCATAAATCTAGCAAAACTCTATCAGTCTCAAGTACTTATTTGTTTTTTTATTCCGATTTTTACTTGTCAATTGCATCGGCCTATATCCAGCAGTTGACAAATATAGGGTAGGATGATGAACTTTATGGAACAGCCTAGCGATGCCTGCCTCTATGTGTGTGTGTTTTCATCGATATTTCAATTTAAAGCACATCACTACAGACTACCCACGCTAGAGGAAGTCAATCATCACTGTTTTAAAACGTATTGGATCTGGAATTAGGATGTTAAAATTTTATAGCTAGTTTTAATAATCATTGTGATCTATGAGTCAGACGTTTTTGTCTGTTATATTAATCTAGCTTGTCTATGGTTTCATTTTGATCATCATACTAATGATAATGATGATAATGTTTTATTTGTGATTGTTTATCTGATGTTTGGCTATTGTTTATCGATAATCTTGCAGTTAGCTTAATTGTAAACACAAACTCTAATCTATTTCTTCTATTTTATTGTAAATTTATGTTTCAATCATTATTATTCTATTTCATTTATATTCTTGTGACTATAACTTCCTTTTTACTCCTTAGTGTGATTTTCTTCGCTAGTAAGATCACACAATCATTATTTCTGGCAAACCAATGAAATTGAACAAGATAAGAATTGTCATACCAATAAGGAGATTTTTACTTAAGGCGCATACCCGAGCCAATCTGACAGCAATTCCTATTTTATCATATTTTTACGTTTATCATAGGAATTTTTAAAAATCCTACGTTCAGTTTGTGGTATCTATTATAAGCTATTTTTTAATACCTATTTTATAGTTTTATCTCATATAGTTTAGGAGGAGATGCAAAAATAGAGTTTGGTGGCCAAAAAGCGCAACTTCGTATCTCTTCCTAAGCTTTACAAAATGAAACTATTACAGAGGCATTAATAAATAGCTTATAATAGATACCACAAACTGAACGTAGAATTTTTAAAAATTCCTGCGTTCAACGTAATAATAAGATATAATAGCTGGGGGCGCCACTTTCGCTGGTGTATGGGCCTTAAAATTTGACAACAGCAGTCGCGTACAGCATTGTATTGCTGGCACTACCAGTAGAGTGAAAGGGAATCTTACTTTTGCCTTTACTTTATTTTGTATTTTGGCATGAGAAACCCCTGCTAGTAATTCGTTCAAAATGAGCGTTTTATATAGTACACATACCCCACATACCCTTGTTGTCAAGGTACTAACAAGCAGTCACTTCAAAAATATTAAATTCTCTCAATAATAATTAATTTTGTTTAAAAAACTATAAACCGACTTCAATTTTTATAGATTTTTCATGAAATTTCATGGAAACCATTGTCAGAACTGAACAACCACACAGGAAGCACCAGCTTTTATATAAATAATGAATCATGAAAATCGGACCACCCAGTCAAAAGTTCTGAGGTAACAAACATAAAAAATAAAAATAAAATTACAGTCGAATACCACCTCCTACTTTTTTTGAAGTCGGTTAAAAAGGACAACACATTTCTACTGACTTTTTCAAGTATGAGACAAAGTTCTTAGTCAAATTGTCAACACTCATTGTCTATCAAAACACAAGCCACACTTCACATTCATATAAAATCATTCAATACGAGACGCTAAGCTGGCTTTATTCGCAGATCATAAATCAATGCGCGAGGACGTGGAACACCTTTGTGTGGAGAATCTAATCCTTTAAGAGTTTTCTATAGTACCTACCTATTCACAAGCATAACATAGTATATAGAATGAAATATATTCAGACAAATCATTACGGTAAGCGGGTGAACAACGATCCATATTTGTGTTGGAAGAACAACGTTTTATCCTTTAACGAGAGATGTCATCAGGTACTTCAACATCATCATCTGCATTCCGACTGCACCCACTGCTGGTTATGTGCCAATCCACATGGTATTTGTAACATAGTAAAATGTTTATAAGGTTCGTAGTTTACCCGTTTACTGTAAATAATGTGTTACTGTAATGAATTCGTCAAACTACAATAGTTTTGATTGTACAAAAGATTTAGACAAATTCTGTTGTAGTGGATGTGGACTGTTGCAACCTCACCTTAACAGCCTTTATTGGTCCACTGCTGTACGCAGGCCTCCCCCTGATCCCCATGTGGTAATGCCCATAATCTCCTTGCTGGGCATGCGGGTTGAGGACCGCAGTTCGATGGTAGAATTTTTCTGCAGGGGGCGCTGCGGCCCGCCCCCCCTAAAGGTCAAGTTGTCTTGAATTGTTATTACCAAAACTATGTATGTAAGTAAAGCACCTACGTAGTGTTATTTCTCATAAAAATCACGTGAAGTCGAGAATGTTATTTTTTTTTAACTTCCAGGAAAAAAGTTTTAATACGATGACAGAAAGAACTAGGTACTAATAAAAATCTGACTTAGAAATGTTATTATTTTGACCTGTATATAACCTATGAGTCTATATGGTCCGGAATAAAAGAATTTTGTTTTATTTTTTATTTCATTGATTTTTTTATAACGTCAAGTCTGCCTTAGAGAGTACAAAAGTTTACTACTGTGACTCACATTGATAGCCCGGATTTAGGAAGTTGTCGGTGTTAAACCCTCAGCGAGTTAAACTGTTGGTCCTGAGCCCAACCTCTACCGGGGCCTGTCGGTCTGCCATCACATCGGATAATGAGAGTCAAGGAATACAGAGTACACACTTGTGCACTATAATATGTACCTATGCACCTTTAAAACTTTGTTGAGACTGATCAATTTTCGACTACCAAGCTATCAGTGGTTTGATTGATCTGAAGCTTAACCTTATACTACACGTCTCATACAAATTCATGTCACCGTTCATACAGCAGTCACAATTCGTCAACAACCCACTTTCGAAGCCACGACTATTCATAATCCTTTCATTATTAATATAATTCGTCAACGAAATATCATTATTGTGCATACAGTCATCATACGGTGACATATTGTCCTTTTGATTACGATTTGGATAATTGTTTGGATGTAATTAATGGGGATAAGCATTTGAAGTGAAAATTTGAAGTGATGATTAAATTATTTCTCTTTCTTTATTCTTGATAGCGTTTTGAAGCTTTGAATTGGATGAGGTATGTGTTTGATGAAAGGTTTGATGTAATTTATCTTAAAAAATTGTAAGTACTGAACACATTCATAAAATTTGAATGTAAGAAATAATCAAAAGAGACCAAGCTGACTAATGCGAGGGAATTGAAACCAAATAAGATGTTAAATTTATATTATCAAATAAATGGAGAAAAGAGATGTCATCAATTAATTTTAATAATTACGTATCGCCTTGAGAACCGATCACCGAGGTTAAGTAACGACGGGCGCAGATGCGGCGTGACCGTGTTACGTTAAATTTTTGTTTTCGAGGTAAGATTTGTATTTTTTTATTTTAATGACCAGTAGTATTGATACGGAACCCTTCGTCTGCGAGTCCGACGAGCACTTGGCCGGTTTTATTATACTTAACAATCTTACAGACGTCGGAGACCACGACCATCATGCGTAGTGTAAGATATCCTCCGACCAGTTGGAATGACGACCTGCGAAAGGCTGCAGGCAGATGCTGGATGCGGCATGCTGAAGACAGGTTGACGGGTGACTCTTATAAGGGAGGCCTATGTTCAGCAATCGGCTAGTATACAGGATGATGATACCGCAATGCTTGAAAACGAAAGTTTTCAATCAGTGCGTCCTACCCGTCATGACCTACGGAGCTGAGACGTGAACACTCACCATAGGGCTGGTCCACCAGTTTAAAGTCGCTCAGCGAGCTATGGAAAGAGCTATGCTCGGAGTCTCTCTGAAGGATAGAATTCGTAACGAATACATCCGACAGAGAACCAAAGTTATCGATATAACTCAAAGAATTAGCAAGCTGAAGTGGCAGTGGGCCGGCCATATTTCGCGAAGAACCGATAACCGCTGGGGTAAACGAGTTCTTGAGTGGAGACCGCGACTCGGCAAACGTAGTGTAGGACGCCCTCCGGCCAGGTGGGATGACGATCTGCGAAAGACTGCAGGCAGATGCTGGATGCGTCAAGCTGAAGACAGGGCGCTATGGCGCTCATTAGGGGAGGCCTATGTCCAGCAGTGGACTAATATAGGCTGATGATGATGATGACAGGATGATGATGGTTATTCATTATTAGGAATAGAAAAAGTGATATCAAAAATTCCAAGTGGTTAATTAGATTTTATGAAGATAATGGACAAAGTTATTATTAATAAAAAAAATATGAAGATGTAGCCAGATGAAGTTCTGCGTGATGGAGACGTGACGTCACGGCTCAGTTAGAAGTGTCATACTTTTTACACTAGCTCCTACTACCAAACTTTGATGCGCTTTATTTTTGTAATATTTTGATTGATTAAAATTATTGAGTCGTCATGAAAATAATGTTTGCACCCTAACAAGGTTAACCCACCATAATTTAGCTTCCTACCTATGGTTTATCCATTTTGAATGAAGCATGTTAGTAAACAAAGTACGACACTAATAACAAAAAATCACTTGCTTGGCGTCGAGTTTCAGATATAATTGTAAGGGATTGAAGGAAGGATCTAAAACCGACAAGTAATGTAAATTACGTATAAAACGGACGCGCCAACAAAGTGAATTTTAGGTTAAGTATGGGCAGTTTGTTTACGTTTATTGCCCATTCAAAATGGATACGATATAGGTATACATACATACTTTATATTGTAGGTACATACCCATACATTATTTAATCAAAATCAATTACATAAATGAATATTATACAAAAAGCACGCAGAAACTAAACACCCAGTTAAAAAACATTTATTTTCCGACCACACATGACAGAAAAAACAAACTCGTTGCATTAGCAGATCCATATTGTTAACCAGATCACAATGGGAACCTGAATCAAAGCGTATAGTTGTGATGGTCCGGGTGAAAATATCGCGAGAATGATTTACTGGCTTGCGGCAGGGCTGGCAAGGAATAATATAGGTTTGCCAAAGAGGACCAATTTCTAACGAAAGACGTTTAAAATTCATCTGCAAAATAAAATAGATTATAGGCTCAGAAATATAAAGATTGCGCGCAGCTCGGATACCTGTGGTTATAGATTAAGGCTAGAAGGTCTAGACTGTGTAATCATCGATGTCATAACCGATAGAGACTTCAAAAAGAGAAAAGTGGTGAGAAGTGAGACGCTCATGTGACAATTTGACAACTTTTGTTGCAAATATAAGAATGAAAAATATTTAGTAACAATTCCTGGGACAATTGGGACTCTGCCGTTGTTGTTTGGCGCTCTCAGTGTCAAGATCGAGTGGTGTGGTGTGGTGTCCTGATGATGTCTCGTGGACAGACGAAACTAGTTGACGACTTGCTTTGATAAATGTTCTTTCATTTTGTATAAATGTATAATTTTATATAATTTGTTAGATTTTATCGCAGAAGGTTTTTTCGCGGAATTGTTACTAAATATTTTTCATTCTTATATTTACAATGGATTTCCGCAAAGTAACGCCTGAATCTATTATTTAACTTTTGTTGCATTGACAACACTGCTTTGTCATTGCAGTACGACTAAAAGATGTTAGTTCACCGTAATGCTACGACTCTTCTCTTTTTGAATATACTCTAGTAGAAAGGTCTGAAAATGTATGGGTTTGACATATTATGCCTTGATCTATAATTGCCTTGAGATATATCACGTGATCTATTTCGAATTTTTGCTTACGAATTCAATTGTTTTCGTAGCGAATGCCGTTTGGCTACGCCCTCAGACTAGACGATTTAACGATAACGATAGATTGGATAACGAACTGCGATAGACTGCAGGCAGTTACTGCGTCAAGCTGTAGACGCTATAGCGCTCATAACTAGAGGCCTACGTCCAGCAGTGGACTAATATAGGCTGATGATGATGTTGATCGGTTTAAGACCTTTTAAGATGTCCTGCTCAATTATCGTATTATGGTTGAATGAAAAGAAGAAAAAGAAAATTAAATTGATCAAATAAAAAACTTCTATTTATTACAAGGCATGTTACTAACTATCATGTGTAATAAATTTAAAACAATATTTTCAACTGACTTCAAAATGAGGAAGAGTTTTCATAAAGGTATCTTTTTTTATTCGTTGATCACTGCGTCTATCGTAGACCGACCTTTTTTCGTTATAGTATAGTCTACAGGATGATTTTGAAATGTTTCTTTCAGCTGAGCAGAAGCTTCCTCGCTATTTCTTTACCTTCGAAGGAAAAAAAACAATTGTAAATTATTTTTATGTGCGAATCCTATTGCTCTTTATCAACAATCTAGACCCACATAAAGCAGGAAGCAGTGTGAAGTCTTCATCCAACAGTCTGATGAGAGGATTAATCTAAAATATGTTGGTGACAATCCTGACTGCGTAGGCGAGTACACGGCGCGAGGGGCTATAGACTGGATGTAGACTTTGCTCCATGCCATAGGAGCTAGAGGACGTCAACGTACTAAGTGGATCTACCTGAAGTTGCACAGAAAAGTCATTAATGTATGGGGTATTTAATATGGGTCCCATGATTCCCGTACGTCATATTAGTCACTTACGTCAAAGTAAACATTGGTCTCTCTCATATGACTCCACAAACAGTCCTGAGGCAATGTAACAATCGATCTTCGAAAGCGATAGTAGAAAAGTTCAAAAATGTATGGGTTTGACAAATGACTTGGTTATGTCACGTGATCTGTTTTGAATTTTTACCTACGAATCTTTCAATTGTTTTCGATTCGCTTCATAGCGAATGCCGGTTAGCTAGGCCCTCTGAGAGCCTAGACAATGTATCAATCGATGTCGAAAGCGATATTAGAAAAATCTAAAATTGTATAGGTTTGACATATGCCTTAGATATGTCACGTGATCTGTTTCGAATTTTTCCCTACGAATCTTTCAATTGTTTTCAAATCGCTTCATAGCGAACACCCTCTGGTCTACCAGTCCATTGACTCCTTATGTTCGCTACAATTATCATACGTTGATGACTCTTCTGCCAATTGACCTTCATTTGATTTTCGCTCTAAGAGATAAAGTTCATTATAAAACTCTGCAAATACTCTAGAGGTAAACACTTCGGCAGTGTATTTGCAGCTGATGCAAGTGATGATGGTAGGAGGTGAGGTCTCTTGGTAGGAGAAAAGATATACTTACATAACAAAGGCAAAAAACATGTCAAAATTGGTATATAAGAATTTGCTGTGGAATTCCTCAACCTCAACCTAAACAGCCTATTTTGTTCAGGCCTCCCCCTGATAAGCGTTTTAGTATCGTTTATCTAATAGGGGGTAATGCCTATTTATTAATTTACCTTTTTTAGATTTACAAATTATTAAGTAACTTGATTATTTTTCTGTTTATAATTTAAGCAGCATTATATAGTATAATTGACGTCTCTAAGTGTGCCTTGTGCTCCTACGGCGAATAAATGAGTATGAGTATGAGTATGCCCATAGTCCCCACGTGTGTTGGGGATTGCAGTTCGGTGGTAGAATTGTTCGGCAGGGGGCACTGCAGAAAGATTTGGTAAGCAAGGCTACCTACTGATGTCAAAAAACTAGTTTTCTAGTCAAATTCACTTTGTAAAAGAAAAAAAAAAAAGTACCATGATGAAGACCCAATTCTAACAGAATCGCTATCACTTATAGTTTGAAGCGTACCTCACAGATCTCGTAAAGAAATCATAAATTAAATTTCAATGCAAATCTGGAGAAATCTACTAATTTCTACGTGTCACTTATTCAATTGAAGCAGGATCGGGTTTATTTGAACATTATTGTCTGCTTGAAACTACTTGGATCATTTCTCTTTTGATTTTTAAACGACTTAAAAAAAGGAGGAGGTTCTTAATTCGAACGTATATTTTTTTTATTTTACGTTCGTCACCTCAGAATTTTCGACTGGGTGAACCGATTTGATGATTATTTTATTGTTATATATTATATTTTATTTGAATGCGCTGGTGCTTCCTGTAGATCCCTTTTGGTTGGTAGGTATATTTTAAAACTTCAGCTGATTTTATGGGCAATTCTCATCATCAGAACATCTTTCATTTCTTCTAATCCGACTGCGAAATAAAAAGGTTCCAAAAAGGTGCAATAAGGTATTAAGTAGCTAAGTTCATAGAGTTTATATAGTATATCTCTATGGATAAGTTAAATAATCTTTATCAAAAGAGAATATTATAATCAAATAATATAAATTTATTAAAACCCTATTTACAATTGAAACATTTGAACTAACTGCAGACTGTTGCAAACAAGTTAAAAACCAACATAAATTTAGTTTTTAACTGCATCGAAAATGATTATCAAAACATTTGTCACAACAAAGATCTTATTTATGAAAAAAATACTAAATTACCACAGTTACGCTAAAATACAACAAAAATTCAATTAAATTTAACCCCTTTATGTCCATGTCGCGACTCAACTCCAATTCCAGTATTTTTACGATGTATCCGTCAGAATGGCCATCATTCGATGCCAGCCAATCTAACTTTGCGCACGTTTGGTACAACGATTGTTACGGACGAAGTTCAATACTGGAGTAGGTACTGTTCCTTAATAAATATAAAGATAAATAAATATTACTGGACAGTTTACACATTAAGATGGATTGGATAGGCGCTATAGTACAAAAAATTATCAGTAAATAAATTCAAACAAACTGTCAAAACTTTACTATGCAAAAAAACTTACTATAAAATATCAGATTATCTAGAGGATAAAAAAGCTTGGGTCGGATTTTGCTCCAACTCGAAAAATAACAACTAACAGGCTAAAGGTTTCTTCGTCGTTTCTTTACTTTAGTCTACATAGCGAAGCGATCGAAATCAAAAATACCACTTTATTTCCGTGTCAGTGTATTTTTTAATATGATTTGACCTTTTCTAAGTGTACATTTATGTATTTATGAAAATAAAGCATTTTTGAGTTTGAGTTTGCTCATATAGTGGCCTATGTCCAGATGTAGACTAATATAGGGATGATAATGATTTTGGTATTTGGTATTTATTTTCATTCTTAAACTACTTATACCTTACAGGATTATCCTAATACAATAGTTAAGTAAATTTAATTTAAACATTTATGCAATTCTATATAACATTACATTTACAACACAATCTAGTCCCAAGCTAGATATTTTTCATTATACTGAAAAAACACCCTGAACAAATATCTGCAGATCGTACAAACATTATCAGTATCACACATTGTCACAATCATCTGCGCCGTAGGTGAATCGTCGTAGCGACCTCTAGGGTCGTCCGTCATACTTAAGAAGGTTGATCTTTATTTTGCAATTTAGGAACTTTATAATATGTATTTTATTTTATGTGGTAAAAAGGCAGGTAAAGTAAGAAACGTCTTATTCTCTGACTTTTACTGCAACTTAAGTTACAGATACGACTTGTTCTAAGTTTTTAATGAAATATCAGTTCGAAGGAGTTGATCTCACGAGAAAACGCATAATTTAGTACTTTAGGAATTACGGGAATTTGACGAAATTATTTGATTTATTTATGCGCCTCGCGGTTATACCCATGTAGTTCCCGTTTCCGTGGAAATTCCGGGATAAAATATATATATATAATAGCTTATGTCACTCACTGAAAAGTACCTAAGCTTCTTAGTGATGAAATAATTTTAAAAATCGGTTCAGTAGTTTCGGAGTCTACCTATTCTATTCAAACAAACAATCAAATCTCTTTAAAATATTAGTATAGAAAACTTAAAATGTATGTGTATGTGTGTATTACCTAACATTTATTTTTTCTTGTGCGTTGTAGCCATCAAAAAGGTTAGGGTATTCATGGCATAGTAAAACTCAATTACAAAAAAAATTACAGCCTTATATGAATAAATAAAAGTAATTCTATTTTCAATCAGTTAACTAGAATTACTTGTATTTATTAATAACAAGCTGCGCCCCGTGGCTTCGCACGCGTTGTTCCTATGGAAACTGATTACTGGATAAAAAGTATGTTTGATTCCAGGATTAGAGTTACCTGTATACAAAATTTCAGCCAGATCCGTCCAGTAGTAATGGCGTGAAGAAGTAACAAACATCCATACAAACTTTCGCCTTTATAATATAAGTGTGATGATTCATGAAAAAGTACATTGATAATAAAATTACTTTAAACTACTTTTTTTTACCTAAAATAATAAAATGTAATTAAAATATATCAAATGAAATATATAATAAATATAGATTAATCCAACAAAGTCCAGAAGTATTACCCCATTATAATCGTTGGTAAACTAAATACATACAGTACTAGTTTGTAGAAAGCGAAATGTTCGGAAACTAGAGTTGGGAAAATCACTTACGGATCAGCCGAACCATCACAATAATATTATAAATTCGAATTTTCGGATGTTATAATTTATGTATGTATGGATAGATGTATATTTGTCATTCTCTACACGCTAAAACTAGGTACTAAACCGACGTAATTCTAATTCTGGAATCAAACATAGGTAATTTTACATATACATACATCAGTTCCGATATAGGATAGATTAAAGGCTATTTAAACGATACCATAGATATAAAAACGTGCGATGCCGCGGTCAGAACTTAGTGGTATTTATTATTTAATAATAATAAGACTTAAGTGTAGCAAAAAAATACTGAAAATAGGCTAGAGATGTAGAACTTCTACAAGATCTTGTACAAAACTTTTTCGACCCTCAAACAGGCCTACATTTCACATTTACCTATACCATGTTATTCGTATCTTCGAGATACAATCAAAACTTTCGTTTCATCTCAATCAAACTTTTTTAAATGCTGCTCTCCCCCGCCAAACGTCATATTTCTTCTCCCCTTTGGGGGTAGGGGGATAATTCTGTTTTTCTATCGTTTTTGTTATAAATTTGTAAGGTATTATTGCGCTCGTGAAAAAGTTTGATTAGTAAGAGGAATAAAATGAAACTTCGTGATAGGAATTGGTTGAAAGGTTGATCTTTCTGTTACTTTTGACCTCTGTCTGTAGAGTAGTGAGTTGTGGGTTTGGTTCGCACACATTAATACACAATAATATTAGTGTGATGTGATTTCATTTGATATCAACTACCCAATTGTAATTTACAAAGCAATCTTGAACAAATATATTTGACAAGTGTGCCCAATGGGTATAAATTAAATAAATTTGATCAATTAATGGGCATTGAAATTTGACAAAGATGACAATGATTCAACGAGTGGAAATACCACTCTAAGAATGCAATGTAAAGTGCTAGCAAAAACATAACTACCTATCGGTTGTTTCTACACAAGATCGTCTGGCCCAAAAAAATATTGCAAGTATTGTACAATATTGGAACGAATAATAAATGACTAACAATCAATAAACAGTAATCCTGACTTACTATTCAAAGGCGCTACATAACTTCAGTTTCAAAGCTGTTTAAAAATAAATTGCAAAATACAAATTACCGAATCCAACATCAATATTGTACAACTGGCAATAATCGTCAGTTTGTTGCCTAAATGACCTTTTATGGATGCCTTAAGTTATAAAAGATAGCGTAAAAGACAAAACAAACTACACGTTTTCTTAATAAAACTTTTAAATCCATGCTTTGCGTTCGATAATAAAACCGGTGGTAGTAGTAACATTCGTAGCAAAAGACAAAAAATGAGGGTAGATCATTATATCTGCCAATAAAAAAGACGTGTGGCACTCGGGGACTGCCGCGGTAAAGCTATTGCAATGCCATCTAGAGGCGAGTTGCTGAACTAAAGAGACAAACGTCAAGGTTTTTTCGTTACGGAATTTCTGGATTCGGTCCCCGCGCTCAAGGCCCGCGATAGAAGCTATGCAATAGCTTAAAACTCACTCGAAACTGTGCCGAAATATTGGCAAGCTCAAAATTCTAATCATGGTAAATATCCCGTTGTACTTTACTTAACTTTAGTATATTTTTTCTTTAAAATAATTCTGGACAAATACACACACCATTATTTAACAGTCAGTTGGAAGACCACGCAAATACAGCCAACACATGCTGAGGCTGTGACCGTTTTGTAACTTAACAAACAGTCTTCTTTTTTATGTTTTTTCTAAAAAAAATTGTATGTTACAAAATAAACGTTTCTATTTCATACAATACAAGCCTTTACAGAGCATCCGCATTTGCTCCCCTTTAGTTTGATACGAGGGGTATCGAGGCACTCCGGGTTTTAAACAAAAATATCTTAGCATCTGGTTGAAGCGACGCGTGCCCCGAGAGCTGGTTAGTACCTGGAGCATCAGCATTGCTATACAGCGGGGCAATGCAGCCAGTTTCTTGGGTACGTAACGACTGGTATTGATATAGATCAGTCCTGTACATTGTTGTATTGTAAATATTAGTTCTAAATGGTTTCTATTCTTGATTCATTAGCAAAGAAACATTACATTTATAGAAACATACTAGGTGTTGTAATTGTAAAAACTAAAGTAAACTAGCATTTACAATTGAAATAATTGAGCTTATTGTCGACTGTTGCAAAACATGTCGTTGCTCGACTCGCCTATTATTTGATTATATTTTTTTAAGCTCTAGGCATCAATCAAAGTTTTCGCCCCCACCATAGATTCACAATGCGCGCTCTGAAACCGTCTGTCCCAAAAGATTTCCTTTTTGGCATGTATGGAAAGCGTTTGAATTAGTGTCCGGAGACCGCGAAATACCTGATCGATAGCTATAAGAATAAAATAATCCTTGAATTCTATCACTCGTTTATGACTTTCCGCTACCGCTTGTCCCTCATCGTCCTCTATAAAGGTAATGTCTCCAGTGAATTATAATTATTGCCCGGTTAATGTATGTCTTCTTCGGTTAAGCATTGGGTGTCCTTATTTTTAGTTGTCAAATGGCCCTTACGAATGGCCGACCCGCTGGGTTGCTATTGGAAAAATATATATTATTTTACTCGTTATGTCGTCTGGTTTTGTAACGATATTTCCAATTTTGAGGTGGTTTGAAACGATTTTGTAGGTTTTAATCTTGTCATGATTTTAACTTGATTGGCTCGCTTTAGCCTTTATTTTTTTAACTTTCTTTTTATCTTGATTGGCGCGGTGGGCGATGCTCCGCCTGCGATGCTCCTGCATTCGAGACTCCTGCGGGTTCGATTCCCGCCTCGGGACAAATGTTTATACGATCTGCAGATATTTGTTCAGGGCGTTCTGGATGTTTTTTATGTATAATTAAAAATACCTATCGTTGTAGTGTAGCTTTGTTGGGGCTAGTTATTGCTGAGTGAATTGTCCAACATTATTTATTACTAATTGCCCCGATATTATATTCGTTTCGATTAACGGTGTAGTAGCGAAGAGTTTTGATCAACATCTCAAGAGACTCTCGCTCGGAAGTGGGATCAGGGGCATAGACAAAAGGTGGTACTCTTGGACTCCACGCGCATTGTCAGGAAGTTCCTCTATATGTCCTATATATATATGGTCTATATGGTCTCTCTATTATTGTCCTAGTCATCGGCCACCTGAGCCTAGTTTCGCGGCCGGTGATTCACCGATTTGATATATTTAGTATAAGTATGAGTAATATAAAATAGACTTACTCATTTTATAACGAGGGTTAAGAATCAAATAGTTTGTATACTAAATATTGCTGGACAATCCACACAGCATTATCTAGGATATAATAGAGTACTCACATATGAGAGTTTGTTATACCTACATCCTATAAACATTAGCAGTATAAGCCAAAAATAATTTGGGCACCCAATTTAGGTAGGTAGTTATGTACCTACCTATTTTTTTAAAACAAAACAAAACACACTATCAAAAACCATGGTCAAATTGACACGTTTAAATTAAAAAATTGAATTCGATTGACGGCAATCATGGCCGAATGCATCGACCGCGTTCGACCAGAAAAAATATTCAAAATTATTACCACAAATCTATTGACAACCTCCAAATATTCTTCATCTCTATTCTCTGCTCATAAAGTTTAAAGTCGGTTAGAAATTGATTTTCGAGATTGTAACTAAAAAGGCTCTAATGAGAATCGGTAGCAATACTCATTCAATCGGAAAGATCGAATCTTAAAAACATTCCTGCGAAGTAACAAATGTTTTGGACAACCAAAAACAACGATTTGAAGTTATTGGAAGAGATTAAACTATTAAGATGTTGACAAATGACGTGGTAGCAGGCAATATTATAGTAGACCTCCCATTTGAGAAATTTATTAAATTTTAATACCTTTCATTACTCATACTCTGAAAGTAGGTCAGAAGTTGCCTGCGCAGCGGGATGAAAGTTATACTTTTCGTCCCTAGGGACGAAAAGTAATGACAAGTACAAACAAATGACAGCTGTCACCTCACTTTTCTCTTAAACCATGCATTCTACCTTTCTATACAGCAACTCAACATCAACTTCTTGTGAGATGGCTCTTGCGTCTGGTTTGACGCAATTCATACGGCCATTCAATTACAGCGTAATGTAAAATTGAAATAATTTAGAGGTAAAATACCATAATTATAATTTACTTTCAACTATTTCTTTAAATTAACAAATATTTCGGCAAAATATTAACCATTTTTTAAATAATAAAAATGTATAGCAGAATACTTCTCGGTATTCTACCATGGCTATTCAACCATGGTAGAATAGCGAAAGCTACCATGGATATATTCTGCCATCTCCAAACAGGATTTTCTATGCCTAAGAAAAAGAAAGCGGGAAAACGGCAATCCTATCTTCATTTGATTTTTCGTTGAATTTTCGTTAATGTAGAAGTCGTTTTGGGATTTATTTATTCAAAAAGCGAAAGAGATTACCGAAAATAATATGACCACGCAAATAAATAGATATAGAAAATCTTTATTTGTGTGACATGGATAAATTAACATAACATACTTACAACTAAAATTAAATTACTTCTAACACAAAAAATCACCGGCTCAGCATAATGCTGCCTATGGTAGTATTGTATCATAACGGTGCTGGTTTTCAGCAGTTGCCAGGGAGCTAAACGCAGTGCTACGCGCACAAATATGTAGAGAACTTATTCAAGGTCTATAACCCTTGTTATTTCTAAACTCAACATCACAATAAAACTTTTCCATACATTCACGACGAGATCAACGTGACATGCGGATGTAAGAAGAGTCAGTTTAGTCTAAAATTGTGCGCTGCTCGACGTACATTTTACACTCATGTCAAATTCATCCACGCAACTACATTTGAAAGTTTTCATGTGGGTAGGACGCCATAGATCAAATAATTATCAAACTGAAATAACAGTGGGAACCACGATATAATATGGTGACGCAATTTATAAAGATCTTCCTAAAGAGTCCACAGGTGATCGGAGTGCTGGCTTCTATTTCGGCCAAGTAATTAGTATTGCCATTCAATGTGGCAATGTTACCAGCATTCTGGGCACTCTTGCCTTCTAGTAACGACTTAGATTTTTAAGACATATGCAGATAAGCCTAAAGATTAAGTATATACGGTCACTAGTCGTTTTTGTTTTATCCTGAAATTGTTATCACACTAATATTATAAATGCGAAAGTTTGTATGGATATTTGGATAGATAGATGGATGGATTGATGTTTGTTACCTCTTCACGCCAAAACTACTAAACGGATCGGGCTGAAATTTTGTATACAGTTAATTCCTGGAATCAAACATACTTTCTATCCCATAAATCAATTTTCGTGGTATAGAAATCATCTTTTACGTTTCCATAGTACCAACGCGTGTGAATCCGCGGGCGTAGCTAATTTAAAATAATAAAAATATAAGTAACATCTCCAATCGAATGAACTCTCACTAGTATATTGTGATGAAAGTCTACTAACTTATAATGCAAGCAGTATATTTATAATGTTTATTTGTGTATTTATTTATGTAAATTTTCAGACACGAATCGTCAATCAATTTGTACTTATTATTACTATGTTTCACTACCTAATAAATTGTTGTCCACACTACCCGAAGGTGAGCAAGTAGAGAATGCCATCTAGCATTAAGCTCTCCCATGTACAAGTTTTGCGTGCTACAAAGCATAATATTATATTTATGCTATAAAGTAAGAAGATAAGTAAGATTTCTATAAGTAAGAAGGTCCGCCTGCGACGCAGGAGGTTGCAGGTTCGATTCCCGCCTTGGGACAGATGTGTGTACGATCTGCAGATATTTGTTCATGGCGTTCTGGATGTTTTCTATGTAAAATAAAAAATATGTATCTATGTAGTGTATTGTATTATGTATATCAGTAATCTGGTACTCATAACACAAGCTTTGCTGAGTTTGGGACTAGATAATGCTGTATGAATTATCCAACATTATTTATTTGTTTTTAATAAATATAAATACAATAAATTAATTATAAATAAGAAAGAATTTACTATAATGAGTCCGACATGTTCTTGCTAAATGTAAAAACAGCGCGCAACTTTAGGTTTGACCGACTATACTATCACACTGTACCATCAAAATAACTACAAAGACAAAGAAAGGTAAACAGTTTGTATTAAAATTTACATAGAATTCATAAGAGTACTATACATAAATGGTTATATTATATACAAATATAACATAGATTAATCTGTAGTGAATTTGTCGGGTATAAAGTTAGTATAAAGTTCATTCTTAGAAGATTCTTAAAGATATCAATATTGTTTTCGTGGAAGGGATTAGACGTGCTGTCTTTTATCCGACTTTACAACAAGGGACGGTAATGTTGAAAGGGCGGGAGATGACCGAAGTCACGTAGATGTCACTAGCTGCAATAAGAAAAGAAAACATAGCGGTGACCGATGTGACGCGGCAGGCAAAGGTCCGCCTGCGAAGGTTGCGAGTTCGATTCCCGCCTTGGGACAAATGTTTTTACAATCTGCAGATAAATATTTGCAGATCGTAAAAACTAAACTGAATACTTTAAACGTAAAAACATCCTTGTTCTAGGTATTTTCTATGTATAATAGAAAAATATTTCTATTTATGTAATGTATTATATTATGTACCTATATCAGTCATCGAGTACCCATAAGACAAGCTTTGCTTAGCTTGGGGCTAGATGATGCTGTGTGAATAGTCCAACATTTTTTTATAATACTTAACTTCAACATTTTAGAACTATAATTGTGCTAAATTCGGCTCTGCTCAGTAGTATTGGCATGTCAGAGTACCAAATTTTATCTTTATTTTGATTTGATTCAAGTGCTATTTTAGTAGAACAATAAAACTAGGTGTTTATAATAAAAATTCGTCAATGCATGGACGAGATTCGAACTCACTACCTCGACCTCAACCCCAACCTCAACAGCCTGTATTGGTCCACTGCTGGACGCAGGCCTCCTCCTGATAAACGCCTTAATGGCGTTTATCTAATGGGGGGGGGGGGGGGTAATGCCCTTAATCCCACGCAGGGCATGCGGGTGTTCGCCCCCCGGTGGATATCCCTTATTCGCCTTTTACGACACCCATGGCAAGACATGTTGGTGCAAATTCTAGGCAGCACCACATTCACTGCCTGTAGAAGCCTTACTAGGTTCAAAGACAGGTCGTGTTAGGACACAAACAAGCTACATATCAGGGCCTAATCAATTCAAAGGCGCGGTACAAAGGCTAATAGTGGACAATAGATAGACAAAGAATGGAGACACCATAGGACCATAGACCACAGAGTAAGAATAGAGATGAGGATTTAATGGAATGGACAGAAATGGAATTATTTTTAAATGAGTTTGTAACTAAAATTACCGAAGCTGGACTGAAAGAAATATTGAGAAATATTTGCTTATTTGACTATAAACGTAATTATACAATCAGTCATTTCTGTCTCGCAAAGGTTAACCAATATTTATAAATACTAGGTTATGTTTGCAGGATAGTGATATACTCTAATGTTAACCTGTTTTGTGAAAGACTGGTGTCTGAAAAGGGTTATGAAACCTGTATTACAGGTCACCAGTGCTCTCGCTCCACAGATATAAACAAAAAGTTTACAAGTTATTAAATTTGGATTTAGAACGACAAATAGTTTACTAGTTTTTATTCGTTTTAGTTAGCTCAATAATTGTTTTAACAGTAAAGTTTTAAATTATTGCCATCATAATTACTGAGTTGTAATTTTCTTTTTCAATAAAGAAGGTTAAGCCTTTACAATAATCTTAAGTTATTTGGGTTTAAAGAACTACACAAAACTATATCTCAGGCCCTTACATTAAATAGTAAGTTAGTTACGTGAAAAGTGGCATAAAAAAGTAAAAGTGACAAACATTAAACAAACTGTATAAGTATGAAATTGGTATATATGATGACTTGATGACCTTCTCCAACAAACACTTTATTTAAAAGAAATATTGAACAATCAACGAAAAGGATTTGTACTATCCTGAAAATCGTACAGGCAATCGTCTTTTACATTTTGTACCTACTAAGTTACCAGAGCCCTCACTAAAATATCTTCAACTTAGAATTACTTTATAAGTACAAAACCTTGTCACCTCCATAATCTATACATCAGTTGCAATATTAATATGTTACTATCCGCGTAGGTGTTTCATAGGAATTGCAGGTAAAATCGCGGGTGAGCTATAACTCTTCAAGCGAATCACATATATCTTTGTATTGATAAAGAGTTGTTTTTTGATTGTACAGCTTTGAATAATTCTTTGTCAGCTGTTTTACCTATGTAACTTGAAGCTGCAGAATAGTTTTCATTATTTTTCTTTTTCTCTGTCATTTGTTTACTTACTTTGATTCGTGTTATTACACCTACCAAAAAGAAACATATTAGAACTAGTATTTATATTTGAAATAGTTGACCTAACTGCAGTGTAGAACAACTAATCCGTATAGTAATTTGAATTTGTTAGTTTTTTTTTTAAACCCACTAACTGGAAGATCACCGAATAGGCTAGGTATTAATTTATCTATTAGACAAATAGCTACATTATTCAAATAATAAATTAATTAATTAAGCATGAATAAAATGGTCGATTTTACATTTTGTTCTGCTTGCTTCCAGAAAAATGTTTGTACCTACTCCAAGAGAGGAAATTAATGACTTATTAAAGAAATTAAGCAATAAAACAAACTGAAAGGTCGTATAATCTATTAACACTCCGCCAGTGGCTTGGGTCTTAACGACCGTGTATAGATTTTAAATTTATATCCATTTATCGGAAACCATTTTATATCTACCCTCTCTCTGGATAAATATCATCCATATTGCCCAGAACATAAGATAAAAATACCACTTCTTAAGTTAAGTCGGTTATTATTGTCCGAAGAAGAAATCGACAATTTTAATGCGCATTTTAAAAACAAACAGTTGCATTTTAAGCTTTATGTTTTCAGTGATAAGGTTTACACGTTTTTTGTTGATCAGGTACTGTTGGTAAAAAAATACTCAGGTATTCCTTACGCGTGGAGGGTCCGCAATAAATAAATATCCACACGCTTTGACAAATGAGTGAACACTATCTTGTGTTGCGGCTCTTAAAAGAAGGCTCGTTTTGTGGTTGAATAAAATTAAATAGAAATAAAATGGGTAAAATATTGTTTTAAATGGTTTGTAGAAAGTCCGTATTTTATAGAAAGATTTTAAACACAAACCACACTTTAAAAATAAAACTATTTCCGATTTTACTTATGAAACGTAATTTTTTTTTTTCGGGTGAAAATAGGAAAGCATAAAACAAAAAAGTCGAAGTCAAAGAACCGGTAACTGATATCCAAAATTTCCGAAAACTCAAAAAATCAAACTTAACAAGGCAATATTCAAATTAATTACACTCAAAACCCCATAAAGCTATACAAACCCAGAAAAAAAGCGGATAGAACCACCAACAGAATTCATATTAGTCGATTATTTCCCAGAAGTTGAAATAAGACATAAATTTTAATAAAATATACCATAATGCATTATCGGTGGATCTTAAGTGTGCTCGTGTACATTGTTTTAGATTTAGAGATTCCTATTTCGTGATGTTTGGTCTCGATGTGATGATGTTTGGTTGTTTTAAGTTACACGGGACGGGTTAACTTTTTATTTTAATGTAGGACCTCTTTTTGTTTTAGGAAGTTAATTCAAGTAGCGTTATGGTTTAGATACTTTACTAGGTATATCGTTATCAGTGACAAGTAATTTTGTACATAGTTCACTTTAGAATATAAAATGTTAGGTAAGTCAAAAGCGATAGATTTAAAAATAGAGTATCGCCAGTAAATTTATATTTTTCATTTTTTTAGAATTCCTGTTTGACTATTTACTAACTTTGTGCAGTTTGTGCATATCTGCAAAACGCAAATTTACAGGAGAGCGTTTGTATTAAAGATTGTTAAGTCAACATAACATAAAAAAGCACTGCGTCATTAAATATCTTAAGATAATAAGAAAATCCTACAATAAAACAGTCAAGAACTTATTAGAAGTAGAAGGAAAGTTTATATTCCTATCACTTCATTATTACAAATCCCATTGATTCTAGCACAGTAACCATTTTCACTTTCAAACCAAGAACCGATACATTCAATTGAACAACCTAACCAAACTAACAAAGTCAAATGATTTACAAGAAAAAAATCAAAACCTAACCAATCCAAACATCAATGCAATCAGAATCACGATTAGCGAATTGCGTACAATAATGAAAATAATGACAACGGAGACCACACCGCATCCGATTACAGAGACTATCTAATTATCCCGAGATGCTGCAAGAGATTGCTCCAACGCCAAAATCACTGTAATTGCGCTACTGGTCTTACTCATTCCGATGGCGTCGTTCCCATCCCTTTCGTTCTCATCTAGTATTGTATGACTATCTTTGTCTAAGTTCAGATTTATATTTTTCGAATCTTCTATGATTCCACAATTTGCAGTATTGGATTTGAAGGGATCCTTTGTGCAAGTAGTTTTTCGTTTAAAATAGTTTACACACAAGTAGTACACATATAATTTTATATCAAGTGCGTTAGGTTTATTTAATCGGTCTTTATTATAATATCTGATTATACGATGTATTTAAAGATTTAAACAGCGCTTGTTTGGTGAATTTCTTTGAAAATTCAAAACAATCATAACTATCGATAGTAGGTGTCAGCTGTTCATCTTGGTACATTATGTAACCTATATTTTTTAGATCCTTCTTTTTGTTTAGTTTATTTGTTTTTCAATTCCAATCGTATCGACTTCGTCTAGTCTCGACCGTAATCTTTACGACTTCGTTTATTGGAATGTCTATCAATACCCTTTCCATTTATTTGCATTCGCATCAATTTCGAAAAGGCATCTCAATAATTGCTAATGACGGCCACAATAAACAGCGAAATTGCAGTGAATAAAAAAGTATTGCCAACTGCACCGATCCATCTGATTGGACAGGAGGCTCAAAGGTGCCGCCATCGATTCCAACCCGATCGTAATTACATCGTTATGGAACCATTCGATTCGTTTCGAGAATCGATTTTATAGTGGAGTGCTACTGTTTGTTTCTTCTTTTATAAATTTTGTCGAGATTTCTTTAACTTATTCGTTAACCTCCACAAACTCTCTTAGATAAATTGATCAATGATTTTAACAGCGGGTTTTTTCGGCGTGAGAAGTAGCTGAATGAATTGAATAAATTAACACTTTATTATACTAATAAAAATCAATATACATGAAAATCTTATATCTAAATAATGAATAAACATAGTACAAAATGCGGCCTTATCGCTAAGAGATTTCTCCCAGGCAACCTTAGTATGGAAAGAAAAGATATAAGAAGAAAAAAAGGGTCGATAGTGTACAGTAGTAAAAACAGAACTTATATTATTCATACTTTTACCTACAGTAGTTCTACATGTTTATCACACTCTTCTTCATTTAAAATACCTTCATATGTATCATTCATGTTAGCATTCACAGCATAGTTTTTAGGGTTCCTGATACTAAGCCGACTGTCTGTCTGTTCATCACAGAGTCTTATCACTGTTACCTGTTACCCACAGATGTAATCTGTGCTGTTACCTTAATAATGTCCTACGCACATGGCTAGTCTCTGCTGAGAGCGGCGTGGCCAGCATTCGGCTCGTAAGCCTCGTAAGCGGCGGAGTACATCATAATAGCGACTTGTTCGATTTATTTACCGCAAAGGCTTGCACACACACAGCTCTACTAAGCTTGGGGCTAGATAATGCTGTGTGAATTGATCAGCATTATTTATTTATTTATTGATAAATAAAATAAAACACGTTGAAGCCAGGAAACTACTAGACCCAGAAAAATGACTCGTTTATGCATGTCTATTCCTGAGTAAAGATTCCTTGATTTAGAAATCTACCTTACCATTTTGTGGCACAACCGTACGCTTTACCTTTAGCATGTTTCAATCAAGGTACATATCAATCATCTTCCATAAACACGATAATAAAGAATTAATTTGGTTCGAGTCGAGTCGGTAAAATCAATATTGTATGCAATCCCCGTAATAACCCAGTCAGTAGCCATAAAAGTTCAATCTTGGGATGTGGACGTATTCTGGGAGGCTGGAGTTTATCTCGTTTCGATATTGAACTTGGCTTGCTCTCATTGGTTTAATTTCGACGTAGTCTTTTCCTTTATTTGTTTATATATTGCGTCTATCGTTTTTCCTTTTTTTAATACAATACAATACAATACAATACACTTTATTGCACACCAAAAAAAAAATACAAATAAAATAAAATACAGGAAAATAGAAATAAAAGAGTTGTACAATGGGCGGCCTTATCGCTAAGAGCGATCTCTTCCAGGCAACCTTGGGATGGACACGAAGCAGTTGTACACGTATAGACGGTGGCGTGTTGATACAATAAATACAGATAATACATACTATAAAATACATATATACTATAATAATAATACATACTCAGTTACATAAAAAGATGTTAGATAAAAACTAACAATTTAAGACTAAGGAGAGATAATGTTCATAGACCATATTCTTAAATACAGGGAGAGACTTTGCGTGTCTTATGGTAGTAGGTAGAGCATTCCACAGCTTTGTGGCACGCACGGTGAAGGAAGAGCTGTGGGTGTGACAGGAGCGGGATGTCAAGGAGAGGGTTTCGGTGGAACGAAGTGATCGGGAATGGGTTTGGTGGACGTACTCAAAACGTTCCTTAAGGTAATGCGGGGTATTAGGAATGAAGAGGATGGAGTATAAAAGGGAGAGAAAGTGTGCATCCCGGCGAAGGCGGATTGGCAACCATTTGAGCTTATTGCGGTATTCGGTAATGTGGTCATACTTACGCAGACCAAAGATGAAGCGTATTGCGAAGTTTTGAAGCCGCTCAAGCCTGTCAAGCTGCATTTGGGTAAGATCGGGATAGCTGGCGTCGGCGTAGTCGAGGATAGGGAGTAAGAGTGACTGGGCGAGCGCAATTTTGGTAGACGTCGGTAGAAAGTTACGTAACCTCTTAAGCGAGGCGGCTGATGCGAAGATCTTACGGCTTACCTCTGCTAATTGTGTTTCCCAGGAGAATTGCCTGTCCATGAAGATGCCTAGATTTTTAACTGATTTGCTTATTTGGATTGGTGTGTTGTCAAAGAAAACTTGCGGAAGGTTAAGCCAATCTATCCTTGCTAACATTCTTGAGCTCCCAATAATAATGACCTGGGTTTTTGAGGGGTTCACCTTCAACCCATGTGAATTACTCCACTCAAGGATAGTGTTAAGGTCAGTGTTGGTTTCATCAATAGCGTTACTTAACCGTTCTACAGGAGCCTGAGTGTAAATTTGTAAGTCATCTGCGTAAAGGTGGTAGGAAGAAGATAGCTGTTTGGAGATAGAGTTAATAAATATGGAAAAAAGTAGAGGAGATAAAACGCCGCCTTGAGGTACACCGGCACGCAGTTCACACCATGAGGAAGATTTGTCGTCAATAGTAACGCGCTGCCGGCGACCGAGAAGATAGCTACGAAACCAGTGAACTACTGATGGAGATAAGTTAAGGGAGCGTAGGATACCTAACAGAACATCGAAGTCTACGTTATTGAAGGCACTACTAAAGTCTAGAAGAGTAAGGATGGTCACTAGGCGATTCTCAATACCATCTCGTAGGTCATCACTAATCTTAACGAGAGCAGTGGTAGTACTGTGACCTGGACGAAAACCGGACTGGAAGGGATTAAGGAGATTGTTGGTATTTAGGAAAAGGTTAAGTTGGTGGTGAACAAGACGTTCCAGGACTTTAGAGAGGAAAGGAAGTATAGATATGGGCCGGAAATCGGAAAAGGAAGAGGGTTTAGACTTTTTAGGTAGTGGTGTTACTTGCGCTTCTTTCCAAGTGCTAGGAAACACTCCGCTGTCTACAGAAAAGTTTAGCAGATAGGTGATAACAGGGACAATATCGTCGAGAATGGGCATAATCATTTTCTTACTGATGGAATCAGTACCTACAGCGTTGGAAGAGATAGAAGAAATGCACTTCTTAACCTCACCATCAGTGAATTCACGAAATACGAAAGGAGGAAAATCAGGAGTATTAATAAGAGAAAGTGAGTTAAGTGTTTGTGCTTTGATAGTTCCCTCAAACTTAGAAGAAGCAGAGAAATGTAGATTAAGAGCATCTATATCCAAGTCATTAGAAGCATCGTTAAGTCGTGATTTACCAACTCCTAGTGATTTTAGAAACTTCCACACCTTAGCAGGTTCATTATACTCTACAGATTTATGGATATATCGGCGCTGTGCATCCCTACACACCTTATTGCAGTGATTACGTGACATTGTATAAAACTCTTTGTTTTCATCAGTAGGCGAGCGTTTATACCTGGCTTTGGCTGCGAGTTTTTTGTGAAGTTCGGCTCTAATTTCATTTGTCAGCCACGGTGCAGGATGATGTTTCATTTTAACTGCTCTTACCGGGGCGTGTACGTCGTACAAGCCTGTCAAGATACGACTAAATTGTACGATCTTACTGTCCATATCAGCTGCATCTATGACCTTATCCCAGTCTGCCTCTTGCGCATCTTTGCGCAGGGACTCAACGACCATCCCACCGAAATTACGCTGCAGAAGGATTTTAGGTTTCGCTTTAGGAGGACGAATTTTGTAGGAAAGGAAGATCAGGTCGTGATACGAAAAGGCGTCAGCAGGGCACTGACCATGCTTAGCGACATGTAATAAAGAAGACACGAATATGAGATCCAAAAGCGAGGGATTACAGTTGGGAAGGTTATGGGTGGGATTTAGAGGAAGAATGGACAGGTTGTTGGCCAGAACTAGACGTTCAAGCATCGATGAGCGACAATTTTGCTTCAACAGACATGTGTTAAAATCACCCATGATAATAGTGTGATCATGCATGGGGGTGAGGTCGTCAAGGAGCTTCTCAAAGGAAGGGAAAAAATTTATGCGGAGTGATGGAGAGTAATAAACACCGAGAAGTATTTTGCGATGAGAAAGCAGAATCTGAATGAAAAGATGTTCACCAGCACTGGACGGAGGTGGTTGTGCAGACATATCAATAATAGTGTAGGGAATGTGTGAACGAATATATATGGCCACACCCCCACCTACAGAGCCAGTGCGGTCGTTGCGGATGATATCAAAGCCAGGAAGGGAGTAAAGGGTTGAAGGTAAGCAGGTTTTTAACCAGGACTCGGAAATAAGGATCGCGTGGATATTATCCAGGTTAAATGACGCCAGCATATCTGTAAAATGGGCCGGGATACTTTGCGCATTAATATGCACCACATTAAAGTTTTTAGGGACGTCGGAAAAAGTAGACTCCAAGGTGTCAGAAAGAGTTGGAATGCTCATAAAACTGTCGTCGTCACCACTAAGGTGAGATTTGTCAGAAGACGAACACGACAGGAAGTCGTCATCATCACTTGTATTCATCATTTAAGAATATGGGTATGTAACCACTTAATAATAATATACTAATAATAAAAAATAAATATGACCTAATGCGAAAACTTTATCAACGCGTTTGTGCGCTACCTGTTTGTGTCCACCTGCCAGTTATCAAATGAAAGAGATTCACAAACAAAATAATAAACGGAAAAAGTATCTTAAAAAAAAAACAGAGCTAGGCACTAAAATACTCAGAGTAATCAATAAAATAAAATAAATTAAAAATAACACGATCCGACCGCATCACTTTTGTGATGGCAACACAAAAAATGGTTAAACCACAGCCTATGAATGGGATAAAGTTCGAAAGTGCGTAGAATGAAACGTAAACTTTCTAGCCAGACTTGAATCTATTGGACAAAGGAAAACACTCTACGCGTCTGTCAAAAAAAATGACAACGCTAGTGTCAACTGTCATGTTAATCATCCACAACAAAATAAATAATGTACTGTACCTACTATCCTACGAAAATGACAATAACACAGTTTTTTAGGTTTCGGGTACAAACAGTTTACAAAGTAAAAAACAGCAGATAACTTCTATCTACCTACATTAATAATGCACAGGAAAATTACTGAGCATATACAAGTGATGTTACAACCGGTCGGATCCCCGCAAGAAATATAAACGCTTACGATGCTATGCAACGAAAATTACTTTTTGGAAGCAGCTGCTCGGGTGCTTTTTTTCGAGGGGCCTGCGTCCTTAGCAGGCGCCGCCGCCGCCGGTGCGGGCGCTGATCTTGTAGCCGTAGGGATCGACGACAGTTCCGCCGTGCTGGATACTCGATGCCGCGATCCATCAACACCAACCACGAACACGAAGCCCTGTCTCGTCCAGCATTTAGTTAGGCCAAAGCGTTTACGCGCCTCCATAAAAGTGTCGTGACGAGACTTAGTAAGAAACTCCGAAAGAGTTATCCCGGAGTCCTTCAGCGAGGTTTTAGATGCCCACAACTTGTCGCGTAGAGACATTTCTCGTAACTTGCATAGAATGGGGCGAGGTCTATCTGTGGTGGAGCGGCCCATTCGATGGCAGCGGCTGATGTCAGACTTTTTAACATTGGAGACTTTAAGTTTGTCGATGAAAGTTCTTACCGCGACATCTTCGACGACCTCTTGGCTGGCCTCTGGCACCCCATGAATCAGTAGTATTTTGCGTCTACCACGCATCTCGAGCCTGTCAATCTCGCCAGCAAGCATCACCACTTGATTCTGGAGTGACTTCAGTGACTTAGTAATAAAGGACTTGAAAAGAGCAAATTCATTTACAAGCCCTGCCACATCACTAATTGGCGACTTCGACTTCTGCAGCTTCTCTTCAAACTCAGCCATTGTGTCAGCAAATATAGTGCTCAGCTGAGACATTGAGCTCTGGATGGCTTGAGGATCCATGTTGACAATTTGTAGGTTAGTGCTGTGAGGTGTTCTGTGTCTAGAACTTGGAGAATTGCTTGTTTGTTTTGTGAGAAAACACTGGATGGCAGGTAGGGTACACAAGTAGTTAATCTAGTTCATTAATAATGTAGATATTTAGCCTGTAGCTATTTTTAATAAAATTTTAAAATATTTGGTCTAAACAGTTAGTGTTTACGTTTTCGCGCCTACCGCCCAAAAAAAGTAGTTTAATAAATTTTTAATTAGTAAGCTGGGTGAAGTGTAGATGTGCAGGCGTTGCAATCTTGCATAACCGATAACCGTTGAGGTGTAAAGGTTCTCAAGTGAAGACGACTCTGATAATAATAATAATAATAATAATCATTTATTGCCCAACTAATTATACACTAAAACTAATACGTAACCTGCCTGCATTGGTAACAAATTAACAAAAAGAACTTAGTTACTAGTTCGTAAAGTTGGTTTAAATGTATGTAAGCTAAAATTAGGGCAAAGAAAGAAAGAAAGAAAAATATTTGTATCTACCTTTAAAAAAAACATACACATAAAAGGGAAACATATGCTATGATAAATCTATAAAATTTCGCTCAGTTGCGCGCTGTGCGCAGAACATTCTAAGGCAAATATGGCCTCTACTCAGCGTTGTGCTGGATGAACACAGCGCTGGTTTTCAGTGAGAGCCATAGACTTGTTACGTCATGACCGTTTGGACATGTCATTATTAGTGACTTACCATTGCGTCCTTGCTAGATATCCCCATTACATCGCTGAGATCCTCCCAGAATAGCCGACATGCGCCGGCGCCGCACGCACTCTTTAATTTGTAAATTGCACCGTCTAGCACACCACCCAGTCTACCTGCTTTGCGCTACTGTTTGATAGGAGCTGTTTGTCCGTTTTGAATAATACTTGATAGATTGCAGATTGATTCAGTCTTTAGGGGAGGTCTTAGTCCTGCCACTGTGGGAATACTGGTAATGTAGGGGATTCCGTTGATGTGTGAGTTATAAATCAAATAGAAACATTTATTTACAGATTAGCAGCGCCTCGTGGTTTTATCCGTGTAGTTCCCGTTCCCGTGGCAATTCAGGGATAAAATATAGCCTTTGTAAAAATCCCTGTCCCTGAAAAAGCTTTTGAATCATATAAAATAAATAAAATAAAATAAAATAAAAAAGCCTTTTATTTCCTACTAACACTTACATTGTTTTAAAGTAAAAAAAGATTATAATATGCTTATCTAGTTTACATTACTACTTTTCTCGTATAACCTTTAACTATTAAGTTATTTAAAATAGTATTACATATTTATCCTACTATCATTTAGTTTCCTATAGTAGGAACCCCATATTGGGTGAAGGCCTCCTCCAAAGATGACCATTTGTCTCTGTCCAGTGCAGTCTGCTTCCAGTTTGGGCCGGCTATCCTTGCGATCTCTTCATCCCAACGTGTCAACGGTCTTCCCCTGCTCCTTTTTCCTGGAGGTCCTTTCCAAAAAGTAACTTTTAAGGTCCATCTCTGATCTTTAAGCCTCGCGACATGCCCCGCCCATTTCCACTTGAGTTTTTGTGCATGTTTCAATGCATTTGTTGCTTTGGTTATGGACCTTATTTTTGTGTGTCGTATTTTATATATTTTTTTTATTTTTAGCATGCTGCGCTCTAGTCCTCGTTGGCATGTTGTGATTTTGTTTTTCAGTTTTGAGGTGAACTTCCACGTCTGGCATCCGTACGTCAAGCATGGTAAGAGACTGGAGTTCATAACTTTTGTTTTGATGGTTATAGGGAGGTTACTTTTAAAGATTTCCTTTAAGCTCCAGTATTTGTTCCATGTTTGTTGTACTCTTCTTTCGACTTCAAGTTCGTTATTTTTTTTGTCAAAACTGATTTGCTTTCCTAGATAGATGTATTTATCTGTATATTCAAGTGGTTCTCCATTTATTGTTATTAATTTTCTCCCTTTATTCGTCATTGCCATAGTTTTAGTGTGATTCATTTGTAATCCCACCTTGACACTAGCTAGATGTAGAGTTTCGATCATGAGCTGTAGCTGAGAGCTGGACTCCGACAGCAACACTAGGTCGTCTGCGAATCTTAAGTGACTTAAGTAGTCGCCTTTTATACACAGCCCTGTCTTGCTCCAATCCAACTTGCTGATTATAGCCTCCAGGATTGCTATAAATATCTTTGGAGATAGCGGGTCGCCCTGTCTTGCGCCTCTTTCTATAGGAAAACTAGGTTCCAGAGTTTCTAGCTTGATTCTACCCTTGTTGTTGTTATATATGCTTTTGATGGCCTTTATATATATGTCCTCTACTCCCTGCTGTTTTAAGCTTTCCCATATGCTTATGTGTGTTACTGTATCAAAAGCTTTTTGATAGTCGATAAACGCTATGTATAGCGGTCTTTGTTGTTCTTGATACTTTTCTATAATTAATTCAAGTGTGTGGATATGGTCTACAGTAGAGAATCCTTTTCTAAACCCTGCTTGCTCTACCGGTTGTTTTGCTTCCAATGTGCTACTGATTCTTTTGTTTATAATGGTAGAGAAGAGTTTATAGAGGCTGGGTAGCAAGCTTATCGGTCTGTAGTTGCCAATATCCTTCGGGTCGCCCTTTTTGTAGAGAAGTATGATATTGGATTCGGACCATTGCAAGGGTGTTTCATATAATAATTTTTAAATCGGTCTAGACGTTTCGAAGCCTATTCAAAACAAGCAAAAAAACAAACACGACTTTCCTCTTCATAATATTAGACAACAAAAATTCACAGACAACAAACAATTTCAAGAAAAAAACGGATATAACTAAATCTAGGCTTTAAAAATTGAAGTGAATCCCGCAACCCGCATGCCCAGCGTAGGGATCATGAGCCCCCATGAGGTAAACGCCAATAAGGCGCTTATATTTTATAGGCTCCTTTATTTTGTCACAATCGTTTTGGTTGCCTGGAAGAAATCGCTTTAAGCGATAATGCCGTTAGTTCTATTGTTGTTCATGTCCCTTTATCTAATTATGTAAATTTATGTTTTATTAAGGTGATGAATAAAGAATTTTCTATCTATCTATCTATAAAGGGGAGGCCTGCGCCCAGCAGATCAAATACAATACAAATTAATAATAGAACCACAAGACTCATGTCATGAGACTCAAGATTCGATACAAAATATGTTTTAAAAATCATACAAGTAACTCATAAGAAAAAACCACACACGAAGCTAAACCGCTACTCAAAATATCAAAAGAAGTTCGTCAGAATTCATCAAAGACCATAGACAGACAAACGCACCATTAGGTCCAATTCCTCGTACTGTCCTACGTTTAATTTATTGTTGCATTCTCGCTCCGAATAACAAAATCTATGAGATGTTTGACACAGTTACTAGTTTGTATGGAGATGATTGACTAGAAACTTAAACTTTGAAATTTTTTTGAAAATATCTTTGAAGTTGGAAATCAAGTGAATAATATTGGTGATTGGAACTGGAATAACGCAAATAAATAATGCAAGACAAGGGAGTCGGTAGATTCAGATTCAAATTTCTTTATTGTCATAAATCAAACATATAAAACGTGTACAATATAAAGGTATCTTAATAAAATGCCGAGTCTACGACTCGTCAAAACACAATTATAGATATACAATGTTGTTGTAAAGGGACAAGTTTTTGATGACTTGTCAGTTATCAATCACTCTAGGCTAGGTGATGTTATGGAGATGTTAGATGATTTTGATTGTGAATTAGATTATGTATCCTAGCTTCTAAGTAAGCCGTTCTAGCTGTAATGCCAAGATAATCATGATGTGCGATTGAGTAATTATCTACACATAAAATCTTACATATTTTACTACTGAACATTTTAACAGCATTTAACTCAAACAGTTGACAGACCGACCATACATTTGCATCACAGTACGAGATCAAGATCGATGTCAAGACTTGAATGAAAACTTTTATCGTGGGTTTTCTTCAAGTTTAAGTTCTGTTGACAAATGAATATTTCCAAATCAGACAATTGGTTTTACTAGAGACCAATAACCATACAAAATAATGATAAGTTACTATAAATACATTGATATTGAGTCCAGAAAGTTTAAATCTGTCTAAAAATAAACATATTTAACAACTTTTACATCTAGAGATCAAAAACCGTGCCATTACCAACTACTTCCCCTTCACCACCTGCCAATTCCAACAAAACTTTCTGACCTTTGTCAAAAACAACAAAAACCAAACAATCCACTTGTATCAATCGATTCTGACCTACGATTTATACTCCCACGATCTTTGCCGGTATCAATAGCAGTGTCAACCTTTTTTCGGGGAGATTTGTAAAAAATCCATTGTGCCTCAGCTTTTGTGTCAGGGATTTCGATTTAAGAGGATTAACATCGGATTGGCTCTTATTGATGTTTATTTGAGAAGAAATCTTCGATACCGTTGTTAAGGAGGTTTCTTTTGGGATTCCAGTTGTGATAAACAGAATAAAAAGAATACTTGCTAACTGTTTTTGTGCCAAAGCAAGATTCCGTAAGGAAGACTGTTTTAGGTAAAACTACGAAGGATTCGTTGTACTACATAAAACAGTGTTCTCTCTGAAGTGTTCACTTTGAATCGTGATTATGAATTTTGCGAATTCAAAATGCAAAAATATACAAACAAATTAAATGAATAATCAAAATCGGACAGACTCCTCTGTAAAAAGTTATGCGTGGTCATATATAAAAAAAACTCGACAACATCGACTAGAAAACCTCCTCCGTTTTTTCGTCGGTTAAAAATACAAAACGTTTATTTACAAAATATTTGTAACAATGAAGTTGGAGTTGGTACACAGTCTCCTGCGTTAGTTACAATGTAGCTGTTTTGTTATAGAATCTGTGGTTATAGACTTTTGTGCGCTCCGTCAACGCTTTCGATATTTAGATTTGACTTTAATTCGTTCTCATGTGGTCTACATTTCATACAACCTACATTAGGCATTACCTACATTTTTGGAAGACAATTATTCATAATCCACTAGCTGTGCCCTGAGACTTCGCACGCCTATCCCACGGAAACTAATCTATGACATAACTTCCGGCCTAGAACTACCTGTATGCAAAATTTCAGCCCGATCCGTTAAGTAGATTTTGCGTGAAAGAGCGACAAACATACATACATGTTTACAAACTTTCGCTTTTATATATTAGTAGAATTTCTAGCGTCACTTATTTCTACCTTCATCTGTCTTCCTTCTACAAGTAAATATCCCCCCACAGTTATAATAAAATGCACAAATGTAAAAGTATGAAATTTCTAAAATGTCCCTCAGAAACCAATTCATTGTACACCCATTCTTACCATTAGAGTGATGAAACACTTGGAACCAATTCGGTATGAATCTATAGGACAATTTTACTCATCAACCAACTTATCTCAACCTTTTTCCAACAACCATAATTTTTATTCCAAGGCAAAAGAGTTTAATATCCTTTGAAAAGTGTATCAATGGAGATTCGTCAAAGTTTGTCATTGAAAAGATTGTAGGGCGCATTGGTTTGTGACAAACTTAAATCTGCGGTTCATATAGACCAAATTCCAAAGCCGTTACGGCTTAGATTTAGCATTGATAGATGAAAGAGATGGTATGGTGAAGTGAAAGAGTGTCGTATCCCTAGCATTTCTTTATCAATCAAGTAGACAGACAAAAAACGTCTGCACATCGAACTGAGAGTCACTTACATTAATGACGTGGCAGCCTGGAGCACATCATCAGGAAAAGTGGCAAAGAACAAGAGGAAGATGGTACAAACTCAACATTTCAGATGAAATTATTTGTAAACGCTATAATGCGTAAAAGTCATGGAAAAGTTTTCATTGCAACAAACTTGAAAATATTAACAACTATATAATTGTGAGATAATGAAAATGAGAGCATTTTTATTTACCTTAAAACCACTACACTTCATTTACAAAATTTTATAAGTTTTCAGAGAAATTTTTCAAGAAGACTGAGACCGAAAAATTAATCTCGAAAAAGATCGTACCTACTGTATGTTGTAACTTAAAAAAATTATGTCCTTAAAACTAAGTAGGTATAACTTCGACAAAAGAAACTCATTGAATTCAAAATAAAAAACTGATACAGGATGAGTTAATTATAGGCATTAAATCGACGAAGTAAACGAAAAGAATTTATAGCAAGAAGTGAAATAAATATTGTCACTGGTGAATGTCAAATACTTTGATCCGTCGTTTACCGTCCTGGTTGTAAGTATCGCTGTCGGTAAAATAACTGGCGAATTAAAGGTAATTACGGTAAAGGGCGAAAAGGTTTTTTATTCCACTAGAGCTGTTTTCCGCTAGACTCAGTTTAATTAATTTACCTACCTATTGATACCATTGATAAGCCCACAGAGAACTCAATCGAGTAAAACATATTACTTTCCAAAATAAAGAAGAAAAAAGAATATTTTTAAGAACCCATAAATACATAATAACAATATTTATTAACTAAATCGGACACAGAAATCATATCGACACTTGATGTATCGGAAATAAAATCATAATATAAACTTATTGGACAATATAAGTAATTATAGTAGACCTAACAATTATAAATATCGTTAATAAGATATTTGGTGATTAATTAATTAACAATGGCGGCCTTCAAGGCACGAGCGATCTCTTAGGGCACCTTTATATTATACTAGCTGCGCCCCGCGGCTTCGCACACCTATCCCACGGAAACTGATTTATGGGAAAAAGCATAAGTGTTATTCCAGGCCTAGAACTACGTATGCAAAATTTTAACCCGATCCGACAAACATGCATACATGTTTACATACCTATACATGTTTACAAACTTTCGTGTTTATAATATTAGTAGGATGTATAGATTTAGACATCGAGAAAAATATGTCGAGTTCACTGACCGTGGTAGTATAATTTTATTACAAAAAAATGTAGTCATCTAAACGAATATATTAATTTGTCATAATTCTATAAAATGTTTAAAATTATAATGATTGCAATGAACGAACGTGCGATGCGACGTAACTATTTTTCTGTAGTTGAGTTAATTGGGTATCCAAAAAACTGTTCGCAACGTCTTGTCTACTGTCTCCTCTCTACCAATCGTTCTTTGTTCCTACCTATTAGCCGCAGGATCATTTGCCGATTGTTTCGCGATGAACCTACTGTGGGGCGAGAAAAACGTATTGTTCCTTGTTTTTGCTAGATCGACCAAAAAAAATTTATACTATCGCTTGAAACTCTAATATTATGTTGAAAAAAGCCAATTATTTTTGCTACTAAAACAGTCATAATAATAACAGACGGAAAAATATTGCGTAACTAATATTATATTACTAGAAAAAGTTTGGCAGCCTACTATAAGCTTTTCTGGTGTTATACTACTTTGCAGAAATCAGAAAATTTAAATAGAATAAATTGTTATTCGAAAAAATGAATTTTGGAAAAAAACTGGAATTCATAAAAAAAATATTCCAGTTTTTGAACCACAGCTTCCCCTTAATTTTCTGTGTTTTCGACGGACTTTTTGGCGAACGATGGAGGCAGGAGGTTGCGGGTTCAATTCCCTCTTGAGACAAATAATTAAACGTTCTGCAAATATTTTGTTCCGGGTGTTCTTGGTATTTTCGATGTTTAATAAAACACGTTTTTCTATGGAATGTATTCAATTAAGTATACCGTTAATCTAGTACCCATAACACAAGCTCTGCTTAGCTTGGGGCTAGATGATGTATTTAGTACAGCTTTATTTATTTATTTATTTACGTCCTTGTGTCGCAGGAATAAATAAGGTAGGTACCTTAGCAAAATATTTCTAGTTTTCAAAGTAACATTTAAATTCTTTTAATCTATCGGCTTTTGACTTTTTAGTTCCGACATCAATCAAGCCCATCAAATCTGAGATCGCATTGAAGCCGCGTCTAATCCTGTCATGGTCGGGAATCGAACCCACTATTGTTTCGTCAATGACAGATATCTCAATACGATGCTTTATGGCAGTCGATCAGTATTGTCAGCTTTGAGTTGGATTGGGAATTGAATGGATATTTAGGGGAGGTTGGGGAAATTAGGTATACGGAAAGTGGAGCATTTTAATAATAGGGTATATGCATGTGACTTCAAAAAAGCTAATATTTTTTTTACGTATTCTCTATTGATATAAAAATATATCTGTACTTATATTTATTTTTGTATTTTATGATGTTTTTTTGTAAAATTTAATCATTGAAAAGTAGATATTTTAAGTCTCAACAGCAAAATGTCTAAACACAACGCTATTGGCATGTGAAGCGTGACGTCATACTTGAACATTTTTGTATGGGCATGAAGTTTTGACTTTGAGTTTACATATGGGACTCGATGATCCGTGACGTCATAAAATGCCATGTCTAACATGGCAGCGTTTTTATCACCCGAAACTGAGTGTACTTTTACTTTTATTTTTTACCTCAATAATTTAATTTATTTTGGGTGTTATATTTTTTTTCGTTTATGAATTAACCTAAATAACCGATTAAAAAAAAACCATGCACCCTATTACGTTATTCACTTCTCGCTCAGGTGCACATTTCTGTACGCAGTGCCGAACCAATTGCATATAATAGTGAGACCGCACGGGCCGTATGAAAATAAAGATACTTGTATTGTACATTGTACTTGAATTGTACCAATCCAAGTCATACATTACAAAGAAGTTTTGTTTGCTACACTACTGCAGAAAAAACTTGCCCTATGCTATCAAATAATAAATAAAAAAACCTATCGATTAAAATAATCACACTAATATTATAAAAACAAAAGTTTGTATGGATGGGTGGATGTTTGTTACTTATTCACGCCAAAACTACAAAATGGAGCTGGCTGAAATTTTGCATACAGGTAATTCTAGCCCTGGATTCAAACATAGGTTACTTTTTACTCCATAAATCAGTTCCCGTTGGATGAAAGTCACCTTTAAACGTTTCCATAGGAAAAACGCGTGCGATGCCGCGGGGCGCAGCTAGTTGCAAATAAGCCTTGTTTGCCCCAGTGCAAAAAAAACTTGCCCCATGTTTTCAAATAATGAAACAAAAAACTTATTGATCAAAATTATTATTATGTTTGTGATTACGCGAAGAAAACGGAAGTAATTTTCATCTTTTAAAATCTAGATAGCTGTCTTCTCCTTTCAAACCATTCTCTCAGCAGTTCGTGGAACCTTCATAACTTTTCACGTTGGTCTTTTAGCGCAAGCCACTTAACCCCAACCTACCCTAAACCTCCACCTACTTCTACGACCGAAACACAATAGAAGCAGCGATATTTTATTGTCAATGTTAAATAAGTCATTATTTTGATTGAACGCTACGTATCGTGTATTTTTTGTCGTTCAAACTCGTTCAAAATCGAAGTGGCCGGCACTCCTTATTGAGACATCATTTTAGAAGCCTTCCACATAGAGTTGAAATTCGCAGAGTAAAATTGTATTTTTTTAAAGAAATATTGAGAAATGGGCGTTCAAAATTGCATAGAAATTCGTATACAAATTGGCCGATGTTTAGCGGTGTAGAATGTATTAGAATGTTTGAAATATGAACGCTATTTGTATATGTCTGTGCTTTATGAATGAATCGAATTGGAATTATTGGAATATTTTTAATATAATGTCGTTGCTCTATTGTGCTACCCGCTTAATGCCATAAATGCTGTTATAATTAGGAAGTATTTGACATTTTTATAAGCAGTAAATGAGGATATTTCTATTGTTTAATTAATTTTGAGTTTACAACATTGTTATTTTTCTCAAGGCAGTCGTAATGCCAGGATCTTAATGGTCAGTGAAATATTCCGAGGTGACCGAAAAAAAAAACCGAGCAGCTCCTCCTGCAGAACAGTTCTACCACTGAACTGCGATCCCCGACCCGCTTGCCCAGCGTGGGGATTATGGGCACTATCCCCCATAAGATAAACGCCAATAAGGCGCTTATCAGAGAGACAATTATTATGTACGTAATAAGGCTGGCATTAAATAAGGATAATAATAATAATAAGCCTTTTATTTACAAATCTTACCAAACATTTTTTAAATAAATTGAATGTAGAAGATATATTAAAATTTGGAATGTTTGAATCAATAGTAATCCTATGTTCATGCATAATTTGTAATATATGTAGGTACATAATTTTTCTTAAAAAAAACACGTTAACTTAATGTGCAACGTCATGACTTGGACACCCATTTTCAGGAGGTAAATAATAATGTTTTACCCAAATCTCCTCATTTACGTGGAGTACATTGGAGCAACAAACGGGCTGAAATGATGAGGATGAATTAAAATGACGTCATCTCTAACACCTTCGAAATACCTTGTCGATTCTCAAAAGAATTGATTAATAGTCACAGCAGACGGTAGCATTTTATATTTTTTCTAACGTCCGGCCCTCACAATCATTTATCACGAGATTTCATTCGATCGCACTGAATCGTCGATATGTCATGATCAATAGTTTTATTTTGCTACTGTTCTGATTTATAATGCTGGTGGAATGTGATGATGACAGCTTATCAAGGTTTTATAGGTTTATTTTGATTGTGGTTATTTTATTTTAGGTGTGAGGATCGAGTAGATAATTAGGCTCAGGAGGATCTATAATCTATAGCCATTCCCATTTAACCATGTCATATTCTGATCTTGAGCACTAGGATTATGTAAGATATACGTCATACTGTATTAGCGCTCTCAGTTCGCACGCAAATATGACCCGTATTTTTATTGGAGGAGAATCATTTCTTTGCCGTGCTTAGGTACCGTCATTTTTTTCATTTAGTGTTGTTATTTAGATACCCTATTACAAATTAATTGTAATCAATAAATTTTGTTCATAATAATTATAATTAATGTAATGCTGTATGATGTGTAGACGATGAACAGCTTTGTATGTAGTCAGTAAGTACTTAAACAATGTTTTATAAGTTTACAAATAAAATATTCTTATTCTATACTTGTAGAACCATGACAGTCTGGCAACGTGCCGCCTGTGATCGAGGCTTTGCAGGCTAGACTCTGTAAGCGAGACATCATCTACAAGTCTAACAGCGCGTCTTTTATGGTCCATACACCAGCGAAAGTGGCGCCCCCAACAATTTTATCTTATTATTACCTTAAACGCAGGAATTTTTAAAAATCCTACGTTCAGTTTGTGGTATCTATTATAAGCTATTTGTTAATATCTCTGTAATAGTTTCATGTTGTAAAGCTTAGGCAGAGATACGAAGTTGTGCTTTTTGGCCACCAAACTATTTTCGCATCTCCTCCTAAACTACATGAGATAAAATTATGACAGAGGTATTAAAAAATAGCTTATAAATATATAATAGATACCACAAACTTAATGTAGGATTTATAAAAATTCCTATAATAAACGTAAAAATATGATAAAATCTTTGATTTATTAAAAACGAAGATGAGGCACTGGTTGCTCGAAAGTGGCAACCTCAAATTGTGTAAAATTGTGTTCTCCCACATCAGTCACCGTCTGACCGGCGGCACGCGCGGTCGTGATTCGCGTGAAATATTGTTGTCTCAGTCTCACTTCGGTCCTAGATACGTCTTTCCGTCTTTGTTCTTTTTTGTATTGCACAGGACTGGAAATATAACTGTGAGCGCATGTGTTTGCGTGTAGTTGTAACACATGCCAATTTTTGAGTAAGCGCTGGGAGAACGTAACCTATCTATATCGCTGTCAGATTGACTCGGGTATAGAACTTCAAGTTGGTATTTAGCCGAGTCGTCCCGAAGGTGGCTGCAGTACTCCATGCAAGTTCGGACCTGCGCCTTATATAAACTGAGGAGCCCTGTCACCGTCCCGGTGTGAAGTACCGCTGAACCTTAGCCATGATACAGACCTTCATCGCAGCAAATTTGGCCTTCGACTCGATATGGTGGCCAAAGTTTACACCTTACGGTACAGTAACTTTTGCACATGCTTTTACAGCACTTTTGCATGCATTCGATACTAAACGTGTTCATTGCAGTAAACTACTTTGACGTGTAGATCGCTACATAACTGCAAAACGAATTAACGAAATTTTGTAAGAAATCACGGACATTTATTCCAGAAGGCTTGTGATAGAAACCCTAGACTATGTAGAGACCCTGATAGATTAATTTTGAAAGAAACTCCACATTCAGCCAAGTACACTAAAAGCTGCTTGTCAATGTGTATAAAAATATATAATAAGATACCAAAGGAACTTAAATTAATGAACAACCATTTATTTAAAATCAGATTGTTAAAATGGTTGAAGCAAAGAGGTTTTTACGACGTAAACGATTTTTTTAATGCCAAATTATAATTGTATTGAAATTTTTCGATCTTATTTTTGTTGTTTAATATATTATTGCATACGATTATGTGGGACTCCAACACCACTGAAACCCTCAGGGTGTTTCCGCCTTGCCGTTTATGGTGGGAACATGGGGACGCTTTAGCACACTTCCACGATCCCACCGCGGCTGCCCGATAATAGGCCCCTGGGGGATGACGAACACCCCCCCCCCCCCTCACAAGGGGCCAGAAACGACCACCTCGGGGACCTGTTTGCCCAAGATGGTAGGTTTTTCTTAACCATACCGACAGTTTGACCAACACGTAAGGTTTGTCTTAACCATACCCATAGTTTGACCAACATGTAAGGTTTGAGTTTGTACAACATATAAGGTTTGTCTTAACCATACCGACAGTTTGACCAACATATAAAGTTTGTCTTAACCTTACCTACTGTTTGACCAAGATGTAAGGTTTGTATTAACCATACTGACAGTTCGACCAACATGTACCTAAAGTTTGTAGTTTTTTAAGACTTCTCCAATCCTCTACATCACTTTTTATCAGAATGTCATCGACCTGACTTAAGTAGGTGTCGATGGCTCCTTATAAATGGGTAGCGGAGAGCCGTCGAACGCTGTCCAATGCCAAAGATTATCTATCAAGTGGACAGTATCGCGGGGATTTGATCTGGCAAGAAGTGCGGTGCTTGTATAGGGTGATGCTCAATCCATATCATACACAAGATAAAATAAACCCGACTTCGGCGGTCACCAATTGTGCTTATGTGTCGAAGCGACGCGTGATCCGAGGGCTGGTAAGTATCTGGCGCAGTGCATCAGCATTGCCATACAGCGGAGCAATGCAGCCAGCGTCTTGGGTACGCTTCCAACTGGTATTAATATGAATCAGTTGAGATACCTGTAGATTGTTTGCGATAGTCTAAAGTTAGCTCAATTGTATCAATTGTAAATACTAGTTTTAATTATTTGATATTTATTTTCTTGATAATAAATTATTATTTATTGTGCTTCTTATTTTAACAACAATATGTTTGACCTTTTATTAGAACCCGCTGTGTCGTTAGACCCCAATATAGTCTGACGTCATATACCCTATAACCGAGTTATGGAGACGAATCGATCGATACGTCACTTTTTGAAATCGAACGAGTATAGTTTCAGCGCTATGTGGGAACATAAAAATCGGCTACATCCAAACATAGGGTTCCAATCCCATAACCTTCCTATGTTGGTAGTCGGGTAAAAATGATGGACCATTCACACATCATCATATAGCTAAAAAGTAAAATTACTGCAGTAAGTGCCCATAATAAGCTCTGTTTACTTTCTGGGGAAAATGGGTGACTGATGTATTCTATACATTACAAATCGTCGATCCTATAATACATGTCTCGAGAAAATCGATGGACTGAATGAAATGAACGAAATTGTTTGTAGATTCAGTTCAGTTTTAAAAGATCTTTATTTATAAAATTAAATAATAAAAAGTAATACATATCCAGTGTGCATTTATCCTAGACAATATTAGACATAAATATAAACACGTTTAAAAGCTTTATGAGCTTTTTCAAACTTATTTAAATAAAGGGAATGAAATAAATAAAAAGCATACATTGGTTAATGTAAATTTACATTGCTCACGGAGCAAAAAAAACAACACCCTGTACCACCTAAGCCAGTGGCCACACAAATCAGTCGGCCGATCTATCTATACCCAATAGGTACGTAATCTTGATCAGGAAGGCGGGACTAATCATTTTTATCTCTTCGGAAGTACAACACTGATGGATCTGATCTGGAGGCTGTATTAGTCAAGGGATCGTGTTTGGTTAGGGTAATTGGTCTTTAGGTGTTTGTTTACTTTTGGAGCTTTATTTTATAAATTTTTGAGAGGTTTTTTTTTCTTCAATAGCCTTATCACGCTATTAAAAATCCTCATAACAAGGTCTCTCACTTAACCTCACTTCTACAGCCTAAATTAGCCCGCTGCTGGACAAAGGAATCCCCCTGATAAGCCTTATTGGCTTTTATTACAGAATCATTTTATATCATGAGCATCACCTTGGTGAATCTTCATTAGTGAAACTTCCTTTTGATTTAATCGATTATTTCCCATCGATTATATGCATGGCGTAAGTTTAGGAGTCATGAGGAATCTTTAAATATTCGGGTTGTTTGTGTATTATTTTTTGTCTCTTGTTACACGTTGTTATTGATAGAGTATGTTTAAAAAGAGAAGAGTCGTGGGAATTGAGGTCGCTCGTGTGCCAATTGACAACTTTTGTTGGGTTGATAACACTCCTCTGTCATTGCAATACGACTAAAAGTGGTTCATCGAAAGGCCACGATTCTTCTCTTTTTGAACAAATTCAACTTTTTTTTTATTGCTGATGAATTAGCGTTTGGCTGCTAACTCACTTTAAGAGAGCGAAGATGTAGCCTAAGATGGAGCACGCTTTTCCAGAAGGAACTTATTAACCCTAGATTTGAAGACTCCAAGATTTTACTCTAATGGGAAGACAGATGCAGGAAGGTCATTCCACTCTTTGCCTGTGGATAATATGAAAGTAGAGCAGAATTTTGGTTCGACACTGTGGTATGTCGACCGGGAATGGGTGGTATGAATTTGTGCATCTGCTGGTCCTATGATAGAAGGGAGAAGACGGGATAAGGTCGTGCAATGCAATGTAAGCGAGACATCATCAACAAGTCAGATATCTAACAGCGCATCTTTCAATCGAGTCGACATTAGGTCTTGGTGATATCTACAAAATTACAGCGCAGAAATGCAAAATATCCATTAGGTGTTATAAGTGTCAAACATAAACCTACTTCATGTCATGAGGGTAGTGCCTATAATATACATATATGCTGGCATGCCCAGCATATATGTATATTATAGGCACTACCAAGGGTTGTGGAATGCAACCTGGCGGTGGTAGAGTTCTTGAGCAAGAGGCACTGCTGCCGGTGGATATTCCTTAGTCGCCTCTCACGACACCCGCACGAAGAGTTGATGTGATGTGCAGTCTTAGCTACACACAACATACCCCGAAAATGAACTTCAAGAACGCTTATATTTGAACATCAAAGTGATTTTTTCCATTAGAATTTACTACTTTTTGTGATAAAAATGAAAAGTACATAAGATGTCTCTCTTTTAGGAATGAAATAATAGTGATCTTCCAAAACAAATAAGGTTCGTAGTAAACCCGCTGACATCAGAATAACTGCCGATCACTGAATATGTAACAGACATACAGACAGGCCAAAGTCTTATAGCAATAACTGCATCCAAACGATCTCACATCTTGAAATAGACGTCCATTTGACAACGCCATTAATTTTAACATTCATAATATTGACTCACGGGCTCATATTAATATCGTTGACGCTAAATAACGAAAACAAAGTTTTAAATGCTTCGATATGTATGAATGTTGGCAGGTTTGTATGTTTGTTAAATTACTTTAGGCATGTGTCATCATCATCATCATCATCATCAGCCTATATTAGTCCACTGCTGGACATAGGCCTCCCCTAATGAGCGCCATAGCGCCCTGTCTTCAGCTTGACGCATCCAGCATCTGCCTGCAGTCTTTCGCAGATCGTCATCCCACCTGGCCGGAGGGCGTCCTACACTACGTTTGCCGAGTCGCGGTCTCCACTCAAGAACTCGTTTACCCCAGCGGTTATCGGTTCTTCGCGAGATATGGCCGGCCCACTGCCACTTCAGTTTGCTAATTCTTTGAGCTATGTCGATAACTTTGGTTCTCTGTCGGATGTATTCGTTACGAATCCTATCCTTCAGAGAGACTCCGAGCATAGCTTTTTCCATAGCTCGCTGAGCGACTTTAAACTGGTGGACCAGCCCTATCGTGAGTGTCCACGTCTCAGCTCCGTAGGTCATGACGGGTAGGACGCACTGATTGAAAACTTTCGTTTTCAAGCATTGCGGTATGGATGACGAGAAGACTCGACGTAGCTTTCCAAACGTTGCCCAGCCTAGCTGGATCCTCCTCTTGGCCTCCTTCTCAAAATTGTTTTTACCCAACTGCAGAATTTGTCCAAGGTAAGTGTACTCGGAAACAATTTCGAGAGGGTGGCCATGTACGACGACCGGTCCCGGATCAATGAGACCATTGATCATGATTTTGGTTTTATCCAAATTCATGCCGAGACCGATGCATCGTGAGGCTAAAGCTAGGCCGTCCAGCATCCGGTTGAGCTCCTCCAGCGACTCCGCCATTACGACTATGTCATCAGCGAATCGAAGGTGTGAGATGTAATCGCCGTTTAAGTTAATGCCCTTACCTTTCCAGTCCAGTGTCTTAAACATATCTTCCAACGCGCTCGTGAACAGTTTCGGCGATATAACATCCCCCTGTCTCACTCCTCTGCGCAGTTGGATGGGTTTGGACTGCTGGTCCTGTACTTGGACACTCATGGTCGCGGCGTCGTAGAGACATCTCAGCACTTCGATATAACGATAGACATGCATGTGTCATATGAGTTTAAAATTTTCTTTAGATCCCTAGGTATATCAAGCCTCCAATACATGCTGTCCGAGATAAGGCCAACGCGAGCGTAGGCAAATCGATACAAGGCAAGTGCCACCGTCTAGACGTTTGGCAAGTCTACGCAACGATTGCTCCACAAACTACACAAACATTGGCCGAGCGCAGGTAATTGCCTATTGATTTGTACAGAAAAACCGACATGGCTCCGAAGTGGGTCAAGTAGCCGCGAGCGACTGCGAGCGGTGACAAGTCACTGCAAATGACCTCCATTACACGTTGGCGCTTCTATTCACTCGGCCATCTAGGCAAGCGATAGGAAGGCAATGAAACGTACCGTCTACTCGTTGGTATTGGCTTTCGGTCGGCAACGTTGGGCCAACATGTATTGGAGGCTTACGAAATTGTATTTTTTATTATCTATCGTAGTTTGACGAATTCATTACGGATGTAAGCGGGTTAACCACGAACATTATTAGTGTTGGAAGAACACCAACGTTTCATCCCTTAAAGACATCTTCAGGGTGAGTGCGGTTCTAGACGCGTTCTAGGAGTGTTGTTGGTGTTCTTCCAACACAAATACCTAAGGTTCGTATTTAACCCCCTTACATGAATTGTATTTTTCTTGACAAGTCATCGTTTATACATCTGATTAATAATTCATTTAAATCATTTGTTTTATTTTTATTTGTGTGCCCATTGACAATAAATGATCTTTTTCTTTTCTTATTCATTTTCGTACAGACTCCAAGAGAAACCGCAGGCAAGCACCACAACGAGCATTATTAGCAATTTGCGCGACAGAACATCCATCTATTGATTTATTACATTCGATCTTATTTATTCGCCGTATAGTATTATTTACGACGTGCCACCGCTGATTTCAGGAATCGATGTATTTTCTGAACGGGTGAGTTATGGTCAGAGGTTTGAGTAGGTAACTGAACCTTTGTACAGCTATCACCGCCCACTGGAGAGGAATCCGTGTGTCTACTTCCGCTAGTGGACAAAACATTGAAGTGAATTAGAGTCAATTGCACCTTATTTCTTATTTGATATTTATTACTATTTATCAAGCTGTATATATCGTAAAAATGTGTCTTGCCTAAGTGCTTACTAACCGACTTCAAAAAAGGAGATGGTTCTCAAATTGATCATGACTGTTTTTTTATGTTTGTTACTTCAGAACTTTTGACTGGAATGTCCGATTTTCATGATAATTTTCGCTGCTTCCCGTGTGGTCCCGTTTTAATTTGGTTCAGTTCTGACAATGGGATCCATGACAATCTATGAAAAAATAATTATTTTTTAAGTCTAAAGAATTAAACTATTTGGCTTTGACTGTAGGTACGCGGTGTCGTTGGCGTCGGTATTTCATTTAATGCTTGGCATCGGTATCGGCAAATATGCCAATCCAATTCACAAAAAAAAAAAAAATCCTGACGCTTCGATTCCAATCCAGTGGATGTACAATTTAACAATTACTGTATGCTGAATGCGTACTACCATACTGTCTATTTTATTTTCTATGGATATGTAAAAGTCATGTAAACTTCCCGCTTATTACACAAACTTTGAAGTAAACAGTAATGGTAGTACGCAACACTCTACTAGGTCTTGATGATCCGACTAATATTATAAACGCGAAAGTTTATAAACATGTACATGTTTGTTTGCGTCTTTTACGCAAAAACTACTGAACAGATCGGGCTGAAATTTGGCACACATTTAGTTGTAGGCCTGGAATAACACATAGGCTTTTTATCCTATAAATCAGTAGGTACCTGTGGGATAGGCGTGCGAAGCCGCGGGGCGCAGATAAGTTTTGTATGTTTTCTATGTGTGTCGAAATAAATGTTATTCTCATTCTATTGCTTTTTGTTCCCTTTTTCCGCTCTCGGACTCAATATTGGCCCATTTTTGGTCCAAGTGCCAATAATCAATTTTATTACACTCATCGTTTTCACAGTTTAGAGTCACCAACACCTACAGCCGGGTTATTAATAACAGCGATACAAATTGACGCGAGAGTGCCGCGCGCAATCGACAACCACCCACGTGATTTGACAGTTGGTACAATTCTGTAGAGAAGTTGAGAGAAGTTAAGATGAGACTCTCTTTAGTAAGACAGAAAAGGTTTTATTAAACGTGACAGTTTACTGCCACCTGCATAACAACGACCTCTGTGACGCAGCGGGCGAAGGTTTGGATTGATTCCCACCTCGGGACAGATGTATGTACGATCTGCAGATATTTGTATGTTTTCTATGTGTAATAAAATATCTATCTATGCAGTGTATTGCATTAAGTATATCAGTTATTTAGTGTCCATAACACAACAGAGCTTGTGTTATGGACACTAAATAACTGATATCTTAGCTAAAATTCTATGTTTGGTATTTGAATTATTTTTGCATTTATATACATTTATTGAACAGCACAGTTACAACACAGATTAGATAGGTATGAGTAAGTAGTAATAATTGTACAGACTTACTTAGTAGATGTGATAAAAATATCAATCAATAATAATAGAGATTTATTTTTATTTACTTTTTGCTCTCTGACTGCAAGGCAAACGAATAGAAGTTTCAAATAAGACGTGAACCTCCTTAGAGATTCAAAAGGCTGTGCATACAATGTGGTTCGGGACATAAATCATAATTAGCAGAGGGCTAAGTTCGGCTGCCGATACGTAAGCCGTGGCTGGCCTCTGCCTGCGGGCCATATTTTATCGATGACAATGTGGCGGCTAAAATGGCGCTTAAATAATGGCTTAATAATTATCAAAAAAACTTATAATTTATTAAAAAACCATGATCATTGGCCTCAATTTCAAAAGTCTTTTGCCTGGATTAAGAAAGCTGGTTTTGTTATTTCTGGCAGAGAACAACAACCATTAAATTTTTCGTTATTCAAGTTTATCTAAGTCTTTAGAATTTTACAAAAATAAAAAAAATACTTTTCTACTATTTCTGAATAAAACTTTTAAATTCCACTATGATAAGAGTCAATAAAGCAAACGCACTTACTTGGCACGTCACGAAGCCGGACTTCAAACCTCAATTCTGTGATAAGAAACACAAAATCTTAATTTATTGAAACCTCACTTCAGTAACATGACACGCAAAATGGCATACAAAAATCGAACAGCAAAAGCGCCATCTTAGCAGCGCCCATTGAATAATTTTTATTTTCCATTTTTTGCCAGCACTTTTGCAAGCGACGATACGTGGGTAGTTATTGTCACAATATTCTTGGGACTAACTGATTTTGATTTAGATTATGCTACCAAGGAATATGAATAATCACCTGAGTGTATTTTGTATTAGGTCAGTTATCTTCCTTGTTTGCAGCTGAGAGCGGCATAATAAATAAGGCAGTTCTTTGCAACAATCTGCAGTTAGCTCAATTGTTTCAATTGTTAATACTATATCGTAACCATCTAGCATGTTGAATGTTAGTAAATAAACCACGACTAGCAAAAACTCAATTGCTTGGCGTCGATTACTTTCGACGAAACTCAATTTCTTCCGCTGGTGGACAAAAAATTGAAGTGAATTAGAGTCAATTGCACCTTATTTCTTGTTTAATAGTAATAACGCTGTAAAAAAATCAAGCTGTTTATCTAGTAAAAATTTGACTTGTCTAAGTGCTTATTTTCTAAGTCTAAAGAAATAAACGATTTGTCTCTGACTCTGACTCCGAGTTTCAGATGTCATTTTAAGCAATATTTGTTGAAGGAAGGATCTGAAATCGACAAGTTATAGAAATTACGTATAAAAGGACGTGCCAACAAAGTGAATATTAGGTTAAGTATGGCGGTTTATTTACTAACATTCTATATGCTCGGTGGATACGGTATAGTTGTAATTGATTTCTGTTCTTTGATTGTAATTTTCTTTTTCAATAAAGACATGTAGTCAGAAAAAAAGTTCTTACCCGACAGCGAAAGGAAGGAGGAAAATTGTTTTTGGATTTATGTAGTGCTTAGTTAGTCAGCTGTCGCTAATGTTGCTATAAAAACAAACAGCTGAACGGTTTTTGATAAATAAGGTGTTGTTGGATTTATCAACACAAAACTGTGGTTTTGACTAAAACGCATGACAATGGTCTCAATTCAAAAGTCGCCAAAACTAAACTAGTCCTAACAAATAAAACTTTAGCTAACTGCAGACTGTTCCAAACAATCCAGAGTTAGCTCAATTGCTCAATATCAATATCAGTACATATAATATGCCGTGTGGTGCCGGCGGCATAGAATTTGCACCACCCCAATTCTTCCCGTGGGTGTCGTAAGAGGCGACTAAGGGATATCTTCTGGGGGGCGGGCAGCAGCGCCCCCTGCAGAACAAATCTTCCACCAAACTGCGATCCCCAACCCGCATGCCCAGCGTGGGGATTATGGGCATTACCCCCCCATGAGTTAAACACCAAAAAGGCGTTTATCAGGGGAGGCCTGCGTCCAGCAGTGGACCGATACAGGCTGTGGATGAAAAGTTAATAAATTATGCTGGATAGTACATGCACATTAGCCCCAACCAAAATAAGCAGATATTGTGTTAAAAATAATAAAAATATAACTTCGACAGTTGTTAGAAATAGTTTAGCACGTACATCTAAAAGGTAATATTTTGTTTTTTTTAACTATGCTGACAAGATTTTGTTTTTTTTTTCTAAATAATTACTTGTCATTTTAAAATAATTTTGACGAATACATTGTAGTTCTCAGAAAGCAAAACACCTAATAAATTACATAAATTATAACGAGTTGCCGACATGGGTGGCAAGATCAAAAGACAGACATAAAGACGGCTGTCCACTGCTACATAAAGACAGTTAAAGACTGCAATCAACTTAAACAGCTAATATGACAGTACAAAGTATAGCTTTAATTAATATAGAAACTATTTGTTCTGTACCTAGGGCTCTTAAAGTTTTCAAAAAAGTCTGGGTGAAGTGACGCGTGACCCGAGAGCTGGTGAGTATCTGGCGCAGCGCATCAGCATTGCCATACAGCATCTTGGGTATGCTTCCGACTGGTATTCCACATCCATCCACATCCACAGCCTGTATCGGTCCACTGCTGGACGCAGGCCTCCCCTGATAAACGCCTTTTTGGTGTTTAACTCATGGGGGGGTAATGCCCATAATCCCCACGCTGGGCATGCGGGTTGGGGATCGCAGTTTGGTGGAAGATTTGTTCTGCAGGGGGCGCTGCTGCCCGCCCCCCAGAAGATATCCCTTAGTCGCCTCTTACGACACCCACGGGAAGAATTGGGGTGGTGCAAATTCTATGCCGCCGGCACCACACGGCATATTATATGTACTGATATTGATATTGAGCAATTGAGCTAACTCTGGATTGTTTGCAACAGTCTGCAGTTAGCTCAATTGCTTCAATTGTAAATACTAGTTTTTATTAATTTCTATTATTCGATTGTAATTTACTTTTATATTAAAGTATTGTTCTATGGAATATCTACAGGTGAGATTATACTTGACTATGGTAATTTAATGGTAACCTTTTTGTTATCATGGCAAAATCAATTTGTAATAAACTAAGTTACCAATGATTTTCGAAGCTTTGATAATTTCAGATCGATTCGGTCGTCAGATTCGTTCGAATAAAACTCGAACGCTTGCAAATTCAGACACGATATTCAAATAAAATGTAAAATTATTTTTTCATTTTATTTGAATAAAAAGGCGAGAGCCGACTATCTCGCAAATAACCGACAACCACTAAACGGACTCGGCATAAATGGAGACCTCGACTCGGCAAACGTAGTGTTAAAGACCCTCCAGCCAGGTGGGATGACAATGCTACTATGCCTGGATGCGCCAGCGTAGGATACGTCAAGCTAGGGCAATATGGCGCACGTTAGGGTAAGCCTATGTCCAGAGGTGGACTATAGGCTATACATAAAATAACTGAATTATTAAGCTATATATAGCTTCTATCGCGGGCCTTGAGCGTGGAGACCGAATCCAGAAATTCCGTAACGAAAATAACCTAACACCCCCCATTCCGACCGGCACAGCGGTGATACTTTTTAGTTTTGCCATCTTTCGATGAATAGCAGAACTTTTAATGAATAATGCTATGCAATAGCTTTACCGCGGCAGTCCCCGAGTGCCACACGTCTTTTTTTGATCCAACATTATTTTGTTGGTGTTAGGTTGGGGCCCAAAGCAGAGCTTGTTTTATGGGTACCTACTAGATAACTGATTATAACTGTTAACACAAGAAACCGTGACAAACCATCGAAAACCAATAGTACCCAAGTTGGACAACACCCAAAAGCACCGAACAGCATTTATAAAGGGTGTCCTATTATTAGCAGTGAATGGAAGTTTAAACGGATAATTATCTGGGCGCATGCGACCGCTCATGAAATTGTCCCTGCGCACGATTCACTTGCTGATAGATTTGTTACAAAGAAACAAATAGCTGTGTGGTGCTGGCTTAGAATTTGCACCACCCCAATTCTTCCCGTGGATGTCGTAAGAGGTGACTAAGGAATATCCTGAGGGGCGGGCAGCAGCGCCCCCTGCAGAACAAATCTTCCACCAAACTGCGATCCCTAACTCGCATGTCCAGTGTGGGGGTTATGGGCATTACCGCCACGAGTTAAAGCTGCCTGTAAGGCGTTTATCAGGAGGATGCCTGCGTCCAGCAGTGGACCGATACAGGCTGTTGAGGTTGAGATGGATAGATAAAAAAATATTTGGTACTACAAACAACAATTAACATAGTATTGAAATTCAAGCAAAAGTACAATAGGTTTCATCATTCAGACAAGCGCTTTAAAAAGTAAGTACTTTAGTATATCAAAGTTTGTGTGTGTTGCATGCAGCACATTAAATACATATACAACACACAACGTGTATATTATGGTACCAAGCAGATTATTGTGGAGGTAACCCTGTCTGTCTGTCCGTTTGTTATCTTTTCTCTCATTTTAACCGTTTAGTTAAAAAGAGATGTAGATGAAATTATGGGTATTATTAATATGGATAATATCTATGAAATAATCATCATCATCATCATCATCAGCCCTTTGCGACCCACTGCTGGGCATAGGCCTCTCTATGCTTATGCCATTCGCCTCGGTCCTGCGCCCGTCTGGGCCAGGTGTAGCCCACGGTCTTTCGGATGTCGTCAACCCATCGCGCCGGCGGCGGACGTCCCCTTCTTCTACAGCCGTCTCATGAAATAATATACCTAAAAAAATCTACCGGTGCTAAAGTCCGTATGGAGTCAGAGAGATTTACGACTCCTACGTTACTCGATTTCGTGGTGTAGTTGATACATTCCTGTACTGAGCGAAGAACGTGGGTTCAAGTCCCATCAAATTCGAACATTTTTGGGATTTTAGTTGATTTCTGAAAGGTAGAATAGTCCTTTGTCCGATTGTATTTAAAAACTAGGGTTCTTAAAGACAATCGCACGTAATCAATTGGCAGAATCTAAACCTCAGCTAAGAATGACACTCCGAGCTCCGCTCGACTGGGCGCGCGGAGCTCGGAGTAACAACATCTCTGGTGGGCCTCTGCCGTTGTTGTTTGACGCTCTCAGTGTCAAGATCGAGTGGTGTGGTGTCCTGATGATGTCTCGTGGAGAGACGAAACTAGTTGACGACTTACTTTGATAAATGTTCTTTCATTTTGTATAATTTGTTAGATTTTATCGCAGAAGGTTTTTTTCGCGGAATTGTTACTAAATATTCTTCATTCTTATATTTACAATGGATTTCCGTAAAGTAACTCCTGAATCTATTATTTATACCTCAGCTATCTAAAGCAAAGGCTTAGCCAGAGAAAGTCTATATCTCAACCCAAACCGATATAATTCAAACAGCTATACAATAACTCGATCGGCGCACTCGCTTACCATGTCTTAATTTGTACCTGTCGGTGTTGCCAGCTACATAAATAATGTAATAATATAAATGTTGTAAAACAATGACCGCATGTATGGTATACACTGACATGACAACCGTATTGCAAAGGAAATGTAGACTTAAGAATGGGTTAGAAATGTCCATTCCAATCTAATATGTAATATTTAAACTACTTCATATCGTGGTGTTCTTCAACAGCTTATATTGGCCCACTGCTGGATGCAGGCCTACCCTGTTAAGAGCCTAATTGGTGTTTATCTCATGGGGGCCAATGCCCATAACCGTGGTAGGTACTATTTATGGTTAATCTGGGCTAGGAAGCACGCAAAAATAACAATTACTTTATGTGAGATTGTCATGGATGCGTATGCGTTTTAAATTGAAGACTTAATGTATTGTATGTAGATGCCACTGCGAGGCAAAGATAGAGACTGTTCTAAAAGAGAAGAGTCGTGGCGTTACGGTGAACTAACACTTTTAGTCGTACTGCAATGACAGAGCAGTGTTGCCAACGCAACAAAAGTTGTCAATTGGCTCTTAAGCGCCCTCAATTTCCACGACTTCTCTTTTTGAACAGCATTCAGAAATTCGACTAGGAGGACATAATCACATTTGGACCCGAAACCTTAAAAAAAGTTGCTTTATCCAGCATCAGTCAATGGTCCTTTGCAGATCATCATTCTAGATGGAATGACAATTAATCTGTGACGTTGGGAATTCTCATTCTTTTGTTACACGTAATATAATTAGGTTTGTTTAAAAAAAAACTATAATATGGTTTTTTACATGGATGCCATTATCAGAACAAGACCAATTGATGGGACCACATGGGAAGCACCTGCAGCTTTAAAATAATAAAAAATCATCAAAATCGTTAAGTTTGAGGAAAAAAAACTTCCGAATTAAGAACCTCCTCCTCTTTTGAAGTCGGTGAAAAACATACTTAAATCTAGAGCGGCAGCATAACTAAACAATAACGTTTCTGCCCTTATGGAATAAATAAATAAATAATAGAAGACAATTCACACAGCATTATTCTAGCCCCAAGCTAAGCAGAGCTTGTGTTATGGGTACTAGATAACTGAGATATTTAATTTAATATAACTCTCTATTTCTAATGCAAATTTAAAAGGAAATTCTATCCAATCTATAGCTCTATCTACATGCGCAGCGGCACTTTGACACTAACAGAAAAATCTAAAATCGTAAAGCACACGCCATATCGAGTTGCAATTGCGGAGCGCATGTTAATGTTGGCCGCAGACTCACCTGTCTGGGCAGCTTTATGGTGGAGACGGAGGCGTTGCGATACGATGCGATGGTGTAACGATCTGTGTTGATAATTACGGAACGACGATGGTTGATTTGAAGCTAAATGTGACTGATGACTGTGTGGTGCTGGCTTAGAATTTGCACCAACCCAACTTTTCCCGCGGGTGTCGTAAGAGGCGACTAAGAGAAATCCACCGGGTGGGCGGGCAGCAGCCCCAGCAGAATTTTTATACCACCAAACTGCGATCCCCAACCTGCATGCCCAGCGTGGGGATTATGGGCATTACCCTCCATTAGCACATATACACCAGCGGAAAGAGTTGGGGTGTTGTAAATTCTAAGCCAGCACCACACAGCTCTAGGTACCAAAATATATTAGGTACCATAATATGACGTAATAATGAAATGATGATGTTGAAGAATATCATTAGTTTGATTTGACGAGACAAAAAAATATGTCTCAGCTTTTCGACTTAGCTATACAGTTGGTTCGATCTGTTGGTTTGATACAAAAACCACCCTAATCATTTTGCAGTTTTTGTTTTATTAGAAAGTTGTGGTTATGCCTCTTTTCACGACTTATCTTCGAATTGGGTCTTCCACCCCCATTTTGTAAATACACCGTGTTACATACACGGTGTATTTACTAGTCTATACTAATTTTATAAAAAATTGTATGTTTCTTTGTATTGTTTATGTAATAAGGCTCCGAAAATACTGGACTATAATTAATTGTAATAGGCTCCGAAATTACTGGATCGATTTAAAAAAAAACATCATTAAAAAGCTTACTTTTCAGGGGGTGACATAAGCTATATTTTATCCCGTTATTCTCACGGGAACGGGAACTACGCGGGTGAAACCCTGAGGCGCTGCTAGTAGTTTATATACAAAAATTATTAGGTACTAATATGGCCCAAGTATTAAGTTCTTGCCACCAACTGATATTAGGTATAACCAACCTACTAAAAGCTTTCAAGATTTAAGTTTTTAGTAGGTTGTTTAAACATAGTACCTATGCAACCGTTGTGTAAGCTATCTAGCTAAATCTAGACTCAGTCATACATAGCTATATTTATCGATGTAGATATTATAATTCGAAACAAAGCAAGCAACCAGACAGGTAGAGTAAATCTACAGAACATAGACCGATAAAAGTGAAATTAAAATTCTAAGCAGCAACACTCGGCTGCCTTTCAACTTGGAGATACAAATCGGTACACGCTCATGATGAATGTTAGGTATTGCGAGAAAAGTTGTGTGTACCATGCAATGAAGAATATTGCCAGTTAAAAAAAGTTATAATCTAAGGTTTTAGCTATTATAGTTTACAATATGGGTAATTTCTAAGATGTGCAGCTGTGTGATGCCGGCCTTGAATTTACACCACCCCATCTATTAGCGATGGTGTCGTAAGAGGCGACTAAGGGATATCCACCGAACAATTCTTGTATATCAAGGGCAGTAGTGCCCCCTGCAGAACAATTCAACAATTCAACCGAACTGAGCTCCTCAACCCGTATGCCCAGTGTGGGGATGCTTGTGTTATGGGTACTTGTTATATGACATACATAATACAATACACTACATAGATATATATTTTTTTTATATATATAAAATATCCAAAACGCCCTGAACAAATATCTGCAGATCGTACACACATTTGTCCCGAGGCGGGAATCGAACCCGCAACCTCCGGCGTCGCAGGTGGACCTTCACCCACCGCGCTACAGTGGTCGTCGACTATGCCATAACCACCACGCTGGCAGTCGGATAGTTGATTGCAATAGAGGCGTTCAAAATACACAGAAGACTTCCATAGACTTGTATAATGAGGTTTTTTCAACAACTTTAAGTCAAAGACGATAGTTGTTCAACGTACCACAAAAACAACAAACACCTCACATTTCACCATCACGTAAAAAATATGAACTCATCATAATTTCTATCACCAAAGACCCTAAATCAAGTTATTCAAATATCGATTTCTCGGAACTCAAAACCGCCATACGATATTTTAACACGTACGTATAATAAAACTGGCGTGTACAGTCCGTTTGTATGTTCAAACTCGTAACTCCTATATTTATGTCTCACTCAGCTTCTGGTAAGGGTCAGGTTGCATTTTGGTTGAACCACACATATACCTACGACAGAAATGTGGATGGCTAACACAATTTACTGCAAAAAATTGCTGCCCGACATCGATACTCTCGCGTTCCAAAGCAAACGCAAGAATAGACCAGGTAGTTTATTTCTATGTTATCGTCATCTTAAGTATCATATGCAATTTTAATAGGCATTAGGAGCTTACAACCGCCTCAGGACAAATGTGTGTACGATCTGCAGATATTTGTTTTACATATACATATGTGTCAGTGAATGACATTGTGTATTTTGAGAATAAATTTATTTAATATTTCCCAGCCTCTTTTTCTTAAGTCATGAAAGTGATAACAAAACTGCAATATTTAACTTGTTTACATTACTAAAGCCAAACACATTTGTGCCTGCTAGAACTTTCGTAAAAAAAATGCGTTGGATAAAAATCATCGTACCTGAACCAAATCGGGGGAGAACGAACCGGGTGAAATCGAACTGAACCCGAAACTATGATTCGTTGATGACGCCAAGCTTTTTCTTGTTGCGAATAAAATATTGATTCATTCATTTAGTGAAAAGCAAGATCTTACGAAAGGTAAGTCAGCCAGGTATAAATGGAGTTCAACCTTTAGTTTATGTTTTCGATGACCTGATATACGCCGTGGAAGGTGAATCCAATAACTTGGAATATTGTTTACGAATTATGATGTGTTGATTGTGAAATGTTTTAAATTTACGTTGAGATTTTTGCCTGGACTCTTGAGATTTACCACAAGTGTTATAAAGTTTTTCTACAGCTACAAATACAAATACAATACAAAAGTCTTTATTTGGAACCAAACATTAGGTATACAGTACAATTGTGGGCTGACTGCCGCAAAAGTTAAAAACTGTGTAGCAGAGTCAGCGCCCTCCTCTGCGAACAAAATTAATTATGTTCCATCTTAAGACATAAAACAAAAAACAACTAATATATAAATAACAAGGTTACCTGTAGGTTAGCTGATAGAGTATTATAAAGGTTCCTAAATCTTAACATTACCCTGTGATTGTTAACATGGGGCATTGGTTTTATTTAACTGTTAAGCCTCATCATAACTGTATTTTTCATCCACAACCAAACCGAAATACGAAATTCTTCTTGGCTACAGAAAAATCTTGGGTTGCCCAACAAACTTTTTTGCAAGGACGACTAAGTTTACTGATTTCTCAAGTACCTATCAATAAAACTTGTCAGTCACCACTTTTGTCAGCAACATGGGAACAGCTTTATAAACCATTTTTATTTAAATTGGCCTGACTCCGCTACCAAGTGTTTCGGTAGCAAATGTTTATGGCTAATAACAAGCCATGTCGTCACACTGTCTCAGGTGTAACTGACTCACTAATTAGATCATTCCCATAATAATACCATCATATTTATATCTCCACACGACCGAAACCGTAAAAGGGTTGTGCAAACGAGACACCGAGAATTTGAGTCGTAAGTTTACCTGATTTGTTGGATATATTTTATCCTATTAGATAGGTAAGTGACATTTATTTATTTATTTTATACCATTTTGCACACAATTATAAAAAAGTCCACAAATGGTGGACATAATGCCAATGGCATTTTATACCTGCCAACCACACAAGATAAAAAACAACAAAACGGCGGCGTGTATACTACCTATACTCGTATTTGGTCGGGGTAAAATTTTGCTAAGATACAGAAACATAGTAGATGTACTTTTAGAAGGCTGTTCATCGCAGCTCTATCGTGTTTGTCCGATAGGAGTCCAAAACACAGCAAAATATCGGTAGGTATCAAACTATGATAGTGAAAATTGTGCAAAAAGCACCATACCGAGCCAGTGGACCGTTTGAGCTGCCCACTAATGGGCAGTTCTGGCTACCGCGACAAACGACCATAACTTCTTTGAAGAAATAAAACTTCCAATTATGGCCCAGAAGCGGCGTTTCCAAAAATCTCCTATAAATGTACATTTTTATCTCTTCTTACGTGTTCGATCGTATCTTGATCATTTACAAAATTATCTGTACCGAGATACTCACCCTTATTTTAAAAGACATAAGGCTTATTATAACTGATATGAGTATCATGTTATATTGGTTTTGCCTGAGCTTTTTAGTCACGATGTTGATGGTCAATGTCTTTACGGATTACTACGTATTTTATGGAAACATGATGTTTCTGGAAGTTTTGATAGTTTTTAAGCACCTACCTACCAGATCTACCTACCAATTATTATTTTTAAAACTTAGTAATGGTTTTAATAATTGTGGTATATAAACAAAACTTCATTTATGAAATAAATATACACGATGGAAAACGAATAATTTTTATACGACGTAATTGTAAGGCATAGGATTGTATATTAAACGTCATTGCAATCACTATCCAAAAACAAAAGGGAGAAACGAGCGAAGCGTCCGAAAATTCTCAACAAAAAAACGAGACACAAAAAAAGGAATATTCAAGTTAATGATGACGCAGGAAAAGCAATTCGGTTCGCCATTGAAAAGAACTTTACTGAAATATGAACAGAATCGTTCGTTGGAAGAAAGCCTTCAAAATAATGCCAGTGAAAAGAATGGAGACAAAAGGGCAATTGAAGGGAAAATAATGAAGAACAAACAATTAACACACGACAGGGTTGGGCAGTCTGGGAGACCGCGATGTTTTATGCAAAACCAGACTAATTCAACGGCGAAAAAATAATATAAACTACACGGCCAGACAAACACCAGATAATATCGCTTAACGCATTCGCTGCCAAGTCTCGGCGGTGCGACCCGCAGGGGGACGGAGACTGGCACCTGCGTCATGGGCTATGAAGGTGTTAACAAATGACAAATAATCATTATGTTTAGTGTAATATGTACTAGCTGCGGCCCGCAGCTTCGCACGCTTATCCCACGGGAACTGATTTATGGGAAAAAAATATCTAAGGCATAGATAGGTGTGTGAAACCCATATATTTTTGGACTTTTCTACTATCGCTTTCTGCATCGATTGTTACATTGTCTAGGTCCTCAGATAGGCTTTGATTTGGTCAACAAAATATGTTATGTTTTTCATCTTCTGCTGTCCATATGTTTTGAAAAGAAGAATCCTAAAACGAAAGTCGTGAACTTTTAATTTTATAATTTTCGAGATTTGTTTATTCACTTCGTATATTCTTCAGAGAAAAATCTTTCCGTTTATAATATAGGTTCCCTTTTTAATACGCAGTGTTGCAAATGACCACCATTTGACTCCCTGTCTAAATATGGCTTGGACCTATGTATTGTTAGAGTTTTTCCTTTAACATTAAAGGGTTGAAATCAGTATAGTAGAAACAGCAGTAGGAACACTAAAAAACGCATGTTAGTTCTTATCTAAAATATATCATACATATGTATATGGAGAAGAGATCGCTCTTAGCGATAAGGCCGCCCATTGTACAACTCTTTTATTTCTATTTTCCTGTATTTTATTTTATTTGTATTTTTTTTTGGTGTGCAATAAAGTGTATTGTATTGTATTGTATTGTATATGTCTAAAATATGATGATGATGCGAAATGGAATTATTTTTCAATTTAAAAAACAGATTTGAACATTATATTCTTTTTTCGTGTTTCTTAGATACGTAAATGAATAAAAATATAACCAACTATTTTAGTTACATAATTCCACTCTGCATGTTTAATTAAGATAATACTTAATTTATAACCACCAAGGTATAAAACCGAATCAATCGATACCTCATTTGTTGAAATCTAACGAGTAGCTTTAGCGCTATGCATTTAAAAACAGCCGGTGAGAAACAAAACAATTATTATTACTCATGTCTTGTGGTGTGAAAAATTTGGTGCGAAACAGCGCTACACCATAAAAGGCGGCTACAAACAAAAAAGCTTATAAACAAACATAAGGAGCCAACCATATTATAATTTTACTGGCGAGGCGCCATTTGCACCCGCCAAAGTCCGGTAACGCTGTCATGGCCATCTGTGGTCAACAGCATTTGAGTCCATTCGAAAAAAAACCTCATATTATAACCCTCCTCCGTTGGTAGTCGGGTAAAAAACACTCTGGGTTGTAACTATTTCGATAGCTGGAAACGTGTATTTCATAGTGTGTTTACTGAATAGCACGATACGAAACTGTGCTGTAAGCCACCCTAAGAAAAAATTTCAACCCGAATGGGAAAGAATTCCTACGTTTGTTTGGGCATTTACTTTTTGTTTTATTTTTTCAAATGTTTCATAATTGTTTCCCCTTTGATCGGACGGTAGGAATTATTCAAAAGTTTTTAAATAAAATAATTTTAATTTGTTTGTTTGATTTTTTTTTTGTTTTGTTTGAACTTATTCGGTATTTGTTTGGCATTCAAGTAGGTGTATAATTTGAATGATGATTCGAACCAAACGTTATGTAAGGTACCTATGAATCAGAAAAGTATTTTTTTGCCTTTGGTACGAATATCTTAGTTGGGTATGAAGCTCGCTTAATCCACAAATTGTCCTATTAGTTCTGTATAAGACTACCGGGATTTATATGGTTTTCGTAGCTGTCTTAGGTAGAGTAAAGTCCGGATTGAATCCCAGAAGTGATACTTTCCTATTGCACAATAACCTAACTAAACCACTGAAAATCGTAATCAAGTTTTTATTGACTGAATAATGTAACCTGAAAATTAGGTTAAATATTCGAGTGGTTCGTCCACTCACACCATCTTGTCCCAACTAGTATGAGCATATCATCATTATACTTTTGTATTTAGATTAAGTATTTTTTTATCCTAACAGTCATGACCTACGGAGCTGAGACGTGGACACTCACGATAAGGCTGGTCTACTAGTTCAAAGCCGCTTTGAGAGCTATGGAAAGAGCTATGCTCGGAGTCTCTCTGAAGGATAGGATTCTTTTTTTTATTGATGATGGACAAGCGTTTGGCTACCAACTCACTTTAAGAAAGCGAAGATGTAGCCTAAGATGGAGCAAGCTTTCGATTCGTAACGAATACATCCGACAGGTTATTTGGCAGTGAGGCTTGTATCACCATTATTAACTAGAAAATTCGGCTATAGATTTTTGTCTATAGGTATAAAATTCGTATTTCTTGGTTTGATGACGGTTTAGTAGAATAGTTAACACAAAATTAAATAATTCTTTTATTCCCTTGTTTACATTAAATGTATAATTAGAAATAGTCAAATTATAAAATTAAACACCGACAAGGAAATAAGGTGATAATTTTGATTTTGATTTGACGTAAACTAAAGTAAAGAAGCGACGAAAAACCTTTAGCCTATTAGCAGTTATTTTTCGAGTATATAAGTAATGTGACTATATATTTTATGTCGTTTATGGCGTACATTCAAAGCAACTATTGCAACGAAAAAATTGAAAAAAACTTAGTCAATATTTTGAATTACCACCCCAACCCTCCTGTCTGTTTAGTCAGTTAAAAACCATAAAACTAAGTCGATTCAAAACAACATAAAACTTCTTCGGAAGAAGGTATTCCGTACCTCATCGTGGTAAGTAGGTCCCAGGGGACCGCATTTGGCATTTGGAAAAATTGCCAAAAACAAAATAGAATGGGGCTAATCTAAATTAGTACTGAGCGCAAAACAATGGAAAGTATTTTATATTGAGACAGAAACTTAGATTGACGACGTTGGTTTAACCGACTTCAAAAAAAGAGGAGGTTTTCAATTCGACTGTATTTTTTTCTCCTTTATTCTATTTTAATTTGGTCCAGTTATGACGATGGGATCTATGAAAAATCTGTATAATTGAAGTCGTTTTATAGTTTTCAAAATCAATTATACAATAAAAACTTTAGTAGTTGGACGAGGTCATGATGAATAAGTAGGTTAACTACGAACCATGTTTGAGCTGGAAGAACACATGCTGTTCTTTTACTAATTAGGTGAAGTTAGGAAGGATATAAAAAAAATTGTTTTGCAATAATTTGCAAGTGCATTTAATTATTCCCATTTTCTCTGTTAAAAACAGTAATGAAAAAATTATCACGATTTTTCTAATACAGATACCGAAAGCACGACGCGACGATTTCCAAACGTCCAACTAAATGTTGTTTTTCTAACTGCTTAGACTATTTATAGCGTATATACTATATAGCCTATAATACATATATTAATTTTAAAGTTGATTATTTTGCAAGCGGTACTCGAATCAAAACCAATATCCGGACTGTTTTAGTAATTAGAATAAAAACCACCATTAAGATTACAATGGATAAAATATTCAAAATAAGTGACTACCTACAAAATACCTTGTCTATACTAATAAAAGGAAGAAATATTTGATTGTTTTTTTGTATTGAAATGGCTCCGAAACTACTGGACCGATTAAAGAAAATCTTTCATCATTAAAAAGCTTACTTTTCAGGGAGTGACATAGGCTATATTTTATCCCGGAATTCCCACGGGAACGGGAACAACGCGGGTAAAACCGCGAGGTACTGCTGGTCTAAAACAAGCCGATGTGATGTCGTTAGAGTTGTTCTTCTACAATTCAACGAGAAATCACGTAAACATTTTTTTTCTTTCATTTATATAATTATATAAAAAACAAACTTCACATGCCAAGGCGGATCTTTGGTCACTACACCGGAGAGGTTAAAATAGATATGATAAAATAGGCTAAAAAATAAGCTATTCAAACCCTATTTTAATTTACTCATTGTAACAGATATATTAATCAAGTTCTTCTATTGTAGTTTGGTTTTGGAAGTATCTACATATTTAAAAATCGAATTAATTGTATGTTTATATCTTTTTATTTCTACTAGTTTCAAATCAAAGTTAGTTATTATTTATTGTGGTGTAACATAATTAACTGATTATTATAAACTGGAGAAGCCACTGGCTCCTGAAACACAGTTTCTAACTAGTTCAGGAGCCTATGGACTCATTACTATTATGTATAACTATAATTATGTCAATAAAGAAACTTTTACTTTTACTTTACTTTATTCTGCTTCACTATTCGCTTCTCACAACAAACTGAAGACAGGGTGCTATAGCGCTCATTAGGGGAGGCCTATGTCCAGCAGTGGACTAATATAGGCTGATGATTCGCTTCTCTATTACAATGGTATGGCCACAAAATTTCATGCATTTCTTAGATTAATAACTAATAGGGTATATGCATGTGATTTCAAAATGGCTAAAAAATATATACGTATTCTCTATTGATATAGAAACATATCTACATATTTTTTTTTGCATTTTGAGATGTTTTTATTGTAGAATTTAACCATTGAAAAATTGATATTTAAAATCTCAATCTCAAAATTTCAATACGCTACGCCATTGACTAGAGCGGACGTGACATCACTGCACTCATTTCTTCTTTTTTTATTCTGCTTGCTGCACCTTGATTTGACACTATTCTGCCCACTTGACATTTCGTATTGTCGATTATTTTCAATTTTTTCGGAAAACCTCTTTCTTGAGATGATCACTACCGAGGTCGTCACCAAAGGTTTTCAATCAAGTGTGTACGTCGACGTCACATAAACATGGCGCCAATATGGCAGCGTTTTTATCACCCGAAAATGATTGTAGTTTTGATTTGTTTTTTTTACTTTGTTAATGCGAAATTCAGTGAGCGTCTTATCATTCCTCGGTTAAATAATGACCTAAAGAATCGGTTAAAACAATAAAAAAATCGATGCATATACCCTATTACGACGGCCATAATAATGGCGCCTACTAAAATAAACGAATAAACTGAAAGTTGCACCGATCCTGTGACATCAATGACAAAGTAAAACGAATTCCTCCTCGACTTATCCCTTTGAATATAAAAAGGTTTTACAGGAAAACTTTTAATCAGGGTCCATCTAGGCGACTACTATTGGTTTGCGAAAGTTGCTTAGCCGACAGATCGGAGTTATTTAAATCTCCGGGAGCTCTGAAATATAGTAAAAATATATAGAAGTAGGTAATATATAGAAGGTAAGTTGCACCCCTAGTGACCCCCTCGATTGCATAAAAAAATATGATAATCATGCATAAGAAATTTCGTTTTTTGTCTTACAAAATGTATAAACAGTACAAAATACTCAGCTCGAACCGAAGCAGTCAATAACGAATACATGTATTATATCTAGAACAAAGCTCTTTCGGCAAAAATCCAACAATAGCTACAAATATCGTCATCGAACTAACCATTTTGTTTTTCTGCACTTATTTCTCTCACGCGTTGAGCTAGAAGATTATGAAACGATCACACACATGGAGATCCGTTGGGGACAACACTTTACTACACTCTAAAGTGCCATATAGGTCCCTATCAGGAGGAAGCCTAAGTCCAGAAGTGGACCAATACAGGCTGTTGAGGATATTGAGCAGGTAGGTATTACTTAGCCATTTATTACTTATTTATTTTTACTTTCCTTGTATTCGTGATGAAAAGCACAGTATTAATCTCGGGTGAGAGTAACTTATTTAGTCCTTCGAACTATTGTCCCTATTAGCTCTCGCTACGCTCGGGCGCCAAACTCCGTCTCGGGACTAAATAAGTTACTTTCGTCCCTTGGGTAACAATGTACTACTACTTTCTTGCCGCCAGCGTCTAGATTTATTTTATCCTTGTTTTCTTTTTTTTATTGTATTCGATTCAATTCATTTATTAAAACCAGACAATGGTGGAATTTGCAAGTAATAAACCGTAAAAGATCCTTTGCTTTCTTATTCCACTAGTACGGTTTCTCGGAGACATCGAGCTTAAAAATGAAAGCATAAATCTCGATCTTCGGCCCTAATTAATTCGTCCTTCGTTAGGGGGAACTCTTTCGCCACTTCCATTATCTTTGGCTAGTCACCTGTGAGCTTTCACTGGTCCTTTGTTTCCTTTTATATATGGTTTTTAGTGATCTTGTTTTTACTGAAGAAGGAGCTTAAAAGTCTGGTTTTCTAAGTCTAGAAAATCCATAAATTTTCTAGACCTAGAAAACAACACTTAATGTATGAGAAACTACCTGATTTTTTTAGTTTTTATCACTTACATTATACTTAGTTACGTACCGTACTCATTCAGTTTTGATGTGATTGAGATAATTCTGCAGATTTTCATTAAAAACTGTCAAAGCATCGCGGCTGAACGATTTTGCTCAAATGTAATTGTAGTTTAAGATTTCGAAGGTATCTTTAATCATTTTCCAGGCAAAATTGAAGCAGGACATAATAACATCGCAATGCCAATTCTGTCATATAATATAACTATGCGTAACAAGTAACGAACCTTATTAAATTCGTACCTACTTCTTTTACAAGTGGCTAACAGTTAACCATCATTTGGGTTGGGAGCTAATTCTCAATAAAAATCAGAAAAAAACATTTAACAAACATCAGGTTACAACCAATTTTGAGGTGTTTCGATTTTGTGGTTATGCCAAAATCAATTAGACCCTCATCAGGGAAATACAATCATAATCTCAAATTTGACACTCCAATACGCTGCGATGAAATCACGGTACAAAAAGACAACACAAATATAATAAATTCGTAACTTTGGATGGATGAATAGATAGATATATATTTGTAACTAGTAGGTGTCTAAAACTGAAATAGCACTTATAGCTGGATTTTCTTTTGTAAATCAGCTCCTTTGGGAAACTATAGGAACATGATATTTATATTTTTCGTATGTTTTTTTCGTTCTTTTGAATTTGTAATTTCTATTTATATTAATTTTTTCTGATTAATGTTTTTATTTCGATGCTTAAGGTGTTTGTAAAAATATTATTACTATTTGTGTGTCCAGTGTTTAGATAAATATTTTTCTACTATGTAATTTGTATTGTGAAGGTGTTAGTCTTTTTTGTTTTTTATTATAATAGATGTAACGGTTTAGGCTTAGTCCTGTAATGTTATATCTTGACGTTTCAATAAATAAATAAATAAATCTTTCTAAGATTGGCACGAAAGTGGCTGGCTATTAGTGTATTCAATAAAATTTTACTAGAAATTCTAGAAATTAAATTATTTGGTCATAAACTCATAATCATAACCAGCCACATGGCTTTTCTCTGGACGTCAATTTAACAGTGTTACCAAAAAACAATACTTTAACACGCCAATAACAATATTTTAGTTTTCGATAAAGGACTTGGAAGTTAACTTATACAAAGCAATGACCGCAGCCAGCGCGGCGAGATCAAAGGGTTTTCTGGCGAGATCTGCCGTCTCATTTCTACATAGGAAGGTGTACAAGCTAGAGCGGGATAGGTATAGATGTTAACGATAAAAAATGCCCTTTAAGCGGTATGAAGTTATTCTGCTGGTAATGTTTGAATTGCGAATGATGCATCTCGCATAACTAACGATTATCGTACGAAGATGAAATAGATAGATTCTGCGAAATGGCCATCTGAAATTAAGGCGCATACACCAATAAAAGTGGCGCCCCCACCTTTTTATCTTATTATTACGTTATACACATGAAGTTTTAATAATCCATCGTACAGTTTGTGGTAGGTATCTATTATAAGTTATTTATTAATAATGCCTTTGTAATAGTTTCATTTTGTTAGCTTAGGCAGAGATACGAAGTTGCGCTTTTTGGCCACCAAATTCTATTTTCGCATCACTTCCTAAACTATATAAGATAAAACTATTACAGTTGTATTAGAAATCACCAACTATTCGATGGATTTTTAAAATGTCCTATGTTGAACGTAATAATCTGGGGGACAGTATCGCTCACGTCCGTAGGTGTTGACCCTCTGATACCCTACACGTGTCCTCTGGGTGGTGCTAAGAGCGATACCCTCTGGTGGTAGGCTTCGGCCGTGGCTTGTCACCACCCTCCGGACTGGGCCAGTCCGTGAAGCAACTCAGTTGTGTTTCGGAATGTGGTCCGGAGTAGCCATCTTCTAGACCCTCGTGATACATCGTCGGCCGCATCTTCGCTTTCCATCATGTGAGAATTGTGAGATTGCGATCAAACGAAGGACTATTTCTGATAAAAAAAAAAAAAACAAAAAAAAAATAATATGGTAAAATAGGTGGTGCTGTCATATAGTCTCCTGTATGCACTTTCGGAATTAAATCAATAGGTAAAAAATCTGTATACTGCATAATTCACACAGCGACATCTAGCCCCAAGCTAAGTGTTTGTACGATTATTAGCAACGATTTTTTTTAGATCTGCTTGTTTCTTCACATCGGAAATAACAAAAAAGTATCCAAAACCGAGGTCAGAAGTTAGTCTACATGTGCACTTATATAATAAAATGAAGTAAAATTAGTTTTGGTTTCATCTTTTTTTGTTTGGGCTAATCATAAGAATCAATGGTTTATGACAGATACGTCCTAGGAAGTTCGGGCATCATGAAAAAATATCTGCTTTCGTCACACATTGTTTGCCCTACTCGGCCCATAATACCATGTAGTATTTTTTTTTCTAAAAGACAGACTACTTTACCCTAGAGTAACATAGACTACGCTTTAGTAAGATAATTACTCATACTCATACTCATATATTTTTTTCGCCGTTAGGAGCACAAGGCACACTTGGTTATGTTAATTTACATTTCAAATTATAATAATAAAAAAAAAATATAAAAAATACCACATAAGCGAAGCCACGATCATCACAAATAGAATTTTCAAATCTTTGAAGAAGAAATCGATTTGAAAATCTCCATCATCTCTTTGACACAACAACATCAATAGCAGAGAACAAACAGCACTTGAGCCGGGACAGTTGAAGAGTCCTCAGAAAGGGTTGTTACAGTCCCAGTCTGGCCCGGGACTTTTCCAACAGTTGATTTGTAGAATTTTCCAATTGGCACAAGAGGGGGGTATTCCGTGTCGATATGAAAAGACGACCTTCTAAGACCAGTTTAATAACAACCGAAAAAATTGTCTACGCTGTCTACGCTGTCGATTCGATTTCGATATGAGATTTTGGCCTTGCTTCAGATTTTCCAGGATATAAATTAGGATATTGAGTATTAACTCATAAGTTATTATTATCACATCACACTAATATTATAAAGGCGAAAGTTTGGATGGCTGTATGGATGTTTGATACCTCTTCACGCCAAAACTACTGAACGGATCTGACTGAAATTTTGCATACAGGTAATTCTAATACTGGAATAAAACATAGGCTACTTTTTATCCCGTAAATCTGTTCCTGTGGGATAAAAATCACCTTTAAACTCCATAGTAACAACGCGTGCGAAGCCGCGGGGCGCAGCTAGTAGATAATAATAAGTTATTGTAGATCTGAGATGATGATGATGAAGAAAGTTTAAGCCCAATCTGGCTTTGCTTGTGATTTACACACACGAGCATCCTCACGAGCCTTTTTTTATTTAAATTATTCGTATCAGATAATCTATAAGGCGCAAAACAACAACAGAGAGCTTATAATAGATATTCAGTGATAGAACCTAAATAATTAACCATTGAAATATGAACAATATCATCGTTATGCGAAAAAAAACTTGTACGAATATTAGTAAGATATTCCATTTCCGTATTCGTCTGAGTCTCAGACCTTCGTGTCACAAAGAACACCAAACAAAATTTTTTTTTTTTTGAGTCGATTTTAATAAGCATTGTAATTTAAAATACATAGATATAAATTTAAAATAGAATAAAGGGATACCTACCTAGATCTGCATTACAAGCACGCGCCAACTTATCTATGTAAGCCAGTACGTACCCGTGATCAGATTAATTACCTGCATGCAAAATTTAATTCTAATCTGTTCAGTAGTTTTTGCGTGAAACATTAACAAACATCCTTAAATACAAACTGTCGTATTTATAATATTATTATAATTTCCGATGCAACAACAACAGCCTTCACGTAATCTGCCCCCTTCGATTGTGATCGTGACAAAGGTTTGTTTTTCCTTCCAGCAGATTGCTCGGGGGCTCGATGGTGCTCCATCCACTCGAACTTCTTGAGCACCTGATAGACTCGAGAGCTTTTTGATATCTGTCAGAGGGATGGAAAATATTATGTGAAATGCGGAATTAAATTTATGAAAATTCGGATTCTTAGATTTTTGGATAAATCTTGGTTTTGATTATTACTTTATTGCAGTTAGCTCAACTTTTTCAATTGTTCAAATTATTTCAAATTTATTTCTTTTAGTAAGTATTTGATTGTAATATTCTTTATTGCACCATCAATACATAAAACAACTACACAATAACTTAAAAATAATTACTGTTAACTATTAATGTGACATGTATCTGACAAAATCGGCGGCCTTAATGCTAACAGCGATCTCTCTGAGATAAGCTTTGAATGTATAGGATCTATACGTATTGAAGCTGTAGGTACGGTGGCGTAATTGATGACGTATAGAGCAAATGATAATACCTATATTTTCTTACCACTAACATAACTTGCATAAAAACGGAAATTGAATGTATGTGGTTAATTTTTATGGTACCAATTTTTGTGATGATTTACATCAATTGATAATTGTAGTTAAATGTTTTTAGTAAGTTTTATTAGCGTCATCCATCTATCTAAACTTTCACGTTACTTTTTTCATCATTATTATCATCAGCATATAAAAGTCCACGGCTGGACATAGGCCTCCCTAGGGCGCTATGGCGTTCTTCTGCTTGACGCATCCGCCATCTACCTTCAGTCTTTCGCAGATCGTCATCCCACCTGGCCCACTACTTTCCGTGTCGCTGTTTTCACGGTGTTGCTTTAAATTTAAGCTTTAACAATGTAATTTTATTTTAACACATTTAATGATCACTTAAATTCAACATTGACCACAGAACGATGGCGATGTCGATTGATTGATTCTCTTTGAAGTCCGGCGCTCGGTTTTTGCTGCGTTTTTTTTGTCAACCGAACTGGACAGTCAGATATACTTATTTGATTCTGTCGAACGGATCATCGCCCTGCACAAAAACTAAATCCAAATCACACTTGGAATCAAGATAAAATTATGGCTGTGATGCAGCGGAAGATATAATACAGCAAAATGATGAGCGTTGAATAAGTACTTGTTGAATTGAATGCTCTTAGGTCCATATATAAAAGTATGCTCAGTCATAAATCTAAGCTTGAGTGACGTTTCTGCCAAAGAAAAGCGTCACTCAAGCATAGCTCTATGACTGAGTAAACCTTCATTATACGGACCTTAGGTTTAAGACTTTATTTTCAAGCAAGAAAAAATTTGGCTAGAAGGTAGACGAATGCTCATCACTCACCTTCTAGCAAACTGTTGCACCATTCAAAAGTTATCAGATCTCAGTAGAAGCGAAGTCCATAACGTCAAATCTGGGGCTAAACTTCTAAGAACACCACACTGAAGCGATTGGTCTAAATATATCGCGTACCGTAAAACGGGGTGTCTTTGAGAACCGGGGTGACTTTGATGATTACTCAAAATGTATGCTATTTTTTAATTTTCTCCGTAATACGAAACGCAATGAATATTGTTTTTTTTGTGTTGGCAAGACTGACATTCTGGCGACCAATTCTCAAAGTGCCCGTGCTAGAAGGTGCCTGTGCATGAAGAAAATAATAATTTACTGTTGGTGGGGAAATAAGCAAGAAAATTCGACCTGCAGAACTTCAAATGTACAACCGTATGTATTTAATTTTGATTTATAGTAAATGCACAACGTAATTGTTTGTTTCTTTGTGAATGTAAATATTTCGATGTGATCTAGTTGCGGTCGCCATTTTGATTTTAATGAGTAGTTTTGTATACCGGGGCTACATTGATATGCCCTACGGGGCGACATTGATAGCTATCAATCTCGCCCCAGTAATATTAAAATGTTTTATTTATCTACGTAGTAGTATTCAATCTCGCCCCTAGAACTTTATTTGATTGTTTTTTGAAGTTACATTTCATTTGGCGCTAGAAAAAAAATATGAGCGTAAATGTTCGCGATGCGCGCGAACTACGAAACAATTTGATTGACAGCATGATGTTTGAGTGTAAAATGATGTCTTTATTCAATAAATTGTGTGCGTGCATGATTTTTTACTCATTTTTTTAACGAAAATATTAATTTCCAGTTTCATCAATTCATCATGGTTAGAACATATAAAAGACTGCAGGGACCCGAAATTTTAAAAATTATTCGGAAGAAACCTTGGAGGCGGCGATTGAGAAATAACAAATGATGAATTGACAATAAATGCTGCTTCTATACAATTTCAAATTCCATTTGGGACATTGTACAATAAATATAAAGGCATGCGTATGAAGCTAGTGATCTCTGTTTAAATGATTAAGACTGATTACCGATTAGCATAATATGCTGAGGTAGGTAGGTAAACCTACCTATATGCTTTTTGAAATATTTTTTGTTGTAAGTTTTGAAGCTAGTGTTTAATGTTAGTAAGCTTGTTGCTCTGTTTTTACTGATTTGTGTTTAAATTGATGGCTGAATGAGGCTGATGTTGGTTGTTGATTGGATATATAAAGAATAGAAGTGCCGTATATTTCTTAAATAAAAAAGTTCATGATACCTATGCCTTTATTTATTTAATTAAATAATGTTTACTTATTATCAATTTCACCCCTTAGATCAAAGTAGCCCCAAAAATATTTAAAAAATCCTACTTCGAAAACGATAAGTCTCAATTTTTTTTTTTAAATTGGATTTTGTTCCTATTCGGGGTGTCTATCAATATTAGTTAAAAAAACAGGTGGTATCAAAGTAACCCCAAATGCATTATAAGTTTGATTACGCGGTTTTTATTTTTTAATATCAAAAATTAAAAGTTTTTTAATTTTTTCTTCTTTTTATAATAAAGTATTTAGTATGTCCATCATTCTACTGTTTTTTATAAATTTTTACATTTGAAAATAAAGATGTAGCAGACATTTTCATTTCAAAATTAATCAAAGTCACCCCGTTTTACGGTACCTATTTTAGAAAAAAAACTGCATATTACAAGTACCTATAGACATCATTGGCTACTGGCTATGCAATGAAAGACACCAAAGAGTTAGATCTCGGATGACAATCCTAAAACTCATCGATGGGAACCTCTCAAATCAAAACTACAATTCATTGAACTTTTTATATCAGAACTTTTAATAGAAAACCATCTATACTTCGACAAAATTTACAGATCCTTCTTTACAAATCACTGCACCCTTATTCCAAACGCATAAGACTCAATTCATCTCCCGTTAATCGCAGAATCACTTACTGTCTCGGAATGGTCAGAGTTTTCCATTTTGACTTTAAGATTATTGAACATAAGGCAATATTTTGTTTGGCAGAACCTTAGTTAGATGAAGTGGACAATCGATAAGGTAGTCTGAAATTGATTTCAATCAACTGGACATTAGGTGGCAACTGTATTACGATTGGTAATCATGAAATGATAACTGAGATTAAAAATGTTGTAGGAACAAGAAATGACCTTGTCGCAGACCAAGGTGTTCGAGACTACACGAATTTGAGAATCTAAAGTCAGAAAGAAGAGTTTGTAAACGAGATCAATGATGACGAATTATTACTATTTTTTTTCATTGTTGATTCATATCTGCGCTTTCCTGGTTGTACTGGAAAACCAGCAGGATAAATACAACCAGGAAAGCGCATATATGAATCAACAATGTAACAATATGGGTAGAGGTAAGTAGGTAGTTACGGTAGTATAGGTATTTCCGAATCGCGTCCCATTGAGCAGGTGATCGGATGACCTGGATTCCTGAGGAGCGAGACGCGTGCCTCAATCGCCAATTATCTGCAAGACAGGGAGTTAAGAAGTGTTAGACTTGGCTAAATTTAATACACCGTCAGCCATATCTTCGTTTTTCATCGGTGAGATTTCGGTCAAACGAAGGTCTAATATCAATAATCTATATTCTCAAAATTCAGCGTTTTGGGGGATTTTGATGGTAAAATATGAAACTTTTTCCGGGGACAGCGAAAACGGGAAGTGACTCTGACAGCTGTTACAGAGACTATTATTTTCTATTCATTTGTTTTTACCATATATGTATATGGAACACCAGGTCAAGACAGAAGACAAGACAACAAGTTCCAACTACTGCACTTTTCTAGGATTGATGTCAATAATACGCTACTGAATATAAACCAAAAAAACATAAGCTTACTAAATTTAGGAGTTCATTATAAACAGCAAAATTTTCTACACAATATTAGGACAAATGTCCTCTGCAAGTTTTATTTGTTTATTTCTGATTTTTTATATGCTACATAACACGCCCAAGAAGAATATTCATAGTATATTCATAGAGGTCTGCAAGTCAAGTGTTCTAGTTTTCTCAGTTTTAGTAAGTGTAATACTCAAACATACCTACTACTCATCTTTTTGTCCTATTCTAATTATTCTCAGCTCTACATTTCGTCAGCTATTCGTATCAATGGGTATCCGACTAATTGAGCGACTAATTAGCAATTACCGACTGTTCAAACATCGCCGATCTCGTATCCGGGAAATGATATAAATGTGACCAATGTTTGCATGACGCCGGTATGTATGTATGGCAGGACAGATGACATGTATCATAATAGGAACCCTAGATGTAAAACGGGTGAAATCGCATTGTGACGACGAGATGTAACGAGCGCTGTATTGGGCCTAATACTGCAAAATGCTGAGATACGGATATATTTTACCCAATATACCTATAGAAAACTGTTAGATTTAAGTTTTTACTTATAAGTTCTACATCCTACGTTCGATTCACATTCACAATAATTTTTCACAATTAGTTAGTAAGGAAAACCAATTTTTATTCTATATTTGATAACTGTTATGATATGTATTTTTCTTTATTTTATTGGGTTATTATTAAAGTAGAATTTTATCTTTATCTATGTAAAAGAAGCTGGGTCCGAATGCATGCTAAAGGCATATGAGAGAGGAAGTTGACTGGATAATAAAAGAGGAATAACTCTAACGAAGCTGGATAATTCACACAGCGTCATCTAGCACCAAGAACTTGGGTTATGGTCATTGATTTATTAAAAAGGGAAGATGAGGTACTGGTTTCTCGAAAGTGGCAACCTCAAATTGTGTTAAATTGTGTGCACCTCAGTTACCGTCTGACCGGCGGCACGGGCGGTCGTGATTCGCGTGAAATATTGTTGTCTCGGTCTCACTTCGGTCTTAGATACGTCTTTCCGTCTTTGTTCTTCTTTGTATTGCACATTACTGGAAATATAACTGTGAGCGTATGTGTTTGCGTGTAGTTGTAACACATGCCATTTTTTGAGTAAGCGCTGGGAGAACGTAACATATCTTCCCTTATTAATAAATCAATGGTTATGGTTACTAAATAACTTCCTCCACTTTTTCATAACTGTTAACACCTAATAATACCTCTATTATATTAAGGTGAAGGACTCGTTAGCGGGTAGGTTTTAAGTGGGATAATGCCCTACGCATTCCCTTTTGGCACCTTCATGGTCGAAGCGGCAGTAATTAGGTTTTTCAAATTCAAAAATAATGATAAAATGTCATGTAGAAATGTGTGAAGTTCCACAGTAGTTCTTAAGGCGCATACACAAGTGAAAGTAGCACCTCAACCTCAACCTCAACAGCCTGTACCGGTTCACTTGTGGACGCAGGCCTCCTCCTAATAAACACCTTATTGGCGTTTAACTCATGGGGGTAATGCCTACAATCCCCACGCTGGGCATGCTGATTGAGGATCGCATTTTGGTGGTAGAATTGTTCAACGTGAGGAACTCCTGCCCGCCCCCTGGTGGATAACTCTTAGTTGCCTCTTACATCACCCACGGTAAGAGATAAGGTGGTGCAAATTCTACCACAAAGCTAGTACCTACTTTCAAATACTTTTTAAGCTATTGCATAGCTTCTATCGCGGGCCTTGAGCGCGGGGACCGAATCCAGAAATTCCGTAACGAAAAAACCTCACGCTCCCCACTCCGACCGGAACAGCGGTGATACTTTTTAGTTTTGCCATCTATCGATGAATAGTAGAACTTTTAATGAGTTTTTGAAATATGACGTTTGTCTCTTTAGTAATCTAGCATCTTTAGCAACTCGCCTCTAGATGGCATTGCAATAGCTTTACCGCGGCAGTCCCCGAGTGCCACACGTCTTTTTTAAACATAGAAAGTAAAGTCTGCCTCCCACTTAGCCACTAATGACATATCATAGAAATCGAATCCAGTCGGTAAGTACCTATTATTAATACCATACTACTGCTGAGTAATATCTCTGTCTGCTTTAATTAACTGATGGTGATTATAGGACATAGTTTAATGGGTAACCGATATGTTGAGACTGGATTTGGACTTATACATGGTGTTCGCGGATGATACATGGTGCTTGTTGTTTGTTGATTTAATTGGTTGGATTAAGTACACTAAAATACTTTGTGGTGTAGTTTCTTATGTGCTTTTTCTGTTTTTCTGGTTTTGATTAGGAATCGGAAATTGAAATTTAATATTTCGTGTTCAATCGTTTAACAAAAGGTATTTTGTGTGAGTTCTATCCGTATTAAATTCAATTTTACTGATGATCGATGATAATATGTCAAATATCCTCAATTTCGGATTGTTACAAATCTACCTTGTACATTTCAAAATGGATTTAGATTTAATTTATATAATTAAGTAAAAAATTTACAAGTTTTTGGGAAATTAGTTATAATTGGTAAACGGAAAGTGCACTTCAGCTATGGGCTGATTATTTTATCGTACGTCAGTAAATCCACTTACAGAAGACATATGAAAATAATTCCCGAGTGTGCCAAAAAAGAAACATTAGCCAGTAATTCATAAGGGCTCATACAGACGTGATTTAAGGCTCTTGCACACGTCGCATTGTGCGCCGCCGCCCACGGTAGCGGCCCACGATCGGCTAGATCGGCCCGCCCGGCTCGATCCTCGCATGGGGTGGTTAGAGTGGAGGTTACTTTTTACTTCACACTATATCACACTAATATTATAAATGCGAAAGTTTGTATGGATAAAGTGATGGATGGATGGATGGATGTTTGTTACTTCTTCACGCCAAAACTACTGGACGGATCTGGCTGAAATTTTGCATACAGGTAATTCTATTCCTACATAGGCAAACATAGGCTACTTTTTATTCCATAAATCAGTTCCCGTGGGATGAAATCACCTTTTATCGTTTCCATAGGAACAACGCGTGCGAAGCCGCGGGGCGCAGCTAGTTCATCTATAAATCTATGGATTGTTGGCATTCTCTATCTGTCTACTAAAGCTTTCATAGCAATCATCCGAGAAGAGCAATTTATAAATAACATAGAATAAAAGAAAATCATTTTCAAGTTATCCAAAAGAATCTCATAGGTTGTGAGTTTTGCCCGCGTGAAAGTTTCTGGACCTTATCCCCTACACACCCTAGCGGTATGTAATACCTATACTTTATGACGTACCTGTCGCGAAGGCGAAGAAATATTTTGAGTAGGTACCTACCTAGGTTGTAGGTAGGTTGATAAAGATTTTAGCGGACTGGCCATAACCGGTCGAGGCGAAGCGGGCGCGCGCACAGCGCGGTCCTTCGGCGATGAACGGCCGACGATTGATTCTGTTACGAGACAGCAAGCGAGACACATCGGTGAGTGACTTTGAGTTACATTGTATGCAATTGAGATCTTTTGCCACCGATATTAGAAGCAGTTTCAGATTATAATTGTTGTGTGTATACCAATTCGTTGGTCTGTCTGCGGACAAGTAGATCAGAGATAAAGTGTGAGGAACGGGATGGCTATAGGGGAGGATGGAGGCCATAAGGGGAATTATCCCCATAACAGTAAGAATCAGTAACCAGAGCACAGGTGGAACAGCCATCATAGCTCACTGAACCAGAGCACAGGTGGAACAGCCATCATAGCTCGCTGAACCAGAGCACAGGTGGAACAGCCATCATAGCTCAATGAACAACAGTCCGATGGAACAACCATCACAGTCCGATGAATTAGTCATCACATCCAGATAGAACAGCTAAGTATCATGTCAAATGGCTTAGAACCTTAGAACCGGTGGAACAACCACCTCGTTGTTATACCAGACAGATATTGTGACTGGTAAAGGTATGCGACGCTGCGTTGCTTTGCAGCGAACTTGTATCGTGAGCGCCCAGGGCAGTCAAAATATTAAAGTTAAAATTCAGGTTGAGTTTCTGTCAAAAATCTTGCAGCGTCCAAACATCAACATTTTTAGACTAACTCCTTGGTTGAGGAGGGTCTTACGAATACTATTACTATAGATATTGTCGAAGAATGAAATGAAATTAGAATCAAATATGCTAAGTTAACTACTCAGAAGCAACGCTAGGTTTGCCACATAGAGAGAGTAGTAAAAGAACTATATGTCGGAGAATGTTTTCTTTCCATAAGAACTATGTAGCAGTAACAAATTGCCATAGTTGATTGTATCGGATAACGTCAAATAATTCAAACTTACAGCTACACATAGAAAGCAATTGACGCTGAAATGTATACTAGAATTAGCTCCATGGTATGGACTGAATGGAGGTTTGGACCGGAATGGTGTATACTATGAAGAGAGTATTGGACACACACAATCAGTTGTGTACGAAAATAAAAGAGCTTGAAGCTATGATCACAACCGCTTACGACGAGCGACGGTAGTTGCTGAGCTGGAGTAGGTACGTGTTTACTCGTCAAGATTATCTGCGTGTCGATGATTTTGCAGAATAGATTGATGGTAACTAATCAATACAAGAAAGGTTTATCTACAGATAAAATCAGAGGCAAATAGGGCGCACTGGAGGGTTGGACGAATAGCAGAACTAGAAAACATTTTGGATTGGGAGGTAAAAGTTGCAAGAGACATTGAAAGAGACACAGATCTACTTAAACAGATTGAGTCCCAAATGATAATAGGTAAAATATATTTTTTATTGGCTCATAAAACAAGAAAGTATAATGATAAATAGAAGAAAATACACAGTTATAAAATACAGTATGAGACCAAAAGACTGCCACTCAAAGAAGAGAAAAAGAATGATGAAGAGTAAAATGAAGAGCGCAGGTCTTCTGTAGCACCTGGCGTAAAACGCATTAATTGAACAAAGAGCAAAGTGTAGTTTCAAATGTAGACCCAGTTCCACTGATCAGAGCTAAAGGTTCTGAGGAACATAGAATAAAGTCAGTACATCATGCTGCGGTGCAACCAGAATCAAAAACTGATACAGTAGAAATCGGTATGAGGCCTGATTGGCCTCATACTTCAGCTCGGGCTTCAGCGGTTAAAGTCAGAGAAAAGGTCAAGGAGTGGACCACTTACTTATTAATTGTTTCACCAGTAAATTCAGTTAATGTTCAAAGGCAGATTAAGTGATCGACATACAAATCCTTGTTTGATAAATAGTATTGATATTAATATCTTTATTTCTCATTCTTCCTTGAAGGGGGGGAATGTCGCGAAGGCGAAGAAATATTTTGAGTAGGTACCTACCTAGGTTGTAGGTAGGTTGATAAAGATTTTAGCGGACTGGCCATAACCGGTCGAGGCGAAGCGGGCGCGCGCACAGCGCGGTCCTTCGGCGATGAACGGCCGACGATTGATTCTGTTACGAGACAGCAAGCGAGACACATCGGTGAGTGACTTTGAGTTACATTGTATGCAATTGAGATCTTTTGCCACCGATATTAGAAGCAGTTTCAGATTATAATTGTTGTGTGTATACCAATTCGTTGGTCTGTCTGCGGACAAGTAGATCAGAGATAAAGTGTGAGGAACGGGATGGCTATAGGGGAGGATGGAGGCCATAAGGGGAATTATCCCCATAACAGTAAGAATCAGTAACCAGAGCACAGGTGGAACAGCCATCATAGCTCACTGAACCAGAGCACAGGTGGAACAGCCATCATAGCTCGCTGAACCAGAGCACAGGTGGAACAGCCATCATAGCTCAATGAACAACAGTCCGATGGAACAACCATCACAGTCCGATGAATTAGTCATCACATCCAGATAGAACAGCTAAGTATCATGTCAAATGGCTTAGAACCTTAGAACCGGTGGAACAACCACCTCGTTGTTGCTTAACCTAATTTCAGCACTTCTTTAAATACTTTTTTAATGTTTACCACATACATACCTACATATAATATTCGTCATAATTCAGAGTATAGAGGTATTTGGCGACAGTACCTATGCTCTTACCTACAAAACATTAAATAATCTTTAAAATCGGTCGAGCCTAACAAACACCGTGACACGAGATTTTTATATGCATAGATTTAAAATTAAGTGAGTACTTAACGGGGGCGATGATAGTGTGAGTTATATACATACCTACATCTTATTGATAGGCATTTATAACTCACTCACCAGAGTGGTAATAGCCAACCGGCATTCGCTTTGAAGCGAATCGAAAACAATTGAAAGATTCGTAGGGCTAAATTATATAAGGCATAACTATGTCAAACCATCAATCAGGTATTTCGCAGGGGCCGGCAAAATCTTCGATCGATGTTTCAAACCCATACATTTTTGGACTTTTATACTATCGCTCTCGTCTAGGCCCTCAGGTCAGGTGGCCAAAACTCGTTATTTGGTGCCAATAAAGATAATTTTAATTCCATACCCTAGCCAAAATGACTAAAATATCTCCTTTGGCGCATCTTTTAACAAAATAAAATAAAATAATGCTTTTATAGTCACTGCTAATCATCTTAAAACCTTATAAACCCCAAGGCACACGGTATCAGCATGTTTTCATGTTAATTTTTTTGACCAACATGCTTGACCATTGGCCTCTAACAAAAAGTCCTCCTCCACGCTTCCCTAGCCTCAGTTGATCTCACCACAGAATAAGTAAAGCAGCACTAACAAATATGGCGCTCCATTCAGGCATTGTATGGAAACATTTTAAATAATAATTGAATCGATTCTAAAGCCTGCGACTGATTAATAATGCGCGGTGCTTATGATAATGTGCGGTCAAGGTGGAGTTGGTGGTTGTTTACAGGGTTCCGTATCTACGGTATTTCTTACAACAACATCTCTAGTGTAAAATCATAGCTGAAAGTTTTCCTATAATTCATACAATATAAATAAATCAAACATAATACAACACATTACGGTAAGGTATTTTCAAATGGGAGTATGGTCAAAAACCTAGGCTGGCCCTTGATATTTTCCTAAAAAAGTAAAACAAATCTCTGCAAATATAAGTTTTGTTGGAGAGTTTTTTTTAATGGAAAATACATTGCGTTGGACCGCAATCTCACCTGACGGTAAGCGGAGATGTAGCCGGCGGTGTATCACGAAAGTCTAGAAGACACCTAGTCAGGCTCGTCTTGAAGAAACCCAGGTTGTAATAACTGAAAGCTCATTTCTATTATGAGTCACCACGCTGAGGGAACCATAGTACTTTCTTACGATTCATTAGATTTGGCGTGATAAAATTGTGAAAGGTTTAATTTGAAGCGGAAAGCACCTGTACCTACTAGAATAGCAAGGGACAATAGGGACATGAAGAAATGGACAAAAACTGCTCCGAAACTGTAAATTGTTAAGTTTTAGTTTAGTTCTATATTAGGTACTTAGATTATAAATTCAGTGTACATACTAGCAGGTATGGATAAAAAGCTCTTGTTATTTAATTTAATTTATTATATTCGATGTCATTAGTCGACTTCGGAAAGATGGGCTCTCAGTCAGTGTTAATTGTCGGAGATATGTCCACGGAACCCTAATAAAACATGACTTATGACCACCGATCTTTATTTATTCGATTTTAAGTAGGTGTAATTCTTTCCATGGCAATAGCCAGTTCTTAGATGTTTCGATACAAAACGAGTCATAATTCAAAAGCTGATCTTATGAAGATTTTATTGAACTTTTCTTTGAACAGAAGTTGCGGAGATATTTGTGAAATATACTTACAAACATACGCTTGTTTAGAGTTCCCGGTATTTGGAGATATTTGGCAGGCAAAGATTTAAATCGTTAGATATGCCCTTTCCTTAGCGATACTGAACTTGTTGGCAAGCGAAGTGTCATACATCGCTAACTTGGAATCAGTATAAGTTTGTTCTGGGCCTGGAATAACACATAGGCTACTTTTTATCCCATAAATCAATTCCATTAGGATACAAATAACCTTAAAAGGTGTCCATAGAAACAACGCGTGCGAAGCCGCGAGGCGTAGCTAGTTATTTATAAATTCAATTGCACCTCCTACGTCTTATTCGTACGCGGCATCGAAAGTTCCATAAATCCAGCTTGCAACTGAACTTGTCAATGTGAATGATTACGAGAACCTTCGAGATTTATCACGTGACATGCTTTAATGACTCCACGATTGCTGATAAGCTGGGGCCAAAGAGTTTGGGGGTCTAGAAAAGACAGACGAAGAAAGTGTTTATTTTTAATATTTCCTCTGTGTAGATCATTTCATCGTGTATATTTGCATCTGTTGCACCTAGCGTTAACCTGTCGTAGGCAGGTCACTGATGGAATTGTCGACACTCCGAGCCAAAAAATCATGATTTCGGCGAATTTTTGTATGCCCTGTGTTTTATTAGTTCTACAAGAAACTGATGAATTATTCTACTAAATTTCATTGATTGTATGAAAATATATTACAAAGATTATATTCTGTTGATCAATCAAAATGGTAATACAGTTTCAGTATAGGTTTATTGATATTCATTCATTAATAGAGACATAGCCTTATACCATAGCAGAGTATCACCTCGTCGGGCATGCCACTTATAGTAAAGTGCCCTAAATGCACTACCCTGCGTCCTTCAACCTAAGACAGCTGTGAAACCTCATTCAAAAATTGCATTCAAAAAAATCTAGGTAGGTATTTATTTTATCAGAACGCAAATGGTTAAACTTGAAGATATGAAATTGGCAGCCTGGCGTTTTATATTTGTCTAAAGTAGCATCATAAAAACAAAGAAATCACGAATGAATCGTATTTTTCACAAAAATAATGACAATTCACACAGAATCATCTCGCCTTATGAGAGAGAGAGCAGAACTTGTGTTATGGGTATTTACTAGATAACTGATATACCTACCTACTTACTACTTAAACAGACAGATATTTTTAACCGACATAAAAAAAGGAGAAGGTTTCTTATTCGTCTGTACATAACATAAAATAATGTTCAGAACTATTGACTGTGTGGTCCGATTTTCATGATTCTTTTTTTATTTCAAGGCATTCAAATGTGCTTCCCGCGTGTACTACGCGGGAAGCACATTTGAATTTGATCTAATTCTGACTATGGGATCTATAAAGTTTAAGTGGATTTATAGTTTTTTTAAACAAAATTAATTATTACTATACATAGAAAACACCTAGAACAAATATATGCAGATCGTATATTTGTCCCGAGGCGGAAACTGAACTCATAATCTCCTGTGTCGCAGGCAGCCTTCGCCTACTGTGCCACAGACGTCGTCTATCAATGACTGAGTTTTAACTTCTGATGCCTCATCTACCCCTTTTCATCTTTGCCCACTAACACGGCAGGTGTATCAGACTTGGCAATTATGTTAATTCGATTAAAAATCGATAATCCAAGTAGCGATTAATTTGTTTGACGGCAGTTTGTAGGGCACCTTGTTATGCTGATTTATCGGCTTTCGGCTTTATCTATTTATAGTGTTCTGATGTTTTGTACTACAAGCAGACAGGCATATCTTCATAGAGGGAATTGATAGGTACAAAGACAGATAGAAGTGTCGGAATAGGGGATGATTTGCCCAGCTGTGTGGTGCTGGGTTAGAATTTGCACCACCCTAACTCTTACCCTACGGTCACAAGAGGGATAATGTTTTCTTTTTTCAAAATATGCCTTTTTTTCATCGACATTCGAGCTTTTTTTTAAATATCTCAATAAAATCACTGGTTTTTCTTACTTGGTTACATTGTATTATCCATCTGATGGTAAAATCAGCACGTTCTTATCTCAATCGCATTGATATTTAAATAAAAATAAATAAATAAAGCCTTTATTTCCAATTTCAATTTTTTTACATATTTGCACTTTACAATACTCACTCATTATAATATCACACATTACAGTATATTATAATATTACATTTGTTTATTTATATGTTAAATTGTACACCCAGAATTGGATGTAGGCGCATAGGCGATACATTATTTTTAACACATTTTCTGATATCGGGATTGTATTACTAATTTTTTGACCCACATGCAGACTCACCCTGTATAGTATTTCAATGGATGCAATTACAAAATTAAAAAAATAAACTCAAGTAGCCCGATAAAATTCACAGCCGCTAAAGATCCAAAAACATTGCTCCGCTCGTTTAATAAATTAAGTCCATCCGCAATGGCGTAACCAAACCGATAAATACAAAAATTAAGCACATACCTTACAGATTTAACTTGCATTTAAATTTATTCTGATTAATATCACGAATTCTGTCAAAAAAAAAGAAATTTTGTCCATATTTGAGCAAAATATCGCAGGTTTTGTCCAAATTCGGAGTCGATATCAGAGATCTGTGAAGCTAAGTGCGAAGCGACTACCGTTTTGGCTTGTTTTATTGGTTTAAGCACTTTGATATTGGAGCGAATTGGGTCCTGATTGCATCTGTTAAAGAAGTGAGATTTTTCTTCCAAAATGCAGTCCACAACACAACTGTGTAACATGTGTAACATTTTAGTACCATAACATATGGCTTCATGAAAAATTATTATCCTACTAATATTATAAACGCGAAAGTTTATTTGGATGTATGGATGTTTGTCACCTACTCTTTCACGCAAAAACTACTGAATTTATCGGGCTGAAATTTGCAAACAGGTAGTTCTAGCCATGGAAATACACATAAGCTACTTTTTATTCCATTAATCTGTTCCCTTAGGAAATAAATAACCTTCAAAAGTTTTCTTAAAAACAACGCGTGCGAAGCCGCGGGGAGCAACTAGCAATGATTACAATAGATGTAGGTACTCGTATTTGTGCACTCTATACCTCCAACTTTAGGTTACAGTTTAAAATAATAACAAAATACTTATAAATATAAATTCGGAGGCACCAAAAGGCCTCAGCTTGGGCTGGTGTTCCGTCATAGATATTCTGTTGGCGTCAAGACAAGGCATTTGAAGGTCCGTCCATGCAAGCAATTGTACAGCTCGAATTTTCTTGGACGATATTGAGCTTTAGAATGCAAAGCATAAAGATTTGACCATCTGACCAGCACATCATCACATCATCAGCCTACAGACACCCACTGCTGGGTAAAGGCCTCCTTTTTTACACGCCAGCTAACACGCTCCTTTGCGAGCCTCATCCACAGTCTTAGCATGGCCTTATAAAATTGGCCAATTGACCATGCAGGTCTGATGGTCAAATGTTCAAAAAATCAACTCAAATCTCAACATCCCAAACTTCTACATACTTCGAGATGTATAGCCAAATTCTACATATGGAATTCTTCGATTCTAAAGAAAACTCAAGCAGAAGTCGAATTCATCTCCGATGCTAATTCAAATGTCTCAAGCCAAACCAGGAAACACTACCTCAAGATATTCAATAAACACAAAAGCGCAGGCTCACACGACGACACGGTCCATAACTCACAGGCACAGGCTGCCTAATTTATCAGCACAGCATAAATTTATGCTCAACATTTCTCGCCTTGCAATCGGACAGCATTTAGCTTTTTATCGACTCTTTGATTTAGTGAGCGCAAGCAGCCCAATCCCTCAAGTCGATATGTACAGCATCGGCGGGGATATTCTAAGATCTGTTTTACTTTCGTCCTTCATCATAATCATCATTAGCCAGAATTCGTACTGAGTAATCCTCAGTCCTCAACACCCTATATTGATCCACTGCTAGACTCAGGCCTCCCCTGATAAGATTTATTTGCTTTTGTCTCATGGGGGTAATGCACATAATCCCCATGCTGAGCGTGCGGGTTGGGGATCGCAGTCTGGACGTAGAAAGGTTATGCAGGGGGCGCTGCTGCCCACGTCCCGATGGATATTCCTTAATGGCCTCTTAGTAATGGGTCCTCCAATTTATGCCACTCATATCGGCCCTGGGCTCCATACAAATACGTCCACGTACCTTCCCAAACGAGTGGCTTTTGCCATAATTACCTGCTTAGCCTGGCAGGCTGATTGATGACAGTTCTAGGTTTTGAAGAATACACAGCAAGAAGCTGCTGTCCTTCCTCTGTTTGGGTCCCTATCATCCTAATCATAAATCTGAATGTTTTGTAGTAATATTCAACATATCTCACAACATGAAGTACCGTAGGAAATACAAACTATTTAAGATTAAAAAGGTTTAAAAACATTCATCACTTGCCAGTTATCTGCTTCAATGTCGTGCAGGTCAGCTTCCATCCGGTCGTTCCAGCGATACCGATAGTCTAGCGGCAAAGGTAACACTTTGGATGATACGATTTAAGCATTGGGCCCAAATATCCAGCTTAGGCTCTTATCATGGGGAAGTGGTTTTATTACATTTGATCAGGAACGGCGCATCCAAGGGTTCTCACATCATCTCGTTTAGTTTCTCAACATTGTATTCAACTCTTCCTTCGGGTGTCGTAAGAGGCGACTAAGGGATATCCACCTGTGGGCGGGCGTAGCGCCCCCTGCAGAACGATTCGACCACCGAATTGCGTTCCCCAACCCGCATGCTTGGCTTGGGTATTATGGGCACTACAATCATGACATAAAAGCTAATAAGGCGCATATCTGGGGGATGCCTGCTTCCAACAGTAGACCGATATAGGTTGTTGAGGTGGTATTCAACAAACCTCGTCAGTTATAGTAAAATAAATGCAACACGATACAAATCTCAGAATACCGCCAAGCCTATGTCCCCAACACGTAGGTGTAGCAGAAAACACTGAAATTATGGCCGTATATTGGAACGTCGTGTCGAGCGTTCGTTTATTTGTCTGTCTGTTTGTATTGGCAATTAATCTTGTACTATAGCAGATCTACTGTACACGACTCTCGGCTTACATTGACTTGTGGGATGCTGTTTTGAATAGAATATTGATATTGACAAAATGGACTATTTCTTGGTTATCGTGGTGCAGTTACGTTTTGCTGAGTCATCGCAAACCGTGGACTAGACCGAGCTTGTCAAATCAACCTGTCAAATCCAGACGGATCGATGACAAACATTTTACAGAATGTAACCACGATGTCAATATTTGGAGATTCTTGTATACCAACTGCGGGATTTTTTTGCCATACTACACCCAGGTAAGAAATGCATGTGAATTACGGACAATAGACCTAGGAAACGTGTTAATGATCCTCCATTGTTAATATTTTAAACTTATCATAATAAAGTAACACTAGGTACTGACACAAAGTGTATCCAACTGAGTGTCAGTGAAATTAGAGGCCCCAGACACTGAACACTTTATCTATGGCTCTGATAGGGTGGTTACATCGTAGACGGATAGGTTAATTCACTAATTCTATTAAAACCGATGGTTCTAACGGTCTACTTAACTCTTTTTCTGTACGGTACGCTCTGTAAGTATCAAAATTTACAAAATAGTCTTCGTACTCAGGACCCATAAGAACTCCTTTGTCATTTCGAGGTATTAAGATCTAGACAATAACATCATAACTCGATTAGTCACCACACTATCAATTGTACAATTTGGCAGCAGACGCTTCCAATCCGGATCACTTACCGCAGAGGTAACCTAGCACATTACACGCCGGGACAAACGCATTAGACATTACACTCAGTTTGTGAGAGGAACTAGATGCGGTGGTAATTGGTTGTAACTGGGAGAAAAATTACGTTGCGGTGTTTTAGGGCAAGGTTGGAAGACTGGAGGATACTATATATATAGATAGTTATGTTTATTTATCTTGAGACTTGGGAAAAAATTACGGAATCTTTTTTTTATTGCAAATGGATGGCGGCAATGTACGAGCCGAAGTCCTAAAAGGGCCGATGTTTGGGAAGAGATGTTTGAATTTTATTTTGGAAGGTATGTTTTTTAAGGAATATGCAAAACTATTGTATTGATTAGCTAGATTGCTAGGTTTAACCGCAGCATCACATGCGTTTTAACCAGGTTTTACTAAGGTACCTTTCTAAACCTCCATTTTGGCAAAGTTTTGTTATTTGACCACAAACCAAATCTTCGCAAACCACCAATTACTTAAAACAAAAGCAGAGATACACTTAACGATAAACACTGGTCTAACAAGCACTTAGCTAAACAGTCTAAACAGTTAGACTATGGTTTCATCAAGAGTTTAAGTATCGTTAAAGCTATGTCTAATCCGTGTCTAACTGTAAACCATCGTAAAATGCGTTTTGTGCTGGTAACGTTGATAAAGACGCGCTCAACGTGTGCCATTTTTCTTGCCCCCCAGTACACAGATAAGCAGCAAATACCAACGAGCAATAAAATTGATTGCGAACAAACTCCGCATCCTGCACCTACGCAACTTAAAATTTGTCGCCCGATTGAGCAACTTTTATTCGAAGATAATCTACTTCCCCAAGCCATCGTTTTGCTGTCGGACGTGTTAAATGACAATAAGTTTGAGTTGTGATGATTTTTGCGGGCACTTATTGTGGTCACGGTATAAATGACACTTCACATTAATATTATAAATGCGAAAGTTTGTATGGATGGATGGATGTATAGATGTTTGTTACCTCTTCACGCCAAAACCACTGAACGGATCGGGCTTAAATTTGCATATTGGTAATTCTAATCCTGGAATTTCCATTTCCCATGGCATAGAAATGACTGTTTAACGTTTTCACTAAAACAACGCGTGTGAAGCCGCGAGCAGAATTGAGTATTATTATAATATGCTTCTACCTCTTAACAAAATAACAGTCTTGCAAAATTATTGGTACCCTATTAGTACCATATTAGGATAATCACACTAATATTATATATGCGAAAGTTGGTAAGGATGGATGGATAGTTTGTTACCTCTTCACGCCAAACTAATGAACGAATCGGGCTGAAATTTTGCATACAGGTAATCCTAATCCTAGAATCAAACATAGGCTTTTATCCCATAAATCAGTTCCCGTGGGATCTGAGATCCCCAACCCGCAGGCTCAGCGTGGGGATCATGGGCATTACCCCCATTAGATAAACGCCAACAGGGCGCATATCTGGGGGGATGTTTGCGTCCAGCAGTATGCCAATACGGGGTGTTGAGATTGAGGTATACGTGAAAAGCTTTCTGGTATTTATCAAATTTTAAGTCTGTTATTTTAGCGCATTTAGTTTCCCTTTTAAAAAAATCATATCAAAAATCATCCATCCGAACTTTCACATTGAAATAAAAGTGTGTTATTCTTTTATTATTATATCATGTTATAATTGACCACAATTGTATGTGTGTATCATGTATTTGCACTCCAAATGTTTTACAGAACTTTGTACCATCTGGATAACGTAGAAAATATTGTTAAAATATCGTAATTCGCCGTGACAGAAGAGATCTCAAAACACCTCCGCCCGTGTATCAATACTCACTATCAAAGATCAACTATCAACCGAAACTCATTGATTTATATGAGAAATTATACATATTGATCAAGCAAAAGTATACCATACTCTATATTCATAACGTTCAGATTGCGTTGGTGGTGGAGTTTGACAGGTATTTTTACCCGAAAAGGGCAGTTTGAGTTTTAAGGTTTTGTGTTTGGGTTGGATTTTGCGCTTCGTGGTGAGAGATGGCATACCACCAAAGACGTATACGCCACTTCAGAGTGATTTATCCCCGATACGGCGTATTAAAAGTTTTGTTTCGTTTTTAAAATGTAAAAATCTGTTATTTATGGTTTCAAAATCGAAGGTCCGATTAAATTATGTCCGATCTATTGAGATTTATGGTGTTAAGGTATTTTGATGCTTCCTATTTGTACGTATTAGTGTTTTTGTTTTGGATGCCTACTGGGAGGGTTAGAGTAAACGTGGTAGCAAGTGATTTAGGGTTAAATAAATTAGTTAAATGTTTTTGTTTGTTAAAATGTTTCAAAACTTCTTAGTACTTTATTTGATTTTACTTATAATATACCAGACTTCAATCTGCATAAAGTCTTTTATAGGCTGTCCTAGCTGGAGTGTATCCTACAGTACGTTTGCCGAGAGTCACACAATGTTCCGTAAAAAAAATACTTTTCAATGATAGCATTAACGCAATTATTATCCCAGCTGAAAACAAATAAAGCAATAAAGAACAAACTCCACAACACAATGATTATTATTCCCAGAAGTGAGCCAAACAAACACATGTAAATTGAAGGGACATCGACTGGTACATCCTTATTACAGACGTACTAATGGCGTGTTGATTATTAATTAAAAATAATTACGATTACGACCATATTCAATGACTCTGGTGTTACAGCTATTAACGGTAGGAATGGGCGGTGTTGGTCGCTTGCAATCGATATCGATGAGCTGACCATTGAATGCATAAATGAATCTTCTCAGCTGATTTGCAATGCATTCCCACGCGGAAGTAAAGCAAGCCTGCCATCACATAGCCGTTGCGTTGTGGCGCGCGAGGGCCTGGCACCTAAGAGGTTATAAAAACTCTCTAAGATTTTATATTTCATTAATATAAACTAGCTGCGCCCCGCGGCTTCGCACGCGTTGTTCCTATGGAAACGTTTAAAAGTGATTTTTATCCCACGGGAACAGATTTACGGGATAAAAAGTAGCCTATGTTTTATTCCAGTATTAGAATTACCTATATGAAAAATTTCAGCCAGATCCGTTCAGTAGTTTTGGCGTGAAGAGGTAACATCCATCCATACATCCATAACAAACTTTCGCATTTATAATATTTGTGTGATAGTGTTTTCATTCACCACGGGTATTTATCGCGTTTATTTACCTATTTTTCCCGACGTTTGAATAGGTTTACACTCTGTCGTGGTCACGGGATGAGTCTAGAGTCCCGTGAATATTTATAATAAGGTGTTCTGATCGCGTAAGTTTAAAAAACTTTATTTTATAATTCGTTTTTATTTGTAAAAGACTTTTGTTAATTCTTCTTTATTTATATATTTCTTCTATTAAGTCAGCTTTTTTTTCGACAGTATTGCGGTAAACTGGTAATTAGGTACGTTTTTGTTTCTTTGATTTTTTTCTATTCAGTTTTTTCATCTCGTGTTCATTATTTGGTTAAGAGAGCCATGGGGCCCCCTCTTTAATTTAACGTACCCAGTATCCTCCAATTGTCTTTCGCTGGTCGCCGTTTTCTCTTGCCGGGGGATCTCCTTAAATACCTCAGTGTTACTTGTATCGCGTTTTCCCACACCAGAAAATTTTGCACCCATTGCTTATAACTATCGATACTTAAAAAACATCGATAAGCATTCATCGATAACCAATACGCTACCCCCTCCCTACTCAGAGTTCTAATTAAAGCATCGGCCGTGCACCGAATGTGTGTAATCAAGCTCCAGCCGCCACTTGTACGCTCGGACGCATCGCCTCGGCATTGCCCGTGTTACGTTAATTGACATTCATTGATATGGATATTGATACTAATGCTTTGTTATTCAGGGGATATTTTTAACCGACTTAAAAAATAATTAATTTTGTTTTCAAAATCTATAAAGCCGACTTAAATTGTTATAGTTTTTTCATGAATTTTTATGGATCCCATTGTCTAAACAGGACCAAATTTAAATGGAACATACAAGGGAAGCACTAGTTTTCATATAAAAAAAATATCATGGTCGTGGTCTACTCACACAGGTCGCAGTTTCGATTCCTGCCTCGGAACAAATACTTGTTCGATCTGCAATACCCATGAAAAATTTGAATAAAATAAATAGCCATTCGATCTTTTTATGCAAGTTTTAACAGCAAAAGTAAAATATATACAAAGTCTTATTTATAATCGTGTGAGAGCTCAACGCGCAGGTATAACTAATAAATACACTTAATTGTGAATATCCTATCCGTTCGTAACGTTATAACAGCTATAAACGAGAACGATAAATATTTCGATATTACTCAGTTGTCGGTGTTTTATCTTTTGAACAATTTAATTTGCATCAAAATAAATTTTTTCTACTTAATTTTGCTCAACATCGTTATCATCGTGTCATCAAGGTATTTTATGGAAACAATGAGTAACTTTTCTTAAAAAAGGCCTGTACTAACATAACTACTTAATAGACCTATTATGTGACAAAAATAAGTTTTAGTTTACTAACATGTTAGTGACTGATAACTTAATAAATATGCTCAAACGATTTCGTGCACCAGAGCAAAATTAGACAGGTGGACAGTGGATCAGTCTATCCAACTAATATTATAAACGCGAAAGTTTGGTGGATCTATGATAAATGGATGGATGTTTATGCCTCTTTCTGTCAAAATTAGTGAACGGATCGGGCTGAAATATTGCATACAGGTAATTCTAAGCCTGGAATCAAACATAGGCTATAAAACGGTTCCCGTGGGATAAAAATCACCTTTAAACAATTGCATAGGAACAACGCGCGCAAAAACCGCGGGGCGCAAGAAGCTAGTTTCTTATAAAACATTTTGAAAAAATAAATGAACGAGAACAAAAACTAAGCTGCAAACCGACTACTAAATAACTTAGAAAGGTACTTAAATTTTATCATGAAATAACAATAACATTACCCGAAAGTAACTCAGATAATTTTATTCCTAATACATGTATTGCTTTATTATTATTACTGTTTATCACCAAAATAACAGCATCCGTATCAGTTAGTTATTTATTTTATTTCATCTCATTTCCGAACAGAAAATAACGTTTTAATTCAAAACATAAGTTAAATACGTAATAATCGTTAAACAAATCAATAAGCAGAGAGTAATTACTAGCTGGGTATAAATACGAGTATGAACTTTTCCTTTTTCTGCAAGAAAGTTCTTATAACTTTTGTTATTTACACGAAAAAATACTTATAAAAGAAAAACACAAAATGCGGTTTGCCGTTTTACAAGAAAGTGTTTTGAAACTCTTTCATTTGGCCATACTTTTAGTTTTAAATCTCACAAACCCATACTTTTAGTTTTAAATTTTACATTTCAGTTTTAAATCTTCATGGAGAGGAGTAATATTTACATGAATATGCTGTCCTTCCTCTGGTGCCCATAGTCGTCTAACGATAATATCGTGGATATCGTAAGACGAGTATGAACTTAAATTATAAGTTGAAGGGGTCAATTCTTACACCGTGACCGTCACAACCACACTAAACCTCTATCTATAGTCAATTTTACTGTTCTACGCGGTACCGTAACATAACTTAATGTGAAACATTTTCGAATCGATAGAATCGTATAATCATTATATATATCGATAGAGAACCTTATTGGATCGTAATGGGGATTTATTTTCATGTTTATTGTTATAAAAGCATTTGAAAGAAACCGCTGTGTTTTGGATACTTTTTACTGTGAACTTCGTTACATTTTACACGTTAGGAACTTTGTGTAAAAGATAATTGCAAAGAATTTCGTGGCTTTTTTATTACAGACTAGCTGCGCTTCGCACATGTTGATTTTTCTCACCTTTTAAAGCTTCCTTAGACTTCCACGAACATTTCAAGACCAAGATAAGATATATCCGTTCAGCTGTTCGCGAGTTTTAGCGAGACTAACGAACAGCAATACATTTGTTCAATACATATAGATTAAAACATGAAAAAGTTTTGAAATAATAGTATAGCATAATGGATGTGTGAAAATTTATTCATTAAGGCGCATACCCGAGCCAATATGACAGCGATACCTACATATTTTATCGTATTTTTACGTTTATCATAGGAATTTTTATAAATCCTACGTTTAGTTGATGGTATCTATTATAAGCAATTTTTAATGCCTCTGTGATTATTTTATCTCATATAGTTTAGGAAGAGATGCGAAAATAGAGTTTGGTGGCCAAAAAGCGCAACTTCGTATCTCGTCCTAATCTTTTCAAATTGAAACTATTACAGAGGCATTAAAAAATAACTTATAATAGATACCAGAAACAGAACGATGAATTTTTAACGTAAAAATAAGATAAAATAGTTGGGGGCGCCACTTTCTTCAAGTACCTTTATAAATCAATTGAAATTAGAAGACCATGGCCAAAGTCTCAGCGACTTCGACACACTTGAAGTCGTAATTTTTACTCGACTACCAACTGAGGAGGGTTATGAGATATGCACCTTCTGTTTGTATGTTATGTATGTGGTCGATTGATTTTATTTAAGTACGTATCGATTGATTTTTCTCAATACCCCAGTGGTTATACCCCGGAAGATCAGCGTTATAGTAGCTATAACCTTTAGCTATCACAACATATGCTGAGTCGAACACCATTTTGTAGCTTAAAGTTATTTTATACTAGCTGCGCCCCGCGGCTTTGCACGCGTTGTACCTATGGAAACGTTAAAAGGTTATTTTCATCCCACGGGAACTGATTTATGGGATAAAAAATGTTTGATGCCAATGTTTGATTCCAGGATTAGAATTACCTGTATGCAAAATTTCAGCCCGATCTGTCCAGTAGTTTTGGCGTGAAGAAGTAACAAACACCCATCCATCCATCCATCCATACATCCATACAAACTTTGTTAGTGTAAAGTGTAATAGTGTATGTATGTTTGTACAGTGTATGTATAGTGTATGTATGTATGTCAACATCCAGAGTGTAATGAGGGTTTTATTAGGTAGGTATATAGTTTTATAATGGTGTTGGTAATTTAATTTGTTTTAGTGCATATTAGCTTCAAATAAAGCATTACCTTATCGTATCTTCTCGGGTATATTACGTCAGAGGATATTGGGGTTCTAGGAAAATAGCGGGATCTTAGTGAGGATCGAAAATGTCTTTGTTAAAATAATAAGCACAATCATACGATCTGTGCTATTCAGTTTTTCGCTATATTTTGTGATAATAAAGACGCTCGAAAAACAAATTTCGCAAACCTAAAGTAGTTTTTAGTAGTACGCAAAGATTGTAATAATTAATAAGCGATCAACTTGCTAGTGGTTTCTTTTTCACTTCTTTCGGTAGAAGACAAAAAATTTAAGTGAATTAGAGCCAATGGCACCTTATTTCTTACTTGATAGTAATTACTATTTATCATGCTGTTTATATAGTACAAAAATTTACTTGTATAAGTGCTTATTTTGTAAGACTAAAGAAAACGATTTGACTCTGACTCTGACTCTGACTCTGACTCTGACTCTGACTCTGACTCTGACTCTGACTCTGACTCTGACTCTGACTCTGACTCTGACTCTGACTCTGACTCTGACTCTGACTCTGACTCTGACTCTGACTCTGACTCTGACTCTGACTCTGACTCTGACTCTGACTCTGACTCTGACTCTGACTCTGACTCTGACTCTGACTCTGACTCTGACTCTGACTCTGACTCTGACTCTGACTCTGACTCTGACTCTGACTCTGACTCTGACTCTGACTCTGACTCTAACTCTGACTCTGACTCTGACTCTGACTCTGACTTTGATTCTTCTTACATCACGTCCGTTACGTGATTATACGCTAGCGTCTAACGGGTCGTTGGCTGATGGATTTCATTTGAAAGCAAATAACGAACATACCCCTTCATAATCATTATACTAAGTCAATAAATTAAATACAAGTGTTCCTTTGTTTATGCAAAAGAGACCGATAAGATGGACATAAATCGAAGAGCGGTAACCCTAGCGCACATAAATTGTCTTCCAGACAACATTACAATGAGGGCATATCTTCAAATTGACCCCGAAATGGGAGTATTTTGAGTATAAAGGACCATTAATGAAGGCAAGTTGTAGGTATGTAGATATTCTGAAAAGCTATAAAAAAATTGAGTCACTTCTTAACAGAAGCTCTGCTTAACTTGGGACTAAATAAGATTTGATAACAGTTCTTCAAAAACGAGATTCGTCCAATTGCAATTGTTTTAGTCCAATAATAGTTTCATCCTTGACGACCTCTGTGGCGAAGGTCTGCCTGCGACGCAGGAGGTTGCGGGTTCGATTCCCGCCTCGGGACAAATTTGTGTACGACCTGCAGAAATTTGTTCAGGGCGTTCTGGATGTTTTTCTATGTATAATAAAAAATATCTATCTATGTAGTGTATTGTATTATGTATATCAGTTATCTAGTACCCATAACACAAGCTCTGCTTAGCTTGGGGCTAGATAATGCTGTGTGAATTGTCCAGCATTATTTATCCAACAAACGTTGAGATTTGTTAGCAGTTCGTCCAAAACGAGATTCGTCCAATAGGGTATATGCATCGATTTTTTTTATTGTTTTAATCTATTCTTTAGGTCTTTATTTAACCCAGGAATGATAAGACGCTCACTGAATTTCGCATTAGCAAGGTAAAAAAACAAATCAAACCTACAACCATTTTCGGGTGATAAAAACGCTGCCATATTGGCGCCATGTTTATGTGACGTCGACGTACACACTTGATTAAAACCTTTGGTGACGACCTCGGTAGTGATCATCTCAGGAAAGAGGTTTTCCGAAAAAACTGAAAATAATCGACAATACGAAATGTCAAGTGGGCAGAATAGTGTCAAATCAAGGTGCAGCAAGCAGAATAAAAAAAGAAGAAATGCGTACAGTGATGTCGCGTCCGCTCTAGTCAATTGAGTAGCGTTTCGAAATTTTGCGATTGAGATTTAAAATATCAATTTTTCAATGGTTAAATTCTACAATAAAAACATCTCAAAACGCAAAAATAAATATGTAGATATGTTTCTATATCAATATAGAATACGTATATATTTTGCAATTGCAATTGTTTTAGTCCAATAATCGTTACGTTAAACAAACGCTTCGTCCAATAAGCGGTTCGTCAAGATATCATCGCATACGCAGCTCGTCTAATTCTTACTATGTTTACTTTAAAATTATCCTATACTAGCCGCGCCCCGCTGCTGCGCACACCTGAGAACTGATTTATGGGATATAAAGTCACCTATGTGTTATTCTAGGCCTGTATGCAAAATTTCAGCCCGATCAGTTCAGTAGTTTTTGCGTGAACGAGCAACAAACATACATACCTTCATGTTTACAAACTTTCGCGTTTATAATATTAGTGGGATAATGATATTTATTGTTTTATATTTTTTTAATGACAGTGATGCTGCGTGGTTTGTCTAAGATATTATTAATGTACGCAAATGCTAATAAATCAACACTGGGTTAACCATCCTTTTGATGTCAAGATCTTAAAGGCTGATGACTATGATGATGACAATGATGACAATAAGGCCACATACCGGCCGGCCCTTGAACCGGTTGGATTTTATTGAAAAAGAAGCTAAAGCTCAATATTTATAAATCTGAATACTCAAATAACTTTATGCGACACATTTTTAATTTCATAAATTTGTTTGTCTTCGCGATCTTTTTTATTGGCCATTAATATTGTTTTATTCTCAGTTTTGATATTATTAACAACATTTCGATAAATTACGCTTTTTCTTTTGCAATCGAGGTTGTTATCGGGGGCCGCTTTTAATATGTTTTTATGTTTGTTCTCGTTGGAGATTTTATTTGCTTGATTTAAATTCAATATAACGTTCAGATTTGTAGGTACGTTTGAGTATAACGGTTACCTAATCATCCTCGCGCTGACGATTTACACCAATTTGAAATTGAATGTTTGACATTTAATTATTTTGATTTCTTATTTTTATTATTGTATTGTATCCTGCTATGTTCATGTTAGTCATATAAATGAACTGTGGCAGTATAAATTATAACTATGTGTACCTAATTAAAGGAAATATTCCGACATAATGTAACAATTTCTGTGAATAAATAAATGAAATTGAATTATTCGTTCACTTTGTTTATACTTCACTTAAGGACCGTGGATTCACGCTTTATTACTTGTAATAAAAAGCCTGTATGTCATTCCAAATCCAGAACTTCATCTATAAACTACTCCAGCTCGAATTATTCAGTACTTTTGGCATTGTCTTCAAAACTTCACAACATAAACTTTCGTGATATAAGTAGGATGTAGGGAAGAATAGCCATGGCGGTCGTTTCGTGAGAATCGCCCCCTCCAACTCAAACTGTAGATATCGTAAGGCCTTGTTTGCGGTGACGCGGAGCGTGTAGCGGGGCGTGCAGCGGCACGGCCACCACTAAATTCAAACATATGGCGTTGGTAGAGTGTGTCTACGAAAAGCGATTTTACACGCGTTTGTTTTTTTTACGTATATAGTAAACATCACCGTATATTGCGATATGTTTGTGTTTACCACGTCTCCGTAAACAAGGTCTTAGAGTCGACTAAGGAACCTCCAGCTGTAGCTTCCTTCTGTGTATTTTAACACCTATTGGGGTATTTTAATTCATTCGATTCGTTTCCGATGCGAAAACGTCAGATTCTAATTTGAATTCTATTCCGACGGAACTTTAGAACGCTATTTTGATTTGTCAAAAGTTTCCGATATCGAATCCGACGGCCTTTCCGACGAATTAAAATACCCTGCTGAACTGCGATTACCAATTCGTCTGCCAAAAGTCGTGATTATGGTCCAATCGCCAAACGTAACGCCTATCCAGTTTGAAACTATTTTGCTTTGCGTTAAAAACAAAAGATATCGAGCAAGCCGGGGTTGGCAACTATTCACTTCACAGAAAAATCACCTCTAGGGTAAAGCACAATTTTTGTTCAGCAACAGCCTATATTGGTCCACTGCTGGACGCAGACCTTCCCCTGATAAGTGCTTTATTAGCTAATCCTAACGCTGGTTTGGAGATCGTAGTTCGGTGTTAGAATTGTTGTTCAGGGACGCTGCTGCCTCTGATGGATGGATGGTTGCCTCTTACGACAGCCGCAGGAAGAGTTTGGTTGCAAATGCTAAGCCAGCACCACATAGATTACAGTAAAACCCGTTTATTTGGGGATGCACGTTCAGCATTGGACTTCGGTATATAATGCTAAGGAGAAAGGATTGAATACCATAATATTGTCACCATGCAAGCACCAAGCTATGCGCCATCATTTCCGCCTTTTATTTGTCCGAAGACTTTAGTGAACACAACACCCCAACGATACATATTCGAACGCGTTTTATGGCGCTACGGTGGAAATTTAGTGCCAAAAGGGTTTACATAATTACTCTTTGGAATTTCGGATCGATAGGCTTAAGCAATTAAAATTAAGTGTTAAATGGGGTATTTGAGAGTTATTGTCTCCAGAAGTATTTCGGGATAATTTTCCCATTAGGTGCATTATCTCTGGATTGAAAGTAGCAAATACTTTGTGATATTTTATTTTGAGTTATCCTGTATAAAAATTTACCGGTTATACAGCTTCGAAAACTTTTCATAATTATTAAGAACAGTTTTCAAAGTTGATATTCAAGAGAAATTTTAAATTCAGAATATGTTGTAATGTGGGCTGAAACTAGATATTCGAAAAACTCCATAATATGGCGCCATATTAGAGCTTATGTCATTCCGAATCCAATAATACTAATAAAAATAACTAATTTTGCAAAAATATGTGAATAACGCCTTCTCATTATAAGTCCTTCAATTGTCCTCACAGTTTTCTTAAGAACTATATGCTACATTGAGAAGATGAACCTGTATATTGTTTTAAACAAAAAATATTGATTTATTGTAGTATTTCATGCATTATTTTAGATATTCTACATTCGAAAAACATAGCAGCGTCTATCTGTATCACTTAAATTATTAATTTCACAGCATTGATTATCATAAGTTTGTTTGTTTAGTTGTCAACATAATCTACTTCATAATTATGGCATTCCATAATGGACAAAAAAAACAACCTTTTACTTTACTTTACGTGATGCCAAAAGCACTTCAACTTGTGTCAAAATCTGTATTCCCCTTGCCCAAAACACCCATTACTCGATGGATCTACATCGATCCCTTCCAATCTTACCATACCGTCTGCATCTAAATTTGTCTCCAAAAAACCCTTTACCAGACGCTACCCTACAACATAAATAAAGGGGGTTGATATTTATCGCGTCGTGTTTATTACAACGAAAATTATACCCCTAATGAGTTCCCGAATTCAGCCCCTAGGAGTCAGAAAATCCTATCGGCTATTAACAGTCAAGAAGTGGTGAAATATCGCGCCTGCAGAGCAAAGTTTACCGCAAGAGCCTATGCTAATGCCCTGTAATGGCACATTGTGTTTTTGTTTTGATGCTGACGGTATTGAGGGTGTTGAATTTGTGTAGAAGTTGGCTGTTACCGATTTTCAAATAAATATTTATTGAATTAATGAACGAGAGAGCTATGCTCGGAGTCTCTCTGAAGGACAGGATTCGTAACGAATACATCCGACAGAGAACCAAAGTTATCGACACAGCTCAAAGAATTAGCAAGCTGAAGTGGCAGTGGGCCGGCCATATCTCGCAAAGAACCGACAACCGCTGGGGTAAACGAGTTCTTGAGTGGAGACCGCGACTGCGCAAACGTAGTGTAGGACGCCCTCCGGCCAGGTGGGATGACGATCTGCGAAAGACTGCTGGCAAATGCTGGATGCGTCAAGCTGAAGACAGGGCGCTATAGGGGCGCTCAGGCGAGGCCTATGATAAGATAAGATAACATAGATATGACATATAGAAGCTGTTTGGTAAAAGAAGGAAAGAGAAGAGGGCCTTTGATCAGCTGTGGGACAGCAATGGCTTACAATAAATAAATAAATAAATAGTATGATCTATTCTACTTTGCATATAGGTATTTCTCTGCTAGGCGATGATAAATAAGGTACCCTTCACTAAGCACCAGGCGTATATAAATTAGGAGAACGGATAAAAAAACTTTTCATATCCTATAATATTCGTTCATTATTTTTATCATCAAAGCACACCTTTTGAATTTCCTAAAATACCTAATTACTTTTTCAATTAATTCAAAAACAGGTGAGGACTAAATAGTCCAATATGATAGTCATCTAGCACGATTATTGTAAAGTTACCAAGAAATCGCTACTATAGCACATTGGCATTCCCGTTTAGATTAAAATTTATTTCTTATAGCACTAATTAGATTATTTCTTGATGGTAATAATTACCTCGGATTTGCATAGTAATTTTCTCCTTCACACTTTTTGTATCCAAATTGGTATTATGAGGGAATTTTATGCTCTTAATAAGTCGAATATATTATGTTTTTGTAGTTTACTGAGATATTATGTACCTACATTATATATATCAGTTATCGACAAGTATTATGTACGTTTACTGCGAAATAAGATATTAATATGTGATCGCTTGGGTCTAGCTAGTACCTAAATGTTGAGTCAGAAAATAATTGGACAACTTTTTGGATTGACTCGTTATCGACAACATGAATTCTAAAGAAAAGAAAATAAAAATAAAAACTCTTCCCGCGGGTGTCGTAAAAGGCGACTAAGGGATATCTAGCGCATCTTGCAGAACAATTCTATCGCCAAACTGCGATCCCCAACCAGCATGCCCAGCGTGGGGAATATGGGCATTAAATTTGATAAAAACCAGTAAAGCGCTTATCAGGGGAGACCAATATAGGTTGTTGAACTTGAACTTGATTTAACGAGTTTTCAATTGCCCTAGGTCCATTAACATCCATTGGAATGATATTTTGATCATTTTGGACTTTGTTCCCTTATGCAGGATTTTTTAGACAGTGGATTTTTAGGGTTCCGTACCCAAAGGGTAAAACGGGACCCTATTACTAAGCCTCCGCAGTCCGTCTGTCTGTCCGACCGTCCGTCTGTCACCAGGCTGTATCTCATGAACCGTGATAGCGAGACAGTTAAAATTTGAACAGATGATGTTTTTTTTGTAATAACAAAATATAATAAAAGTGAAATAATTTCAATAATTAAGAGGGGCAACGTCCTTATAACCTTGAGAACAGATCACCGAGGTTAACACCTTCATGGCCCAAGTGCCTGTGTCCATCTTCGTGTAGCTGGGGCGCGCCCCTGGGACCTGCAGAGCGGGGCAGTGATTACGATAAATAAACTAAGCAACGTCAGGCGCGGCGCAGTCAGTACTTGGATAGGTAACCGCGTCACGTTGACCTTTTGTTATTTTACGAGGAAAGATTTGTATTTTTAGATTTTTATAAATAATGGTACGGAACCCTTTGTGTGTCTGAGGTGCACTTGACCGGTTTTATTATGAAATAACGGTGTCTGAAAATTCGGCCTAGTAGACTCAGTCCAGAGAGAAAATGTTGAAATGTAGAGTAAATGAAATTAATTGAAATACTATTTATTTGCTTGAATATAGGTTAACAATGTACTTGCTAGTACTCCAGATGTTACAATGTAACTTGCATACATTGTAGCTCATCCACTCTTTATAACATTTATTGTATGAACCATATCTTCATGGATGTAAAGGCCAAGTCCATACATTTCATGATGATGATAATGGTCGAAAATGACGTTTAAGCCCGCGTCCAGCCAGTAAGTTAATAATTTAATAGTTTTATATTAACAAGCCGTTCACGTAATCCCAGTAGAGCGATCATTAGTTAATTCAGATCCGATCTCACCGCGACACCGCGACACCGCCGTCACTCAAACACTATCATCCTAATCACTTACTACTCTACACTTATGATACTTTTGTCTGTACGTCTGTTTACTTAATTTAAAGGTAGTGAACACCTAGGAAGGCAATATTGGCAATATTTCTATTCGATAAATATGGCAAGATCTGTCACAATATCAAATGATTGCTTCGTAGCAAACATCTCAAAATCTGCAATTCGATAATTCGGACGAGAATGCAGATTCGATATTTTTGAGTTATATAATACCTGATATTTTATTGAGTGATATTGGGTATCACTCAGTAAAATACCACGTGTTACTCAGAATAGCAGCCTACGAATTACTTTCCTAAAGAAGTTTTTTTTTATTTGGATTCAAAAATAAACTAACTCTCCCTACCATTTTCCTACCTAAGAATGGGCTTTCCCATAGGCCGAAGTTGTTTGGTGAACGTGTCTATGACCAAGAAAGTACAGTAACCGGGCAATTGAAAATTAAACGTTTATCTTATTGAATAAGCATCATGTTATTTTTTCTAGGTGTCGAGTCGTAGAACATAACATTATTCTTAGGACGATCACATAATAATAATAATATAATATTTATTATATGGATTATTTTTTTCTACACTGGTTATCGGTGCACCACAGTTTTTTTAAGTAAAGTAAGACTATGTAGGTATAACCTACAAATAAATATATTTATATAAATCTACTCTATATCTGCCTTTGTTTACTTCTTTGTCATATAGGGACTGGAACAATGTTTGTGAAATAAACGTTTATTATTATAACAAGCAATAATAAAGGCAACAACTAGTCAAAAACAAAGCAATAACAACTTATATTAACGTGTGTTTATATTCAGCGGCGTAGCACGAAGAGCTTTCCGAGAAAACACCGTACGTGCGTCCACCGATTTTATCAACAAATATCGAAACAAGTTTAGTTTTTTCACTAAAACCATTAAAATCTTCGTCGATTTCGAGGAACAATAAAATTTTATGACTTTATCTGTGTTTCTGTGATTGACGGTTATCGTTCGATAGTTTTTGTAGATATCGTTGTTAGCGTATTGATTGGATAGAAAAGGGAGATTCAAAAATTATCGTATGTCATAGAGTACGGATCAATATCATTGTTACCACCATAAGCCTTCGAGAGAATTTTGACCTCTATGGCACGGTAGGCGAAGGTCCACCTGTGATGCAGGAGGTTGCCGATTGTATTCCCGCTCCGGGACATTTATTTTTTGATATTTGTTTCGGGTGTTCTGCGTGGTTTCTAAGTATACCTATTTTAAATGTATTGTATTTAAGGCGCATACCCGAGCCAATCTGACAGCAATCCCTATTTTATCATATTTTTACGTTTATCATAGGAATTTTTAAAAATCCTACGTTCAGTTTGTGGTATCTATTATAAGCTATTTTTTAATACGTCTTTTATAATTTTATCTCAAATAGATTAGGAGGAGATGCAAAAATAGAGTTTGGTGGCCAAAAAACGGCAACTTCGTATCTCTTCCTAAGCTTTACAAAATGAAACTATTACAGAGGCATTAATAAATAGCTTATAATAGATACCACAAACTGAACGTAGGATTTTTAAAAATTCCTGCGTTCAACGTAATAATAAGATATAATAGTTGGGGGCGCCACTTTCGCTGGTGTATGGGCCTTAAGTATCAGTCATCTAGTACCCATAACACATTTTCTGCTTAGCTTAAGGCTAGTGGTGCTTTGTGCTAGTGGGTTTCCAGCAATATTATATTTTATTTATTTATTAAGGACAGCAATCTATTTTACTATTTAAACAATCGTAGTTTGACGAATTCATATCGGATGTAAGCAGGTAAACTGCGATCCTTATTTGTGTTGGAAGAATACCAACGTTCAATTCCTTAACAAGAGACATCTTCAGGGTGCGTGCGGTTCTAGAAGTGCTCGGGATGCGGTACGCGCGCCTCTAGCACCGCACTCACCCTGAAGATGTTTTACAGATCAATATACCGTGTAATACCGTGATGATTTTGCGTAGTCGTCAGGCGCGTACATAGATAGCCGCCGTAGGACATCTTCAGGGTGAGTGCGGTTCTAGAAGTGCTAAGAGGGATGCGGTACGCGCGCCTCTAGAACCGCACCCACCCTGAAGATGTCCTACGGCGGCTATCTATGTACGCGCCTGACGACTACGCAAAACCATCACGGTTATTACACGGTATATTGATCGGTACCTGAACAGTAGCCTTACAGGTAGCAAAAGTATTTAGCAATTAATACAAAAATACTCGACATTAGTTAAGCAATTAAAAGAATTAATAAGAAGCGATAAACATAAAATGCGCGACTTCTCGAAACCACGACAGTATCGCTAAGATTGTATCTTGTACTAAGTCAGACAGGTTGACGCCAAATATATGTTGGTCAAATGTATGAATGTTGTCGCCAGATGGCTTTTTGCATGATTAAATCATATATAATCATTTATTAGCCAGAATGTATGTATGTACAAACGTGCTTAAAATTAAAGAACCTGGGTGACCGTTTTTTTCTCTTATACGCCAATAGAAGGCAGGGAGAGTCATATTTTTCAGTTTAATTCTTATTTTGATTGGGATAAGGTTGAATATTGAAAACACGAATAAAATAGTACTAGGTACTATTCGCCCATATAGATGTCAGGAAGGTATAAGATATGTCCATTTACTAAATACCCGTAAAGGTGTTCAAAAATTTATTTTTGGATTTTTACAATAAATTTATTCTAAGTGTCTAATGTCAATAAATTAAATTAAAAATTCCAACCAGTCAAATTTAAAATAACAGGCATATTTAATTAAAAATCATAATGAGTCCTAATCATAATAAGATACAAAACAAAACAAGTAAGCTGAAAAAGTCAATCAATTCTTTAAATTTAAGAAGCCTTTTACACTAAAACAGTTTTCTAGTAGCTAATGTTTCAATTTAGTTTTAAAGTTTCACCAGAATCTGACTGTTACCCTGGAACAAAAATTTATTGGTGCTTTGAAATATATTTTAATGGTCAAGCATTTGGACACCAAATCACTAAAAGAAAGTGAAGATGTGGCCTAATATGGAACACGCCTTTCCCAATTTATTACCCCTAGATTTGAAGACTCCAAGACTCCAAATGTTACTGTCTTTTTGGAAGATTGGAACTCACTGTCTGCCTCTGTTTTCCCTGCCAACTACAACCTCTTCAAGATGTGAGTGAATAGGTGTCTTCTAGATATTTGTGATGAAAATGTTGTGTCATACAATGTACTAATAAGCGTTACGTTCCTGAGATATATGTATATGTACAATTATTATGAAAAAAATATAATTATTTTCATCTGTGAATAATTTAAAAACCTGACGCCTTAGGACATTTTTTTTAACACTTGTTTGTTTGGTTTAGTGTCTTCTATCCAACTTTATAACTTTTACTGTGCGCGGCGATTTAAAAAAAAAAATCTGTGACTGATATTAGGGCAGCCACTCTCCATACAAAAATCTTCAAACCCTTTTGAGGGCCTATTATTTACCACAAAATCCTTCTCTGATGTTCATCAGTGCTATACAGCTATACACCATTGATTTATTAAAAACGAAGATGAGGTACTGGTTGCTCGAAAATGGCAACCTCAAATTGTGTAAAATTGTGTTCTCCCACATCAGTCACCGTCTGACCGGCGGCACGGGCGGTCGTGATTCGCGTGAAATATTGTTGTCTCAGTCTCACTTCGGTCCTAGATACGTCTTTCCGTCTTTGTTCTTCTTTTTATTGCACAGGACTGGAAATATAACTGTGCTACTAGATAACTGATATACATAATACAATACACTACATAGATAGATATTTTTATTATACATCAGTATAAAATCGCTCTTACTGGTCTCTTTTCAACCTCGTCATCAAAACAGCAAACCTGCTCCGACCCGCTTCCTTGAACAACGAAAAATTATCTTTTTTTTTGTTTTTATTCAAAACAGTTTCTCACATAACTTTCAAACTATTTTCGCAAAGGTAATGTCTCACTCTGAGTCACCATCAACATCGCCTCCAATTTAACAGTAACACTCATAACACGATCCGTTGCTTTATCTGGATCGGCATCTTTAAAGTGTAGGCAAGTGAACGAGGTACTGGTGTGAAGACAAGTGCTTTGTTTTTCAGTATTACCTTAATACATACTAACTTTCCAAAATGCTTTTTTTGGCCATAGCAAGTGTTTGGCTTCCACAAAGTCGGAGAAGGCTTTCTCGGGAACTTATTCTATCTGGATATGCAGTATACGTAGCTTATTCTATCTGGATATGTAGTATGAACTTAAATGAAATTCATTTATTTTGCGAAACATGGGTTACAGGGGTTGCAATTAAAATGTTAAATAAGAACAGCAATGATCAGCATAACAGAACGCAATTTTTTTTGGTAAGTCTTATAAATCTAGACTACTAAGTACTAAAGTACCTATTATAATTATTATTATTATGTCGAAGAGTCATAGTCAAATCGTTTATTTCTTTAGCCCCACCTAAGGCTCAATCAATCACAAATCATGAAATAAAATATAAATTATGTATAGACCTTTTAAAGCCTCCAGAAACTTGTGTTCTCGCATGTACTCGACCACTCGTCACATCACAACTCAAAGTTTCCACGAAACGGCTATAATTTTTATAAAATCTCCGGCTTTAGGTATCAAATATGAATACCGACTTGATTTATACAAGAAGCTTGCCGTAAAGGCGGTTGACATTTTGACAGGACACCATTTCGTGGCTCGTAAAAATTAATCGGCCATCTTGATTAAGTTAATCGACACCTATGTGTAAGACAAGTGGTAATGGTGGTTATAATACTTTAGTATCGTGTTCAGATATGGTCATTGGTCAAGTTGGTGGCTTGTTCTAATTTTGGGATAAATTTTAATAGTTTGTATCTATTAACCGAAATCGTGATAAAAGTAATGTTTGTTATTTGAATTTGAACTTTTTAACACTATTGATTTGAATTTAAGCAGCCATGTTGGCCAATCTGTTTAAACTAATATAACCTGGTTAGATAAAGCTATGATAATCCTGCCAAAAAAATACCTTAAAAAATCTAAAATATGTTTCTATATGCTTATAAAAATCACCTTTAAGTTGTATTAGGAACATTCAATTCTTCTTCGTTCTAATACATTTTTATTTTTAACTGCTGTCATACAGTTCGCGTGAAAATACCAGTAGAAAAGAAACCAGCTGTATTCATGACATACGTTACACAAACGTCCAAAGAAGGAAGCAAACCTAAACCATCACCGTCCACTCTACTATCTACTCTACCTGCAAAAAACTCTATTTTTTTGCAGGTAGAGTAGATAGTAGAGTCGCAATCCCTTTCGCAAAACTGTCGTGTTACCTCATCATTGCATTGGACGCATTATTTAATATAATTTTTATTAAAGAATGTGTTCAGAGGAGCGGAGCTATCCGCGAGCTAATCGTCGCCTGCAATGATTGTAGCTTTCTGTAATTATTTAGAACTGTCTGCTTCTTGAGGGCTAGTGGTTACTGGATGTGGTAGAAGATTTTGTATCTATAAAGAAGGCTGTATCGAGATTTTTCTATAGAGTCGGAGTCAGAGTCAAATCGTTTATTTCTTTACTAGCTGTGCCCCGCGGCTTCGCACGCGTTTTTCCTATGGAAACGTTTAAGCTGCGCCCCGCGGCTTCGCACGCGTTGTTCCTATGGAAACATTAAAAGGTGATTTTTTATCCCACGGGAACAGATTTATGGGATAAAAAGTAGCCTATGTTTTATTCCAGGATTAGAATTACCTGTATGCAAAATTTCAGCCAGATCCGTTCAGTAGTTTTGGCGTGAAGAAGTAACAAACATCCATCCATACATCCATCCAAACTTTCGCCTTTATAATATTAGTGCGATACTTAAAAAATAAGCTCTTAGACAAGACAATTTTTTTACTATAGAGGTATAAACAGCTTGATAGTAATTACTATCAAATATGGAATAAGGTGCAATTGACTCTAATTCATTTAATTTCTTTGTTCACTAGCGGAAGAAGTGAAAAAGAAACCACTAGCAGTTCCTGTATAGTATTTCCTTGCGACGGCCGCTTGTCAAAATCGAATAGAAGTAGCGCATACACGACCCAAAATTTTATCACGTTTAACACAGGAATTTTTGAAAATTCATCGTACAGTTTGTGGTATCTATGTATTATAAGCAATTTTTCACTCTTTTATGCGCTAATATCAATTAAATTAGGTCTTGGTACTGGTGTATTTTATTGAAGTCTTTATCGCCTTTGGTAGATGACTCAATATTGTCTGTTATCGACCGAAAATGACTCTATGGCCCGTACTATGAAAGCTTGCTCAGTCTTCAATTTCTGCTTGAGTAACGCTTTTCTATAGCATAAATGTTGCTCAAGCATTACTCGATGACTGAGCAAGCTTTCAAAATACGGGCCTAAGGTACCCGCAGTCACTTCCAGAAGCAACTTCTCCTTACTATTTCATTACGGTAATCGTAATTTTTACGTAATAGCTGCGTGATAGTATCGTGATTGCAGTTGCTGTGATTGCTAAACGTTGCGGCTTGGCGTACCCACGGTCCAGGACCCCAGGGATCCATCATCTGAACCATTATGAAACGGCAAATTGGTATTTGTGGTGTGTTCAAATTGTTGTTGCCTTCAGAGATCCTGAGTTTCAGAAGTAAGACACCGTAAGATGTAGAATCGAATCATATTTGAATCAATATATCGACGACCTCTGTGGCGCGGTGGGCGAAGGTCCGCCTGCAACGCAGGAGGTTTCGGGTTCGATTCCCGCCTCGGGACAAATATTTGTACGATCTGCAGATATTTGTTCAGGGCGTTCTGGATGTTTTCTTGATGTTTCCATGCATAATAAAAAATATCTATCTATGTAGTGTATTGTATTATGTATTATCAGTTATCTAGTACCCATAACACAAGCTCTGCTTAGCTTGGGGCTAGATAATGCTGAGTGAATTGTCCAGCATTGAAATATATATATAAATAATTGAAATATATAGCTGTATGCTGCAGAATTTGAACCAGCCCAACTCTTCCCCAATCCCCTTCCAATAGTTCTGCAGGAGGCGATGCTGCCCGCCCCCGAATATCTCTTAGTCACCTCTTACGACACCCACGGGAAGAGTTGAGGTGGTGCAAATTCTAAGCCAGCACCACACAACTAGTATGTCCTACTATTGCCAGATCTCCCTCTATTTCACTCATCTTGACCCAGAACAGGTGGGCTCATACTATACCCACATCAGGTATTGTGTGTATTGTGTTTTTAATTATTGTTTTTAATTATTCGATTGTGCCTCTCTAGATTAGTTAGCAGTAATTTCCTTGTTTGTTTTTGTTATGTATTGATGGTGCAATAAGCAATTATAATCTATCTATCTATCTATCTATCAGGGTACCTATCCAGTTTTTTAAGGACAAAAAATAACGAAAACAAAATTTGAAATCATTAAGGTACAAAACAAGAGCAAAACTGAACTCGGTTTCAGGTGATAAAAACGCTGCCATAATAGCCCTAGTTCTGTGACGTCACACTTCAACATTTTAGAAGCTCGGTTGGGTCGGAGAGAAACACTTTATACTTCACAAGATGTATATTGAGCTTTACAGAGTTTACAGAGAGAGTACAAGCACAGAAGGAGTAAGAGACACGTAACACAAATAGAGGAAGAACGTAGATATTTTATAGCGGAGAAAACAGGGAATAAACAGTACAAAATAGATCGCGAGGGCAAGAACAATAGAAAGTTGCCGGCTCGAGTAACATGCGTTTTGCGTTGCGTTGGGTAAGCGACTGGCGCGGCGGCCGGTGAACCACTGCTGCGCGTGGGCTGCGGTGCCGAGCGTTCCCGATCTTTCACGAACGAAAGCCCTTGTATCAGCGCTTTTCGGATACTACCGATATCGCGCGGCTTGGTTTGTGCGTGGATGTTTTCATATAAATAATTAATTAATGTGTGACTGTAGGTGTGTATTGTAATGATATACATAAATATAAATATATTAAATAGAGGGTCACCTACATCACTCCCTTCCCAGAGACCGACTAAGGTCGATAGAAGTCAGGAAAATGCACACGTCGGCCTGAACGTGTCGTCCTAACAGGTGGCTCCCCGGGCGGTGGTTGTGGAACGTCTGGAGTAGAGGGCAAGGTATCCCGTCGCGGTGCGGCCGAATCAGCGGACAGTATATAGGCTGGCTTAAGGCGGTCTATACTTACCGTCACGTCTTTGCTCGCTACGCGAATAGTGAAAGTCTTGGCACGTCTCTTGAGCACTTCGTACGGACCTGTGTAGGCGGGCTGTAGTGAACCACGTAGTACTTCTTCCCTGAGGAATACGTGACTACAGGTGGCTAGCTCCTTAAATACGAAGGCTTTGCGAGTGCTGGAATGGTGCTGAGGTAGAACTGGACGTACCTTCTCGGCAAAAGATTTCATGCGGGCTGAGAAGTCGGTGATGTCGGTGGTGTAGTGAGCTACGTCGTGGCCGAAAAATTCGCCAGGGAGACGGAGCGGCTCACCGTACATCAGTTCAGCTGAAGTCGTCTGGAGGTCTTCTTTGAAGGCGCTCCTGATGCCGAGGAGCACGAGTGGAAGAGACTCGGTCCAGTTTGCGTCAGCGTGACAGGTAATCGCTGCCTTCAACTGACGGTGAAATCGCTCCACCAAGCCGTTGCACTGGGGGTGATAAGCTGTCGTCCTACGGTGATCGAAACCGATAGACTTGGACAACTGCTGGAAAAGTGCCGATTGGAATTGCCTACCTTGATCGGTAACGATCTCCGTAGGACAACCGTAGCGGGCCACCCAGCAGGAAACGAACGCTTTAGCCACTGTTTCGGCGGTGATGTCGGTAATAGGCACAACTTCCGGCCATCGCGTAAAGCGATCGACGGCGGTGAGGCAATACCGATAATCACCAGCTGGCGGGAGAGGGCCGATCAGGTCTAAATGGACGTGTCTGAAGCGCGCCGAAGGTAAATTGTGCTTACCTAGAGGTGAGGCAACGTGTCTGGTTACCTTCGAGCGCTGGCAGGTCAGACATGCCCTAGCCCATTCACGGCAGTTTTTCCGCATCAGCGGCCAAACGAAGCGTTGAGCAACGAGCTTGGTTGTAGCGTTGGCGCCAGGGTGACTGAGTGAGTGAAGACAGTCGAATACCTGCTGACGCAGTTGCTGTGGGACGAAAGGTCTGGGTGTCGGTGTACTGACGTCGCAGTACAAAACGGCACGGCTCCCAGGAATGTTCGTCTTGGTTAGGCGAAGAGATGTGTCGCCATTGAGGTGTTCTGCGAGATCTGGATCTGTGGCTTGGAGCTCGGCCATCACTTCCAGGTCGACTGGCATCTGCAGTTCTTCGACACGCGATAGAGTATCGGCAACCACGTTGTCTTTGCCGGCGATGTGTACGATGTCGGTAGTGAACTGCGAGATGAAGTCAAGGTGTCTATACTGACGCGGCGAACAGTTACTTTTCCGCTGATGGAAAGCGTAACAGATAGGCCTGTGGTCAGTATAGACGGTGAAGTGCGTGGCCTCCAGCATGTGACGAAAGTATTTTATACTCTCGTAAATGGCAAGGAGCTCGCGGTCGTACGGAGAGTACTTTGTCTGCGATGGGCTCAACTTACGAGAGAAAAATGCTAGCGGCTGCCAGTGTCCATCCTTCAGCTGCTGCAGAACTCCACCTAAAGCTGTGTCGGAAGCATCAGTGACCAGTCCTAACTTAGCCTGAGAGTCGGGATGAGCTAATAGAGCTGCATTGCAAAGGCTCTGCTTGCACGCCTCGAACGCGCGCAGTGAATCCCCTTCTATGGCTACTGGATGGGAAGCTTTGACCGATCCGGTCAGCAAGGCATTGAGCGGCGCTTGGATTTGCGCAGCGTTGGGCAAAAATCTGCGGTAAAAATTCACCATCCCCAAAAATCGTCGGAGTTCTCTGACGGTTTTTGGAGGTGGGAACTGAGAGATGGCTACTACCTTGCTTTCCAGTGGTTTGGTGCCCTTTTCAGAGATGTGATACCCGAGGAACGTTACCTCCGAGACGCCGAAGACACATTTGGCCGAGTTGACCAGCACGCCGTACTTGCGCATGCGTTCGAAGAGCTGTCGTAAGTGGTCTTCGTGCTCGTCTGACGATTTGCTGTACACTAAAAAATCGTCCAGGTAAGGGTAACAGAAGTCGAGTCCTCGGGTCAACTCGTCCACGAACCTCTGGAAGGTCTGGGCCGCATTCCGAAGTCCGAAATTCATGAAAGGAAATTCGAACAGGCCGAAGGGCGTCGATATAGCGCTCTTCGGAATGTCTGCTTCCTCCACCGGCAGCTGGTTGTAGGCCTTAACTAAATCTATGACTGAAAAAAATTTACAACCAGACAGAGAATGTGAAAAATCGTGTATGTGACGGATTGGGTACTGGTCGGGAATAGTACGCGCGTTAAGTAACCTATAATCGCCACAGGGGCGCCACCCGTTATCTTTTTTACTGACGAGGTGCAAGGGTGATGCCCACGGACTGTCTGATGGACGTGCGGTTCCGTTCGCTAACATGGCATCAAACTCTTGCTTCGCTATCTTCAATTTGTCGGGGGCGAGACGTCGCGGGGAACATGACACAGGTGGTCCAGGTGTAGTGCGAATGTGGTGTGTAATTTTGTGCTTTACGATACCGGGAGTACCAGCAGGGCGTGTTATCTCCGGGTATTCAGCTAAAATTCTATGGTACCTACCGTCACCACCAGTCGCTACCTTAACACTAGATACAAGTGAGTTACTTAAATCTAAAGAAGCTACAGTGCTAACATTGGTAAGGCTATCGACAAGTTTTTGTTGGCCTACGTCGACGATGAGGCGATAGTGCGACAAAAAATCTACGCCTATGATCGCTTTCGTGACGTCAGCAATGACAAAGCGCCAAGGAAAATTGCGGCGGAGACCTATATTCAAATTGAGTTGAATGTAGCCGTAAGTGTCGATAGCCGAGCCATTGGCGGCACTGAGCTGGTACGAGGTTTTACACCGGCGTTCACGAATCGCGGAAATCGGGTACACACAAATGTCACTTCCAGTGTCTATTAAAAACTGCGTAAGAGTTCCACGGTCCGTTATGAAGAGGCGACCTGAGCTGGCACTGCGGCAGTCCTTGGTCGCCATCACTGACTGCCCGTCGCGTTTCCCGCCTTGAAGTCGCAGGGCTTGATGCACCTGCGCGCCTCGGCCCCGTGCTTAGAGTGGAACCAGCACAAGGGCCACTTCCGGTAGCTGGACTGCGAGCGGCGCGACAACGAACGGTTACGTTGTCCTTTCCCTCGTCGCTCGGTCGACCGGGAACGATGCTGCGACTGCGCAGTTAACGCGCTTACCTGCCGTGTCAGCTCAGCTACCTGTCGCGTCAACTCATCAATAGGTGACGGTGCCGCTGATGATGATGGTAGTGGAGCGGCGGTCGCCGCCACGTGGTGCGTCGGCGCCGCGATGTCGTGGACGCGGTCGGCGAGCTCGGCGAGCGAGTCCAGTGGCAGCGTACACTGCGACGCGACGATCGGCTGCATCGAAGTAGGTAGTCGGCTGGACCAGATGGTCCTAACGAAGTCCTCAGGTATGTTCGGTCCGGCGAGTCGCTGTAGATGTCGCAGGAACTGCGACGGCTTGCGGTTGCCCAGCTGTTCGAGTGAAAGTAGCTGCTTCACCTGATTTTCTCGAGTCGCCGACAGTCGCTTTATGAGCTCGTCCTTGAGCCGTTGGTAGTCGGGAGCACCGGTGAGAATGTCCTCGACCTCGGCGGCGTACTGGCGATCGAGGTTGGCCGAAATGTGGTAAAATTTGGCCACCTCGTCCGTCACTCGCATTATCGCAAACTGGCCCTCCACTTGTGCAAACCATATCGCCGGTTTTTCAGGCCAAAACGGTGGTATCCTGATGTTCATGGTCTGCGGCGGCGTCGACAACGTGTCGGTTTTGACGGGAGTGGCCATTTTGTGTCCTTTATGCCGCTGACGCGTATTCACACCAGCTTGGGAGTCTTCCGTGTCCGATCCGCTCGTATCTTTGTTAGATTGCGGTTTTTCCGTCGTCTGTGACATTGGTTATTGTCTCCTTGATGTTCTACACGGGGTCACCAGTTTAGAAGCTCGGTTGGGTCGGAGAGAAACACTTTATACTTCACAAGATGTATATTGAGCTTTACAGAGTTTACAGAGAGAGTACAAGCACAGAAGGAGTAAGAGACACGTAACACAAATAGAGGAAGAACGTAGATATTTTATAGCGGAGAAAACAGGGAATAAACAGTACAAAATAGATCGCGAGGGCAAGAACAATAGAAAGTTGCCGGCTCGAGTAACATGCGTTTTGCGTTGCGTTGGGTAAGCGACTGGCGCGGCGGCCGGTGAACCACTGCTGCGCGTGGGCTGCGGTGCCGAGCGTTCCCGATCTTTCACGAACGAAAGCCCTTGTATCAGCGCTTTTCGGATACTACCGATATCGCGCGGCTTGGTTTGTGCGTGGATGTTTTCATATAAATAATTAATTAATGTGTGACTGTAGGTGTGTATTGTAATGATATACATAAATATAAATATATTAAATAGAGGGTCACCTACAAACATTGTTGCAAAAAACATATACCTATGCTAATTTGAAGTGATATGCGTACTATTAGGTCGGATCTATTTTGAAACAAATTGACAAGGGATGGGGAAAGACTAATTATTTATACTCTTGGGACTCGACTATTATACACGCTTAGAATATGTTTTAACATTTAAATCCAAAGGCTTATATTTTTCTTAGTTACGTATAGTTTGTTATAAGTATAAGGTGTGTGGCTACGGATACATTCTTATTTTATAAATTCCTATTTCTTACAATAAATTCCTATTTCTGACAAGTTACAAACCGAAAACATTGTAATTCAAATGAGCTACAGCCGATCACCAACAGATGTCGCTACGCACCTCTGCGCGCACGCATGGCTACTCCGATCTAACACAGGGGTAGATAACATCTAAACGACTTTACATATCGACGCTCAGTATCAGGTATAGGGCCAATTCCGGAGTTCGAATGTAATTAAAAATTTTAAGTTTACGCACCGCTAGTCAAGGCTAAGTGGTCAGTTGGCTTTATTATAGGTTTTAAATAGTTTGGTTGTATTTATAATTAGTTTTTAACCGACTTCAAAAAAGGAGGAAGTTCTCAATTCAACTGTTTTTTTTATGTTGTGTTGTTACCTTAGAATTTTTGACTGGGTGGATTTGCATGATTCTTTTTTTCTTTGAAAGCTGGTGCTTCCCTTATGGTCCTATTTTAATGCGGTCTAGTTTTGTCAATGGGATCCATGAACAAAACTATATAATTGAAGTCGGTTTATAGTTTTTAAAACAAATTCAATTATATGATTCGTACTCGGTTGTACAGTTATAGAGTTTTTGAAAAATACTTTATGTTATGATATGATACTGGTAAAATCGGAGGAAATCGCAAAAGTTCTGATAATTTTAACGGAATACTCTGATTGATCATAAAATTAACAAAACGAATTCATTTGAAGATGAAGATGAATTGGATAAATAACTAAAAAATCAAGGATAATCAACTTTGTCATATTCCCCAACCGGCATACCCAATATGGGGATTATTTTATTTTTATTTGACACCGTAAATTCATGTTCTGACAAGGTCTTTATACAGCTGATAATCCTAATATGTAATTGTATTTTGTATAATTGTTTAAAATTGTCTTTTAAAAAAATGGCCTGTGCTTTAATCTTTTAAATATTGGTAATTTGACGTTACCGAGTGTTCCAATGTGTGTTCTGCTAACTATGGTTCTAAGCTATTGTGTTTATGGTTTATAATTATAATAAATGAACTGAACTGAACTGAATTAAAGCAACTTTCTTAATCAAAGCAAGTAAAGTTATTATCTATAAAGGAAAAGCTTACGTCTAACAGTGGAATGGTAAAGGCTGAGGTTTTTGTAAGGCCTGAAGATTTCTTGCATATCCCTTATAAATCCTAAACACATCCATCCATACATCCATACAAACTTTCGAATCTATAATATTAGTATGATGTGATTATTTATAATATATTTATAATGTTGGACAATTCACACAGTATTATCTAGTCCCAAGTTAAACAGAGCTTGTGTTATGGGTACTAGATAACTGATATACATAATACAGTAAACCACCTTGATAGATCTTTTTTATTATACATGGAGAACATCCAGAACGCCCTAAATAAATATCTGCAGATCGTACACACATTTTTCCCGGAGCGGGAATCGAACTCGCAAACTCCTGCGTCGCAGGCGGACTTCTCACCGCACCACAGAGGCCGTCTAGCGAAATAAAGCACGTTTTGAGCTATCGATGTACCTAAGTAGGTTTCAAATAGTTTTAAAAGGCCTCTAAGATTAAAATACAATGGAAAACTTGAAAGAACCCTGAGAAATTCTAACCACAAATCACAGATTGGAACAAGTACTGAAATCATTCATAATGAACAAAATAATGATTGCAACAACTACTTAAAGTTCCGAACAATAGCTGTCATGTCTCTCTGTTTGTTTCGTAAGGTTGGTAAGCCTGTTCAATTTTATTGTGCTTTGACAATGGATTGCGATAAAATTACTGGTGGCCTTCGAATTTACCTTTACATTATATTCTTAAGCAAAAATATTATGATATTGTTGTTATAATCTAGAACGTTTTTCTATAATGTACCTACCCGATATATATAGCAATATGCATAGCCCTCTATGGATGTGAAACATGGACAATGACAGAGTGAAATAGAAAAAGGTTTCAGGCGTTTGAAATGTGATGCTGGAGAATGGAAAGGATTAGCTGGACGAAGAAGGTTACTTATAAGGAGGCGTTGATAAGAGTTGAGGAGAAGGCGTTTGATAAACACCATTCAAAACAGAAGAGGGAAAATGATCGGACATCTTATTTAACATGACAGCTTCTTAAGAAATATCTAAAAAGGAAAAATTAGTTTGAAGACGAGGAAGGAGTACAAGAGTTAACTGTATGAGTCGGAACAAGTAGAAAGCTGCTGTCATTTAGTTTTTAAAAGTAAAGAGGCTATATTGGTAAATTGGAGAAAAGTAGAGAAAATTGCATCATTGCACCGAAAGATCTACTCTTTAAGTTTTAATAAAAAAATATTCAAGGTTTAAGCTTTTCTACCCAATGACGTGATAATAATAATAATAATATGATAATTTACGTTCCTTATTTTTCGTTTCAATTCCTTATATTAATAGGACACCACTTTGTTCATCAAGTCAGTCTATTTTACTGATTTATTAACATTGCAGTAGGTAAAGGATGTTAGGGGTTCAATTCCCGCCTTACAAATGTTTGTACATTCTGAAGATCTCAATTCAGAGTGTTTTGAGTATTATCTAGGTATAGTTAAAACATGTGTCTGTATGTAAAGTTTTAAGTATATCAGTTATCTAATACCCATAACACAAGCACTGCTAACTTTCCGGTCAGATGATGTTGTGTGGATTCTCCAGCTTTATTTATTTAGAGTCAGAGTCAGAGTCATATAGTTTATATCTTTAGACTTACAAAATAAGCATGTAGACAAGTCATTTTTTTTACTATATAAACAACTTGATATTCAGTAATTACTATCAAATAAGAAATAAGGCGCAATTGACTCTAATTCACTTAATTTGTTCACGAGTGGAAGTAAAAATTTGTTTCACTCTACCACCTATTATACTAGGTATTATTGCATTACCTTTTTTTGTTTATTCGGCAATTAAATTCTTTTACGAATAGACTAGTCTGGCAGATCAGAATCATGTAAGGCTCGACGCCCTAAAAACAACGTAATACCCACTAAAACCTCTCCATTGATCCTCTCTCGCCATTTTCGCCGAACCACGGAAACAGCAGTACCTACTTGTACTAACCATACAAAGCACCGACCGACACATCAATCAATTCATCGCGAACCCTCTCATCAGCTCGTATGGCTGGTGTGTGAACCGTGACTGTATTGTAAACTCACTATTGTATCGGCGATGGTCAGTTGCGGTTTCTAACGAATATTCCAATTCCACCTCATCAGCATATTATAATTTACAGCGGTACTACAAAAATCTACGTAAAACATTGGTCTAACAAGCGTTTAGCTAATCAGTGTCTAAACAGTTAGACATGGGTTAAACAAGAATTTAACTCTCTAAACTATGTCAAACTGTAAACCGTCGTAAAACACAGTTTTCTTTAACGCTTTTGTTAAACATGCGCTCGACAGACGACTGATATTTTTTGTACTATATTTAATAATAATAATAATAATATTTAATAATGCTGGACAATTCACACAGCATTATCTAGCCCCAAGCTAAGCAGAGCTTGTGTTATGGGTACTAGATAACTGATATACATAATACAATACACTACATAGATAGATATTTTTTATTATACATAGAAAACATCCAGAACGCCCTGAACAAATATCTGCAGATCGTACAAATATTTGTCCCGAGGCGGGAATCGAACCCGCAACCTCCTGCGTCGCAGGCGGACCTTCGCCCACCACGCCACAGAGGTCGTCGTACAGATAAAGATAGGAAGATGCTGGCTTTCGTCTGGTAGGTTCCCATAGTCGTCTACAATTTATCACGTACTTAAATCTATAGGTACTTAACGGATAAACATGTTTTTTTGTTTCTTTCAGGACGTAATTACATAACCGAGTTATCGACACAGCTCAAAGATTAGCGATCTGAAGAGGCCGTGGGACGGCCATATCTCGCGAAGAACCGCGCTAACCATTCTCGAGAGTAGACCGCGGCGCGGAAAACGTAGTGTTGGACGTCCTCCGTCGACGCGGCAAGCTGAATACAGGGCGCAATTAGGACCGCTCATTCCCCTACTGAGTACTGCTATAGCGCCCTGTTTTCTAGGGTTATGTCCAGCTGTGATGCTGATGATGATGATGAAGAAGAGCAGGTGGTATTTTTTAGATAATGATTGAGCCTAGATATCGCCAGAACATACGATAGGTATAGGTAGTTAGGTACTTAGTTTTGATGATGTAAAAGTGAGACTGCCTTATAGCGTAAAGCGAAGGCTCTATATCAATTCTACCATCGTCAGTGATGCTTTGACACATCGTAACAGTGGTCAGTAGATTTGAATAGTGGTTCACGGTTGGCTTGTCTCCGATAATTGTACAACTGATTGAGCGGGGCCGATGTGTGGGCCATAATGTGAGAGCTTTGGGACACACGGGAATAAAGAATGGCTTATTGTTTGTCAAAATGAATGAGGGTTTGATGGAAATGAAACAAAAACATTTGCGCGAGAAACACTTGCGCGATGGACATTTGCCAAAGTGGACGTTTGTAAAATGTCAATTCGCGGTCACTTGCTCCAAAAGTCCGTGTCCGTCCGTCCGAGTGACCATTTGCACGAGTGGACACTTGCGCGAAAAATCACGAACTCCTAATAATATACAGTATATAATATAACTCTAAGTACAGAGAGTCTGATTCGTGACAGAACATCATTGTGTAGAGGATTTTGTTCTCTTTCATCTGATATGACTATTATCTCACTTTCCCCTACGCCTCTTCGCTTCTTCTCCATAACGTTAGACATTTTTACGTGGATCTTCGCAGCACGTGCGTTGGACTGGCGTAGCATACAAAATTCTTCAACACACACCCACATTTCTACTACATTCTAAATTCATCATCTCCGGAACTAGAAGACCGAACAAGTGACAGTTTTCAGTCAGAGTCAGAGTCAAATCGTTTATTTCTTTAGACTTACAAAATAAGCACTTAGACAAGTCAAATTTTTACTATATAGACAGCTTGATAAATAGTTATTACAATCAAACAATAAAGTCCGATAAATTTAAGCTTTTTTCATTTTAAGGTAGGTACTTCTCTTACTAGTTCCCTTCCTTCTCTTAGTAATAGTACGTATAAATATATTATTTCTGTAGACCTTCGTAGCGTAGCGCATGATTTGCCGAGAGTCTTTCAACTTGTAACAAGTAGTCTGTTTATTTTATTGTTTCGAAGCCTTAAGGCCGCCCATTGAACTTGAGTATTTTATAATGTATTTTTGTTGGTATACAATAAAGTGTAGTATACGAGTAGGTATACCTATTTGTTTTATTAATCATTGTTGCTGGACAAACCACAAATGAGAAGTTTCTTCCACCTTTGGTATGACGACTAATTTCAACTTTTCCAGCCAGAATATTTGCGACTTTGTGAAAACATAAAAGCCGTAGGTCGCAACTCGGGCCCTTTCTATTCGACAGAGCGTAACCCGACATTATATTAAAATTCCACCGTATTTTGAATATTTCCATTCGATGCACATTAGTATTCGTTCAATATACATCGGTAGGTGTAGCACAAACATTACTTTTCAGTTACAACGGCGCCGTAAGCAATGATTTTATTAGAATCAGCGACTTATGCTGAATGGACATTTAACAACTTCATTCCACCTGAATAGTAAAATTGGTGGCGCTCTAGTATGTTGTTTGATGATTTAAGTAGGTAATTGATTGTCAGTTGTTTTAAATTGGGTGTCACGATTGTTGAATTGATTAAGTCGACATGTTTTTATTGATTAACAGAATTTAGTTTGTTATTCATGTCATGCAATGGTTTGCCATAGAAAAGTTCCTATTTATATTTGTTTTTCCGACAGTGTCTTTTTATCGCAGGATTTTATAGGTCCTAGACATGGTTTTTTTCTATTTGATCATGCGAAATTTAATACAATTTCAGACCTCAGTCACACCGGAAATAAAGTTTAGTCAGAAGCAACAAAACAATATAATACAATACACAGAAAAATACAATAAATAACATACAGGAAAAGAGAAATAACAAAGTTGCACAATGGACGGCCCTCTCGCTAAAAGCGTCCTCTTTCAGACAACCTTGAGATGGCCACGAAGCAGTTGTAATACGTCGAATTTCGATAACCGAATAATTTTAACAACTCTAGTGTTAAAATAATTACAACAAATTTAAAATTTAAAAATTTGTTGTGCTTACTTTACCTCTCCTCGTGTCCTCACCTCAAGTGTCTATATTGATATATTGATATTGGTCCACTGCTGAACGCAGGCCTCCCCCTGATAAATGCCTTATTGACTTATCTCACTGCGGGTAATGTCCATAGCACCCACCATGCAGGAAATCATCTATACTATAACAATACAATGTATTTATACAACCCTTTGATATTAGCTATCACTACCAACATTATAAAAAACATTATCATAAAAAAAAACATAATCAATGTACTGAGTTTCTCAGTTGTATAATATATTCGCCACGTGATGCCAGCGGCATAGAATTTGCACCGCCCCAACTCTTCCCGCGGGTATCGTAAGAGGCGAATAAGGGATATCTACCGCAGCAGCGCCTCCTGCAGAACAACTGACCAAACTGCGATCCCCAATCCGCATGCCCAGCATGGGGATTATGGGCACTACCCTCCATGAGATAACAGCTAATAAAGGCGTTTATCAGCAGACCAATATAGGCTGTTGAGGTTGAGGTTTCTTATTCCATGATTTTGGGCATACAGAAACCCGGTCCTTTGGGAGGCATTATTATTATCAACCATTATATTGGTGTTAACTCAACCCGTTGATATAACACGGTTCCTATTGTGTGTACAGGAAAAGGAAAGCAGTCTAATTTGACGTTTGACATTTGACATAATTCCAACGTCCATTATTCTCTGACAATCGCAATTTGACATAATTTTTCCTTTCTTTGTGCGGTTATTATACTGTCGTATTGATTTCTTATTTCTCGAAGAAATTGTGGGCCTTTTTATAAATAAGGTCTGCATCTTCTTTTACTATAATATATTATTTTTTCAAATGGTTTCAACGTGAAACTCTTGTTGAAACACTTGTTGTTCACGTATTGATTTCTTATTTCTCAAAGAAAATGTAGGTTTTTTTATAAATAAGGTCTGCATCTTCTTTCACTATATCATAATTATTATTTCAAATGGTTTCGACGTGAAACTCTTTGCAAATCGAATGTTTGCGTTTTTCTGTTTGGTTATCGAGGTGATCATCTCGTAGCTAAACGTGAAACTTATTTATATTCACTAGACCAAAGTTTGCGTTAACTTTATTTTCTATTGAATAGTGAAAGTTATGTAGTGTATTGTATTATGTAGTATTAATATGTATTAGGTACCTATATCAGTTATCTAGTACCCATACACAAGCTCTGCTAAGCTTGGGGCTAGATAATGCTGTGTGAATTGTTCAACATTATTATTATTATTAATAAACTTATTTTCAATTAAAAATATGGCAGAAAGTTTTACCACAAGTACTTATCTTAAAGGTACCTACGATTACTGTAAGTCAATTGATCAATGATTACTACGAGTATATGTCTCAAAAACACTTACATTGTTCATAGTCTTAATTTGTTGCACTATCCTGATAACTACCCGTGAAAACCTTCAATAAGCTTACTGGTATTTTTCGATTTGTAACTCTGTATAAAAAAGCATCTGGTATTCCTTGTAATAAAAAAATAAATGACTATCAAATTACGATCTTTTAAACCCAGTTTATAAGATGGCTGTCAAATATCTAGCTGTCCACTGAAAATCCACCCAAACAAATGTGACTCACGAATTCAACTCATATGACTCACAAAATTTATAATCCAGTTTTTAGGACTCAAAAACTCTGTAATCTGATCTAGCATTATACAGACTAGACGAGCAAGGAAACCCCAAATTACAAACCAAGATTTCCAAAAGTATTGACCACCCAAACCCATTCAAATTTCAACCTTTTACCACTGATATAGAACTGAGTATTCTTGTAGATTAGTGTATAGAATAACTGCGCCCCGCGACTTCGCACGCATTGATCCTATGAAAACGTTTAAAGGGTTTTTATCCAACGGGAACTGGTTTATGGGATATAAAGTAGCCTATGTTTGATTTCAGGATTAGGATTACATGTATGCAAAATTTCAGCCTGATCCGTTTTGTAGTTCTGAAGTTTACGTAAAAAGGTAACAAACATCCATCCATACAAACTTTCGCATCTATAATATTAGTGTGATGTGATTGTCTAGTCTAGTTATATATGAGTCAGAATAAGTGCAAATGATATGAAATAGCCAGTTCCTTGCAATTGCGGCGTTCACACGGTTGACGCATGGTGTTGGCTTACGTTGAGGTTACCAGCTATTACTGCTAAGTGGATTACTATTGAGGTTAGGTTGATTGAATTTAGGTGTAGTGGAGCCATCGTGTGAAGCTAATGGTTTGTATAATGAAACTGGAGAATAAATAGGAAAACTCACATATTATAAACTTCCCCTAAAATATATGGCCTTGTGTTATTGGTAGGTAAGGTACCTGCCAGATTACTGTTTTGCAGCGCTGTGTGCTGCAGGCTTAGAATTTTCACCACCTCAAATCTTCCCGCGGGGTCGTAAGAGACGACTTAGGGATAACTATCGGGGGCGGGCATCAGCAGCCCCTGATGCCCGCCAACAATTCTACCACCGAACTGCGATCCCCAACCCCAAGCCTAGCGTGGCTATTATAGGCAATTTCACCTACGAGAAAAAAACTAAGTCAGTCAAAGTTTGATTTTCATGTAAATTATATGAAAAACAAACATAAGTAGGTACTCTTCAATAGTCCCAACAAAAGTAAAGATTGCAAAGAGCTAATAAAAATGTAGCATCGCATCATGGTACGCAGTCAGGACTAGGGAATTGAACGAAGGCTGTGATCAAATTAACGCAATTCGTAAGCAGAAGGGTCGACTGCAATCAGATAATGGGTACTTTAGCTTCATTTGAGTGGATAACTAGTTCTTCCACACTATACCTACACCTAAAGTATCTTCATACTGCTAAAAGGTACCTATAAGTAGTATAGACCGTACATTTATTGTAAGTGGTACGAAGTTTATGCAAGTGTGTCGTGTGCAAACATTTCGTTAGTATTGTTTAATAATAAAGAAAATTACATAAAAATAATAGAAGAGAATAAGAAATACTGTTTGTAGCTGCTTCCAAGAAGAAGAGACTGTGGAACACGTTGTGTTACACTGCACTGCCAGAGAGGAGGCCAGACACAAAACGGGGCTGAAGTGTCTCATTGAGGCATCAACCCATCCACAACCACAGAAAAGCTGAAACGAAGCTGTCAATCACCTAAAGTCCTGCTCCGATACTTCAAGGAGCTGAGCTGGTTAGGGCCTGCTTAGGCAGGGGGATAATGCACACTACACTTCTATTCGAGATGTCCGTGCAGATGGTAGTTTTCCCACTTAGAATTAGAATTAGAACTAGTATTTACAATTGAAACGATTGAGCTAACTGCAGACAAGACAAGCAAGACAAGCAAGACAAGCAATATACAAGTAGCTCAGCTGATCCACATCAATACGAGTCGGAAGCGTTACATTCAGTTGTGTGATTTTTCTAACAAAAATACACAAAAGACAGTAAGGGCTGAAAATATTAACGGGTACACTGCCTAGGAGGTCTCCTTCATCAGCGTCGTTGGCACTCAAAATGTTGAAAGAGGCCAAGCCAATACCCAACGGCGACTTTTAGGGTGGCGATGATGTCTTTGAAAAAAAAACACTCAAAAAAAAAGTATAAGTTGCATTTGATGCTACTATAGACCAATCGAAATTTTCGTATAATGAATGATTTCTTTGTTAAGTTTCAATGAAGAAATGAAATAAAAAACGGTCACTTATTTATTTTGTTAATTCCTTTTGAGTATATTGTTCCTGTATTCTAATTTGGTAACTATGTATTTAATGTTCATTTATATTGTGTGTATTGTGGTGGCAAATAAATAATATGTCTATGTCTATGTCTAAAAAAGCCTTTTATTCCTTATCAAAAAAAAATATTGCTTCTACCTTACAAAATACATATTTTATAATGGTGTCTAATTAATTACTATATTCATAAGTAGGTATCAAGCTTAGTAGATTCACAAATATAATTTAAATAGCATATCAATTAAGTAGGTACATATTGGATTATTATAAATATTAATTTGATTGATTAAATTTTAACCATCAATTTATAAGAATTAATGATATAACTATAGGTTATATAAGACATACTGTTTACGTAACTAATGTTCTGTTAAAGTAACTAATGTTCTAATAATTTACAAAGAAACAAATAATGAAGCCAAAATCATATTAAAGTAAGAAATAAAGTTTATCGTGAGAACCGCAGCATATAAGGCCATAATGATTTTATAAAAGTGCTAAAAATACGTGACGTAGATTCAATAAAACATAACAAATTATACTAAGACAAAGTAGATTAACTTAATTAAGACTTTAAAGTCAACGTAGTAGAAGTGAGAATACGTACACGTGAATGTGTTGGAGTGCTTAAAAAGTCGGCCGATAAAAGACAATTTAACGCTTTAGTAAGATTTAAAGAAACGATTAAAAGTCGAAAGTTCAAGGAATATGGTAATAAGATTGTTATCAATAAATTAATTGAATATTAAATTACGAGATGACTCAGAAATAGCTCGCAAGCTGGCCGCAACTTCACTTGTTAATATGCAATAACTTATTTTATAAATACTACTGATTCTTCTGCGCGACATATACAAATGTAAATTAGTAAATATTGACAACATTTATTTGACATTATGAATAGATTTTTATGCTAAAAATGTTAGTAAAATTTGTTGAGTCCGTCTGACGTATAATTTTGTCGTTGAATCTGTCGACACATTTTAATAAACTTTGTCTTATTTGTTTTCGATTTACATTGCAAACTAGTTTTCTTGCAAATTGACTAAAACGTTTATTCACCGATTAACAATCATCACGACAGGTTTCTTGTGAAGTGCCGATTTAGTAAACTTTTTGGTTGAAGATGTCGTGTTTTTTATCAAGATATATGATCAAGGATGTGATTCGGCATCATCATACAAGTTCAATTTTGGATAATATATTGGCACAGTACCTATTGTGGGAGCAATACAGGACCAACCATTGTGGTTATTTTTAACAAATTTAATTATTTTCAAAATAACCATAATGGTCGTGGACGTCTACCACAGCTGGACATGGTGTCCTGTGGAGCACCATAACGCCAATGTTTTCAGCATTTCGCGTCAGCTGGTTTTCGCAGTTATTCCTTTTGCCCAGATATTCCAGTACATGTGCCGAGTCCATTCAAGGGATTGTTTGCCCCAAAAGATTGCTGTTGATACTCATAGTAATGATGACCCATTGAAACACCATTCCCAGAAGCCATCAGACCTATAATGCGGAACCAAATAAAATCGCTCATGTCAATCAAATCTGTAGATTACTCACATCCTCTGCGGTTTCCTTGCCCGTCACAAATCAGTTGATGGTTGGTTGGGCAGCGTAACAAGCCACGAAAGGCTTGGGCAGGTTCCACGCAGAGTTCGGTACAGGTTTAATGAAAGCGTGCCTTCTAATACGTAAAATAATGCTTGTACCTACGTAAGATGAATAACTAAATAACTATTTATTAAGCTGTTTATATAGTTAAAATTTGACTTGTCTAAGTACTTATTTTGTAAGTCTAAAGAAAGAAACGATTTGACTTTGACTTTGATGCAGATAACTCCATCGAAGCGTTAATTTTCTTTGAATGAATGAATTTCTAAGAATGCTTTTGCAAAATAGTGTTGCGAATCTATATTGTAATGATTAATTTGACAGTCTGTATACCACGTTTTCATACTAGTAAAATCAAACAGCTTTTAAACGAACCTGAAAAATGAATCAAATACTGATACACATCAGATACCAGATAAAAAATGGGCATTGACTTACATGTTGATGCATTTTTGTGTCTCTCAGTCGTCGATTATTAACAAAACTGAACAATTGATTCCAATTGTGAATTTTTGTAGATGGTGTATCATAAAAAAATATACATGCTCTACTTTATATACCTTTATAGTATATAAAGTAGAGAGTCGAGAAAATCTACGCAGCCATTCTAAAGTTAACATGGGTATTTTTTATTATTATCTGTGATACACAGGCAGCTCCTAAGCTGATACGTGTATATCTGAGTCTTTGTCAATGCACTTTAAATATTTGTCCAGTTTATTTTTGAAAGAGTTCACTGAGGGAGCACTGATCACTGATTCTGGTAACCGGTTCCGAGTTTTCACTATGCGATTCGACAGTATGTGCTCTCTGAGTTTGCTGGTACTTGGCCCCCGTTGCAGCTTCAGCGATTCCTCTCAGGTTTGTGTTTGTGTTCATAGTATATGATGCCTCTGATAAGTTTGGAAATTATATCTGTTGGTGAGGATTTTGAAGGTCGCTATAAGGTCGCCGTGCTCTCTACGTTTCTGAAGTGTGGTAAGTCCCTATTTGTATTTATCACCCTTTATATGTATCTTTTACTTACTTTTAAAATATCGGGGCTTCTAAGCCGATAAAGTACAGTATTGCAGAAGGCCAACCAATCACAATAACCCCGAAGCAAACAGCAGAACATTGGAAAGCACGCACTCTCACGCAAGCTTATCTGATATCTCCGTTCTCGCTTCACACACATACATTGTCACTAATTAAACCGACCAAGATCATTGACTCTACTTAACTGATTGTTGTTTAGCTCGATTGATATCGGTATTAATATTGCAGAGATAAAGTACAAATTCTGAGCTAAATTAACACAATAACAGATACTCGAGACCAAGTTATTCCAGTTTACCCCCTTTCAAATCCTTTTAAGGCAGAACCTGGAACGCAATTTTTAGAAGTCTACTTTTCTTCCTGGGATGGGATTTTAGGAACTGGACAAGATAAAACTGGAATGACTCACAGATACCATGCAGATACCTTATAATATGTTGTACCTACGAAGAACCTTGGATAAAAACCGCAATAGATGGAACACCTCAGCCTATATCGGTCCACTGCTGGACGCAGGCCGCCTCGTTGACTTTTATCTATGGGGCGTGAATTGATTGATGTTGTATTACTTAATAATTATTCAAAGATGTAGTAGACCAGAGATGTCGCGGCGTACAAATCGACCCCTCCAACTCAGAACGTGGGTGACGTAAGAGCAGATTGGATCCCACCAGAAGAAGCAAAGGATCCAATCCACTGACCAATGTGATCACAAAAGCTCCCTTGTTTGGGAAACGCACGTTCAACCGTGAACGTATGTGGGATGAGGAGTAGTTGATTCATAAAATTGAGGATTAATTTGGAATACCTGCCTATTGAATGGGAAATTGAGAATTGAGGGAATTGAGGGCGCGTGCCAATTGACAACTTCTGTTGCGTTAACAACACTGCTCTGTCATTGCTGTACGACTAAAAGTGTTAGTTCACCGTAACGCCACGACGCTTCTCATTTTGAACAGATAAATCTATTCCTTCAATTCTTTCGTTATTTTCCACGAAGTTTTCCTATAGCAACGCAATGGCGACCCCATTCGTGCAGAGAGCGGCCATAGACAATAATATCTCCACCTGAGATCTGTCACCACACTCGGTTGATCCCTAATGTCACCAGTAATGCAAGTAATTTCGTCGTGTCATGTGTTCTTGTCACGATTTCTGTTTAATTGTAATGTCTTGGAGGTAGGAACCGTGGAGAGGGATTTGAAAACAGACTAAGCTGAAATTGAGTGGTTAAACTTGAAATCTTAAATCGGTTTAAGAAAAATAGGTGATTTAGTAAATGTATTGGATTTTTCATCTTTTTTCATAATTAAATATAAGACTACTTTATGACTCAATGCTGCTACAGTAGCTGTATCCTACTGAGTAGCCATTAGCAACTTTGGTAGCAACAGACAAAATTAATTGACTATAAAATGTTTTGTTTGATGCCTTGGTGACAAGGTGACTTCCAATTAAAAAGACAAAGTCATTTGTGAACATGATAAGTATTTTACCAATGATTTTGCAGAAATTTGATATTTATTTTATGTATATTTACTAGCCATGCCCGCTGGTGTTACCCTTGTTATCAAGTAACAAAATATTTAAATTATTTGATCATCCAACGGAAACACTTTAATTTTCCGGGTTTAAAAGTAGTCGATGTGTTAATCCAGAATTTGAGCTGCAATAGTAGCAAATTTTATCCTTATCCGCTCAGCCACTCGAGCGTGAAGGAGTACCAAACACACACACATACGTACAAACCTTCGCCTTATAATATTAGTGCGATTTTGAGTCGTTTCAATCCCAGCGCTGGACCTTTCCTCCAGAAACGTGATATACCTACCTATGTAATTTTTTAATCCATAAAGTAATCACTCTAAGATGACTGTTAGTTTTATAATAGTTTCTATTTCAAGTTTCTTATAATTGATAATGGGCGGATGTTGATAAAGATCAATATTGTCTGAGATTGTTCTGTAATATTGAGAAATAATGATTCGCGACAAGATGATTGTCAATGACGCGGTAGAACCTTCGAGCAAGGAATAGTGATTCTTATGGAGTCTACACACCAAAGGCCGACGAAAAATTGACAAAACACTTTCGGCTGCCTATATTTTCCACCGGGAAAAACTGGTTTACTTTTTTGCAGGAAATAGCAAAGTATAAAGGAGGCCTACACTCATAGGGTAGAAGATGGCTTAGAAGAAAAAGAACAAGAAGACATTTTTCCCTTTCAGTTTTTCCCTTAGAATAATCTTCAAGGGGGTAAACTGGAAATGACATTCGAGAATTTCAGAGGGAAAACTGAAATAACCTCATCATATCATCTGAAATATCTCACCGTACTTGTAACGATACCCTTACAGCTGATCTTTGTATTAAATTAGCTTTTTTTGTATGTACTTATTTATAGTCCTAAGTTCTTTATTTATTTTTCTTTCCTGTCTGTTTTATGGCTTTGAATTATAATTTAAACACCACATAATATAACACATACGTTTATTTAACTAACGTTACCTGTTACTCCTATGGCGGATAAATGAGTATGAGTATGAGTACACCAACCCACTCAGCTGTGCCTTTGATGGATAGACTCCATAATGATTCAGATCAATGTCCATATTACTAACAGAGTCATGATGAGTTTATACAAACAGTCAACCCTTTCATCACAGACGACGTATAATGTCAAACGTACCAAATGGGATGATAGGAGTAGGTATGCTATGGTATGTCATGCTTTGTTTAATGAAATGGAAATTATAGTAGCAATTTACCAACTCAATTGTTACAATTTACTTTTAGGTCTTCTTCAAAGAAAGACAAAGGGTTAGGCTGCGGCATGTTGTGAGCTACCTGTAGATTATTTCCAACAGTCTGCAGTTAGCTTTATTGTTTCGGTTGTAAATACCAGTTCTCAATTGCACCTTATTTCTGGTTCGATAGTATTATCAAGCTGTTTATATAGTAAAAAATTGACTTGTCTAAGTGCTTACTTTGTAAGTCTTAAGAAATAAACGATTTGACTCTGACTCTGACTATAATTTACTTCTATTATTTGATTGTACTATATCAATAAAGTTATTTATTCTAATAATAGATTCGTTATGAATACAACAATGATTTTTGACGCAGTTCAGCACTAACTAAATGTACAGTGCAGAGTGGTTTATACTCATTGATTATGTAACGTATTATTTTTCAATTCTTCAGGGTTTTCCTTTGTAAACTTTGTATTAATAATTATTTTTTCCTATTGTTAAATTATGAAATAAGTACATTGTATGAACTAAATTTGTACGCCAAATGGCAGATCACAGTGTTGTCTATGTCTGAACATCCCTGTAATACTTGTGTATCACACAAATGAATAAAATTGTTATTTTGTTAATTACTATTCCTTTTCCTGTCTTTTTCTCTCTGTTTATAAATAATCGAATTTCTGTTTTGAAAATACTTTTATGTTGTAAAAATATTGACTAAATTCTTATTTTATACGTCATCAATTACTTACCTATTTAATACGTCAACAATAACGCCACTGTCCGCTTCTATACGTACCGATCTTATCCATCTAAGGGTTACCCGGAAGAGATTGGCAGCCTTATCAATTTAGCGATAAGGCCGCCAATTGTGTCACACAAGATAATAGTTAGCAATAAGTTTCTATTTTAATATTTTTTTTTGTATTGATGATGCAATAAAGACATAATCTATCTAAATGAATTAAATTGAATAGTTCCGAGTTATTGATTCCAACACATCACGGTTCGGCGCCCGTTCCTCGTCAACCAGCCGTGGACGTGGTACCACCGGTGGTCACGGGCCATTAGCGACGAAGGTGAGGGTTTGATTGATTCCTGTCATTACCATTTACATGGCTAACCAGGCGTGGAGTCATCATGTAATATGGGTTGCTTTAGGGACCACTGGTTCCACACCGTTGGAGATGGCTGGTGTTCTTTGGATCGAAATCTAAGCGACTTCCGATCCGTTGGACTAGTGGTTTTGTAAGGGGACACGATATAAATTCGCACTCTAAGGCCCGTATTATGAAAACATGCTCAGTCATCGATCTATGCTTGAGTGATGCTTATGTATAGTTTTGATTGGTTGCTTAAGTAAAGGAACGTTTTTCGCCTAGATAAATGTGTAGACCATAGACAAAACCCTACTCACTCAAGTAGAGAATTTGCCAGTGCAACTAGCTAAGTAGCGTTAGGGTTACGTTGTTTAATAACGATTTACTTGAGCAGAGATTCTAAACTTGAGTAGAACTTACGTAATGACTGCATAAGTACTTGGGGGAGCTTACTTAATACGGGACTAAGAGTTTCAAAATGGACAAAAATGTTCTACATTCCAGTAACCGTAAGTAAGTGGTGAGTGCACCTGTGTTCGCGCACACACTTGTACACTATACCTACTGTGTCCTGCGCATCTGGCTAGTATCATATAAAAGACTAGCCGCTGTAGTTCAAATTCGGCTAGGAGGATATCACCATCATCAACCGTAAGCGATAGAAATACAAGATGATTTTTTTTTTTTTTTTTTTGTTTTTTTTTTTATCAGAGATAGACCTTCGTTTGACCGCAATCTCACATGATGGAAAGCGAAGATGCGGCCGACGATGTATCACGAAGGTCTAGAAGATAGCTACTCCGGACCACATTCCGAAACACAACAGAGTTGCTTCACGGACTGGCCCAGTCCGGAGGGTGGTGACAAGCCACGGCCGAAGCCTACCACCAGAGAGTACCGCTCTTAGCACCACCCAGAGGACACGTGTAGGGTATCAGAGGGTCAACACCTACGGACGTGAGCGATACTGTCCCCCAACATAACTATCACACGTTTCATTCATTGTTTTGGAAGAAACATTCTGAAAGAAAACTGGAGTTTTTATACCCTACTGCCTAGATTTTGTTGTTGTTGTTCTTGCTAACTAAAAGGGTAAAAGGGCCGGTGACATTTTTAAACCCTTTTATTCAAGCAAAACGTGTGTGACAGAAGCTCGAGTATTTATAACACATTTAGTCTCATAAATTTTGCCCCACGCTTAAATATTTAGGCTTCTATTTGGTCAATAAAACCTTGTAACATTTCAATTTACATCCATCGACATACAATAGCTCGTGAATTCTGTAGGGCGTTTCGCCTCGTCGGCTACGTATAGAATATGAGGGCGAGAATGCCTTCCTTCCTGCCGCTATGCCACTGGCGGTGTGCTAATGGCACTTCGATGTTTCAGTTCTTAATGTGACCGGATCGTAAAAGATCGGAAGACATTCGTCTTTTGCGAGTTTTTTGACCAAGTTTGAATCTTCTTCGGGTTTTTATTGTTTTCACCAAAGCGTTTTGATTAATCTCAATGTATAAAATGAATTTGTTTTACTAAGAGAATGATTGACGAATTCTTCAACAATAGGGTATATGCATCGATTTTTTTTATTGTTTTAATCGATTCTTTAGGTCATTATTTAACCGATTAATGATAAGACGCTCACTGAATTTCGCATTAACAAGGTAAAAAAAACAAATCAAAACTACAATCATTTTCGGGTGATAAAAACGCTGCCATATTGGCGCCGTGTTTATGTGACGTCGACGTACACACTTGATTAAAACCTTTGGTGACGACCTCGGTAGTGATCATCTCAGGAAAGAGGTTTTCCGAAAATTTGAAAATAATCGACAATACGAAATGTCAAGTGGGCAGAATATTGTCAAATCATGGTGCAGCAAGCAGAATAAAAAAAGAAAAAATGTGCACAGTGATGTCATGTCCGCTCTAGTCAATGGCGTAGCGTTTTGAAATTATGCGATTGAGATTTAAAATATCAATTTTTCAAAAAATATTAAAATAGAATCTGGCCGAAATTTTGCATACAGGTAATTCTAATACTGGAATGAAACATAGGCTATTTTTTATTCCGTAAATCTGTTCCTGTGGGATAAATATCACCTTTCATCAACGTTTCCATAGGAACAACGCGTGCGAAGCCGCGGGGCGCAGCTAGTTTCTAAATAAACTCAAAAAAGTGACGCAGTGACTATAAACTAAACACAGTGTCACAGACTGAGCGTCAATTAACGAATATATTATAGTAAATCAATAATAACTTCTTCCCAATTAGGTATATTTAAAAGCCAGCATATCACGCTTAGCTAAATCCTTGAAGCGTAGTCTCGGTCTTCGGTTTACCGACGGGTTATTTTGCGTCAGCTATACCACTAGACCTCCACCAATTGGGACTGCTAGGTAAAGGGACCACGGTCCCATACCTCCAGTAGAGTTTGACGGGACAAACGGGATGTATGGATGGCAATACACTACATAAACCATCCTTCATAGATGTAAAAGAAGTAAGATGAGCATAAAACCGGAGGTCATGCGATGATGATGATGAAATAAATAATAAACTATAAATAAATAATGTTGGACAATCCAACACAGCATAATCTAGCCCAAAGCTAAGCAGAGCTTGTGTTATGGGTAGGTAGGTACTACTCGTAGATGACTGATACACATAATACAATACATAACATAGACATTTTTTTTATACATAGAAAATGACTAGAACACCCTGAACAAATATCTGCAGATCGTTGAAATATTTGTCCCGAGGCGGGAATCGAACACTCAACCCGCTGCGCCACAGAGGTCGTCAAATAATAACTTACCATGATTATTGATTGCCCCTTTGCATCTATTTCAGAAGATTCTAGAATCATTTGGTCGTTAGTAAATACAAGGAAATCACTAACCCTAATTAAACAGATAAATGTATCGTGGCAAATGATTTAGGGTTCCACAAAAACCTAGGAATTACAGCCCATTCGCGGTAGACGAAGAAAGATGAGCAGAACACCGGAGGTCATGCGTTAACTCGTACTTTGCAATCTGCTTTGATATTAATTGAGGTGTAGGAAGTGGGTGGAAAAGTTGGCTAAGTTATGGGCAGACATTGAGCGACAGAATTAGGAATTCATTACGGCTGTAAGCGGGTTAACTACGAAAATAACCTTATAATATGTATTATATCTTGAGCGATAAGACCGCCAATTGTCACTTCGTTTTAATTATTTTATTTCTAAATTGTTTCTTAGTTTAAAGTGTGCAATAAAGTATTTTTTATCTATCTATCTATATTATGAGGTTAGTTTTATTGACCGCGGGTTAACTACAATCCGTAATGAATTCATCAAACTACGATAGATTTTTTAACCGACTTCAAACGCGACTGTATTATTTTTTTGTTTTTTTATGTTTCTTACCTCAGAACTTTTGATTGGGTGATCCGATTTTGAGGATTCTTTTTTTATTTGAAAGCTGGTGTTTCCCGAGTGGCCCATTTCAATTTGGTCCAGTTCTGACAATGGTATCCATGACAAAACTATAAAATTGAAGTGGTTTTATAGTTTTTTTTAGCAATGATTCCTAGTAGAGATGAAAGTGCATCTTTCCAAGCCGATGAGGAAGAATAAATTGAAGTTTCCTAAGACCTTTTAGACGTGTCTAAATATCTAATGAGCTGAGGAAACTTCCTCGATCAGCTGATCACATCGGAGATATAAACTTCTTACTGAAGTAATCAAACTAGCTGGAAAAATTCACTGTTGTCACGAGATTGTCACATATCTTTATGTGACAAGTATTTCTTTTATTAATCTTTATTTTAAGAGTTTAATTTATCACGCTTCGATTTTGTCGCTCTATCTAAATAACAGGAAAAAAACAAGCACTAATAAAAAAAATAAACAGATAGTTAAACATATAAACTAAACCAATTTAAATAAAAAAGAACATTAAGATCAGCCCGGTAAGTGGAAAAAGAGTGTAAAAAAACTGATCAATGAAACCACAAAATAACTACTAGATAAATCAATAATCTTCATTTGAATACGTAATCGCCGAATAATAAAATAAATCTAAAATAGCAAATTAAATTAAGCAAAGCCCAATTTATCAATTGAATGTCACAACCTATCGAAATAACCGAAGTGAGTCCAATCGGGGGATAGATGTGAAACTAGCCCCATCTTGAACAGCTGAGTTACCTAGCGGCTGAGTAAGCTGTGTGAAGTAACCATTTTTCCAATAAAATATTGCTTACGTGTTAATAAATGAATGATAAAAAAAATGTAAATGTTTCAAAGAAAGAAGGAAATGAAGAAAGAAAAATTTTTTTTTGCCTTATATGAATTCTAGACTAAGACAATTTTTATGTAAGAAGGTATCTGGCAAATATGGCTTACACTCGTAGGTAGGCAAAAATTATTTTTCAATTATAAGTATTATAACCATTGATTAAAATGGGAAGATGAGGTACTGGTTTCTCGAAAGTGGCAACCTCAAATTGTGTAAAATTGTGTACTCTAACCTCAGGTCACCGTCTGACCGGCGCGGCGGCAGCGGCGTTCGTGATTCGCGTGCTTGCTACGACGTACTTTTGTGTAATTTATTGACTGAAAGACTACAACAATGCCCCTGTGTTCGTTTATTATGTGTATAAATAGCTACAAAACCAAAAAAAAGCCCAACAAATCAGTTTTCACTCGTAAGTACACCAAAATATTAAATTATCTGATTATTTTACTACATTATTTCGCTGTCAGTTACAATCTTTCCGTCCTTGTTGTATTTTGTAGCACAGGGCTGGAAATATAACTGTGAGCGTATGTGTTTGCGTGTAGTTGTAACACATGCCAATTTTTGAGTAAGCGCTGGGAGAACGTAACCTATCTTCCCTTTTTAATTAATCAATGATTATAACTCATACAACAAACCAATTTTCCACACTTACAACTTTTTCGTCGTATAGTTAAAAACTACAACCCGAGTTTTTAACTTTATTTTATTGCTTATTATTTTAAAAATGAAGAAGAACATATAATTTCAACCCTTACATAGACCCTACTATCTCATTAGATCCCCAATATTGTCTGACGTCTTTAACCAGCGGGGTATTGAGGCGAATTAATCGATACCTTATTTGTTATAATCGAACGAGTAGTTTCAGCGCTACATGTTAACATAAAAACCGCATAACCACCCGCGGTTGGTAGTCAGTAAGTGATTTGAAGTTGCCAATCTACACCCAATTCTACCAATCCCACCTACTCCAAAGATCCACATATCTCAATCTCAGCTAATGCACGTCTTGTTAAAATAACAACTGTTTACGTATCTTATAAATCAGAATGCCGGCAGCGGCAGTGGCTTGACGCATGGCGGTGGATATTCGGAATCCTGCTATATTTGCATCTTCGGATTTTCTGGAATCTGTGACCAGGGTAGGTGTTGGCCGGTTTATGGTTTGACGGATTTATGAGAGGGATAGTTTGTAATTGGTTTTAAATTGTATATCCAATTCATTTCATTCACTGTAACATGATTTGTAAGGGAGTAGATAGATGATACTTACAAGTCGTGTCGTTTTCGGTATAAAGATGTTTACTTCTCATAAAACAATAATGTTCACTTACAATGAGATACAAAAAATAATCACATCACACTAATATTATAAATGCGAAAGTTTGGATGGATGTATGGATGTTTGTTACCTCTTCACGCTAAAACTACTGAACAGATCGGGCTGAAATTTTGGTAACAGGTAATCCTAATACTGGAATAAAACATAGGCTACTTTTATCCCGTAAATCTGTTCCCGTGGGATAAAAATCAAAAATCACCTTTAAACGATTCCATAGGAACAACGCGTGCGAAGCCGCGGGGCGCAGCTAGTCTTAAATAATGCTTAAGCTAATTATTACGTATAAGTTAGGCTATAAACGTATTTTTTTAATTTTGTTTTGAACATATTTATGCTAGCACATTCCTTGATGTCGTTAGGCAAGCTATTGAATAACTGCACTCCCTCGTAAACAATTGTTTTCGTGATTTCAATGCGCACGCGCTGTTACTATGGAAACGTTTGAAGGTGATTTCTATCCCAGAGGAACTGATTTATCGGATAAATAGCCTATGTTTAATTGGGAATTGAGGGCGCTCATGTGCCATTTGACAACTTTTGTTGGGTGGACAACACTGCTCTGTCATTGCAGTACGACTTATAGTGGTGTCTATACAGTTGCCATAACTAGACTATACTAATTTGAGTGAACTAAAAATGATTCCATCTTTATTATTTTGATCGTTATGACAGGGGCGGCGACATTTTTAGTCCTCTCAAATTAGTATCATATTATCTGAATAGACACCAGTGTTAGTTCACGATAACGCCACGACTCTTCTCTTTTTGAACAGACTCTAGCTATGGCCGGTATCCATAGCGTTATTTGTATTTATTCAAAAACATGTAGGTAGTGATTTATACATTGTACCTCCTTAGCTAACGATAATATCTCCCCATAGAGCTATAAGTTCCCCGTAAGCAAACAATTAGATCGTACCTGCGCGCTGATTGATCTGCGCGCACGCAGCGACGCGCACGTTTCCTACCATTGTTCGTGCTAAGTCTAGTGCACCTACATTATCGTCGTCTAGAATTACTGTTATATTATCAGGTTATATATTTTATGGGAAATTACTATTGTAAAAGTTAGTACTACTCTTTTTGCTGATATTGTCTTCAAGCTCAAGCTTGTCGAGCTTGTATTGGTCCACTGCTGGACGCCTCCCCTTAATAAGCGACTTATTGGCATTCGTCTCATATTGGGAGTAATGCCCATAATCCCTACGCTGGGTTCGGGATTAAAGTTCAGTGATTGTTCTGCAAGGAGCGCTGCGGCCCGCCCCCCGATATATATCCCTTAGTCGCCTCTTACGACACCCACGGGAAGAGTTGGGGTGGTGCAAATTCTAAGCGAGCACCTCACAGCTATTATTATTACCATTCTAGCTCCATAAATACTAATTACCTTAAATACAGCAGACAATTCAAAATATATTGATCCTAATAACTTGAAAGCTGACCGATCAGCCAAAGACAGTTATGAATAACACAAAGGAAGAAACATGCAGCAGTGAGTTAATAATGAAATGAAATGAAATTCAATTCATTTATTTAGCGAAACATGGGTTACAGGGATTTTAGATTAAAGTAGAATGAGCAAAATTTATTTAATGTCAAATCAAATCAAATCAAATCAAATTATTTATTTGCAAACATGGGTCACAGAGATGTCGGTTATTGAGGTTGGCAAGCACCAGACATGTTTTGCCTTAATCTAGGGCATGCAAAAGGTGTGCTTTGATATCACCAGTAGTTATCTAAAAATAATATTTAACAATATAACATTTCAATTTAAAATCTTATTAGAATAAAATACAATGAAGTGTCATGTCAAAAGCCATTCATAAATTACATAACAATAGGAACATTATAAATTAAATTACTGTCAAACAAAAACAAAAAAAGAATATTATTATTAAAACATTGTTTAGTCAATTTTGATGTCGCGGTCTAACAAAAATTCATTTATATGATAATAACATTTCAATATCAAAAGTTTATTAAGTTTGGTCAATATCTAAATTAGTTATTGATAATCAAAGAATTGTCTTATTCATGAGATTAACTATTATTATATTAATAAGATTAACTATTATTATATTACGTGATGATGATGAAGAAAGGTGAACGGAACATGCCAAAGGGAAAATCAGGAATCGTTTATATTCACATTACTACATCGATTTCACCATAAGCTACTCGAAATGAACGTTTACATTTAGATAAAACAACAAAAAACTTATTGTCACCTATTCAGGAACAATCGAGCGATTTTTATGATTGTCAACATATACTTTACCACCGTTATCAACTTCTGTTGTACCATTTTCAACTTTATCAGCTTCAGATTTGAGTTCGCTGTTATTTTTTTCAACGGTATTAACACCTTTGTCGTAAGCTTTAACACTTGTCACATCAAAATCGACTCAAGTCTTAAAAACTGAAGGTTCTTTTTCTAACACTTTATCAAAATTTTCTATAATGCATAACATTTCAATACAGAAGTTTAAAAAAACTGATTTCAACCCTATGGCATGACAATAAGGGTAAAAATCTCAGTCTGAATGATAAAGCAAGTAGTTTTAAAAATCTTGTTGGTGATAATGACGTCATGGTTCGTAGCTACGTCGTATTAAAATGACATTACTTTACAAAACAGTTATGAATGTTGATAATTTGCGTTTAAGTTTATAATATTCAGATTTCTTATGGCGAGACTAGCAAGCAAATAGATAAACAAGTATTATTTGTAAAGAAAGAAAGCGTTGATGTCGTAGATAACTAAGTAATATTTTGTAGATATTGTACGTTCTCCCGGTGCTAATTCAACAAATTACCTGTTTTTTTATTTAATCCCCAGGCTGGGCATGGGTTAGGGATCGCAGTTTGGTGGTATAATTGTTCTGCTGCCCACCCCCCAGTGGATTCCTTAGTCGCACCTTACAACCAGTGGAAAGAGTTGGGATGGTGCAAATCCAAAGCCACCACACAGCTGACCACCACACGTCTCATGGTCAATGGTAACATACATACATTTTGATTCAACCTCTTTTACAATCGGTTAAAGCATCCGTTCAGAAATACTCTACGCTTCGTCACCCGTCATACAAATATAGAGTATCAATGATGCTTCAACTATGTAACGCTTATTGCCGCCCTAATGAATCGAGCCAAGACATGCCACAATCATCAATATCTGTCCGTCTGTTCGGATGCATGTCAGCCGTGTCGATACTTTGGGATGCAGGATGTTTACAGCTGGGTTACATAGACAGCAATGAGGGCTACGCTTTGAGTCTCGTTAGCTTAGATTTATTATTTATTTATTCAAAATTGACTTACAGAACTACATACATTCCAAAACTTCAAACATTATTATACAATCAAAGGGTAAGTAGAATATAAAATTATAAAATATGAATACCACACAAAACATTATAGTGAAATAAAAAAAAATAAAAATTTAATAAATGAGTAGATACAAAGCAAATACTTAGTCAAAGAGAGATTATAATAATACTTATAGTCAATTGTATAGTTCAAAATATGGACATGTCACAATAAAAAAAAATTATAATCGTCATAGTAGATAGAATAATTAAAATGAAAACTATTTGTTGAGGAGTGTTTATTTTAGCGTCTAAACCGTTTGTGGCTACTCAAGTATCGAGTAGTCGCTGATTACGTCCGTGGAATATTATCTACGGACGTAATCAGTGGCGTATCGTATCATCAGAAAAAGTTTAAGAACTCTTCTCCTAGCCGAATCTTCGGCCACGGCGATCTTCGGTCAGTCCAATCATAGCCGAATCTTTGGCCACGGCGGCCAGTCCAAAGGCGACTAAGGTGCGCAGGACTTATTATAGTGCACAAGTGTTTGCGCAAACACAGGTGGCCTCTATTTCTTTACTCAGGGTCATCATCAACATCAGTCTACATCAGTCCACAGCTTGACATAAGCCCCTAATGACCGCCATAGCACCCAGTCTTCAGCTTGCCGCATCCAGCATCTGCCTGCAGTCTTTCAGAGATCGTCATTCCACCTGGCTGGAAGGCGTCCTACACTACGATTTCTGAGTCAGGTCTCCACGCAAGAATACCCCACTCAGGGTATACCAGCGTTTATAAACCACTACGAAGCTTCCCTCTTCGCAAGTGAAGCAAGGTAGACCTACTAGTGCATCAGAAGCGCTATGATTTGTAAGGGGACAGGTGGAGACACAAATACTCGCGGTTCGGTTTCACCATCTCAATTGGCATTTATCTGTGGAGCTCAAACTTTAAGGGATTAGTTAGTGCTGAGCCAAAAGTTGGTGAAACATGATAGATAGGTAAGCCATATGACAAACTTTGGTAGGTCAATGTACCAAGGACAAAGGATGCGCCTAACCACCACTAGAGTGATTTTTCTGTGAAATTACTAGTGGCCGGCTGCGGCTTACTCGATTTATTTTGTTATTAACGCAAAGCAAAATGGTTAAACTGGAACAACTGGTCAAAAGTCAAACTGGATAGGCATTTCGTTTTGCGATTGTACATCATCATTATTAGTCCACACACGTCCACAGTCACGGCTGGACATAGATCTCCCACATCAACGTCACAAATGGTGGTCCTGAACCGCGTCATCCATCGACCTACGACTGCTATAGACCGTCTTCCAACACTTGTTGGATGAGCCTAGCTAAATCTAAGGGAGATATTCCTTTACAACAGCATACAGTTTAAAAAGCTATAGAAGTCTCATGTTATATCTTGGCTAGCAGTGGACAGAGCTATTGAACTTTTCTACAGAGGTAAATATTCTTGTCCTTTTAGATTATGATGAATATACCAATATTTTCAATATGAGACCGCCAATTGTCACTTAGTTTTAATTATTTAATTTTTAAAATGTTTCTTAGTTTTAAGTGTGCAAAAAAAGTATTTTCTATTTATTTTACAAATATTAAGGTAAGTAACAAAATACAGAAAATAAATAATTGTATTAAAGTTTGAGAACCCATGCGTCATAAGTCCATACCGTCGATAAATCTATGAAAATGTACGTTGCTAATACTGTAGGAATGCTTTCATGATCTGAACTATTCTGGGGTGGACTTCAGGACGTCTGGATTTCAAACTAGTAGTTAATGTATTTTGCATAGGAATAAAACCAGAACCTTAGGATAAGAAGGCTTGAGCGTTTTGTTACTATATGGCTATAAGATGTTGCTTTAGATTTCTATAGATGAGTGAATGATCTGATGGTGAAAAGGGCGTATCGAAGCATAATATTATACAAGACGTGCCACGGCCGGCCACATGGAGGAAAAGTATCTAAAATATTGAGTATGGTGCGATAACTTTCTGAAAATTACTGTAGATAAAAAAAATAAACAGTCATTATTTTGATTTTTTAAATAATTTAAACTGCATTTAAAGACTTTGGAAAAAAACGCTTGTTAGGACCTGAAACGAACCCGCCAAATTGTAAAAAAACACCCGTTTATTTACCATACCAATCAAAAAGCTCAATCGTAAAGATTTTATTATGGGATCTTAATGTGAAAAGAAGATCATAAAATTTTACCATGAAAGATATCTATTTAATTTCATACTTAATTTGATCTTGAAGATGCGAGATCATTTCAGGTTACAATCAGTACCGAAACCAAAAAACACGGGCTTGACTAGAACGACACAGACGTTCTAATAGCTCTGAAAAGCCCGAGTCCGACCCTGTAAGCTATAACTAACCGATTCGCACGACATATAGAATCGAAGCGTCGCATCTCATCCGAATATAACCTAGAACTGCATCAATGTAAGACGGTTTCATCCGACCCGTTTCCGTTGAGTATTTCTAGAAATCAGTTTTTTTATTTATTATATTATATATTTTATTTAATAACCTGCCGAAACTCCTACAAATTGCACATTAAAACATTTAGGCACAGTTTCTTGCGCCATGATCACGAAATAACTGAAGGCCCTGCGAAAGAGTTTTATTGGCAGATGTATCACTCTATCTACATTTTGTTTAAACTAAAAACCGTCTTAGATGTTTTTACACTGTTTTTAAGTATTGCGGAAGAAATACTTATTCCCAGAGGAATAATTTCATGGGACCAACTCGGGATGATTCTCTATGCAAGAGCGAAAGAATTTTCAAAATCGGCCCACTCGTGCCGGACACATCCACAACCATACATAATAAAAATAACATACATGCAGCCGAATATAAAACCAACTCCCTTTTTTGAAGTCGGTTAAAAAGGTCTACAATAGGAGTATTTATTAAATTAATCGAAATTTAATTTATCTATGTCGCTGATGAAGAAGTCAACTTGACAAGATATAAATAGAAAATACCCAAAGATTTTACAAACGTTTGTCCTGAGGTGGAAATCAAACGCGATATAAACCAATAAGGCTTATATCGGTATAAAATACCCTAAAACTTTTCATCTAGTAAAACCAACTACAGGCAGAACACATATTTGAAGATCATGCAGATGTTTTAACGTTATAAATAATAAATAAATAAATAAATAACACGTTCTTTCTAGAGAGGTTGATATAGATATTTTCTTTAATCCCTCCAAAATAAAAAGAATGAGTGGTAAATTTTTGGTGCATCTTCTTGCTTATTTGCGTAATTAAGTAATTTGTTAAACCAAAATTTGTACGAATTTCTCACCTTTCGGTAGTCGTCCTGTAACATTATTTAGATTAGTATTATTTCAGTAGCTTTTTGTGGAGATTTTTAATTATTTCTTCTTCTATTATCCTTCAGTATTTAGTCACTATACCTACTCATTAAGTAAGCTGTTAATTTCCAGAATATTGTTAAAATAAAATAAATAATAAAGACCCGAGACCATTAGGTAAGTGTTGCAAAAGTGCAGACAGAGAACTACGCAAATCCCATACAAAAAGTAGACGTCACCATCACGTTTCGTTACGAAAGTCAAATAAACTCACCCACCAGAGCTCAATATCCACGCTGACTCTACAAAACATCCCATAAAGCAAAAGCTTTGAGAATCAGGGCTCTCCTAAGCACTCTTTTGTATTTAAATCTGAGCGAAACATAAAATGTACTGCATATTCTTCCGAAGAAGTAAAATCGATGAAAAATTTAACAGGTCAGCTGCAGCACGGTACATTAAGATCTAGTGGGGGGGGGGAGAGACCACAGTAAGAATTATGCAGAAGGAGTTGTTCAACCTCAACCTCAACAGCCTGTGTTGGTCCACTGCTGGACGCAGGCCTCCCCCTTATAAGCGCCTTATCGGCGTTTATCTCATGGGGGAAATGCCCATAATCTCTACGCTGGGCATGCGGGCACGAGACGCAACCGAGGGCCTTAAAATACACGAGGTAGGAATCGCACTTTCTCCCGAGTGATACATAGTGCTTTTGTACTACACCTTCGAGAAAAATCAACGTTCAAAATCTTCAAAATCACGGAGTAAATTTAAATTGTAAGCTTCAATGTAGCAAGAAATACGCGCACGTATGATTTGCACATGGTTTTTTTTCTAATTATTGTTCCGAATACAGACGAGGTTGGAAGCATAAAGCGAGTTTTAAGTAAAAACTTTTTTACGTCTGACCTATGAAAATAACCATAGCTACCGGCAAATTAAAGGAAAATTAAAAAGAAATATCACGTAAGAAATGGATTTTCGTACATTTTTTTTCCCGCTAAACGCGTCAGAAATTAAATTTCTAGAGGTTATACTCCCGCGGTACGTCGTCAAAGATAGGTTTTCTACAAGCAACTTTCTGAGAAGATGTAAATCATATTTTTTTCACGATTCATCAAATCACACCAGTTAGATCCAGATTCATGGTGTTGACGAACGTCTCTTTCAAAAGACATCGAATGAAAATCTTTTTGCACAAATATAGCCCCGATTCGAAATGCTGTCCCAGCTTCTGAATTTCAGTAGACTTCCCCCACTCCTTCCCGTACACTGCGGCCTGGGAGACTCACCCCCTGTCGCCTGTATAGATTTTTCTTTTTACCCCCACCTAGTACCGATATTAAAGAGTTTCTCTGAGCGATGCACTATTATGTTTCAGGATTTTAATTTCAAACTTTGTATATTGAACGCTAGTTGGAAAATGTATTTGAAATTTAAATTAATTTGTTCTGTTCGCTGCTACTTTGTTATTAATTCGTTGTTGATATTTTTGTTTCATTAAATAGTTTAAAAATACTCGTAGTTTCATGTTGAAAATCCTGATAGCATTTTCGCATACATAAAATTAAATCCTTGTTTATTATCTCACCTCAACGGCTTGTATCGGTCCACAGCTGGACGCAGGGCTCTTCCAGGGCGCCAGCTTTATCTCATGAAATGTAATGCCCCTAATCCCCACGCTGGTAACGCATGCCCAGCGTGGGGATTAGGGTGTAGATCTGTTATGTAGGGGGTGCTGCTCCCCGCCCCTTTTGGAGATTTCTTTAATTACTTACCGACTTGATTTCTTTATTTAATCACCTCTTACTTAAACAATAATCAGATTTAAGCACGTACCTACTCTTGTAAACGAAATTGTAGTTTCTGATTCGTTTATGTGCAAACGGTTATCTTATGCAATCGACAAAAGATTTCCTTTTGCACGACAAACGAAAACGTAACTTCGATTTTCTTTTCCGAGTAGTCGTTGGTCTCAAGTCACAATATCGTGTCCGTTTTGAATAAAAAAAATTAAGAATCAACAAAAATCTGTCAGTGTATTTCATTGGAACCATTTCAAATACAATGCGCCTATGCAAGCAAGCAAGGTTACTTACCTACGCTAGGTATACGATTTGGATTTTAGACTACCTAACTCTTGAGGAGCAAAAGAAAAAAAGATATGCTTTTCCCGGCAGTGGGACAATAAGCCTTAAAACTCTTATGAACGCTCTAGAAGAAGTTAAAACTACGTGGAGAAACAAACAATCTTGTTATTGCTCATCGTGACCAAGTACCGTTTTTAATAAATAAAATACTTTTCGCTTCCAATTCCTCATTTGTCATTAGCCCGGTCGTAATTCCAGTGAGTCCCGACATCATTAAATTCTAACAGCATCCAATATGGACAGAAATTCGTAAAATTTAAACCTGGATTCATCTGGAGTGGATTTTTCGTGGTGCATCACTATTAAATATGAAATATTATATCGGAAGTGCTTCGTAGTGGTGGGAAAATTGCAACAGTTGTCGATGAAACTTATAAAATTCCGGCGTTAAAAGTGTGTTTCTGGATTTCTACAAATGGACGTTATTAAACATGTACTTTACAGTGCACTTGGTAGAAATAATGTCATCGAGAATTTTTTTTTGTAAATTATCACACTTGAAAAAGTAGGTATGCACTTGAAAAAACGCTTAATTTTTTTCAGATAAAACTAGGAATTGAAAAATAAATCGAATATTCATGAGGTACTTAGTATTTGCATCATCACATAGTAAGAATAAGAAGTGACTAAGGGATATCCACCGAGGAGCGGGCAGCGACGCCCCTTGGAGAACATATCTACTGAAATCCACATGTCAACTTCTGGATCAATGCCTCTTCTGAGAAACATCTTATTATCTCTACCATTAATACTTGGTGGATATAACCTCCGCTCGTACTGAACGCTTTTCCTCCGCCTTTATTATTCTCACCAATCTTTTTTTTATAGGTAATGGACTAGCGTTTGGCTACCAACTCACTTTAAGAAAGTGAAGATGTAGCCTAAGATGGAGCACGCTTTTCCAGAAGGAACTTATTTACCCTAGATTTGAAGACTCCGAGATTGTACTCTAATGGGAAGACAGATGCAGGAAGGTCATTCCACTCTTTGGCTGTGGATATTATGAAAGTAGAGCAGAATTTTTTGGCTCGACACTGTGGTATGTCGACCAAGAATGAGTGGTATAAATCACAACCTTGTGTTGGAAGAACACCAACGTTTCATCACTTAACGAGGGACATCTTGGTGAACGTATTTTGAGAGTCTTTGTCCGTGTATTTCAGACGTGCCGCCCGTGATAAGAGCCCTTAGCTGTTTAAGACGACAACAAGAGTGAGGGGCAGGCAAGAAAAGAGTGCTAAAAGTTAAATCTATCGATATCGATAGTTTTCTCACACAGCACTAACCTCAGCAATGTTTCACCGGGATCGAGTGGGAGAGACGGCGTATATCGGCGCATATACCGAGCACTAGGGAGGGGGGAGTGAGGGGGGTGGGTATTGGACTTCTGCGAATAAAATAAATAGGGTCTGAACGTCGGAGCAGAAGGCTAGATGTAAAGGTGATATTGGATGTGAAAAAGATTTGAAATTTTCTAATGTAGAGTTGTTACTTAGAACTCTATGGAGTAGAGATAGATAAATTGTTTACTTTTTTAATAGGGTAGTTTCAAGGTAAGTTTCAACAAAAGATAACAAAAGTAAAGTGCGTCAAAGTTTGGGAGAGTGGGCTAATGACGTCACACATTGCTTAAAAGTGTCGCAACTTGCGACTCGCCTATGGCGCTCATTTTGTTTAGAGAGAGCTCATATGTCCAGCAATAGACTATTGTTGGTCCACTGCTGGACAGAAGACCTGGCGATGATGATTATCAATGTAGGACGGTTTTACCAGAAACTAGGTATCTATTAGAGCATCTTGAAAACTTAAAAACCATTTATTAGTAGAATGACTGATGCAAAAATGTTTTACTTAGGTTTGTGTATTTATTCAACATTGTATATTTTGTGTGAGTTGCGCCGTAACTCACGCGTTTTACTATGGCCTCCACGGAAGACCAGCGCTCTGGCAGGACACATCCTGCCATAGCATTTGCTGAGTGTTGGTCATTTATGTAACCTTTAACTTGTATACCCATCTATTTTCCATGTCTTAATTATGTGTTAATAATAAAAAATAAATAATTAGTGTTGCAAAATAAACGTCTTTTTACTTACTTTACTTTTACTTTACAAAAATGACCTTGTAGCAAAACGTTTGGGAAGCATCAATAACATAATAACCAATATTTGATTGATAACCATTGTGGAACCGTGGATGAAGGTTGCATGTGGCGCAGAAGGTCACAGGTTTGATTCCCACACACACACAACCACAACAGCCTGTATTGGTCCACTGCTGGACGCAGGCCTCCCCCTTAAGAGCGCCTTATTGGCGTATCCCATGGAGGGGTAATGCCCATAATCCCCACGTTGGGCATTCGGGTTGGGGATCGATTCTACACGGAGAATATGTGATCAAGTTTTTTTTTATTTTCGAGTGTTTTCTGAATATTTAAATAGTAAGTATCTTGTTCCAGCAACGCAAGCTCTGTATACTTTGATTTGAAGTTAAAAAATTCTGTATTTTTGTCCAAAATATTTTTTTTTTTTACTTTTATTTTTCAAAATTACAAGTTACTTCAAATTAAGTTTCACGATCAACCCAAAGTAGTAACGCCAATGTTTTAAATGTAATTAATGATTATGTAATCCTTGACAACTACATTGGCATAATCAACTGCACATGTCCCCTTTATTCATTATTCCAACGCAAAGCAAAGCCGTATTTATAGCGGCGCAATATAAAAATGCGATCAACCAGTCCGGCTATCTACTGCAGGAAGCGGGGACGCGAAGGAAAAATATTTTTCCATTTTAAATAAGTATACGGAAGAGGGTATATATTTCCCGTTATCTGTTTGTTAAATATTAGTAGGAGGATGGGCAGAAGTTGATGAGCAGGTCTGGTAAGCAATTTATGCACTGTTAAGTGCTTAACAAAGTATTTTCCTATTTTTGTTGGTAACGTGGTTGTGATAGTAATGAATTTTATAATGATTTATACGATCTATAGTAGATCGAATAAATAATACGCTACTCTAAAATATGTTTTAAAAACATGAACATAAATAATAATAAAAAAACAATATAATGATGATATTAATTTAATCCAAAAATAGATTAGAACATTATCAAATAAAATACATTTTAATAATATTCTATAGCTAACCTTTGTATAAGTTTTATAAGGTCATAAAATATATTTTTTGATATTTATAGTAGGTAAGTACTTGGAAGAAGAACACAGAATACAGGTTTCTCTCATCCAACATACAGACATGACTATTTTTTTTAATCGCTGGCCAAAAACATTTTGAAGATCTTTTAGAAAATAATTATATTTTGACCAATCAGTTGCTCATGAACTTTTGACTACACACTGAATGGTGGAATGGAATGCGTTTTTTCCCTATTAATAGGGAAAAAGAGTGAGTTGATGAGCTGTGTTTTTGTTCGCGAAAGTTTTTTTTGTACCTAGATGGAGTGCTACAGCAGTTAAATTGGAAATGTTTTGAAAAGGACTATCTATCTTTTTGATACATGAATTTTTATATGTGCTTTACTTTTTGTGTGAAAGTTTTTATTTATATTCGGGTAATAAAGAGCTGTAGAGATATTAAAGTTCGTTATAATTTTCTGATGAACTAATCTTAGCACATACATATTTATCAATTAATAAATTAGTATTATGGCATTTATGATCAAAATATTTGGAGTATTTTTTATGATAAAGGAACTTTTACGTTAAAATAAACTGTAATCACTTTTTAACTCTGCATAAAAACTTTTCGAATACTTACTTATAAACTTTTTAGAACAACCTCCCACACGAAAACGAAAGTTCTAAATTCAACAGGATAGAATACCTATCGCCTGTCGAACGTCGAAGGCGTTCGAACGAACCAATAGCGCAGAATCGATCAGCCAATCACAATGCACCATCAGCTCCGGCCGGCCAGAAAGCGCTGACCTATGATTCTCACATAAGTCCCTCACTCCGTTCCAAATGTAGGAGGCGATAGAGGTCAGGGTAAAATGGCCGTTTGGAAGCCAAAGGTTCGATACGCCATTGGCTATTGGTACGTCACGTAGATTTTCACGGTTTTTTCTCGCGTTGATACGGTGCTGGGAGGAAAATGGTTTTTATGTAAAGGCTTCTAAGGTTGGTAATGGTACATGTTAATGAGTATTTCTTGATTGATATGACATGTGTTAGGTTTTATAGTAAATAGACAAAAACCAGTGTGTAAATAACTTCGATTTGATCGATATTTAATTTACAAGAAAACAAATAATTGTTACTATTTTCTAGGTTTTACACCTAATTTTTAAGCTGTTTAAAAAAAAGATAAGGTGGTGCATATTATAAGCCAGGACGGCTTATAATTTGCACCACCTTATCTTTTCCGTGGGTGCCGTAAGAGGCGACTAAGGGATATCCACAGCGGGGCAGACAGCAGCTTCCCTTCAGAACTCCTCCGTGTCATAATTATGTTTGCAAGCTACTTTGGGGCTAGTCATGTGCAGCATTTTTGCTGCTATTTATTTATTCACGCAAAAACAGTCCTTTGGCTATTCTAGCGTTCCACCTTTAAGTACATTGGGAAATCTAAAAAATCTCCCAGTAGTAATGTCACCCCCTTCCCCCCACTGGGGGCGTTAAAAAGCAATCTTCTTAATGGAATTTCAATTTCAGTGCAAACTTAACTAGAATCCGGCTAGATGCAATGACGAAGAGAAAAATCTTGTTACTTTGGAAATATTATGTTTACTAACTTAAAGCGACATCAGAAAGATTTTTTCTCATTTAGTCTAAGATTTTACGAAAAATAATGATAAATGATATAATATGACGACCTCTGTGGCGAGGCGAAGGTCAGCCTGCGACGCAGGAGGTTGCGGGTTCGATTCCCGCCTAGGGACAAATATTTGTACGATCTGCAGATATTTGTTCAGGGCGTTCTGGTTGTTTTCTATGTATAATAAAAAAAAACTATCTATGTAGTGTATTGTATTATGTATATCAGTTATCTAGTACCCATAACACAAGCTCTGCTTAGCTTGGGGCTAGATAATGCTGTGTGAATTGTCCAGCATAATTTATTTATTTATATGATTTGAGTGAAAAAACGTAGTTCCATTTCACGACATTGAACTACGTTTTTTACCAAAGAATGTAAACGTAAAAGGAGACGTCACAATTACGTCTGGTGGAAATTAGGTTATTTTAACCAACTTCAAAAAAAGGAAGAGGTTCTCGATTCGACTGTATTTTTTATGGTTGTTACCTCAGAACTTATGACTGGGTGGTCCGATTTTGATGATTATTTTTTTAATAAAAGCTGGTGCTTCCTGTGTGTGGTCCCATTTTAATTTGGTTGTCTACAATTTTTTCATGATAATTCATGAAAAACTATAAACATTTAAGTCGGTTTATAGTTTTTTAAAACAAAATTAATTATACGTAAACGGAAGCTCCTTTATGTATAAAACGCATATGAGTCCGGGGGCTCAAGCTAGTTACTTCTAATACTGGATACAATGCAATAACCTGTCCGTCTGTCGGTACAATACTAAAACAAATTGCACTCTGCTCCAATTCCACAGCCGTGTACCAATCCAACTTTCGTTGTTAGGTTTTGTTGCCCTCGATAAAAATACTTTTACGTCGTCATCAAATAAGCTACATAATAGGCGGCAAGTCAATAAATAAATAAGTAATGTTGGACAAATCTTAATAAGATTTAAGTTCATTACGGATGTAAGCGGGTTAACTACGAACCTTATTTGTGTTGGAAGAAGGGCGCAGTGCTCGAAGGGATGCGGAACGCGCGCGTCTAAAACCGCACTCGCCCTGTAGATGTCTCTCGTTAAGGGATGAATCGTTGGTGTTCTTCCAACACAAATAAGGTTCGTAGTTAACCCGCTTACATCCGCAATGAATTCGTTAAACTACGATAGTTTTTATAGTAAGATTTAAGTTCAGCGGCAGGTAATTAACTAAGAACGAACGAAGTATTACCCAACATTACCCCTCAACCTCTCCCTAAACCTGTATAGGTCCACTGCTGGACGCAGGCCTCCCCCTGTTATTTATCTAATAAGGGGCAATGCCCATAATCCCCACGCTGGGCATCGGGTTTGGGATCGCAGTTCGGTGGTAATTTTTTTTGGAACGGACGCTGCTGCCCGCCCCCGATAGATATCCCTTAGTCGCCTCTCAACACCCACGGGAAGAGATAGGGTGGTGCAAATTCTAAGCCAGCAGCTATAATAATTTTCCTATAACGAGAGACTTCTTGCAAAGCTTACATTATCCTACAAACCTCCATAGTTCCGCACTCTCCCGGGTCAGCGATCTAACAGTCGAATCTCCCGGTAACTGGCGAACATTTAAGTTTCGTGTGTCCGTTATAAATTCCGCGCGGGCGTTCTATATTCAAATTGGCCAACGCTATTGGCTGCCTCTGGGTGGTATTTTACAACCATGGAGTTAGTGGAATCTAGATAGGATCTATACAGTGATGCTTTGAGTGTTTTTATACAGTTAACCAATCGTTAATCGGGATCAATCACATTTCGAATCTTGTTCATTAAATATAACGAACAAATCCGAGGACATTGCTGTAGTCTTTCGTCGTTTAACCGACTTCAAAAAAGGTGGAGATTCTCAATTCGACTGAATATTTTCTTGTTTTTTAAGCTATTGCATAGCTTCTATCGCGGGCCTTGAGCGCGGGGACCGAATCCAGAAATTCCGTAACGAAAAAACCTTGACGTTTGTCTCTTTAGTTCAGCAACTCGCCTCTAGATGGCATTGCAATAGCTTTACCGCGGCAGTCCCCGAGTGCCACACGTCTTTTTTTTATGTATGGATGTTACCTCGAATGTGGAATTGAGAACCTCCTCCTTATTTTGAAGTCGGTTAAAAATAGGTTGGCTCGTAATCTAGTTTTTTTATGTTTTTCTTAACATGCTCGTGATTACGGCATCTGATACGCCTGTCTGATAGATCTTCGATCCTTCGATCTGACTTTGGATATTCAGTGATTAAATTTGAGGTTCTTGAAAAACTTTATGTATATTAGATACATCACTCACACTTGGCAGCCTGTTGAGTTACTTTAAAAATAAATGGTCTTGTAGGTACTTAGTTCGGTTCTAAACTACGATGTAAAACTTTTATGTTAAATAAATAACTTTAAAAAACAAACTCACACTTGGCGGTTCAAATGCTTAGGCCTATCCAGTAAAAGTAGGTTCAAACTCCTTGGTCGCATCGGATGAAATTTCGCCGTAGCAAAGCTTCAGTAATGTCTATGCATAAAGTATTTTAAACCTGTTAAAATGACGTTGCATTTTGCATGTTCTGAACGTATCAGGACTTACGAGGTGTTATTTACTTCCTTTGTAGCGAAGGTAGGAAGGTAGTTGAGTGTAGGTAGGAAGGTAGTTGAGTAAAGGTTGGAAGGTAGTTAAGCTCTTTCAGCGAGGTTCAACTAAGGAGGTCCTATTTGGGCTTCTGCTTTTGTTTTCTATATTTATACAGGATGCTATGGAAAAGGTGTAGTAAGCCGATGATTCTCGATGTTATGGCGTTTAAAGTCCGAATGAAGTCCCAGAGATTTTCGACCACGTCACTGGACTTTGTGGTGTAGTGGTTATCACATTCACGTACTGAGGGAAGGACGCGGGTTCAATTCCCGTCGAAGTCGAAAATTGTGGAATATTATTTCATTTGTTAAAATACTGTATTGTACCTATCAATGGACGGCCTTACTGTTGAGAAACATTCTCTTCCAGTCCAGTTGTGTTAGGGAAAGAAAGAAATTCTTAACGCACGCAAACGTAAGGCGCCTTGTAAGATGCTCTATTATTAATTTGTTACATATTTAGTTTCTAGAAATATCTATCTACATTATTATCAAACGTTGGTACTTAGGTACTTAACTTTTTTCTCTTTCCGTGACGTCAGTAGAAGCCTCACACTTGGGCTAAGTTTGATACATAGTTTAGATGTTTCGTTGAAGGAGAACCTCCTTGCGAAATAAAATATTGACAACCTCTTCGAAGTTCGAAATGAAAACCTCCAAAGAGGTTAAGTTTAAGTTCTACTATCAACGAACCTCTAAAATCTAGAACTCATTTTCAAATACCGAAGCGCTTTTATATTCAAGTTTCGAAGCAATAATTCGAAATCCAAAGGAACATCTGTGCTTTGCAGGCAGCGGACCGCTTCAATTTATTCTCCTAGCCTAGCTCACTGGTAACCTCGTCGGTTGAAATTGAACTTTATATCTAGGTTTATTCAGCTCAATATTGCATTAAAACTCAGTAAAGGCTATTCAGACATTGTGATGTGATACTGGGAAATCGAATCTAGTACTGTAGAATAAAGGTCCATTTCTAACAATGTTGGCACTGTACGGCAATTCGATTCAGATGTATTCGTGACTTTCCGCGAGTGAATCATTCGTACTATTTTTGCCAGTCATTGGATCGTTTTCTTTTGTTTTTTATTGGTGATGAAAATGCAGCCAAGTGCTTAGAATTTGAACCAACAAAACTTTTCCCGCGGGTGGTGTAAGGGGTGACTGAGGGATATCCACCGGGGGCGGGCAGCAGCGCCTCTGTAGTACAATTCTACCACCAAACTGCGATTCCCAACCCGCACGCCCAGCGTGAGGATTATGGTTACCTACTATACCCAATGGGCTAAAAGCCAAAAAGGCGCTTATCAGAGCGAAACCTGCGTCCAGCAGTGGACCAACGCTGCTGAGGGAAGAAGGCATAGGTAGCTAGGTAAATAATACCTACCTGATTACCTGGAAGGACTTGGGGTGATTATTGAACTTAGACTCTAGTTCCAATGTCAGACAGCCTTAAATGACGGGATTTAGGGTTCATTTTAGGTGGCAGCGCCAACGGTGGAGCGTTTTCCTTTAAAAGTTTGCCGAAGCCGCGGGGTGGAGTTAGTAAAACAATAAACAAAAGTTCACAATATAATAGGACATTTACAACGGCGAGCTTAACCGTACAAGAGTTTTCTTACAGCAAACCTTTTGGGTAATAAGTAATTTTCTTTAGAGTTTTCTAAAATCTGCTTCCGACAAAAACTGAAGCCTTATAACAGAATAATTGTTTTGTTTTAAAAAAACTATAAACCGACTTCAATTTCATAGATCCTATTGTCAGAACTGGACGAAATTATGTGTTAAAAATGGGACCAGGAAAGCATTAGCTTTCAAATAAAAAAATAAACATGAAGATCGGACCACCCAGTAAAAATTCCGAAGTAACAAGTAACAAACATAAAAAACTCCTCCTTTTTTTTAGTCGGTTAAAACACAGGGAACCTGAGTGAATATTCAATCCCTAACAAAAACCACAGAAGGTAACCTCCCTAGCTCACGTCGTTCGTTGCGAGGACGAATTGTGAAGAGGAATATGATTTTCTTTGAAATATAGACGGTACTTCTTGGCTACGTTTCGGGACCTTATAGTCGAGGAATATAAAGATTTCTCAATAAAACGTTTTCGGTTGTTCTTTAATTGTTTGTTTAACTCTCGGAAGGTCTCATTTGTTCAACTTGACAGAAAAGAGCGCGCTTTGCGTGAGGTCAATAATTAATTTCAAATAAATTGTTAAATATTAAACACTACAACAACTGCAATCCCCAAGCCGCATGCCTATCTTTTGAAACCATTGAAACCATTTATTGATTTCTATGGTTCCTGCGTTCAACCAGTACCTAAACCGTATCCATCGTCCATGAAGAATGTTAGTAAACAAACCACGAAACAACTAACAATAATTCACTTGCTTGGCGTCGAGTTTCAGATATAATTGTAAAACAATTTTTATTTAAGGGAGGATCTAAAATCAACAAGTAATGTAAATGTAAAACGTATAAAAGGACGCGCCAACAAAGTGAATTTTAGGTTAAGTATGGGTGGTTTGTTTACTAACATGCTACATGCTTGGTGGATGAGGTATAAGTACTAATGTTTTTGAAAATATTTTTGAGCTTGATGTTATTGTAGTGAACTTACTTACTTGCGCTACAGCTTTAAATTACAAAAATAAATAGTAAATAAATAATAATGTTGGACCATTCACACAGCATTTACTCAGCCCCAAGCTAAGCAGAGCTTATGTTATGGTTATTTAATAACTGACAAAATTTCAGCCCGATCCGTTCAATAGTTTTTGCGTGAAAGAGCAACAAACATTCATACTTTCATGTTTACCAACCTTCGCGTTTATAATTTAGTAGAATAGAAAACCTCCAGAACACCTCGAACAAATATCTGGAGATCGTACACTTATTTGTCCCAAGGCGGGAATCAAACCCAATATAATAAATAGAACAACAAATATCCCAAAGAACAAAGAAATTAATATCAAATTTGTCATCTTTGAACCCAAAGGTGAAGCTATACCGACCTCTATTAGTGGAAAGTGTCGCTTAATTCCAAACTACCCTCCAAAGGTAAACTAATATTATCCACTAATATTTAGCGACTAAAACTAATAATGCAACAATAGACCAGATTGCACCGATACAGTGCACCTGGTCCGGTGGCCTGTCCCCCTGGGGGTGCCCCACCCCCCACCCTCCCCCTATGGGGGGATCAAACGAAGCTCGGAACGTGTCAACCGATTTTTTAGTGTATTTTATGTGGAGGTTGAAATTAGAATTTTATTTCTTGTAGTACTTATTTCTGAAAACTCGTACCTTTGTTTTGCGAAAGATTTTCGTGGAATCTACATAATTATGCTTGTTGCTATGGAGGAGAAATTTTCTTATTGATCGTTGCTAATTATTACCATCCTAGCAACACTTAGGTAATAAATAAATAATGTTGGACAATTCACTTAGCATTATCTAGCCCCATGCTAAGCAGAGCTTGTGTTATGGGTACTAGATAACTGCTATACATAATACAATATACTACATAGATACATATTTTTTATAATACATAGAAAACATCCAGAACGCTCTGAACAAATATCTGCAGATCGTACACACATTTGTCCCGAGGCGGGAATCGAACCCGCAACCTCCTGCGTCCAGTGCCGGCGTTAGGGTGGGGCGCGATGGGGCGACGGCCCGGGGCGCCAAATTTGGGGGGCGCTGAGGTCTGGGGCCTCGGCCTCCTGGCTCACTGGCTGTGTACCCTCAATGGTGGGGATACCGTTCTTTTTCTTACTGACTTTGTAATATTGTTCTTCAAATATCCCAAACCCTTTATTCCTATTTATTTTATTAAAAAATACTCCTTAATTTTTCTTTCAAATATATATTTTTTCAGGATTGTAAATTTTTCTACAGTTTTCTTTGCCGTTTTTTAGAAGTACTACTAGTACTTCTAAAAAACAACGTGAACAGGAGAAAGAGTTTCACAAAATCAAAAGAATTATGAATATTAATAAATACATTTCAACAAAATCGCAAAAAGAGCATGAGCTAGTTTTGATTTCCTTTAGTGGGCGCCTAAATATTACTGCCCGGGGTGTCAGTGGCCCTAACGCCGCTGCTGCCTGCGTCGCAGGTGGACCTTTTATTTGTAATTCGACCGTCTTTGTAAAAGGACGACCTCTTTGGCGCGGTGGGCAAAGGTCCGTCTGCGACGCAGAAGTTTGGAGGTTGATTCCCGCCTCGAAAAAATTGTTAGATAATCTGCAGAAAAAAAAATGTCTATGTAGTGTTTTGTATTAGGTATATCAGTTATCTAGTAGAGATTGTGGGGTAAGCCAAAACACAAGCTCTGCTTCGCTTGAGGCTAGATAATGTTGTGTGAATTGTCCAACATTATAAAAACTTTTAAAATATATTATTTTCATCGTCAAAAATTACTTTACTCTCGTATACATTATAATGGACTATAAGTTACTGACTGCAAGCAATTGCATCCGCACAACTACATTTGACGGCAGACAACTGCAGTAGACGGCAGTTCGACTGATCTTACGAAACGTATGCCACAGAGATATAAATAAAAGAACACGTTCCTACTAACACAGCTTACAACACCTTTTATTGAACCAATTTCACCTTTTCATCAACCACTTCTGACGATTAACTTAGGTTTAATTTTGAGATCACAAAGCCAAAATCTACACATAAATTATAATGAGAAAATATTTGATTGTTTATTTTATATTCAATAGGCTCCGAAACTACTGGACCGTTGAAATTTTTTTTTCATCATTAATAAGCTTACCTTTCAGGGAATGACATGGGCTATATTTTATTCCGGAATTCCCACGGGAACGGGAACTACGCGGGTGAAACAGAGAGGCGCTGCTAGTAAGTAATAAAATTCGTAAAACTTCTCGAAGAATGTCAGACCTAATATACTTATATACTAAGAACAGCGTCTTGAAATGTCAGAAGAGTTCTCTAAACTTAAGTTTTCAGTAAAATCGTACCCACCTGAACCCCTTAAGCAATAAGTATGACAATAACCTCTCATGATTCCATATCACCTTAATCCCAGCATCTTGCCAACATTGTGGATAAAAACTTAAACCCGGCAGCGGCGGTGGTTCATAAGGCATTTTTCCGAACACACACGGAGCTGTTACCCCCCTCCCAATGGGGGGGCGGTGATCTGGGCGCTCGATGCGTAGAGTAGTGAAGGGGGGAATGGACAGAGGATTTTCAAAGAAATTGGTTAGCAATTTTTGAGGATATTTTCATCAAAAATTTGCCATGCCTATAAACTAACCCCTTATTCATAATGTCTGCTAACATAAAACAGCTGCTAAGTAGTGTTATTTCTCAGTCTAACTTATGTCAATAGAAGAAGACAGAGTGAGACTTGCAGCAGTGTGCTAAGTTAGCAGACTATTATGAATAAAGGGTTACTAAGCATACATATACATATTTCATGTAAATCAGCAACTTTGTTCTATGTATTTAGAGTTACAATTTTTTCACAGATACTGAAACATTAGCAAAGAGATCAGGATGAATCTTCCTTGCGTGTTATCATCATCAAATCAGCCAATCGACGTCCACTGCTGAACCATCTTGTAGGCCTCCCTGAGTGCCATAGCAGCGATTTCTCGCAGTACCACGGTACGAGCAACACCGCGATCAAAAGCCAGTAAGTAAGCTGGTTGTAAGCGAAGGTATGCGGTACGCGTGCGTCCAGAACCGCACTCACCCTGAAGATGCCCCTCGTTAAAGGATGAAACGTTGGTGTTCTTCCAACACAAATAAGGTTCGTAGTTAACCCGCTTTCATCCGTAACGAATATAATATTTCTTGATTCCTCTGTACCCGACTACTCTACCTCCACTCTTTGCTTCTTCGTCTCGCCGATAGCCTCCGATGTGTGCGCCATCGGAATGTTGAAAGACGCCCTGTGACGCCGGGGCCTTCCTGAAAATGTATGCCCCCACACCCCCTCCCAGGGGGGGCACCCACACCACCGAGAAAAAACCCGACGCTACGTAATCGACACGTACTCTCTATGTGTGCGTGTTGAAAGATTACTCCTATGTAGTTGCAATACATACTGAAAGGTTTTATGTAAGTGTGGGTGTCAGCTCGCGCTGGTTTCTCTGTGTGTGTGTTATTGACATTTTTATACATGAAATTTTATGTGCGATTTAGATGTTTTTGTGCAGTTTGTGTGTGTGCGTGAATTATTTGCGGTCGCTTCGATGTTCGCGGAATACTGAATGGGTGTAATTAATTCGTTTCATACGAAAGCTGTACGTTCTAAGGCTTTGCGAGATCTTTGTTATTGTGTTCTAGATTTTATTTTCTGTATTTAGGGTTCCGTAGCTTTGCTGAGGACTTCAACTCTGCTGTTTTGAGACGTGCGTACTCCAATATCGTTGTTTAATTTATATAAATTGTGGTATCATTAATTTTCGAAAAAATATTCAGAAAATCATCAATTTGTAATAGTGATTCACCAATCACATCAGAAATTGGTCACCACTAATGGTAAATTCTCACCTCGACAGCCTATATTGGTCTACAGCTGGACGCAAGCTTCCTCCTGATAAGGACGGTATGAGTATCTAGATACAATAATGCCCAGCTTGGGGATTATGGGCATTACCCTCCATGAGATAAACACCAATAAGGCGCTTATCAGAAGGAGGCCTGCGTCCAGCAGTGGACCAATACAGGCTGTTGAGGTTGAGGTAGATAGATTTAGTTTGTCATCCAACCTTGAAAAATAAATATAAAATCCTTCTCTCAGTATCACACTCTGCCTTGCCCGTAACTCCCCTTTTCCTTTACCTAAGACTTCTGATATTTTTTGCTCGCGCTGGCTTATGGGCATAATTAAGATTAGTATTTCTAATTAAATGAGTTCCAAGTTTCTTAGCATTAATAAGTTGCTGTAACCTGAGCTTTGAACGGAAGGTGACTATGAAGTGAAAGTAATAACTCTCGTCGATTTTTATATTATTTATGATTACTTGACTTCTTTTCCAAATATGGGTAGTCTAAAGAAAAATAGCTTGATCTTTAGGCATATTTTATTGTTCCTACGTAACGTGTTGGACGAAACACGTAGGTAAATAATTGTAGTTGGACGAATTGCGTTTTGGACGAACTGCTAACAAATCTTGTTTTTGACCTACTTTTAAGATAGGTAGTAGGTGAATCTGTTTAATCAAAACCACACCTCAACAGGGTAGCTTCACCCTGCTCAGGAATAAATTTCACCAGACTCCAAATAAAAATGAGTACAGTCAGAATAAAAGGCAAACAGCTACCTGGTGCAGCCTTGGTCGAGTAGCGCTACTGATGCAGCGTTGGTGGGGTAGCGCTACTGGTGCAGCCTTGGTCGAGTAGCGCTACTGGTGCAGCCTTCGTCAAAAATTGGTAAGCAATTGGAAACTCATTACAGATGCTATCGGGTTAACTACGAACCTTATTTGTGTTGGAAGAATACCAACGTTTAATCCCTTAACGAGGCACATTCAGGGCGATTGCGGTTCTAGACGCGCGCGTACCGCATTCCTTCGAACACTCTCGCTTACATCCGTAATGAATACGCCAACGCACAATAGTTTTATAATAAAATTGTGAAGTTCTTTGGTTTAACCTTCACCATCACCAGGTTGACTTAGACGGACTTACACGTCAGATGATTGTTGGGACCTGCTGTCTACAACCGACTGCTGGAGCATGTTTTCAATACACCCAGACTAGCTTTTTTTTTTCTAAACAAACTTAAGCTGTGACTCATTGAGAGGGCGTTCTGTAGGGTCCAGGATCTATGGACAGAGCAGTTTCACTATAATTTAAATTAATTATCCTTTGACATTTAATTAAACTAATAACATGAATTGGTTGGCAAATGTAACAGTAATGTTGTCCAATCCATTTTTTGAAGAAGCCCGAAAACTTTACAACCTTACTTTAAGTTTTTTCTGCAGAAATTAGTTTTAGTTTCATTTATATAATATGTTATGTGCAACTGAGCTCCCTATTCGTAAATTTAAACTGTACATAAAACGAAATCTTATCAAGAAAGCATATTACTCCGTAGATGACTACGTCATTGATGTTAATGCTTGGCCGGATGTCGCCCAGTTCCACACAGACAATAGTATGTAAAACCAGTTAGACTTAGTTATGCTAAGATTGTATTAGTTGATAAGCGATAAACTTACTAGTGGTTTCTTTTTCACTTCTTCCGCTAGTGGACAAAAAATTGAAGTGAATTAAAGTCAATTGCACCTTATTTCTTGTTGATAGTAATAACTATTTATCAAGCTGTTTATGTAAAAATTTGACTTGTCTTAGTACTTATTTTGTAAGTCTAAAGAAATAAACGATTTGACTTTGACTTTGACTTTGTTATAAATATTGTAAATTTGTACCAATTAGGCGATGTGGTCGCTCTGCGACAAAGCCTTTTGTTGTGTGGTGTAAAAAAAAAAACATGAATTGATTATTACATTATGTTTGATTGATTAGTAGTATGATTATTTATATTTAATTCTTAAGTAAATTATTATTAAGTATTAGGTACTTTAATTTAATTTTTACATATTGTTTTTTATGACCTGTAAATATGCTTTTTTTACCAATAAAATGTCTATCTGTGTATCTGATGGTATTGGGTTGATTAAAAGAGGCTTCCGTCAATTGGGGCCAATAGTTAGTGAAAATATCTCGAAATACATACTTCCAAGTAAAGCAGGCGCCGAATAAATAGAACTAATCCAGTTTTTAGAGCAGCAGCGCCGAAAGAGCCCAGAATTTGCATCGCTAATACGAATCAGCAGTTCTCTTTGGTTACATTCAGTTTAATCTTATTTCATACAAACCGTTTCTGTGGTGGGCGAAGGTCCGCCTGCGACGCCGGAGGTTGCGGGTTCGATTCCCGCCTCGGGACAAATGGGTGTACGACCTAGAGATGTATGTTTAGGGTGATTTTTTATGTATTATAAAAATTATCTACTTATGTAGTGTATTGTATTAAGTATATCAGTTATGTAGTACCCATACACAAGCTCTGCTTAGCTTGGGGCTAGATAATTCTGTGTAAGATGTCAACATTATTATTATACTTATTATTATTTGGTATTTACTACCAAATAATAAACAAAAAGATAAAAAAAGTTAAAACCAAAACCCTCATCTATACCTAATAATCAATCATTGATTTTTGACACCGAACAGGTCAACTTATAGTAATAAAGGTACTTATATTATTTTATTTGGAAGTTGTTTCTTATAAATGTAGGTACTACCCTGATATCTGTGGTACTACCCTTTTAGCTTTTTAATTAGGTATTCCAAATAAATTATCTAGATATTTTGATATTCAAAACAATAATAATACCGTAAGAATACACGAAAAAAAAACTAATAAAAAGAAAAAAAATATTATCCAAATAAGGTTCGTAATTAAGCAGCTTACATACGTTAATATCAGTACCTAGATTTAAAAGCTATTTTAGGGTTAAGCTCGCGTTTGTACATGTCCAGTATTTGTAACTTTTATGTATGATAACTTTTTTGTGTGTGTAGTAAAGAATTTAAGAATTTACAAGTTTCCATCTGAAGCAACCGAGCTCCCTATTCGTACATAAAACTAAATCTTATCAAGAAAGCCTATTACTCCATAGATGATTTGACATTGCTTGGCCGGGTGTCGTCCAGTTCCACACCGACAACAGTATGTAAGAACAGTTAGACTTAGCTATGCAAAGATTGTATTTATTTAAGCGATAAACTTGCTAGTGGTTTCTTTCTCACTACTTCCGCTAGTGAACAAAAAATTCAAGTGAATTAGAGTCAATTGCACCATATTTTTTATTTTATAGTAAGTACTATTTATCAAGCTGTTTATATAGTAAATAATTTACTTATCTAAGTGCTTATTTTGTAAGTCTAAAAAAATAAACGATTTGACTCTGACTCTGAAAGCAATGGAGCAAATTCTAGTATAAAACTTCGATAGCACCAACTCCATTCATCTCACAGTCTCTGTACAGATTGTGTAGTCTGTATGAAGCACGAACAGTACCCTCCAAGGATTTGCCGGCTCAGATCTCTTTTATTTCGTTTTCTATCTTACAGTGTTTCCAGTTTATGTATTTGGGACATGCCGTGGTGTGTTGCGATCATGAATTATTATAGTGCTTAGATGGTTTTAGATGGAAAATATAAATAACGATTTCTATTACATTTTGAATACGATGAAATACCTAATTCCTAAATGTCCATCTAGAAGGTTTTAATCTGTCTAATTGGTGAAATGAAGTGAATTATTTTACGTTACTTTGCGGAAATCCATTGTAAATATAAGGATGAAGATATTTAGTAACAATTCTGCGAAAAACCCGCTAATAGAGCCAAATCTGAAACCATGACTGTGTGGACCAGCTGTGTGGTGCTGGCTTAGAATTTTCACCACCACAACTCTTCCCGTGAGTTTTGTAAGAGGCGACTAAGGGATATCCACCGGGGTCGGGCAGCAGCGCCCCCTAAAGAACAATTCTACCACCCAACTGAGATCCCCAACCCGCATACCCAGCGTGGGAATCATGGGCCCTTCATGAGATAAACGCCAAAAAGCGCTTATCAGCGGGAGGCCTGCGTCCAGCAGTAGACTAATACAGGCTGTTGAGGTTGAGGTGAAACCATGAGATGTAGAGAAAAGCGGCTTAGAAAGATATGTGCTTACGTTAAGAATTTAATTTAAAGTATAATACTACAATATGACATGTATTAACTGCAGTTCAGTTGCGGAATGGAAGCCTGGTGACCTGTAACACAGGTTTTTTACCAACTTAACGAAGTCACCAGTTTCGCGCAATGTTGCTCTACATAGAGTTATTAATCATAATTTAAGCTCATTATGTGAAGAGAACAATAAGTTATTATTAATTATAATTATAATTTTCCATAGTACGAGTATATCTATGGTTTATCAGCAAAACTGCTTGTAAGAGTCAGTTTTCTTCTATAGACTTTGTCACCAGTATCAAACAGCAGTTCTACGAGCACCCACGTAAACACTACCTCACGAAAGCACTCGCAAAAAGCATGAGGAATTCACAATTATCATGTCGCAGTAGAAAATCGAGATGTATGCCCCCCCCCTTTGGGAGGAGGGGGCGGGCGTTTGTACGATAGTAATGGCGGGTATTTTATTACAGTAAAAATGTTATTGATTCGCGTGGGAGTGGGAAGGAATGGAGTTCGGAACGGAGGAATTGACTGAAGTCTTTTGAGGATCATTGAGACGCAGGGGTGGAAAACATTTGTAGGAATTGTATGTTATCATTATTTTTAACATCTGACCTAAATTTGACCACTGGACACACGCTGGAGATGTACTCCCCCGGTGAACAGCCATCGCCAACCCATCTGCCAAAACAAGCAGATTAAGTTCAATAAATAATAATAATAAATAATTAAATAATGCTGGACACTTCACACAGCATTATCTAGCACCAAGCTAAGCAGAGCTTGTGTTATGGGTACTAGATAACTGATATACATAATACAATACACTACATAGATATCTTTTATTATACATAGAAAAACATCCAGAACGCCCTGAACAAATGTCTGCAGATCGTACACACATTTGTCCCGAGGCGGGAATCGAACCCGCAACCTCCTGCATCGCAGGCAGACCTTCGCCCACCGCGCCACAGAGGTCGTCAAATAATACAATAATAATACAAACATGTACCTATATCTCTCACAAAGGTAGCAACAGCAAAAGTAATGCTTAAGTTATGCTAAGGCTTATGTGGTAGTTGGTGGGTGAGAAACACTTTACACTTTCACTGCGACTGTCGCATATTATATACTAGCAGTGCCTCGCGGTTTCACCCGCGTAGTTCCCGTTCCCGTGGTGACTCCCTGAAAAGTAAGCTGAATTTTTTAAATCGGTCCGGTAGTTTCGGAGCCTATTCAATACAAACAATCAAATCTTTCGTCTTTTAGTTATAATTATAGATGATTAGACTGAAAAAGAGAGCTTTTTTAAGTGCCGATGTGTCAAACCTTCTGCTATGCTATTATGATAGAATGAGAACGTTAGTTTCTAGTTTGGTTTCTACCCTCTGGTGGCGACACTGAACTTCTTTCTTACCTACCTTACTCGTGAAGTGTGTGCATTGCTTGCATTTTTCTTTAATAAAAACTCAGTTCTTTAATTACAAAACGCTCTTTATTTGACTAAAACCTACAAACCGCAAATACCACCAATATAAGATGGGTTTTACCGTAATTCCGGGTTAGCCCAAATACTTAGGCAAACTAGACAAATTATCAGTAGGTATTGGACAGAAATTATTTTTGTCGATCAAACAAAAAATGACGAAAACAAACCGCTTTTAAGTTTGGGAGTGGGGGCTAATGACAACACCTTGCTTAAAAGTTTCGCAAGGTTTGACGTCACGCGGTACTTGAAATGGCTATGAACTGGCAATCTTAACAGTTGTTTTATTTAATGAAAAAATATAAAAATCTTTTCGATAATTTCTTATAATTTAACTGACGCACTAAATATAATTTCTTCTGAGACTAGCCTGGGTATTGGCACCTGCAAAGATTTAATTCGTTAATTCGCGCCCTTTTTGTGGATAAAATTAGTGTTATTTCAATAGAGGTAAACCTAACCTGTTATGTGTTTTTTAATGTGAAATCACATAGCACAAACTTTTGTGAACAAGCACACCACAAAAACGCATCTGATCACACATACATAGTGTTAAACTATAATTCCAAAAATCTATGAAATATTATTTTAAACAATTTTTTTTTGGTGGTGGAAGATTATTCCAACATATTCTGCAGCTGCTCGATATTCAGACGACATTGTGGGGGCTGTAGGGAATCAATGGATTCGGTTATCACAAGACCGTCAGGGGTGGCGAGGTAAAGAGGCCTATACTGAGCAGTGGGTGTTACCGACTGGTTAGATAGATTAGATAGCCTATATTGGTTTGATAGGGTTTTATCTGCCTTAGAAAAAACATCTCATTACTAGCACCTACGTGACAATAACGTTATTCACGTGAGGGTAAGGACATCAGCACTTACGTTTGACATATTTTAGAGAATTCATTCGCGAGCGCTATAATGAGTCTCGTATTCGGAAAGTACTGATGGCAGAACAGGTTTTGTAAAATGTTCTTCATACATTCAACAGTAAGTACCTGGGTATCTTCCACTTATAGGACAGTAATGTACCTCCCGTAGTTGTTATAAAAATGCCTTAGATCAGCAAAGTGGGCTAAGTAGGAGAGAGGTAGTTTTTTTTTATCAGAAATAGACCTTCGTTTGACCGCAATCTTACATGATGGAAAGCGAAGATGCGGCCGACGATGTATCACGAAGGTCTAGAAGATAGCTACTCCGGACCACATTCCGAAACACAACTGAGTTGCTTCACGGACTGGCCCAGTCCGGAGAGTGGTGACAAGCCACGGCCGAAGCCCACCACCAGAGGGTACCGCTCTTAGCACCACCCAGAGGACACGTGTAGGGTATCAGAGGGTCAACACCTACGGACGTGAGCGAAACTGTCCCCCAAAATTCGTACGGAGAGAGGTATCCTAGGTCCCGTAGGAGACCTAGCCAGCGCTGGTCTTCCGTTAGAACCCGTATACGTACCTACATGACGTCAGGAACAGACAAATGTAATATTACAAAAAACAAATAAAAAAAACAGACTGGACCGTTGGTTACGAAATAAGAGGCAATCTAGTGTAGTCAAAAGTTTTTTAATCACTGTGATTTAGACATTATTAACTCTCAGCTGCTCGTCTACTAATCAGTAGTAATAATAATGACCTATTAAAAAACCTAAAGTAAATGCACATGAAAATAGGTTTACAGAAAAATCAGGCAATAATACTTATTAAATTACGTAAACTGCTTGCTCGCTTGTTCTGTCAAAATGTATAAAAACTTTCAAATAGCTACTAGCTGTGTTAGTCTCAAACTAGAATTACAAAGCAAGGTATGGACTACCCTCACATACGTTCGCTCTGACGCTACACGATACACAAGCGAGGAGTAGCGACGTGTAAAATCTGCATTTCTTTGAGATGCACTTGTCCCCCCGCCCCCCGTCCTCCGTCCCCCTGACGCCTCTTAGATAAAGAGGGCTCTACTTTCGCACGCTTTGAGAACGGGCTCCAGGTTTTGTTAGGAGGAGTGGTGTAGTTCATGGGATGCAGTGGGACCATTCCTTATACTATTGATTTGAACTTGTATTAAATTAAATCCATTTATTAATTCAGACACAGAGATCCATAGATAAGAGAATATAGTAAATGTCACAGATTCAAGTAATGTAAGAAATAAGGTACACAGTCATAAAAACAACAACATATTGCGTAGGTTGTTTTATTAAGGCGCATACCCGAGCCAATCTGACAGCAATACCTATTTTATCATATTTTTACGTTTATCATAGGAATTTTTAAAAATCCTACGTTCAGTTTGTGGTATCTATTATAAGCTATTTTTTAATACCTCTTTCATAATTTTATCTCATATAGTTTAGGAGGAGATGCGAAATTAGAGTTTGGTGGCCAAAAAGCGCAACTTCGTATCTCTTCCTAAGCTTTACAAAATGAAACTATTACAGAGACATTAATAAATAGCTTATAATAGATACCACAAACTGAACGTAGGATTTTTAAAAATACCTACGTTTAACGTAATAATAAGATAAAATAGTTGGGGGCGCCACTTTCGCTGCTGTATGGGCCTTAAACAATATCTATAACAGGCCTGACGACTAAAAAATTCTAAAACTTTTTAATCTATCGCGATTTAGTAACATAATTAATGATTATTTGTCGGGTATTTATCGCACCTTTGATTTTATTTCTCCTACGCTTCTTTCGCGTTACAGCGATCTTGGTCACAGGGAAACTCAATACAAACAAAGGTACGCGATAAATAATGAATAATTAAAAAAAAATCTAATTGGTACGGCTAAGGACCACTCTTTGGATTAAAAAAAACATACATACCTACAACCGAACACAGAACACTTTTCGAAGTTAGTGGTCTTCCCCTTTTTCTTCTTCCTTCTAATTTTCCTTCTATGATGTTACTTAATATGAAGGCCTCATATCGTATAATACCAGTAGGCTCATTCTAAAAACTCATTTCGAACCTCACTCAGCTGAATCCGCGGTGAGATATTAGTTTTGTATTCTGTAAAACTCGATAATGCGTGTAGCGCCTCAGTGACGAGCGTGGTAATGAAATGAACTAAGTTAAGTGAGATTTTGACATTTGTAGACTACGACTTTTATTGACATAATATCACGAAATACATCTATTTTCTTTCCTTATATTGTATAAAACCCATAAAGATAAATCGATTTGCCGATTATAGCTGTAACGCGTAGGTTCAATCCCTAACTCATTTCGATACTCACATCACTTCACTTGTTCATCTAAATATACACAGAATACCATTTCGAGGTGAAGTGATTTTGTTTTCGAAGTGAATTCGGTCACTTGAGTGAATTCGAGTTCGAAGTCGAGATTTTTACAGAATGAGTCTACAGTTCCCTCCCCTGTTTTGTTAGATGTCCATCAAAAACTTTATCTCCTCAAGTCTTTTGAATTTTCCCTCTTTTAATCGACTTCAAAAAAGGAAGAGGTTCTCAATTCGATCTGTTTTTTCTGCACAGTTTAATGCGCCATGATCACGGAATAACTTATTAGAAAACTCAAAATTCAAATCATGGTAAATATCCCGTTGTCAATAATATAGTTTTAAACGAGTTTCAAATTGAATGGTGTTCATCAAAAACTTTTTCTAAGTATGTACTCCAAAACTCAAACTCCTTATAAAAACTAAAACTTTATCAACTCAATAAACAAAAAACTTTTTTAACTCAAAACCCTCTATCTACTATTTTTTTTCTTTTTCAACTCTTTTCAGCACCTCCTATAAACCTACCTATTAAAGCTGTTGATGATGATGATGAAAAGGCACGAAATAACCCTTCTAGATATTCTCCACTGTGTCACGCAACACGTATACAGCAGTAGTTAGGTGTTGTTTGTTCCACGTGTGACGTCTGCAGGTTAGGACGCCATTGTCCGCCGGAGTACGGCGCGGATTGTTCAACCGGCTTGCTTTGCATTGTCTTGGAGGTTATTGATGGAGTTGCTGGAAACTATAATTCTTCCGTTGGTGGACAAAAAAATTAAGATAATTTCATTTATTCCACCATAGGTACATTTATATATACACTTGATATCGTTGTTATCTAATTTTAAACATCATCATCATTAGCCTATATTAGTCCACAGCTGGACATAGGCCTCCCCGAATGTAATGTTTATAATTTTAAACATAATTAATAATTATTATTATATTGTAAGAATACAAAACAAACAAAATATTTTTTCAAGGAAACACCATAAGGGATTTTACGCAGAGGAGAGTAAAATATATTAATTGAAGTGAATTAGAGTCAATTGCACCTTATTTCTTATTTGATAGTAATTACTATTTATCAAGCTGTTTATATAGTAAAAAATATACTTGTCTAAGTGCTTATTTTGTAAGTCTAAAGAAATAAACGATTTGACTCTGACTCTGACTCATACAATATAACCAACAGCGGTGAAAACTGGTATAATTTTTTTTTTAGTCCAGTTTTCCCTCTTAATGCTTATTTCAGGGGGAAACTGGATTAACCGATTATGGTATTAAGTATTACCCGATGAGATAACAGCCAATAAGCTTTTTTTCTATTGATTTATGATAGTCAAGTGTTTGGCCAAAAACCCACTTAAATCATTGGGTTTGTTTTAAAAGAACTTTAAACTGCCTTCAATTTTGTTTTTTCATGGACGCCACTGTTAAAACTGGACCAAATTGAAATGGGACCATAAAAAAAGCATCCACCACACACACACAGCACCAGCTTTCAAATAAAAATCATCAAAATCGGATCACCCAGTCAAAAGTTCTGATTGCTCCACTCCTGACAACGGCATCCATGAGAAAACCTCAGCTCATTCCACTCTTTGGCTGTGGATATTATACGGTTACCAGGGGACCCTGCGTCCAGCAGTGGCCCACTATGCTGTTGCTGTCATGGTTGTGATTTAGACAAAGAAGGTAAGTAAGTATAATTAGAACCATTGATTTAAAAAGGGAAGATAGGTTACGTTCTCCCACCGCTTGCTCAAAAATTGGCATGTGTTACAACTACACGCAAACACATACGCTCACAGTTATATTTCCAGTCCTGTGCAATACAAAGAAGAACAAAGACGGAAAGACATATCTAAGACCGAAGTGAGACTGAGCCAACAATATTTCACGCGAATCACGACCGCCCGTGCCGCCGGTCAGACGGTGACTGATGTGGGAGAACACAATTTTACACAATTTGAGGTTGCCACTTTCGAGCAACCAGTACCTCATCTTCGGTTTTAATAAATCAATGATTAGAACAGATATAATCTGACGAGACAAGAGGTTGCGGGTTTGATTCCCGCTTCAATACCTCAGTACATATATTATGTTTGCAGGTTCGAGTATGATCTGGAGATATTTTTTGCAGTGTGTTCTGGGTGTTTTCTACGTATACAGGGTGTCCTACGGCCATGGGACATTCGAATTAAAATAATAATAAATAAATATTGCTGGACATTTAAGGCTGAGACACAGCATCATCTAGCGACAAACTAAGCAGAGCTTATGTTATAAATACTAGATTCCCTCTTTGTTCCGCATTCTCATAATGCTATGCGACGGCAGACTGACACAAACAGGGAGAGGTCAGTTGCAGGACCAACACTGCACGACGAAACGTGCTTTTACAGGTACACGGGTGTAACACCGCTAACTTCCTGACTCCGAACTGCTACTGGAATTTTATTTTGATAGAAAAATTCACAAAAATTAAAAAAAATAATGTTCTGACCCGGGACTTGAACCTGAGACCTCATGATCAGCTAACTTTATTGTTATAAAGTATTATCAAAACGTCCATAATCTTGTTATCCGAGACATCTAGTTATATGGTAAAAGATTTTAAATTGTTATAAAAAACAAAGTATGTCGTTACAACACGACATTTTTCTACATTGACATAACACTTATGGTGAATCGTCTTCAATACAAACAGTTATTACACATTCACTTGTTTACTTCACCGTGCAATTAAAGATAAGTAATGATACAAGCCTATTAAAATTCAAATGGCTTCCTGTATTTTGATAGAATAATTATATGTAATCACACTATCACACTATAATATTATAAATGTGAAAGTTTGTATGGATGTATGGATGGATGGATGTTTGTTACTCCTTCACGCCAAAACTACTTGACGGATCTGGCTGAAATTTTGCATACAGGTAATTCTGAAACTGGAATCAAACATAGGCTTCTTTTTATTCCATAAATCAGTTCCCGTGTAAAAATCACCTTTAAACGTTTCCATAGGAACAACGCGTGCGAAGCCGCGGGGCGCAGCTAGTAAAGCAAAGGTACGCGATAAATAATCATTAATTATAAAAAAAATCTAATAGTAATAAATAACGTATGTACTTAAATGACTTCGGACTCAACTATTAGTAAAAAAATCTAGGCATAAGTAGTTGTAGAGTGTTGCTCATTCTTATTTTTTGGAATGTCAAATAAAACTGAATTCATCATTGGTTAGTTAGCGAATGTGCAGTAACAGTTTGTATGGGAGCGCTCCTCTTTAATATGACACGAATGTATGACAAAATCAGATGCATGTCTCATAGAAATGAACACAATAGCCGTTATTATAATGTTGTAACTCATTTCGCAAAATTATATTTTGTATGAGGGCATGATTTGTATGATCTACTTCTTTTCTTAAATAACTAGCAGCGCCTCGCGGTCTCACCCGCGTAGTTAGAAAAAAAAACTTATTTACTCACAAAATAAAGCCTTAGAAAAATCTAAGACGATTAACGAACGTAGTACGTAAGTACAGTAGAGAAAAACCGTGGGAAGGCCAACTGTAGGTATGAAAAAATCGAAAAACCACCAAATATTTTTTAAGTTTAACCGTAGTTTTAGTACCTAATCCTTTGGCAATTTAATTGTCCGAGATCATTTTCTATACAAATCCCAAAAATAATTCAAAATCAACGGCGAAATCGGCGAATAAAAAGATACTTTCATAACCGCCGAACATAGAACCTCCACTTTTTTTCAAAGTTGGGTAAAATTGTCAGTAAGGAAACACTAAAAATTAATTGTCTAAAAGAAGACTGCAACTCTGGACCTTCCATTATTCCTATCTCAATAGTTAGTAGCGCTTATAGAGGGGGTGGGGAGAGGGGGGGGGGGGGATGCACTCATACAATTTACTGCTTTTACGCTATTTTCAATTAAAACCCTAATGGCTCATGGCCCACCGATGCGCCGATTGTCTAATTGTATATATTATGGGAGATGTTGGAGTGTGCCATTTGTGAGTTTTAGTGTGACAATCATAAAAATATATTCCAACATTTAGGTTGGTAAATAAATTAGAACTGGTATTTACAATTGAAACAATTGCGCTAACGGCAAACAAACTACAAATAGCTCAACTGACCCATATCAATACCAGTCGGAAACGTCTTAGCGTCTTCGAAATCAAAAATATCACTGTCAGTGTAATTTTTTAATATAATTTGACCATTTCCAAGTGTGCATTTATTATATTTGTTATATGAAATAAAGAATTTTTGACTTGATTTTTGACTTAAGCTTTAACTTTTTATGTTTCTATTTTCTCAAATTTGTGTGCAATAATACATATAATATTATGGTGTGCATTTCATTCTTGTATTCACGGGAGACTAGAGGGCGTAGCCAACCGGTATTTGTTAGAAAGTGAATCGAAAACAATTGAAAGATTCGTAGGGAAAAATTCGAAACAGATCACGTGACATCTCTAAGGCATACATAATGTCAAACCCATACATTTTGGACTTTTCTACTATCGCTTTCGACGTATGGTTTGTCCACGTTGAATGGAGCATGTTAGTAAACAAAATACGACACAAATAACAAAATCTCACTTGCTTGGCGTCGAGTTTCAGATATAATTGTAAGCAATTTTTATTGAAGGGAGGATCTAAAATCGACAAGTAATGTAAATTACGTATAAAAGGACGCGCCAACAAAGTGAATTTTAGGTTAGGTATGGGCGGTTTATTTACGTTTATGCCTCATTCAAAATGGACACGGTATAGATTGTTACTTTGTCAGCACTCGCTTGGTACGCCTGATTAATTATTAATTAATTAATTCCTGCCGCAGCTGCCGATGAGTGTTGGCCATCTTTGTTGTAACTTGTATTGATTGGTTGGTTCTTATTTTATATCGCTTGAAATGTACAGTAAAATTAACAATGTTTTATACTCTTTAACCGATTTCAAAAAATGGAGGAGATTCTCCGAATCGACTGTAATTTTTTTATGTTTGTTATCTCAAAATTTTTGACTGGGAGATCCGATTTTTATGATTCTTTTTTTGATTTGAAAGCACCCTGGACAAATATCTGCAGATCGGACCCGTAACGTCCTGACTCAACAGCCTGTATTCTTCCACTACTGGACGAAGGCCTTCCCCTAATAAGCAACTTATTGGCATTTGTCCCATAATCCCTACGCTGGGCATGCGGCTTGGGGATCGCAGTTCAATTTTAGAATTGTTCTGCAGGGGGCGCTGCTGCTCACCCCCGATAGATATCCCTTAGTCGCCACTTACGACACCCACGGGAAGAGTTGGGGTGGTGCAAATTCTAATCCAGCACCACACAGCTCAACCACCTGCATCGCAGCATATAAGCCACAAAGAAATTGGGATCGACAAATAGACGCACACCTCTGATTATTCCACCCACAGTGGTATCAACAGCTCTACACCTCAATGGGTACTCTCTCGGTAGCTCACCCTTTGAAAAACTTTCTATGTAATCGTTTTACATAACGATCTGTACAAGTTCAGCCATTATTGAAACTTCGATACTTTCTGATCTCTAATAGAAATCGGCGATTGGAATTAATTCGCCATTTTGTACGCTTTTCTGTGATTTTATCGCACGTTGACTTCTTGCGAATGTACAGCGAAATACCGCTCTATCGTTTTTGCTATCCTGGTAGCTGATAATTGACGATTAGGCCTGTTTTTATTGGTTATATTAAAATTACTAGTAAAAACTCTATGATTTTTACAAAAAAAAAATTTACTTACGCGATCAGAACACATTATAAATATTCACGGATGTTCAAGTGAGGGTAGTTGCAAAATATGCAGCCCCCGCTTCGCAAAGGTGGTAGCTCCAGAACTCCAGTCATCCCGTGACCACGACAGGGTGTAAGCCTGTTGAAACGTCGGGAAAAATAGATATTTACCACTACTCGTTTACTAGTTACCCACCACCTGCTTAAATAATTTAAATAATTTAATTTACAGCGAGTACAAATTTTCGGGTAGGTATAGATTACAGTCACCTTATCGTTCATTGAATTTAGTTTCATTTCTAAAGTAAGTTAAAGTCGTACCTACTAGTGTTAATAGCCAACATAATACAAATATAAATAAATAAGTAGAAGTACATAATAAATATAACGATATATTATTTATACTACTTCGCACGCTGTTCTTATGGAAACGTTTAGAGGTGATTTCTTTCCCACGGAAATTGATTCATTTGATAAAAAGTAGCTTATGTTAGATTTTAGGATTAGAATTACCTGTATGCGAAATTTCAGCCCGATTCGTTCAATAGTTTTGTAGTGAAGAGGTAACAAACATCAATCCATACAAACTTTCGCATTTATAATATTGTATTGTATAGTGTCATATTAGTGTGATGTGATGTGATGTGAAGTGAGATAGTGTGATATGATGATAACCCTCCGCTGGGCATAGGCATCTTTAGATTTATACCATTCGCCTCGTTCCGGTGCTAATCTATACTAAAAATACATGAAAGAGTTTTGCAAACAATGTGGAGGTATTAATTTTTAAATATACTGCGAACTACGAACCCAGATAGTTCTATTGTATATTTCTCAAACTACAAAAGTTTTTTAAAAAAATATAGCGATAGCTTTATTCATCCTAATCAATACCAGTCGTCACGTACCCAAGACGCTGGCTGCATTCCCCCGCTGTATGGCAATGCTGATGCGCTGCGCCATACCTACTCACCAGCTCTCGGGGCACGCGTCACTTCGACCAGATGCTCATATATATTTTTTAAGCTCGAACAGCCTTGGTGCCCCTCGGATCTAGGGTCTCGAATCCAAGGGAGTTAAACGTGTGTAAATAAATAAATATAAATAAATAAATAATGTAGGACAATTCACACAGCATTGTCTAGGCCCAGGCATAGACAATGCTGTGTTATGGGTACTAGAAAACTGATATACTTAATGCAATACATTACATAGATATATTATTTTTTATTATACATAGAAAACATCCAGAACGCCCTGAACTGCTGAATCTGTAGATCTTACACACATTTGTCCCGAGGCGGGAATCGAATAAGCAATCTCCTGCGTCGCAGGCAGACCTTCGCCCACCGAGCTACCAAGGTCAAATGCTCAGATAGTGTTTTAGCAAAAAGCCTGGACACCTTAGTAAGGTAACCAAAATAAAACCAACCAGTTGAGTTCTACAATCGATCAACCGACTCGGTATAGAGGTAGTTACCACATAGAATGACCACCGATACTCGTAAAAGAAATGGGTGTAGGTTCGCAACTGACTTTCTTATCGGGCTATCGATATTGTGGGTAAATGGTCTTGATACTTGGACTATTTCGTGTGCATAGATGTATTTACTGGGCATCTGTATCTAAGCAGCATATACTCATACCATGAGATGAAGAATTAAAAAATAACTATAAAAACTATCGTAGTTTGACGAATTTGTTACGCATAGTTTAATAAGTGCAACAGTTCAGTAGGACGTTCAAAACTTCTTCACGTCATAACGACTAAACCGATCCGGCTAAAATTATTCATAAATTTAACTATGAGCCGAGTATCAAACAAAATAACTAAGTTTCCATAGACGCGTGTGCAATGTTAGCAGAAACTCGTTTTTTAATAATACCTATATAGGCAGATTTAACTTTCGTTTCTACTTCTTAGATCCCAAAAAAGTTCAAGTATTTTTATTTAATTAAGTATCAAGACACCTTACACCACTTAACCACAACATTGCATGCGACCAACAATCTAATTACCACCCCCCGAGAATCGAACCCGCGATCGCCAGATACGACCCGATAACATTCGATACTACGGCCCTTTCTTTGGGGAGCTTGTTCCCACCTGTCTTGTAGTTGTAGGTAAACGAGGGTTCAGTAGGTGAATTGATGTTTAGTTTTTAACGAAAGAAAGGAACGTTAGGTTGTGGTATTTGGTATTAAACTTTAAAACTTGGAGAATATCCGACAGAGAAACAAAGTTATCGACATAGCTCAAAGAATGAACAAGCTGAAGTGGCCGTGGGTCGGCTATATCTCGCGAGGAACCGACACCCGCTGGAGTAAACGAGTTCTTGAGTGGAGACCGCGACTCGGCAATCGTAGTGTAGGGCTTCCTCCGGCCAGGTGGGATGACGATCTGCGAAAGACTGCAGGCATATACTGGCTGCGTCAAGCTCCAGACAGGGCTCTTTGGCGCTCATTAGGGAGGCCTGTGTCTAATACAGGCTGATGATGTTGATGATGATAATAAACCTTGGACTTATGGAAGAGGCCTATGTCCAGCTGTGGACGTATGTGGGCCGGTATGATGATGGGTCTATGCATGATACCATGGACTTGATTAGTACCGAGATTATTCAATGTAGGTAACTATTATCTAACCAAAAACATACATGTAAAAACTCACCAAGTTCATTCAGACAAATAAATAGCAGAGATCATTTATTAAAGAAAGGTGCCAAGTTTCACAGCAATTTTAAATCTTGATATTTTACGTTATTTCATTATTTTAATTTGTGTTTTAGCGATTCCATCGTATTCGTTTAGAATGTTGGACTTGCCATTACACGAATTAAGTAATGAAAGCACGTAAAAATAAATAAGATTATGATTATGAACTGCTAATAATCTTAGCACATATCTATGGTTTAACCCTTTATCATTTGATTATTATCTGAACGAACTTGATGTTCAAATGCATATGTTTTTTTTTATGGTAAATAGACCTTCGTTTGACCGCAATCTTACCTGATGGAAAGCGAAGATGCGGCCGACGATGTATCACGAAGTTCCTAGTAAGGTGTAAGGTTTAGTAACATTTTCATCCTTATAAGACTGGACTTATTGTTTAATTTTCTATTCGGAACCCAGAACCATGAGTAAATTGTTTGCATTTATGTAACTAATAAATTCATAGATACAATGAGTACCTAAGTAATTTAACTGTCCTGTGATAAACAATTTAGTCCAAAAGACTGAATCATTAGTTATGTTTAAGTACTAACCCCTAGTTAAAATAAGCCAACTTATGGATTTTATTATCTAAATAAACGAATTTAATTGTTATTATTATTAATAAGTAAACGTCGCGCTTCTTTCGATCAATGTTTTTATTCGGACTTTTTCAATTAATAATTAATTTTGTTTTAAAAAACTATAAACCGACTTAAATTTTTATAGTTCTTTCATGAATTTTCATGGATCCCATTGTCAGAACTGAACAAAATTAAAATGCGACCACATAGGAAGCACCAGCTTTCATATAAAAAAATAATTAGGAGAATCGGACCACCCAGTCGAAAGAAAACGTCCTCCTTTTTTGAAGTCGAACAAAGAATAACATTACTTCTAGAGAAAGAAGCCCATGTCTCCTGATATCTTTCGTTCTTCTCATCCAAGATCTTACACATCAATTTCCTTAACTATTCCAATAAACATTAAGACAGTACAATAACCTCATTAATTAGAGTGTCTGAATCCGTCAGTTATCTAACTGTTATAAATTATGTCGTGGTTAATTGATTCGGTGGAAGGAAGTGGGGGAAGGCATTGATGCGTCACACTATCGGCGCCAAGGCAGATGTGGTGGAAGGGTCGAGGGTTGTACTCATTATGCAAGATTTCGATCTTCGTGGGCAAGTCAGGTCCTAAAGTTGACCCTTGTGAGACTCCGATGGTTGTTTGACAGTGTAATTGCAGGCTTGACGAACCAACCGTCAGGTCTTTTGGTTTGGAAGCTTAGAGTAGTCCGCGCCACGGCTCAAGCCTTACGGCAAAAGAGGTACAACTACATAATTCCGATCACGTTAGTGAAATAATGGATATATGGAGTGTAATCCATTTTGGCCTTAGTGTTATAGGTATATATTTTATGTATTTATATGAACTTTTAACGCTGTGGTTTACCTTAATAATCATAAATAAATAAATAAATGTTCGTTACTTCTTCACGCCAAAGTGGACTGAGATTTTGATGTGGGTCGTTTTTGTGGAGCAAAGCAGAAAGCTGGTATCTAATATCATGAAGAACGATATGCTTCTTCATGATATTAGATACCAGCTTTCTGAAGCATGTCGTCACGAAGCGAATTTTAAAGTCAAAGTCAATGTGACACATAGTTGTCAAAAAATAACTAGACCTTTGTTAGTAAAATCTTGTTAAAGAATATCGCCATCATCTTCCAAATTCAACCAAACCAATCCAACCAAATTCGTATTACAAAACAGTTAAAACAAAACCAACAAAAACTTCTACCAAAATTGGTCAGTACAGTAATTAACAGAATTCGCTAAAGCTATTGACCTTATCCACATCGCTCCAAATTTCCTCAAACAGACTATAATAGACTTTACCGCACTCTCATAGGGGTTATTTATTGATCTACAATAGTTTTTCATCCTTGAAAACCTCCCAAGCGACTCTAATCTCTAGCTTGGTTTCCTCAGAGTTGGTTTTAGCTTTTGGTTCTGGTTCACCGAAGTCCGTTACGGCTCCTTGATCACCTGCTAGGTGGTCACCATCACCAATATGAATGTAATTACTAAGTAAGAAAACCTGCGGTCGCACAAGGAAGTTCTTTCTACGGAACTATGAGCAAGTATTGAAGCTTTTGTTCTGAGCTCTTTGTTTATCATATATTGTGTTCCTCATGAAGAATAGGAACGTGTTGAAATAGATACGTGACGCGTGTTCAAACGGTCTAGTAAGTTTTAGTTAGCATCGGTATCGGTCTAGTAATATCATTGTGTTCATCATAGAACTAGTCTTCTAAAATAATATTTCATTTGTAATAATCACTTGCAGCTGTTTCTGTTCCCAGAAACGTTTGATAGGTCTTATTTAGCCCAAAAATTTTGTTACTATTTTTATATTCTTTGAAACAATATATAAGTTTAATAAATGCTAATTACTTTCAATAAGGTAGTAACCCGTACAGACAAAAATAAACAGAGCTATTATGGTTTTTGTCAGTTATTTTATGCGTTCGATAGATTTAGAACTTATGGTATTCTTGAACATGTCAGGAATTTCGAAATACATGAATAAAACAAGAAAGTAAATGGTTGATTTCACAGATCACAGATTTCCCGCCTGAAATTCCCCCAGGAGTAAACAGGACATCTAAATATCAATTCCAGAAACCTAAAAACCATTTCTTCCTTGAAGATAATCCGTAAGGGGGAAAATTGGATTAAAGTGGTTACTTTGATTTATTGTTTACATCAACCTTTTTATAGTATAGTAGCTAACAAGAAAAAAATGCCTCGTTAAGTTGTTAGTACGAGTTGGAGCAATACTCGTTCCAAGCTCTAAAACGATCGCCCAAAGTCAATACAAACAGTCTAATATTCGATATACCTACCAAATAATCTGAGATATAATCAACCATCTAATGACCATCAAAATAATTGGCCCCCATCACCCTGCGTACGCGCATAACCAAATAAATCGACCACACATTCATCACTCGCCTGCATTTTAATTAGTAAAAAAACATATTCGGCCAGTACGCAGTGGTGCGTTGCAATCCATTTCCGATCTTATTCTCCGACCTCTCTGTCTCTCTCGTTGTCAAATAGTGCGTCTGTCTTGCTGTCCTTGTCTACTTTGGTAATTAGTTTCTCATGTACCGAAGCTTTGTTTAGAATGACATGTGGTTGGGAACTTAATTGTGTTTTTAATATATCGATAGTATCGATAGGATGTTCGTTATTTTACGATAAGGTTGCGGTTTGCGTCGTGTCTGTTGTTTACTTCAGCTTTTTCTTCATTCTAATCGTAGTTTCTTTTGTATCTTAACTTTTTTACTTATTAAAAGAATCACCTTTTGTTTTAAGTCCTCATTATCTACCTATTTCACTGATCATTATTGATTGAGCGAAGGACCGTTGCTTCATGTCCTACAATGGGTACTGTAGGACATGGAGCAATAGTCCTTAGCTGAAAGTATCCTGCGGTATCGAAATCGTATTTCTTTTAATTTCATCCATTTATTCCACTGTCTGTACATATTGAAAAACTTGATATACCTATTAAAAGCCCAAAAAATATTATAGAAAACTTGCTGCGCCTCGCGGCTTCGCACGCCTATACCGCGGGAACTGATTTATGGGATAACAAGTAGTCTATGTGTTATTCCAAGCCCAGAACTACCAGTATGCATAATTTCAGCCCGATCAGTTAAGTAGCTTTTGAGTGAAAGAGCAACAAACATCCATCCATCCATACAAACTTTCGCATCTATAATATTAGTCTGATGTCATCCAAATCATATTTTCGAATCATAAGTTCGATCTTGAGCCTCAACTTTTTCGTCATTTGCAGGCAACCGGCACTATCAATTTTTATAAATACGCGAAATATATAAACACAGTCTACAAAATTATGCAAAATACTCGAACCCATAATGACGTCAATTCAAATATCAAAGTGCATCAGATCGTAAGCAATAAATTTCCTAAAATAAACCCTAAATCACAATCATGCAAAAACCCTTCAAATGCCATAGAAAATTCAAATGAAGACCATAAAATCGGTCTTGACACAATACCTAAATGTATTCAAGGATAGTATCACAATACAGCTTATGCCTTCGCCACTCACGCGCGGATTGGCGGCAAAACCATTAATGAGCTATTGAAAAATGATAGCAAAAATAATTTCTCTTTAAAAATTATCATAAACCATTATAGGGTCGGAAGTTCCCATACTACTGAAGATCAGAACGAGCAAAAAGCAACCATTAGGTTTTATGATAAGCTTGTTATTTGCGGATCAGCTGTTGCGAAAAAATTTGAAAAGAGCATCTGACATTATGCATCATCCTTCATCAGCAAGACTGATCCCTTCGATTACAGACTCTAGTTTCTCACAAATAGAGTTGGTTTTATGTTGAGGGGTTTTAGCGAAGATATTGGGATGATGTTAACCCTTAAATGGCGTATGCAAATCTTGACATTGTCAGGGTTGCGCGTGTTGGGGGTCGCTCAATATCGCGTTGACAGATGCTAGGAAGATTTTCGGAATCATATCGTGTTACTGGGATATTATTTTTGGAATAGAATGTTCTATCTGCCTGTGTAATTGCAAATAAACTATTTTTCTTCACGAATTTATTTATTTTGGCCTGCTTAGGTTTTAATGTAGGCTTAGGTCAATAGTGTATGCATAAGAATTTATACATTTAGAATGGCAAGTTTAAAATTAAAAAAGATAGGTACCTAGTAGATAGTTATTTCAAGATCAAGTAGCTGAAATCAGAATGTTATGAAGATGATTCAATTTCCTAAGCCAGAGATTAAATTTATCTAAAGAATGCCTCCATGTGATCGTGAATCTCGATAAAAACAATAAACTAGTACTAAGTAACTTAGATCATTCTGCAAAAAATAGCTAAAAAGAATCTAAGCTAGACGTTATTGGGTTCTCCAAACACCATGGTTACAAGCAGGAATAGGAGGCCCCTGTAATGTTCCAACATCAGGTATATTAGAGGTACAGGCATATTTGTTACGGACCTTTTAAAGTCTTAGTAGGCGCTTTTTGTTAGAGAACAGAATAATTACAAAGGTATATTTTTAAATATAACTCAGTTACCTAAAAGGCAAAGATACAAATAGTATCTTTGCCTTAATCTAATAAGTAAATGCACAGTCTTACCACAATTCACCCAATAACAATAAAAATCCAATACAAAATGCATAGAATTTTACGGCGCAGTAAAAAGCAGCGGTTACTACAGACAGACGGACGATCGATAAATACATATCGATGATCTAGAACCGTTCGCAAGGAAAGCTATAATAATCTGCAATTATTAACGGACATTTACTTTCTTTAATTTGCCGCTGTGGTAGTGTGGAGACGGACTTTAAGTAGACGGTAGTGGGTGCGTGCTTGATTTGCTTTTAACTGGATTATTTTGGTTTTTTACTTTTTGTCTTTGTAGACAGTCCTAGTTTCTCGCGCAAAAGGTATAAAATTACGCTAAAAGTGTAAAAAAAAATACTGTTCGATAGATAGGTTCTTGAAAACAGTTCCGTTGTCGGACTCAGTACGTAGATAAGTAGATAAATAGCTTAGCTTTTTGTCTATGAGCTTATTTTGTAAGCAGAAATAAAAGTTATTTGTTTTTTAATTTATATTTTTTAACTAATTGAGACTAAGCACCTATTAAATAAATAATGTAGGACAATTCACACAGCATTATCTAGCCCCAAGCTAAGTAGCTCTACTTATGTTACGTGTACTGGATAACTGATAATAAACAAAAAATAAAAATGTTTACAGCTAATAAGTGAGCTCAATAAACTTGAACTCGAGAGGAGTTTAAAGCGGTTTATTCTTAACTTTATAAATATATGCACAGTAAAAGTCCATCTCCACCCCGCCGACCCAGCACCCAGTTCGAGATTGTCGGCAGGTGCCGGCCTCGCTTCATTAACCGCCTCTCCGCGAAGTCGGTTAACGCACTGCACGCATCGCGGCGTCACTTGAAAGGCGGCCAGCTGATTGTTGAGACTAGCTCCTGGATGCTCATGATTGCCTGGTAGTTTCGGCTCTTGATTGGTTGGTTCTTGATACTTTGATACTATAGGTAGTTCTTGGTGCTTATGCAAGCCTGGTACTCTTTAGCTCTCGTGCCATCGGATTATTAGAGTGAGGGAACAGAGAGTGCACCTGTGTTTGCACACACTTGTGCACTATAATAATGTCCTGCGCATCTGGCTAGTCTCCGATGAGACTGGCCGCCGTGGTCGAAATTCGGGTAGGAGGACATCATAATCACTTTTTAGCTTTTGTCAAACATTTTGACAAGAAAGTTCCAATTAAGACACATAACAAAATCAGAAACAACTCTGATGGATAGAGTCTACTTCTGTGTGGTGACTATGATGTAGCCAAAGATTGCTTGATAGATTTATCACCGCAAAGTCTAGACGAGCAAACAGCTGATGAATATGGTTAGGTTATTTTGCCGAAGAACGTTGTGGTCTCCACTCAAGAAACTCGTTTTGCTCAGCGTTTGTTGGTTCCTAGTGAGGCTTTTATTGCTCTTTTTCATTGCTGCTTCGTGGTAGAAAGTGGCTTGGTGGTGGTACTTCTCGAAACAAACCTAAACACAAAAAGCCCTACAATAAATACCGTCATTCCAACCTTTGATGCGTCAAGATCCTAACAATACGCGACAAAGGGATCAATTATTTGCAAATCAACAATACAGATGTCATGTCACGGATATTTGCGAACGGGTTCCGAAATATCGAATAGATTAATGATCGTAATCGTAACGGCAGTAATCGATACTGAGAATCGATTTCATCATTAATATGCATTATACGGTGAATTGCTAAGACATGCGTGTTTACTAATGATCGAAGTAAGATCAATGGAGCGAGATGTAATGCTATCAATAAAACGAACACTTTTACATTTATTAATAGTGAAGAACGAGAAAACGATGCTAATAAATCTATGTTTATAATTATATAAAACATCCATACTTATCCATCCATATCCACACTTATAACTTTAATACGTATTTAATACTATGATAGACTCCGCCTAGATCTTTAACTCTTTAGAACAAAATTATCATAATATGTTTACATACTTTGGTAAATATAGAATGCTACTTCTTCATCATCATCCCGTGCTGATGATGAAAAAGTAACATTCTATATTCCACTGCTTTACATGGTCCCACAAACACGAATATCGGTCCTAAGCCGCCTCCATCCCTCGACTTCCTGCGACCGCTACAATGTCATCGGTCCATCGGGTCAGAGGTCTTCCCACACTCCGTTTTGCATTCATCGCATATCGTGGTTCCCACTCAAGAACTCCTCAACAATGACTCATCCTTGAATTCATCATTATTTATTGAAGCACGTGTCAAATGACGAATTTTAGACGTATTTTTATTGAAAACTATCAAAAAACTTGCAATGCGTGTTAGAATGTTACTCAAGCAGTAAAAACTATTTAGATTATGAAGTTACCAACAACAATAATCGCACTGTTGACCAATACTACATCCCGAAAACTGGTTACGATCGTTATCATCTCACTCAAATCCAACTCTTTCGCCATCAACCCCAGCAGTGGTATCAGCCAAAGATTCGCCACGCTTCCATCATTTGTCATTGCTAATGATCAACCACGTTCAACCTCGGTTTAACTCACAACTGATATCCCTTTTACAAATGACACGCAAATCTAAGCTACCATTAGCTAAATAGTTGACAAGTTCTCTGAAGGGTTTTTCGGATTCGCACAGGGATCTATATTTGGTCCAACGAAGTTTTTAATCTACAGTAAAGATCAACTGGTGGTAGGCGAGTTGACCTTGGAGTCATTTATTGTGATAAACTTTATAACGCAGTGGTTATAGGTTAGCTAAGACGCAGAAAGTGGCTGGTTCGATACAAACATTAGTCAAAGTCTCTTATCTATTATATTAGTTATAAAGAAATTTATATGTTTTTTTTATTCCACAGCACTTTTATACATACAAACACCTTTGTCATTGAAATCCAAATTTCTGATGCTTAAAGAAGTTGGTATCCTAGACTATTGTTTATAAACACAGCTTAGTTTTACCAGACGCAACACGCAAAATGATACGTGAAGGTCAAACTGACCGAGCTCGACGAATAAAAAACAGATGATTAAGTGCTTACATAGTATTAAGTCAGGAGCCGTGACAAATCGCGCGTATCAGAAGGGTCTTAATTGACGCAAGAAATAACAAAGAAAGGCCGCAAGCTAGACTAGACTATACAGGCTGTTTGACTGGTTAAAATATTGTTATTGTAAGAAAAATACTTGACTAGAAGTGCAGTAGGAGACTGATGATGTGATTTAAATTATATCGAATATGGAAAGAAAGACCCTGTTAAAATTAAATTTAAAATAAAAATTGAACTTAAAACAAACTTCAGAGAAAGAAAATAATACTTTCCTCATAGACGACAGCTATTCCTATAAAAAAATTCAAATTTCACTTTTGTTTCCTGCACGAGTTTATAAATGTAGTAGTTTATCGTTCTGTGTGTGTATGTGGCTGTGTGGTGCTGGCTTAGAATGTGCACCACCCCAACTACCCGCGGGTCGTGCATAAGAGGCGACTAAGGGACATCCACAGGGAGCAGACAGTAGCGTCCCCTGCAGAACAACTATACCACCAAACTACGATCCCTACCGACCGCATGCCCAGCGTGGGGATTATGGGCATAACCTCCATGAGTTTAACAGCAATAAGGCGCTTATCAGGGGGAGGCCTGAGTACAGCAGTTGACCAATACCAGGCTGGTGAGGTTAAGGTTGCGTTTATCGTTCTACATATATTCGGACATTGGTGACTGACAGTTCATTTAACATTTCTTTCTTTTTAACCGACTTCAAAAAAAGGAGGAGGTTCTGAATTGGACTGTATTTTTTTATGTTTTTGTTACCTCAGAACTTTTGTCTGGTGGTCCGATTTGAATGATTCTTAAAAAACGCGTAAATTTAAAATGCCTTAATAATTAGGCATTATAAATATACCTACGAATATATAATATATCAGCATCAGCTGTTAACCCTCTCCATTTAAACCGTATAAGGTTCTTAATAATTAATCATAATTTGTGCAAATCGCACTATTACCTATGATAGTTGCAATTAAACTCGCAAAAAGCGTCGCTTCACGCGCACTGCTCAAAGCGACGACACGTCTGATCAAACCGAACCGATAGATTTATGTTATTCGATTCACAAATGTTCAGCAATTTCTTTGTTCGCTAGAATCGAAAGAATCGTAGGAATTCTGCGTAAGTTTTTTGGAGTTATGAGCTGTTTACTGTTGAATGTGCGTTCTTCATGCTCATGCAATATTGTTGCAAGGTTTTATTCTTACTCAGTAACTTGTTGATCGCGTGTATGATTGTAAGAAATCATCTTGGAATAATCTGTAATGTGTTGCTACTAGTCTTTGTCGGTTAAGTTTTTCTGAACTGTCAAGAGTCTCATTCAATATGGTCACAATTATTTATAGGCTTTTAACTCTCCTTTTGTAGAATTTAAGATACCACCTATCTGGATGAGTATCAATTGAAATTATTGCTGCGAAGCTATTATGTATTTGAGAAAAGACAGAGTTGGGGTGGTGCAAATTTAGAGCCGACTAAAGGAGCCAGTGTCGTGCAGTGTCACACGGCACTGGCTCCCTTAGTCGGCTCTAAAGACATCCATGGCCTGAGTTAGAATGGTCGATTCTAATGCTGCAACCGCCGCCGCTATTGTTGAATATTCTTATCTAACTTACAACACGACAACAGAAATAATATTCAAAATACCATGAAATAGAATACTAATACAAAAATATCAATAAAGAAACACGTTTCCTATCCGACACTCAATCCGGAAGTTATTACGGAATACATATTCAATAGGATGCGTTCAAAAAAAGCTCAAAGCATCAATTAGAGTAACTCGATATTCTGTCACATTAAAATGACGTTCACTAATGGATTCTCGAATTTGAATTACAAATGGCATCGGGACGGAGGGCCATTGAGAGCCGCAAGGTGGGTCGAATTATACTGATCAGGAATGGCATTGAAAATCTCTTGATAAGATAGCAGTTCTACCTTTTGTTTTCACTAACGCATTCTCTGCCCAGCCCTAGCGTACGACTTGAACGCTAAGCTACGCGGGGATACTAAGTAACCATCGGTTGAAAACCCAGAGTGCCCATGATTTCAAACCCACAGGACAAGACAATGATATCCCTCATAGATTAACTTCGGCCGCCAACGGCCGTAATGCCGGTAACAAAATATTACGTAGTTAACAAATGAACACTGCAACTGAATGAAATTTATGGTATCTTAACAGCTTATATTGATCCACTGCTGGACGCAGGCTTCCCCCACATAAGCGATTTATTGACTTTTATCTCATGGGAGGTATTGTCCATAATCTCCACGCTGGGCAAGGAGATTGGGAATCGCTGTTCAGTGGTAGAATTGTTCTGCAGAAGACGCTGCTGCCGCCCCCCGCGAATTTCCCTTAGTCGCTTACGACACCCGTGGGAAGAGTTCGTGGTAGTGCAAATTCTAAGCCGGCACCACACGACAATACCCCTCTCTATAGTACTTACCTTCCTACACTAAATAAGCATTGGTCATTTATTACGAGAATAAGCGTGGCAAAATACCACAGTAAACGGAAGTCTATGGCATTGGGTCAGCAGTGGAACAAGATAGGCTGATGGTCCAGGCAAGCACCAAATGAAGCCGACTCTGCAGACGTTGTAAATCTTTATCCATAACTACGCATGCTACATCAATGGCCGTATAAGATTCTAAATAAAGATTCATCACGAATCAAAGCTAACAAAATCGCAAACAGTCAACAAAAAATACACAATCAAAATCACTGTATCGCCTCTTAATGATCTTGATGTCTGGAATGATTGTAGAGGAAGATAGAGATAGGGGATTCAGTAAGGTAGAAGGAGAAGGCTGCAGTGGTATCACCGGAAACGGAGTAATATATGGCGCATTGTTAGTAATGAGATCGGTTTGTACGTACGTTTGTGCGTAGGTGGACGGTGTCCTCTCGAAATGGTGTTGCTTTTTCAATTACTTTTGAACTAGTTTCACACCTTGGTTTTGCGCTTTGTAATTTGTAAATTGCTAGCTGACAAGCGCTAACTAGCAGAAAGGTACTTGATAACTTCAAACTACTTAACTATTGTTCACTTTGACGACCTCTGTGGCGCGGTGGGCGAAGGTCCGCCTGCGGCGTAGGAGTTTGCGGGTTCGATTCCCGCCTCGGGACAAATATTTGTTCGATCTGCAGGTTCAGGGCGTTCTGGATGTTCTCTATATATATTAAAAAAATATCTATCTATGTAGTGTATTGTATTATGTATATCAGTTATCTAGTACCCATAACACAAGCACTGCTTAGCGTGGGGCTAGATAATGCTGTGTGAATACTTAGTCCAGCAGTATTTATTATTTATTATTATTATTACTTTATTTTTTATAATATAAGTGGGTTATTTTTACTTACCCAGAGTGGGTAAGTAAAACTTACCCAGAGTGGGTAAGTAAAACTTACCCACTTAATAGTGTCCTAAAATTTTTCGTCATTCATTGACTACATCTTGATTTCGATTTAAAACAAAAGAAAATAAATCAATGTGCGTCGAAACTAAATATATATATACAAACAATTCACAGATGCTGAAAATATGTATGTAATATTCAAAAATAAGTGATACAGTCACCAATACATCTGAATTAATTAACTTTTTTTATAGGTCAAGATACGTAACAAGATATTGTGAATGGTTGAGGATTTACACGACACACTATGACTTTTAGTAACTCGTATCTAAGTAGGAATAATTTATAAGAATATGTCTGAAAACACTCGTAAGCCAAAAACACAAATAGAACAATAAAATTCTTAAAATTTGATGCAGTAAATGAAAGTGACAATGCAACCCAAATCATCGCAGTAAACAGCTTTAATAATACCCATGAAACAGCCATCGACCAGCGTGCATAACCCGGTGTCCTCACAATGCCAAATGAAATCAAACAACCAAACAATAAGGGACGAGCAAGATCCCTTCATATGCAAAGCAGGGCTACAATTTTTGACACAACCATAAAAGATGGATCGCATTATAAAAATAGATCCATTGAATGATCAAACAATGGATCCGATATTTTGAATTTCGATTTTTGTATAGCTAATAGCGTTTTGTATTGTTTAGATGAGAGCGGTTTGGCGCGTCTGCCTTTTGTTGAAATTGTTGATCAACGAGAGATTTATGTCCTTGCATGAATTCAAGTCTAAAATTAGAGCAATCCTAAAAGGGTATCAAATGGCATTCAAAGTCTTTTTAATATTGCACCTTCTTTTCCGGTGTTCTCTTGTTTTTTGTCACATTTATGTCTACTGCGTTTTGCTGTACATTTTGATTGTACTATAATCGAATCATTTTCATAATTAAGATAAAATTAATTAATAAAATACAAATAAGAAACCTTATTTTCTATTTCTTCTTTCTTCTTCTTTCTGCCATCAATCTAAATAACAATAATAGTGCCTGGAATAAATAGGTTTTAGGCATTGTAGATTCAATTATATAACAGTATATAGCAAGTATATTTCGTAGGTACATAATTGAATTAAAATATTTTAATTTTTTTACATTCAGGCCTTACTTAGCAAAAATATATGTAGTAACAATTTACCGAAAAATAATATTGTTTTACATTAATATTTTTTTATCCTTATATTTTGATTTATAATTTTTTTTTACCATTATTTTATTAGATAGGACCTTTCGAGTACAGGCCTCCTTCAGATCGTAGATGCACGTAGACTTCTCGAATTAATCTTTCTCTTTGAATCTCGTTTAGGTAAAATCACGTAACTTTTTAACTCAATGATTGGGCGCACAAATAATGTTCTCTTTTCCTTTCCAACGTTTAAAGAACACGACCCTTTATGTCAGCTTCTTGGTAACTGCTTCAATTCATTTCGATTGTATTGTGTGCATGATATTATGCATTTTGGCATGGTCTTCGCATCTCATCATATCCAGATGTGGAACTGCGTAATTTTGCAATTTAAAAGTAACATTGACCTTGGCACACGCCTTTGTTTCTTTGCGATGTTTGTCTGCTTGTTCTTACTTACTACGGTACTACTACTACTTCGATAGGATTTGTATTTTGAGACTTTGTCTAATGTCTGAAGTTCACATTTTTATACTGTGTCATTTGTATGTACTTAGAATGTTAGGTAGATGATGAAAATGGAAACATTTAATTTAGTTCTATTATAAGTATTTCCTGTTGAAGATGATAGGTATGATTCTCAATTAAATTATTACTTACGATTTGTCCTTTGGCTGATCACAAGTAATTTTTGCCTTGTTATAATCATAAGTTTCTAACTGGTTTTAGAACAGTCGGTTGGTACAGATCAGCTACTTTTCTTCCAAGCAGTGGTAACACAAAATAGCGTGTTACCAATACATCCATCTTTGCACATCTCAGAGGATTTTTTAATAATCAATAGGCCTTCGTTTGACCACAATAACACATAGTGGAAAGTGACTCCGACTCAAGAACGAATACTTGCTACCAATTTTGAAGGCTGATTGCCCGTCTGTGCCAACCCTACACCACTTTACCCTACTTTAAACCCTTTATCAAAGAACACTATCGATGCAGTCTTGTACCAAACAAGGGAAACTCCCCGACAATGGCCTATGGCCCGAATCATTAGGATATTTGAATAAAAAATGTAGCAAGGGTTGGCATTCTTGCATAAATAATCATTTCAATTATTTTTTGATGGATTATTATTAAATTTTTTGGCGTGTGGTTCACGAACTTGGATTAGATATTGGTTGAACAAAATAAGTAGCTTAATTTTTTATGCAGATTATTTTCCTAAATTCGAATACATATGAGTGAATAGGTCCCATTTACGTTACAAATAGGCACTATTTACTTTACGGTACGTACCTACATACATAATATGGACCAGTCCTATATTGAGTGTCCATGTCTTAGCTCCGTAGGTCATGACGGGTAGGACGCACTGATTGAAAGCTTTAGTACTCAAGCATGGAGGTATGGATGACGAGAAGACTCGGTGCATTTTCCCAAACGCTGCCCGCTCAGCTTAGCTGGATCCTCCTCTTGGTCTCAAGGTTGTTTTTAAACTGCAGAATTTGCCCAAGGTCTCGGAAACAATTTCAAGAAAAGATCACCCATATAGAGCCATGCAAGGGCTCTATTTCAAGTGATAGGTAGAGATTGGACTGTTTATGAAGTGATCTGAGATTGCAGCTCCGTAAGGGTGTCATCAAAATTCAGGAGGAGGTTGATGATAACCGGAGGAGATAAGCAAGAGTTTATTTATTTATTTATTTATTCAGGGCAACCAACTAGAGATAACACAAGGAATACAAATTATAAAACAAGATACTTAAAACTAGTGCTCTCTAAATTACAGTTATAGTTCCAGGTATACAGGCTGTGACTGAGGCTCTGTTTCAGGGAGATCCGGAGTGGTAGTTATAAGTTGGACGGAGAGTGGAGTTATCACAAACTGCTGTTCTATTTGAGTGACATCACTATTTAACTAAGGCTGAAGACCTTAATCCGTACAGGAAAGCTGCGCCAATGTTTTTTAATTTGTCCTATTATCGTGTTATTGAACCCCATGTCCTTCAGAATAATTTCATCATCTGATGAGGCTTCCATCATGCTGTAAAAAATAACCGTTTTCTTAAATCCCCTGACAAAAGCATTTTAGTCAGTATAGTACCTTCCGCGAACCTACAAAAAACGCGAAATCTTAGTCAGACAAAACCGCGAATACAAAAACTTTTCTTTGGAGTGGTTTTATTTCATAATTTATTGAGAAATAACAACATTCACATAAAGTTTATTTAACTTACTGTAGATTTATCAACATATTTTGCAAAGAAAACATGAGGAAAAACAAAAAACTTACCAAGAAATCATAGTTTCACGTGTTGCACTTGCGGGCGGAATGGCGGCCCTAAGGAAATGTCATATTCGCGGTTTTTTTGGCGCTAAATCACGTTCGCGGTTTTGGCATGCCTCGAAAACATATGGATCGGTGCCACTTTAGGACGAAATTTGAATGTAGGATGGCGTATTTGAACGCGTAGAATAGAATAAAAACAAAAAAAGGTTTTTGTCAAAAATGTCGCGTTCGCGGTATTGAATGCCTAGCGACGATATGTAATGAAAAAGTAAGGTTAAATTTGCAGCACCCTTTTTTGATATATGTTAAATACCTACAATAAGATTTGCAGCTTCTTTTAGTTTATAGAACATCACTAACACCAAACTTTCAAAAATTTTGAACTATCCTTCCGAGCACCAAACCCATAAATAAAATCTAGCCATACAAATTACTACTCACCTCAAATCATCACTTTTTTGACCCCAAGTCGGTGGCACCTAGCACCTTTCTGTGACGAGAAAAAAGGATCATCTAAATATAATAATATGGAGATTTGAATGAGAATGACAACATCTGGAGTGGAATGGAAGGAAGTGACGAGTGATGTAAAAACGTGGGGGTGTCTGATTAATAATGCTTCGATTGTGTCATTTGACAGCGTAGTGGGGCTTTCGGTAGAGATGTGGGTTTGAATCTCAAGACTTAACTTGATAGGTAAAGTTCGAGCTAAGTACCTCTCAGCTTAGATGCTTAGAATACATTGAATAAACACTTTATATTAAAATATAACAAAAAATATTGGTCCTGGATATAAGGGCTCTGCTCATAGTCTATACCTATGAGCATGAGCCCTTATGCGTCTCAAATTCACGGATGGCAAATTGTCGCCTGCAAGGCTCAACTGCAGGCAATTGCAGCCGACTGGCAATACTGCTGATGATTGTATTTAATTTGGGAAAAAGAAAATAAAATAAAAAAATTGAACCAATTGAGAAATAATTTATATAATTTATAGTTACTTTGTGATTCCAAGGGCAAATGTGTAGGCTCTGTTGAGACCTGCATATTTGCGGTTATTGCGATCCTAACTGGTGATAATAATTATCTTATGGATCTTAGTTGGATATGAGAAGTATTTTCTCCTATATTTTTAAAACCATGCATAGAACCTATCTTATTAGTATTTCGATTAAAAATTCCTTCTTGAACAAGAAGAAGAATTCTTACTATCTTGTCCTAAGTCTTGACTTTTTATATTGATAAAACTTCAATTTTGGTAAACATCGCCCAAGTGTTTAATTATTTATTTTTGACGTTTGAAAGTGTCTTTATTTACTTCTGTCCGTGAATAACCCGTTTTTTCATCTTGGTATCTCAAGGGTCGTTGAACTAAGACAAAGTATTTACTCAACGACAAAAAGTAATGTTTTTACCATAGTTGCGTATGGTATCATAGTACATACATCCTGCACCTTGACGTTTTTGTTGCGTGTTGATAACTTTCACTGCGAAAGCGAAAGTTTAACCATTTTAGGGGCTTTTGTTAAACAATCTACACTAATTCTTATATAGAGTGTCAACTTCATCCTTTGGTAGTCGGGTAAAGAAGTCATAGCAACTTTGATAGTTTGTTTGTACCTGATTTATCAACTTCGGAACTATTGATATTTTCATTAAGCGTTTTTTGTATATGTTCTTTCTTCATGAAAAACTCAATTATTTTCAAAGGTACTAACAATGTGTTTTATGAATGACTAATAATAATTAATAGGTAATCAATAAAAGTGAATAAACTTTTATTTTTGCTTTTGAATTTCAAAACATTATAAAAATTGAAAAATTGGCTGTAGTTGTGTTTGAATGTTTGGATGTTTGTTAACTCTGCGCGCTAGAACGTACGAACGGATTGGTTTTTGGCTTGAATTTACCTAAAGGTTCATTAGTTCATAATTCAATTCAAGCCGAAAACCAATCTATGCAAAATTTCAGCCCGAGCCGTTCGTCCGAAAACTTCATCCCGAAAAACCATAAAAACTATTTATAAATAGAAAATCAAACACACGAGAATGATGTAGAGCCATGAAATCTTAGACAGAACGGACTTTGGCTAAATCAAAATAGAGCTATTAAAATCTGCCAATTTCAAATTAATTGCGTACAACAAATAAATGGTTCTTATAGGATGTAAATGTCCACATTTGGTGCAAGTGCATTGTAGTGCATCGGAAACAGAGCGCCCGTATCATCAAATTTTAATTGTTGCACTGACGCCATTCGGTCTGTAGAGTTACAAACTCACAGAAATGGCTTGTGACTATAAAGTAAGTTCTGTTGAAACACAAGATGAGGCTGATAAACGTGACCTCTACCTCCTCAACCTCAACAGCCTGTATTGGTCCACTGCTGGACGCAGGCCTCCCCCTGATAAGCGCCTTGTTGGCTTTTATCCAATGCAACCATTGGATAAAACCCAACAAAGCGTAATGCCCATAATTAGAACTTTAATCTTCAGTGCTGCAGTCGTCATGGCAACATCATCAACAACGTGACACTTTTTTGAACATGCTACCCATGTTCATCGACTTAATAGACGTTATTACGTCAAAAATGATGATGAAACATACACACCTATTTTTTTATGTGGGTTGAAACGCAGACAGATTTTGGTACGAAACGGCAAAAATGAATTGACATGAAAACCTGTGATGCGACACAGTGCTACACCATTTTAATATTATTATTGGATAATAGACGAGCAGCTTAAAGCTGGTATGTCTATATCACAGTGCTTTTTTTTCTTAATTTTTCACTACAGTTTGTCACTTGTGGTCAGATTGTGCGTTCGTAGCCAGTGGTCGAGCTGTGTTTTATGTATGTTTCACTTGCAGTTTTCTTGGTGGCATAAGTCAATTCTACGCAATTCATAGCACCACATACACATTAACATCGCTCCTATTCGCCCAAGAATATAATAACGTTGATTAGTTAATGATTGTGGCTTAAACAATGAGTAGGGTCAAGACCGAGTAGGGACATGGGGGCAACGCCTCGCTCTTCACATTTACCACCAACTTTACCTATACCGCAATCGTGAAGTAATTGACGACAACTTTATGAGAGATTAGCTGGGCCCCGCGGCTTCGCACGCGTTGTTCCTATGGAAACGTTTAAAGGTGTTTTTTATCCCACGAGAACAGATATACGTAATAAAAAGTAGCCTATGTTTTATTCCAGTATTAGAATTACCTGTATGCAAAATTTCAGCCAGATCCGTTCAGTAGTTTTGGCGTGAAGAGGTAACAAACATCCATCCATACATACATTACATTGTGTGACGTGTGATGTGACTAGCTGGGCCCCGCGGCTTTGCACGCGCTCTTCCACTGAAAACCGCTTTTTAACCGACTTCATAAAAGGAGGAGGTTCTCAATTCGACTGTATTGTTTTTCTGTTTGTTACCTCAGAACTTTCCACTGGGTGAACCGATTTTGATGACTTTTTTTTATTTGTAAGCTGGTGCTTCCCATTTAAATTTAATCCAGTTCTGACCATGGCATGCATGAGAAAACCATAAAATCGTTGACGGTTTATAGTTTTTTTCAAAATCAAATATTCGTTATTCTGTGTGATAGAAAAACCTGAGTTGAAAAACGAAATGGAATTATTTCCACCAAAAACATACAAGTGCCTAGTCGGTATCATCCATCGACAAAGAAAGTACCTACTCTTCCATAGAAAGAATCATCTAAAAGGATCCATTGTACAAATGTACAATCCACTAATGTCTATGGATATTGTCGTAAATATCTGCTCACAAACGGAACCCTCTATAACAGAGATATTGAACTGTAAGTCTATCGAAATAAGGGTGTTTTGAGTGCGGAGATAAGTTGGTAGATGAATATTCAACCCTTATGGAAACCGCGATGTGCATTTCGATAATAGATCGTAGAGTATTGAGAGACAGAGGAAACGTAATCTTAGCTGGAAATAGTGTTTTGTTTCATAAATATATAGATTTATTTATTTTGCTGACACGTGCATTGGCTTAGGTCATAATAGGTTTTAATAATGTGGCTCAGGTTATTAGTACATACACACACCTTGGGGCACTGCAAAAGAATTTATACAAGAATTTATAAAAAGGTAATTAATAAATAGTTTATTATTTATATATGTATAAGAACATTTAAAATTATAAAACTAAAGAGGATACGTACCTATTATGTAACTATTTCAAGTAATTAAAATCAAAAAATCAAAATGTACTGAGATTTTATGAAATCGCCAGTTTTTCAACCTACTTCAATTAAAAGAGGAAGTACTCTCTCTCGATCAATCGATTGTGTATGGCTACTCGATATTTCTACCAATTTTTATCCTGATTGATTTATGATGATTATTTTGCATTTGTATAGAGAATGATCCCGAGATGTTCTGAAAAATAAATATGAATCAATAAAATGGTTTGGTATAATATAGAACCGTAAATCGTAAATATAGAAACGTAAATCATTGTATCTTAATTATCGAACTAATCGAATTCGATACACCTAAACCAAATATGAGTTATTCCCAACCTCTTTCGAAAAGTATTTCCAACGTCTCGAGAATCTACATCAATAATTTATTTATCTTTCACAAAATTGCCTATTTGTCCAAAAATGAAACCAACTTTATAATTTTCAATGAAAGCTGTCAAACTACATGATAAAACAAAATACCTTATTGCACACCAACAAAAATACAGTAAAAATAAAATTACATAAATCAAAAGTTCAATGGGTGGCCTTATCGGTTAGAAGCGATGTCTTCCAGGCTAAATGACAGTTACTGTCATTAGCTAGCCGGCTCAGGGGTCGCTGTAGTTGTTTATCGGAAGCTCAAATAAATTATCTTATAATGTTGATATCTCTGAAGCTCCACTACTCTACAAAGTGTATCGCTATAAAAGATTCAAGATGTTCTCCATGGGTTATTGAGTAAACCCTTTCGCTTTCTACCAAAAAATGTTACCAGCTACTGTAAAGTATATAATACTAGCTGCGCCCCGCGGCTTCGCACGCGTTGTTCCTATGGAACCTTTTAAAGGTAATTTTTATCCCACGGGAACTGATTTATGGGATAAAAAGTAGCCTATGTTTGATTCCAGGATTAGAATTAGAACCTATTTGCAAAAATTCAGCCAGATCGGTTCAGTCGTTTTGGCGTGAAGAGGTAACATACATCCATCCATCCATACATCCATACAAACTTCCGCATTTATAGTATTATTGTAATATATGTAGGTCCAACAGTAAAGTAAGTCTACTTCTTTATTAACAAACTAGCTGCGTCCCGCGGCGTCGCACGCCTATCCCATGGGAACTGATTTATGGGATAAAAAGTAGCCTATGTGTTATTCCAGGCCTGAAAACTACTTATATAGAAAATTCGGTAGAAAGCTTAAAAACCTACTAGACGAATTCCTATCCGACAAGCTACTGCATAACATAAAATAAGATCAATGACCTCGATACCTTACCTTTGTGATAATAATTAAACCACCTCAGCTTTCTAATTTAAATTACTTGACTTTGTGTATGAAATAATTATCTAATTTAGTATACTAAATAATATTAGTATATAGGATTAGTCTGGTCGAAGTGACGCATGACCCGAGAGCTGGTGAGTATGGCGCAGCGCATCAGCATTGCCATACAGTGGGGAAATGCAACCAGCGTAGCGGGTACGTACGTGACGACTGGTACTGGTACCTGTAGATTGTTTGCAACAGTCAGCAGTTAGCTTACTAGTTTCAATTGTAATACTAGTTCTAATTTATTTCTATTATTTGATTGTAACCTTTCGTCAGTACTAAGAATCATTAATAATAAAAACAAAAATTTTATTTTTACTTTTTAACAACAAAGAAAAGGGAGGCATCACGTGATATTACAAAACAAAGCTTGAAGTTGCTTGTCACCTTATACCCTACCCCTTTAATGCTACACTAGTGGTGACGTCTGTCTTCGCACGTGTTCCATTGTCGCAGTTTTTGTACGGTGAAGGGGTGACGATTGTATTGTAACTTGATTGTTACTTTTGAGGTACGTATTAGAACAACTTAAATTAAAATATTTACAGTTAAAATGCCGATGCTTAAAAAACCCCTAAATTTACACTAATAAATCAATCAATAATGTTGGACAATTCACACAGCATTATCTAGCCCTAAGCTAAGCAGAGCTGTGTTATGGGTACTAGATAACTGATTTAGAGGTACACTATACAATACACTACATTATACTCTTATAGATATTTTTTTATTATACATATATACATATATGTATGTATTTCATTACTCACCCACGGGAAGAGTTGAGGTGGTGCAAATTCTAAGTCAGCACAACACAGAAGTGTGGTGCTAGCTTAGAATTTGCAATGAGGGTCTATCGACTATTAAATTGATTTAGTCTAAGCTCTTTTAATTCCAAACACTTCCTATTTCACAATGTACTTCTACTACAAGTAGAAACATAGGTAATAACCAAAGAAAAAACATTTAAGTATATCAAATTCTTTACCGTCCAAAGTTCCCTGAAGCTATGTAAATTTTCTTTTATCAAAAATTTCCTCCAAACTCTTTTTCACGTTGATTAACTCTATTGAAGGGAATCAACCCTTTCAATAGCACGTTTTTATTTCGTAATCAACTTGGAATTTTTCAGAAGTAAAGAAAAAAGCTAATAAATCACTTGGAAATTAATAATTAATACCAGCGAGGCGACGGGCGGAATCGAAACGTAAAAGAGTATTTGCATAAGAAGGGATACTTTTTACACTTTCGCTTTTTTTCGTTTTTAGAAATTCACTTACTGATTTTAGTGAGTTAGAGTAGGGTAGATAAGACGTTGGGAGTCGAAGAATCCGGTCACTGTTCTTATAACGTCCAGTGTGTTCCAAATTTTCATCTGACAGCGAACATTATGATCTGTTTTTTATGGATAATCAAGACCAGATAAGACATGACCTTCGCTTGACCACAATCGCACCTGATGAAAAGCAGAGATGCGGCTAAAGGTGCATCATGAAGGTCTACAAGACACCCTTGTCTTGGAAGATACCCAGGTTGTAATTAGTCTTTGTAGGTACTCTCGCGGTTCTGGAATTTCTACTCAATGTTGTTTTTTTTCTACTGTTTTCCAGAAAGCGTAATTCTACAGGGTGGTTTTTAAGTTGGAAGTGGAAGACCATATTTTGTTACAAACTTGACGGTTTCTTGAATGATTCTTTTAGCGACTCGCAAATTAAATTATAAATCAGTATAATATTAAGTTCATTATTATTAATTTTAAGATACTGCGCGATACCTGCCTGTTCTCCACTGCAACACCCACAATTGGAACATACTGTGATCTTAACTAAAACTCACCTTATCACTAAGACCTGATTGTATGAATGCAATAAATACTGAATACTGAAAATTCGAATCATCAGGTCAATTTTGAGAAAATCGGACCAGAGAACAATCCCTGTGCTTGGTAGTTTTGACTTGTGTAAGTGCTTATTTTGTAAGTCTAAAGAAATAAACGATTCTACTCTGACTCTGACTCTGGTATCTACTAGTCAAAGTATTGAACTACTGATAAACTAATAATTGACTTACAAAAGCTCGTCGATATCTTGCTCATTCAAAAATGCAATGCGACGTACGTAACTATATACATATACTGCCAATATACATTAGTCTTTCTGGCCTATCTTTTGGATTCTAACTACATAACAAAAAAGTTCATTTTACCTTATTCTTCTCTTTCAGAGCTAAATGGCTTACATTACAGCTGTCCTTGTGCGTTGAGATAGAGGGCATCTCTTTCGAAACTTTGCAAACGGAGCGAGAATTCAGACCCAGTTTGTGCACTAACAACAAAGAAACAAAAAATATTTATTGACCAAAATACAGACAACAACAGAAAAACATACACATACAGGTGTTGCTCTGGATGTAGAGTAAGTTCTTGAATCCTTGCTCTTACTAAGAATAAATCTTGTATGTGTACCTTAAGTTTTTTAAAGTCTTATCCAGACTATTCCAATCTTAACCCTTTGAAAGCCAGCGGATATCGAAGGGTGAACAATGAACAGATGTTTTTAATATCTTAGACGCCCCATCATCTAATGTTTGCATTTTGCATTGTGCCTTGATCAATCCACCATTGTTTGTTAAAAACGTGGTTCAGAAAGGTTTGTCTGTTTAGGTACGGGTGGAATAAATTATACTCGAAAGTATGAATCGGTGCATGGAAGTGTTTTAAAAATGTGTTTTAAATTTTGATGACGTGTCTGTAAACCAAACTCAACCTAACTCTTCCCGCGGGTGTCGTAAGAGGCGACTAAGGTATATCTACAGTTAACAATTCTACCAACAAAATGCGATCTCCAACTTGCATGATGTACCTAGAAGCATGTATCCCCCATGAGATAACAGTCAATGAGGCGCTTATCACGGGGAGGCATGCGTCCATCAGTGGACCAATATAGGCTGTTGTGTGTAAACCATTAAGCGACCTCAGTGGTGCAGCGAAGATCCACCTGCGACGCAGGAGGTTCCTTGGGTTCAATTCCCGCGACGGGACAAATGTTTGTATGATCTTAGCTGCTGCATTTGGAACAGTGATTATGATCGAACTGGAGCCGAATAGCAAAAAAAATATGATTAAGTACGAATACAAATAATCGACTAGCGGATAAGGTTGTGTTATTTTATGTTGTACCTACTGTAGATGCTACAACTATTTTTTATTTATATATCGATTATTTCGGTTAATAGATAAATGAAAAAAATATAACACTCACAAATTTTTTGATTATTGAGGTCGAAAACCCCAAAGTAAAACTGCACTCAGTTTGGGGTGATAAAAACGCTGCCATGCACTTTATGATGTCACGTTTCATCGACCGACCAAACAAAAAAGTACAAATGTGACGTCACGGTTCAGCTGCCAAAAACAAAGTTTAGAAATTTTGCGGTTGAGATTTTGTAATATCTACTTTGCAGTGATTATATAAATATCAAAAAATACAATCATAAATATACAAATATTTTTCTATATCATATGTAAAAGAATATAGGCTTTTTTTAAAGTCAGATGCATAAATACCCTAATGTGATCTTATTTATTCCATTAAAATAAACAACTCAAGACAAGCTACGGCCAAGCCAAACTAAAAAAAAACATTGACAATACTAAATTACGTCATAGATAATAATATATCTTGAGAAACAAAAAGCGCATTAATCCAGTGTTGCTCAATAACAATTGCTGTTCAAATATTACAATAATTTAACCGGCAGACTGGATTATGAGTTTTGTTGTGGTGCAAGAAAATAGCGGAACTCCATTCAGAGAGGTAACCTCTAAATGATTATTTTAATAGTACTATGTTTTTTTGGAATTTTGTAGGGAATTTTGTACTTTATCTATCTAACAGTATTTTATTTTAATTTACAAAATAACTCTCTTGTATTTTTGTTTAAAAAAAAATCACAGTAGATTATTAAAATTAATTTATTATTTTAAAAAAACTAATCAATTGTGTCCAAAATAGCATGCACATTGCTTAAATTTTCGTACAAATTATTTTTTACTGTTAGTATTGGCTACAAATAATAATTTTGCTATTTTTTAAAGGCGCGTCTGTCTTTTGTTTTTCTTACAAATATCCGCGCTGACGTCACAAATCCTGGCCATGTATGAAAAAAAGGGGAGCGCGCCAGCACTTAAAAAGTAACTATACCAAAGAGATTAACTTTGCTGGTCTTCTATGTATACCTATCTTAAAACCTTAGCCCAATGTCGCCGGCACACGGTGCGTGAACACTTTGTGAACATTCGCACGATCGCCGATTATTTTGTCACAGACGCGGTCAGATGATTGCTTCCGATATAAAACTTTCATTTCGTATGCAATTCTTATTCATGGTTATTCTTTTTGTTTTAGTTTTTTTAGTTTGATTTGGCTGATGGAATGAACTGTCGAGGACACCAAAATTATAAACCTGTATCCTTCTCTTCTATATATCTATATATGTAGTCAGTTATCCATACCAATAACACAAGCTTAGCTTGGTGCTAGATAATGCTGTGTGAATTGTCCAGCATTTTTTTTTATTTATTCTATTAATGTCTAGGTCGGTTTTGTGCCTGATCCTAAAAATCATGAAGACAACATATAAAATTCTCGTTTTAGTACAATAAGTTTTTTATCGTAAACTAGCTGTGCCCCGCGGTTTCGCACGCGTTGTTCCTATGGAAACGTTTATAGGTGTTTTCCCGGCAATTATTACCAAAAGAAAAACGTAACCATCCTTGAACTTCAACGAACATTTTAAAAAAATAATTGGCCAAATTGGTCCAGGCGTTATTGAGTTATGCGCTTACCAACACATTTAGCGATTCATTTTTATATTATACATAGGTATGTAGATTACCGACAACATAAATATCTACACCGATACAAAATTATTCACCCTCCAAAACAAGAACCTACAAGAACCCTGCGATTTTATGGTTCGAACTGAGCTCCAGGGGTAATGTCGCGGGGAAAGCAACAAAAACGGGGAAAAGCGACACGTCCCGCCATCTAGCGGTGAGGAGCTAGAGGAAGGAAACTGACTAATTAACCTTACGGTTAGCGATTTCATTGCCGTTAGGAAGTTAGTTTCAGTTTGATTCTAATAATTTTATCTGTGGGTTTCGGTTTGTTTCTTTTTTTAAATTTTGTCTATATATTTGAAATACGTTTCGATGAGGTTTTTACCAAAAAGTTTTAGTATTTCCAATGTTTTTGTAAACATTTCGTAAACGAAATCAACCCATACATAGGTAAAAAACGTATGGGTTGATTTCGTTTACGAAATGTTTTAGTGATAGCGTAAACATAACTTTATTTTACTGTATTAGTACTTTTTTCTGAGTGGTTTCATTAAATTGATGATATACCTATAAAGGTAATAATGTTTTACGGTAAACTGATAGGTAACACATCGCTGATTAAATTCCAAAGGGCCACAATGCAAAAAAAAACAAAATCCTTTTTATTCCAAAAATTGTATCTAAATCGTCTAAATTTTCATATTCGAAAAAGACACCCATGATTATAGCGTTAAAAATGGACCAATCAGACAACCGCCCCTTTCGCATTCTGACACTTTGGTGACCAACTTCAGGGCAAAAGGGCCATCTTGTCAGTTGAGTCCTTGTCGTCAGCGTAAGTGCACGTAATTTATGTGAAAAAGGGCCATATTGCGGAATAAGTCTGAGTTGCAGTAAAATTTTATAGACTAAAGTACCATATGTTGGAATGCGGCTGTGTGGAATATAAATATCACGTAAGTACAACATTATTTTGTATGCTAAAGTGCCACAATAAAGAATGTGTCCACTTTGCATTTAAATACTATGAGATTATGATTTATTTTTTTAAGACAAAAGTGCAATTCTTGTTTTGCTTCTGTTTTGTATACAAGAAAAAGGTGAATACGATGGTATTTCTTAAAACAAATCAGACTCGTTTATTTTATGGCTTTATTGATGTTTGTAAAGGTTGGCCTATAGGCATGAAAATAAATACGAAAGCACACAACATGCTCTACTCGCGCGCTCCGCATGAGTAAGAAACTAATACTTGCATTGTGAAATGTACATTGTCGATACTAACATTGTTATTTAGCCGTGAAGTCCATTCATTCATTGGCTTTTTGTTGCTAGATTCATATAACTTATTTTGTATTTATATGAGCTGTAGGCCGCCTTCCTTGAAAAATAAATTTAATAACAAATTAGGCGGTATAATACTGCCTAAGTTTTTTAATGTCTTATTTTTATGTTAACATCATAAGTTAACGTGAATTTTCTTTGTTTATAGAATGGATAGCTAGGCACAAAAAAATATAAGTATGGTAATAACCAAAACTGAAAATCTTCAAACAACTTCAATAGTTCATCTAGCATTAACTCAACTCCAAACATTGCTGATCAAGAATTTTGCTCACCGTCCACCGTCATTAGTGTCTAATGATATCCAACTGAGCACTACAAACAAGCTGGATAGCGAACAAGATAATCAATCAATGAACGACTCTTTTGATACGAATTCCATACGAGACAGCCAACTGAACCTTGATCTTTCTTTATCTGATTTTGAAAGTCCTAAAACAAGACCGAATTTCATCGTTAACGAAAGTACCTCCGCCGACAGGGACTCAGATAGTGACTCTAGCTCTAGCGATGTCTCATCAACATGCTCAGATTTTTCTGCTCATGATAGCGTTAAAGATCCCGATTTTAAAATCGACGAACCTGAAGCTTACTCTGATGAAGATATAGATCCACCTAGCGTTGTAACAGAGCCACCTAATGTTGAAGCTTCCGGTATTGAATTGCCAAGAAAGTCTCGAAAAAGAAGAGCCCATCCAGAGTTTTGAAAAAGAACAAACTGATGCGAAGCGGCCGGCGCATATCAGTGCGACCAGAGTGCTCTCAGCGCGGCCTGCGCGTGGCGGCGCGGCTGGTGCCTCGCAGCGCAACCTGCGCGCTCTCTGCACGACCTTCGCGTGTTGGCGCGGCTGGTGCCTCGCAGCGCGGCTTGCACGCTCTCCGGCACGCCTTGCGCGTTGTTCAGAGCGGCCTGCACGCTCTCTGGCGAGAACTGCGCGCTCTTTCGTGGCTTGTATTCTGTCTACGCAGCCTGCGCTTCCCATCGTGGCTTGCGTGCTGTCTGGCATGTCTTACGCGGTTTGCGCTTACTAGGGTGTACCAGCGCGTAGAATGTCTCCTCATGTGTGGATTTTTGTTTACATGATCGAACTGTGGCCTGCGCACTGCTGGTGGTCCTGCCTCGTCGACGACGTGTCCCTGGTGCGTGTGGCCCTTAATGTGTGGTGCAGTTGACCCTTGAGGTGTAGCGCAGTTGGCCCTTGAGGTGTGGTGCTGTTGGCCCTTGTGGTATGACACGATGGCCCTTGAGGTGCAACGTGTCTGAGGCCCTGGATGCTGGTCGGCTTTGCAAACCGATCAGTCGCTGTGTACCGTAAGTTCGCAGTGTGCTTAATTTAGCACGTTGGCTATGGTTGTGGTTGTTATGCAGCTGAATATGTTGTCTTTATACTTTGAGATTCAACGATGAATTTTTGTTTAGAAAGTACTAGAATATTCATCTGTTTGTGTACTAGGAGTAGTACATTTTGAAACATAACACACTAACGTGTATAAAATGTCTCATGACATTTTTGTCACGGGTTACAGCAGCTGATGGTGCTGGTTGATTACCAGAGGTATTTGGTATCGTGTTTAATATTTTGGTAATCGATGGTGCTTGTTTGACCCGAACAGCCCATTGAAAGGTATCATGGTAATCGATGGTGCTCATTTGAACCGAAGAGCTCATCGAAAGGTATTTTGATAATCGATGGTGCTCTTTTGAACCGAAGAGCCCATCTGGAGGTATTTTGGTAACTGATGGTGATGGTGCTGGTTTGGCCCAAGCAGCTCTTCGACAGGTATTTATTTGCTGCAGCTAGTTGGACCCAAACAGACCTTTGAGAGATTTTTATTTGGTAGTGCTGGTTGGTCCCCAAACAGCAAAGGTAAAAATGTTTTGGTAAAAATGTACGAAAGTACATGGTGATGGTAAAAATGAAAGTACTTGGTGGTTATGGTAAAAGGTACGACATGGTAAACCTGGTCGGAACGGCCAGGGTATCAGGAGTGACCGTGATGGATGTGGTTTTATTTGAGGTAACGTATAGTAGTCGCTTTACTATAAAAGCCAAAGGTGTGAGGGAAGTGGACTGATTTTGCTGCGATCGTCGTGCTGTACGGACGTGCACCCTTGAGTGCTTGTGGTATCGTTGCTTAAGTACCTTAGTGTGGTTCATTATCATCAGCCTACATTGGTTCACTGCTGGACATAGGCAACCCCTATTAGCTAGTGGCTTAGTGTGGTTGAAGTATTGAATTTGTCACTGTCTTGGTTAATTGAGTCGAGTCTTTCAAGTATAACCCTTGTAGGTTATGAAAATAGTGTTTCTTTTAAATAAATTAGCCTTTGATTGCTAAAAATATTATAATTGTGGTGTTGCCTTATCTGTAAGACAGATATTTAATTATAACGATCCGTAATAAGGTTTAGAGTTTTAACTTTTTAAGTATTTTGTTGCTTGTTTATTAGTTACGAGTATGTAGTAGTTTATCAACACGTTATTTTCTGTAGCATTTATTGAAAGGATCATTTTCTGTTATCTTTATTTATATCCCAATATCATAATATGCTTTTTGTGTTTAATTAAGGTTGATTGTCATAGTTTTTTCAAGAAAAACATTCAATAAACATTAATTATTTTTCGATATGTGGCGTTTTATTTAGTAGAGTAGACAGATTCAACAGTCATTTTTATATGCAAAAGGGACTCATGTGATATTTATATTTCGTGGATAACAGCTGCGGCAATTCCTTATTAATAAATAAATAAAGTTTTAAAATACGCATCGAATGATATATAATTCATAAATGTAGCATTTATACATTTGTAAAAAAAGTAAAAATATCACGATGAAAAGTTTGATGGGCTCTCCTGTGAAATTTACCGTTTTCGCCTTGTGGCCGTTTGGAATTTAACCAGCGACATATTTTAATAAAACAACAGTTCCTCTACAACTTTCTTCTTATATCGTCCCTACAATTGTGTACACAAAGATATTTCTAACAAAGTACGAACACCTAGTAACCGAATTTCGGGTGGCGCGAAACAAAAACTGACCTACATCTGCGCCCTCGAGTTCAACCACCCCAGCTCAGACGAACACCCTACGCGTCTTGCCTTTTACTTGCACCTTCAATCACTTTCAAGGTGACTTATCAATAGTTATCAATGCATTTTCATGCTTAATTTTTTTTTAGAGAGAATTAAGATTTTTTATTTAGCATGCTTTGAGCTTTTGTTTGTACTTTCAAAGCTAAAGGCTAAAGGTTGCTTTGGAAGTGAAACTAGCTGCCAATCTAATGAGAAAAATGTGTGTGTAAGGAATTATGTTTGGGGTAAAAGGTAGGGAGGCGGGCCGATAACTGACCAGTCGATAGAGATGTAAACAAATCTACCGCCAGCACAAAAGCCGCGGCCAAGAAACGGTCAGTCGATCGTGTCGCAAAAAAAGCGCATCCTATTATCGACTACAACAAAAGGACCTGTGCAGTGATACCTAAGTACACATCTCGATTCATCGTCTCGACTCGATCCGCCGACCCGATGCTATTGGCGCGCCCCACTGTCGCCGTGCTAGAGCGAGATGTCAAGCGCGGTTTGGGTGAGGTGGGAGAAGGAGGGAGACGGTCATCTTAGGTAGCGAGTGGCGTCCCACTGGGCGGGGCCGCGCCAAGGAGCGAGACTCAGATGCGCGTAGTGTTGGTGGGGCTCGCTCCGACTGTGCGAAGGATCGCACTGCAGTCGTGTGTGGCACACAGCACGCGCGCCCGCGGCCCGTGCACGCCACCCCTACCTTACGTAATAATAACTAATCGGATCCAAACCATCCGATAATCGATTGTGATTGTGAACTATCAATTAAAATTATAATTTCACGATTTTTTAATTATAATTTTTCCGCGCGAGTGGACTCGAGTTTTGTGTACATTGTGTATGTTTTGTTTTGTTTTCGAACGGACTTGAAGAATATTTTCGGGAACTAGGTACTGACTGTTCGGTTTTATGAATTTTTGACATTTCTGTTGGATAGTGAATTGGCAAACTATTTTGTTGGAGACTTGAGTGATATCAACTTTATTTGTATTTTAGTGTTTGAGGACATGTTTGAAAAATTTTAAGTGATAATTGAAAGTTCTTCAGCGATCTCAAGTAAGTACCTAGGGACGGTGACGAAGCTGATAGGATTTATGAGTGTGATTTGATTACGAATCATTTTTTTTATTCAGCAAGGTTTTTTTTATTTTTCTCGTGGCATTTTGTTACAACACAACTGACTTTGTGATAAGTAGGTATATTTCACTTGAAAAGATTGAAATTAATAAGTCGCCTACATTTTACTGAAACTAGAACACCTACCAAATCAGCTGTAACTGTTGGTATAGGAAGGTAAGAGTATCTTACAGATATTTAAAATAAACTATGAGTAGGTAGGTAATGGTTTTCTTTAGTTAGGTAGTGTTGCAGTTAAGAAGAAGTTCTTAACATATTTCTTTACAAACTCTAGGTAAAAACAATTTTCTTAGACTCTGATAATGCTCATTAAAAATAAAAAGCTATTTTAGAAAGTATTGCGATCGATAGATCCTGTAGGTACGTCGTAATCGTAGGTAGGTACCTACGATTAATTAGATCCAATAAGAAAGTTTAAGACATTGCAAGTAAAGTGGCCGACGCTGGCTTAGCCGCCGCTTGCAACTCTTGCAAGTCGCCGATAAAACAGAGATGAGGAATTATGAGGTAGGTACTTTACCCTATTTTTATATATCTGGATGTGCTTATTAGTGACTATTAAAATCATCATATTTTTGTTGAAAAAGAATTCATTACCTATATTGATGTGTGGTAAAATATTTTGGACTAGTCTCTGCTTGAAATCAAAATTGAATTAGTGCTGATAAGTTTAATTGAAAAATATAAATTCGGAAATTAAGTAGCTTTGATATTGAAACAATTAGAAGAATAAGTACCTACCTAAAAATTGTGAGATAATGTTTAGTAGAATAAAACAATGCTTGATTAAATTCAAGGTTTCACCTTTAAACACCAATTTTATGAATAACACCAATTTTATGAATACCTACCTAACGCAGGTAGCGTTTAGTTGAATAGAAAAAATATTGAATCAAATAAACTAGATTTCACAAAAATTTTATGAATAAAATAATTATCAAATAGAACGTGAAGACGAATTTTCTGTTCGTTAGCCAGTTTGTGATTGTATTATTGTATAATTAATACAATGGAAGTTCCGGGTTCCTTGCACAGATGGCGTTACTATAGGTCGTTGAACTGCCGAAAACTTGTGACTTGACGAATATAAAATTATGACCATAGCAAAATAATTTCGCGACATGCGCAAGACTTATAGGTACCTACTAGATCTCAGTGATCGAATAGTTTCATGAGTGGATAAAAAATGTAGTAGCTACCTACCTGCCCGCCGTAGTTTCTCCAATTAATTTGCTTACTAAGCGAGTAGGTATTTTCCAATTAGGTAGTACCTACATAAATTTTACATATTATTATCGCCAGAGATCAATAAAACCGGTGGTAGCCCGATTATTTTATTATTTGTTTATTATAAAATAATTGTATCTTCCAGTTACATTCCAACTTTTTCCTGTAAGTTTTATTTTAAAAAGACTCCACTAGAAAAAATCTTATCAGAAATTTTAAAATCTTACTAGGATTTGTTATTACCATTATTTAGCATTAACCAGTTGTACGCAACCCAGTATTAACGTACCTACTTTCCTTATTTTGTAAGATTTTTAATATTATTCGAAGATATCCGATTCAGATATTTGGTCACCTGTTATCATATTAATGGCGTTTATCTAATGGTGGGTAATGCCCATAATCCCGACGTTGGGCATGCGGATTAGGAATCGCAGTTCGGTGGTAGAATTGACATTATTTATTTATTCATTTTATTTTTTTGTCTTTTCTTCTAGCTACACTCCCCAGTTTTTTTATCGATGGTCTATTATTGTCCATACGAAATAACGTTTTAAATAATTTACCTACATACCTATGTCCATAAAACTTTTCATGATATTATGGCGTTGTTAAGTGTTTTTTGCTACATTTTATTTTAGTTAGGTATTCTTGTATTTAAGTCTTTTAATACCTTTATGTATATTTACTTATCAAAAAGACATAGGTATATTTTTATTCATTCATTTTATTTACATTTGAGACGGATTATATTTGTTAGTACAAACTTTGCTTGTAATTTTGTGGCACAGAATAAATATTTTTACATTTATTTTAACCCCGCCCCGTGGGTTCGGATGTGGACTGTGGATGATAATGATGGGCACGACTTCACATTGATTTATGAATGGAAGACCTAATCAGTGTTGAAAGAACACCAACGTTTCATAGTTTAGCATGATCATAAGGACTTAAGGCTAAGTTTAAGACATTTTAGCCAGCTAAGGTTACATGGTTCAATTATAATACCTAGGTGGAAGATCTTTTATAAAAAACCTAATCCATAGGATGTTTTACTATAAAGACTATCGTAGTTTGTCGAATTCATTACGGATGTAAGCGGGTTAACTACGAACCTTATTTGTGTTTGGGAGAAACATGAAATAGAATAGAATAGAATTATTTATTTAGTAAAAAAAAATTAGGTACATTTTGGTTAGTAGTGTATTAAAGCCTATGTTAAAATGTATGGAGTATGTATTTATGTATGGAGAATGTTCTTTAGGTACTTACAATAGAATTAAACAGGTATTAAAATTAAAAACGTGTAAGGTATTTAAATATATCTAGAAAATTAATAATTATTGAAATGATTTGAACACTTCAAATTTTCCAATTTTAATATCAAAATAGATACCAACCTACCAACCTACCAAATAAGTAATATGGCAGAATTACGTCAAACCAGACGCGGCCATCGAACAAGAAGTTGAAATAAGTAATATCAAATCCAAGATGGCCGTTTGATATTAATAACATGACAGTGTGTATTAAAAGTCGACCTAATAAATATAAATCTGTCGCAATGACTGTAAATGATCATGGAGTAGCGATGATCTCCATAATGATGGTAACATGTGCTGGCGGGATCATTTCCGGGTTGACATAATGATTATTGATATTTTATTATATTTTTTTAACAAACAATGGGTTAAGAATACCAAGCGTCTTCGTGTATCGTAGGGAAATACAAATAGGGTTTGATTTGGCTTATTATATTAATTTGGCGTATTTTAAGAAATTAAAAGACTTCTCACCTTTTTCAAAACTGCTACAAATTCTTGAATATTATGAAACCTGATACTGAAAATCTTTTCTAATAAATTAAAGTTAACTGAGTTCTTTATAAAAAGATTGTACTTTTTGTTTATGAAGTAACTAACACGATAACAAAATAATTACACTAGTAAAGATTAAAAACATCATTTATCAAAAAGTTAAAATTATTGTTATACATAATTTTTACATTTCATTAAAAATAAATCAATAAAGAATATTGAAAATTAAAATAACTACCAACATATGTATAAATAAGTAAAAACAAATTAGGCTAAAAGGAGACTATCTATCTATTTATGTTTAGGTATGCATATTATAGATTCTGTAAGGTAGCGTCAGCAGAAAAGATCCAAGTACAAGGTACAGTGCGCAGATAAACCGTGGGACATAGACGATTGAGGTGCTCTCATATTGTTCGATTTATTACGTCATGGTTACATCTATATACAGGGTGTCGCTTTTGATGTCCAGTCAAGAAAACGAAAATAAACGATGATAATTAACGTTTGCAAAAATCGCGTAAAATTAGGTTCTATAAATATTGTGGTGCTAGTTAACAAATAAATTATTCAAAAAGAAGATTTAAATGAAATAATATAAATAAATTAGAACTAGTATTTACGATTGAAACAATTAAGCTAACTGTAGACTGTTGCAAACAACTGATAGCTCAACTGGTCCATATCAATACCAGTCGGAAACGTACCCAAGACGCTGGCTGCAGTGCTCCTCTGTAATAATTAATTGATGTAACTGTTAGATATATTATTATTCTAAGAAAGTATTTGGTGTATAAAAGCAATATTGGTAAAAAACGTTGTATATTTTCTGTATTTTACGGGTGTTTGGGTAATTTTTAAATGTCACATTACGGCTTTCCGGTCTATTTGAAATTATACCTATCTGACTTTAAAATCAAATCATATCCTACCCTATGTTTAATAATATTTTTATTGGCCTGATTCAAAGAAAATATTTTGTTTTAGTGCTCCCCGCGTCTCTATTAGAAATTTCCGTTTCCTCTATTTAAAAGACGATAAAATTATTTATTTGTAAATGAACAGGCACGTTAAATTATAATATTAGATTTTTGATGGCTAGATAAAATATTTAAACAATTAGGTATATATACATATTTAGATCCAGTCTTGACCACTTGGTTTAACGACTTGTATTTCTGCAATTGTCAAAATGTTGACTTTCTGTTGATGTAAAAAGAATGCAATGAAGGCCAATTTCTACCAAAGTACTTCACCCAATCGATAAAGATTTAACGCTGGTAAATTTTTCTTGCTTTGATGGAAGCCAGCCAGGTACTAACCTGTGTTACACGGCGTAATGTAACGTGTTACATAGCGAGCGTTCGTGAGCAACGAAACGGATTTCATGCTCGCTGCTAATGGTACATTACACCCCGTTACATCGGCCAGTAAGCCTTTAGTTTCAAGTAGAGGTCTTAGCAAACTTCCATTGAAACTCGAGCGTACGAATCACCCTGTATACGATGTTTACACTAGCCTTATCTGCTGTAAGCTGATACCGGATGATCGATCAAGTCTGTAATTAATAAAGTATTTATTGTGAGAACAAAGAACAGTCTTGAGAAACTATTTTGATGTCTCTAAGGTTTTTAAAACGTGATGGTACTATGGATGGGTGTAATTTTGCACATACATATGAACTTGGTCGTGGTGGTCGTTAAAATTGACCCTTCCATCTTCCATCCGTGGATATCATAGAAGCTGACTAAAGGAACACCAGGGGAAGGCAGTATCTTCTTCAAACTGCCAATAAGGAATATACCAAAGAGTTCCATTACTTAAGGTACCCCGACTCAAAGTAGCGCCGCCAACTATTTGATCTTATTACCAGCTTTTGCCCGCGGCTTCGCACGCTCTATTCAAGTAGCTATGTCCGTCCCCGGGATACCGCTTACCTCCCTGCCAAATTTCATCAAGATTCTTTCAGCCGGGAACGAAATAAAAACTATCCTATGTCCGTCTCCTGGTTCTAAGCTGGTGGTACCTCCCCACCAATTTTCAGCCAAAGCGGTGCAGCCGTTCTTGAGTTATAAATAGTGTAACTAACACGACTTTCTTTTATAAATATAAATATGTAGATTACGTTGAACAATCGAATTTTCAAAAAATGATAGGCCAGTTTGTAATTCCTACAATAAGCTTTCTTTTAATACCTCTGTGATAGTTTTTTTTTTGTATAGTTTAGAAGGAGATGCGAAGTTGCACTTGGTGGCCAAACTCTGTTATCGCATCATGACTAGATATGGTTGTCTCGCGAGTGAGAAGTACAGAACAGAGACGTGCTCCGAATTTTTTATGCGCCAAAACTGTTTTTACCAATTTACAAGTTAAAGAAACAACTTATCGAAAAATTATAAGACACAACTAAAGAAATACTTCTAGGTTTCTTACCAAAACAGAAACTGCTGTGTCCCCTCATCTAAAAGCCTGAAAGCATTATAATAAGATTCGATTCTAAAATAGATCAATAATATAATCAATCGAATAACCATTAATTGATACCGATTGATGACGCTGTTCGTACCATAGGTACTACTGTCTGTTTGTTTTTCATAGAACAATAAAACTAATGGAGACATTATAGAAATAATATACTTACCCGTTCATAGTCATCGGTCGGTATTGTTTACTTTGGCAATATTTGTTACACTACACCATGTGTGGTTTAAGTTATAACCGTCGAGCGTGACATATTAAGCTGGCTTATAAATCACACTTACCTATATTATAAATGCGAAAGTTTGGATGTATGGATTTTTGTTACCTCTTTACGCTAAAACTATTTTAGAGATCGGGCTGAAATTTGGCATAAACATGGAAATAAAACATACATCAGTTTCCATGGGATATAAATAACTTTTTGGCGTTTTCATAGAGAAGCTGTTGTCATAAAATAGTGATATATATTTCATTATTTTATGACAACAGCTTTTCTATGAAAATAAAGAGAAAAAAGAGCCTTAATCACACAAAATATGTACACAAATTAAAATTGTACGAAAAAATATCATTTACAGTAGAATTATAAAATTGAAAAAACATCTAAATGTGTCATAAAATTAAAATAAATCATTCATAGTCAACAAGTTTTTTGTGACATGAACCTCCAATTTCGGCGGTGAATGAGGTAACAAACATCCATCCATCCAAATTATCGCATTTATAATATTAGTGTGCTCTGAATCAAACCATCATCACCATGTTTTACATCATTATAAAAAACTAACTACAATTTCAAAACGCCTAGTTCATTACACTTGGACCAAACCAACTGCCCTATCTATTCACCCACAGCCAAAAGGAACCTTACTTACCTACTTATAGAGTTCACTTCAATCCAGCACACCCGTGAGAAAAAATGTCGATCTTTCTCAATTTGACACTGATACCAAACTAATGATTTGTGAAATGCGAAACGATTTTTATAATGGTTACGATTTTAGTATTTTTCTAAGAATTGTTGATAAAGATTTACATGACGCAGATAGGCAAGTATTTAAATTCTATTATTTACCTTCTTATTTATTTATTTCCCACACATAATGTTCACTGTTAACAAGCTTCCCCCAACGTAGGGGGTTTTGCCACAACCACGCTTGGCATGCAGAGCCTATATTGCTTCACTGCTGGACGGAGGCCTCCCCCTGATAGGCGCCTCATTTGGTCCTCTCATGCCCATAATCCCCACGCTGAGCATGCAGATTGTCATCGCAGGTCGGTAGAATTGTTCTGCAGGAGGCGCTGCTGCCCCCGGGGGATATCCCTTCATCGCCTCCTACGACACAAGTGGCAAGAGCTGGGGTAGTGCAAATACTAAACCTTTATAGATAGAGGAAGTGAGATCGCGATTCAAAACAGTAACTAACCACGATGGTGGTAGTTCTAGTTACAACTATAACCCTATCGTTAACAAAAACAACAATTTATTTGTTTGTTCAGAAGCTATGAACCAATTTTATACCCATCAAAACACATGCGGCAAAATCGGTGCCATCGATGTATTAAAAAAACAAAAACTATATCTCACCCCTTCGGTCGTATAGCGCTGTCCTTGTCTCTCTGCACATGTGTTGCCAGTCTGTGATCAATGGATATTGTTTTATTTTCCGATAGTTTTTTAATGAAGTTCTGTTTACTGAGAATCGGTTGATTGTTTTAGTTAGATCATGGATAGCTTATTCAATGTTTTCTCCTACAGTAGACTTGCGAGATAGGTGATTTATTTGATTTATATACTCAAGCTAGTTGATGTAGAATACGTAAGAAGGTATTGAAATTAATCATTAGTTTACAATTCAGTATATAAAACGTGGAAGATTTTTTTTTAAATGGATCAGTTGAGCTACCTAAGCTGTTTGTTTGCAACAATCTGCTCAAATAATTTAACCGTAAATTCCTAGTTCTAATTTGTTTCTTTTATTTGATTGTATTTTTTCCTAATTTATGCTTACCACCATCATTCAATCGGAACTTACTACAAACACATACAGATCTCAATTTACTCACAAACAAGCATTTGAGAAGACTTATTCTAAACAATATAATTATCCTAAATACTTAATATTATCTGAGCGTCTGGTCGAAGCGACGTGTGCCCCGAGAGCTGGTGAGTATCTGTCGCAGCGCATCAGCATTGCCATACAGCGGGGGAATGCAGCCAGCGTCTTGGGTACTTGATAACTGGTATTGATATAGATCAGTTAAACTACCTGTAGATTGTTTTTAAAGTCTTTGGTTAGCTGTTCTGATTGATTTCTTTTGTTTGAATGTTAATAAGTAAGTACACCTGTTATAAATAATCTCTCATTTGCCAATATTGACTCAGCTATCGACAGCCCGACGCCCCATCAATCGCGGTTGACGTATCATTTGGCGAAGCCCCACCGTTTGCCCTGTGATCTGGGGCGCCATCCATCTTGGGCAGTAGTGGTCATGTAGGGAACCGGTAGAAAGGTCGAGAACCGATATTAGGTCAAGTTCAGAAAAGGTCCATGGTTTATTGGAATTTGGTGCTTGAAATGCTCATCAAAATGCAGTTTTCAATTAGAATGTAGCCTATATTAGGCGTAGTCTTTTAAAGGGGTTTTTCGAGTGTTTACTTAGTTCTGAATATTTGAAACGACCGATGTGGTGTAGCGGGCAAAGGTCTGCCTGCGACGCAGGATATTGCGGGTTTGATTCCCGCCTGGGGACAAGCGGTCCCAAACAAATTTACTTGAATAAATATTTCGTATAACAAGCTATTGTGTTGAGATTCCTACTCAGTTTATTGTGCTCCTTCTACTATTCTGGCTCTTGATTCCCACACTAATTGCTGCATAACTCAACTATCTGACCTGCCAATTCTTTCAATACTTGACTATCTGCCAAGATCCCAAAGTAATTCTTGGCCATTGATACTTCAGTACGGTAGGTGCCTACTACTGGTATATTTTTAAATACCCGCTTGAATCTTTCAATAGTACATTTATAAACTGTTCCGTCAAATTGCCACAATGGTATAAAACAACATACAACTTATATCGACATTCGTCCTACAGTTTTTCCGTATTAGGTTTAATAAATAATAATAAAAAAAACTATGTAGTGAAAAGTATATCAGTTATCTAGTACCCATAATACAAGCTCTGCTTAGCTTGTGTGAACACTGTGGTGAGAAAGTCTTAAAAAGTTATAAAAACAATGTTAGGGCATTTGTATTTGAGAGGTATCTTCATCGGTGGATTCCTTAAATGTGTATGTATCACATCGTCAAAGATAAATGTATATGACTAATATCAAAACTTCTTATTTTGCGTAAATTGCCAACGTCAATGTCACTTTACGTGACAGGGTGATTCAATTTATGCCTTCTATCTCTTTCCATCCTCAGAGCAATTATTATACAGCTTCTATCACTTGTCAAATCATAAAATATACATATTTCATATTTCTTTACTAATATTATCAAGAGGTGTTTGAAAGTTTGTTTGATATGGCTTATAACTCCGGAACTACTCGGCCGATAAAAAAATCATTTACTTGTTAAGTTGTTTAAATTATTTTTGAGTGCGAGAGTATCAGATCAAGGATAAAGTCATTGTCAAGTCAAATAAAAAAGTAATTATAAGAGATGATCGCATTCGAAAGAAAAAAGTGGAGGAAATTGCATCATTTCATTGACAAGAGCAAGGCTTTTTAATTAATACCTAAGTATCTATATAACTTAATAATCAGCCCACAGGATCCCATTGATGGATGAAGAGTTTCTCTTCTCTCCTTGTAATATATTATGCTCTGGTCAAGAAACTGAACCATGTGCTTTAAATTCGTCCAACCATCTACATCTGGATCGATCGCCTCTGCAGTAAGAGATGCTTCAATTCATCCAGGTAGCTGATGATGAGGACCTCCAAGCAGAATTTGGTGACGTAGTCCCAAAAGAGACAAGTCATTTACGCTGGTCATATTATATTGCACAAGGGTGTGCGCAAACACAGATGCAATTTTTATGCCAGGTACCGATTTAGCGAAGCCACGGGTAAAACCTAGTTTAGACATAAATAAATGTAAACTCTTCAAAAATAGCTGTCATAAACATCGCGCATTGACATTCAGTTGGCCGTTGCCGACGTACGACAATGACAAACGGACGGACATCATAACACAAATAAATATAGATGGATGCGAGAGATACTGGCTGATCTAACGAAGAACAGGTGACGGTGTGTGAATGATGTCGGATATTTTGGGATGAGCTAATTTTGGAGGACGTTCGATGACAGAGTTATAGAAGTAGACACTGAAGAGGATTTAAGTCAATTGACTACTTCTTATAAAGTAAAGCTAACTATGCTCGGAGTCTCTCTGGAGGATAGGATTCGTATACATCCGACAAAGAACCAAAGTTATCGACATAGCTCAAAGAATTAGTATGCTGAAGTGGCAGTGGGCCAGCCATATCTCACGAAGAACCGACAACCGTTGCAAACGACTGGGCAAACGTAGGGTAGGACGCTCCGAAGCCAGGTAGGATCACGATCTGCGAAAGACCGCAGCCAGATGTTGGATGTGTCAAACTGTAGACAGGGCAATAGTTCATTGGGGGAGGCCTATGCCCAGTGTGGACTGATATAGGTTGATGATGATTAAGATAAAGACGAATTCTAATACCACGTAGTACTGAATTGACCACTACATATCATTGGTCGTACGGTAATCGACCAAAGTTTGAAGAAGATACATAGAGCGGTTATGCGTAACCTAGACCGCATCTAAAAAGCCTTCCCGGCTCCTGCTGATGCTGCTGTCAACCAACAACGTCATCACCTTACCTTTCGATCTTAGCAGTCTAGTCTTACTAAACTTCAGTCAGACATAACTTACTAGTTACAGCGAGACAATCCAGCCAGCGTCTTGGGGATGCTTCCGATTGGTATTGATATGGATCCGTTGAGCTACCTGTAGATCGTTTGCAAGATTCTACAGTTAGCTATTCTGTTTCAATTGTTAATACTAGTTTTAATTTGTTTATTATCTTTTATTGTTGTTTTCCATTTGTTTTCTTTGATAATAAAGTTTTTATTACATGTTGCTTTGGTAGTCGTATGTAAATTCAAGATCATTATTAGCAGTTAGCTCAATTATTTCAATTATAAATACTAGTTTTAATTTATTTCTATTATTTGATTGTAATTTTCTTTTTCATTAAAGTTTGTTTAAGATCATAATCTGTGATCATCCACAGCTGGGCGATTGAGTGAGTACACTAAAAGTAAACCACGTTTTGTTCTTGCGATTCTCCTTTGTCCTACAATATACAAGTATTGTGATAAAGTAGAGTTACACGCAACAAAACTATCTCCGAATCATAAAGACACAAAAACTTTGATCTCAAAACGTGTGAAGCTATAATAGAGACATATCGACAGTTCCCGAAATACTTCGTCTCACGCGAGGGTGTAATGACATAGTGTCTTGTAGATAGGGTGACGTCTTCTTCTGCCAGACCTTGTAAATGTCAGTGTCAGCTGGTTGGAGCTGGATGTCACTTATAATAATATTGAAATTGTAGTAAAAGAAGAATAAATAAATTGCTAGACACTCTGCATAGCATCGTCTTGTCTCAAAGTAATCAGAGCTTGTGTTATGGAAACTAGATCTGATTACATGTGGAGCATGATTAAATATAATATGTAGTTAGCTAATTATGTCTAGGTACACACAAATATTTTAACCTGTCAATCTTCTAGCGTATAGGTAGAAGAATTAAGTTACAGTTGGTCGTTATTATGTGTCAAATCAGAAAGTATCTCCAAATTTATATCTATATATTAAAAAAAAAACATTTCAACGGTACAGCAAACTCCGCTTAGTCTAATAAAATCAAAAGTAAAAATGTTATAATTTTAGAAATATTGAGCTAGATTTACGTAGATAGAACTGACTGAATAAATTAACAAAACATGCGACGAATAATTATTAAAAACAATACAAGTCATCTTTTATCAAATATGAGAAGTATATTGGCAGCGTCAATACCAATAAATCGTGGACACCCTACACTAAGAGCAAAAAAATATTTGACTGTCATATTTCGTTTCCCAATGTCTTTTTAGCTCCCCTTCTTGAAGATAAGGAGTAAATCGTGAGGCAACTTCCTTACCAATATCGTAAAGTAAGTTTATTTAGTTTTTATTGTTGGCAAAAATGTTTTTGATGTTGCCGACGATTTGTTTGTTACCTAATCTTACCATTCTTCTCTTATAAGTGTGTTCTTATAAGTCTTATAACTTTTTTATGACAAAGACATGTTGAAAAGTATTTGTACGTACGCTTTATCATTGATTTTGTTTCTATCAATAACTGTAATAATTTGTATACATAAATAGATTCATTATTTTAAAATAACCAGCATTGATAACGACAAGCGATGTGTTTCCCGGACGCGCCAACAAGTAACGATGTCATTACGGGTTAACTACGGACCTTATTTGTGTTCGTAGTTAACCCACTTACATCCGTAATGAATTCGTTTAATAAAGTAACGTTGCGATATCTTTTTGGCCACTTCTTCTGCAAGACTTGTGCTGCAATGTAAAATTATAAAATATTTTTAAATATATTTGTAAATAATATAGATCATATTATATCAAGACGTTATAATCAATGTTTACAAAGTAATAATTAACAAAACGGACGCCATTTATTCTTAAAACAAACACTTATAAATCAAATATACTCAAGGGGATACTGAATTAACTATAACTCACAAGGGATTTCTAATAGTATGAGATGACATAATTATGCTTTTAAAAAAACATATGGGAGCTGGAGTTAAAAATACAGAATCATTATTTTTATCTATCAAAAGGAATCTTGTCATAGATATCGGAACAGTGACTAGGTATACGGAATATATTGACAATAATGCATAGATAAGATATATGTATATACCCTCTCAAACTATGACTAAGTACAAGTTAATACATTAATTATAGTGTTGAGGGTGAGAAATATATATTGTTCGAACTAAGCATCTATATATTGGGGTATTTTGAGACAATTTAAGTTTCTGTAAAGCCATTATGAGATTTAAAGTTACTTTTATCGATAGTGTAATGACTTTAAAAACACTAAACAAGAAATATCCATTGGTTGTTTGGCCTTGAGATGAACGTAAAATCATTTTATGGATATGAAACCCGTTTGAGCGCCATTTTTATCGGTTAAATTAATTTATTCATTGGTCTTTTAATTCGATTGATACAATATTGATATTACTTAGATTATACATTTTATGAGAAAACCATTCATTAATTTTATCAGAGTTTATTCAGAATTTTATCATAGTTTATTATAGAATAAATTTATCTGTCTGTCTGTTGGTCAAGGAACAAGTATATTTTTATACATCCAGGATAATTTTATATCCACTTAAGATTAATAAAATAAATGACGTAGAAATATTTGCAAATTACAGACACCTTTAAAATTATCGGTAATGTTATTCCATAACATTTCATGCGCTGCCATAAATACTGAGAAATAAAAATTGTTGGAATACAATTCGGCAAGCTTACGAAAGAAAGACTCAAAACCGTTAAGGTATTAAACCTTCGCTTTATTAATAAAGAGTCAGTGACAACGTAAAACTAGAAAGTACCATCAACCACACCTGCCCCCATAAATTTACTTACACACGCGATGTTCGATTCAATTGTATCGAAAATCGAGCTTTTAATATCGAGTGACATCACAGCACTATCGCGATGTACCGGGCACTTATCGCCGATGAATTGAAAGTGATCGTTAGTCGCTGTTAGTTTCAGGATAACGTTTTGTTTGAGTGGCTTCGCCCTTCTTAATGTATTCTTCCTCGCTTTATATTTTTCGAATGCAATGTCCCTCCCTATGTGTGTTTACTTTGCTACAGAAAAAGATTAACTGCAGCGGAAAAACTAAAAAAAAGAAACGTATGATTTCTCATTCAAATCACGTCAATCGTCAAACTCCAGTGCACACAAACCCTAAAATCAAAACGGAACCGATAAAAACTGAAGCGATTCCGATGGGACACAACAAAAAGGCACTTAGCGGATCCACAAACCACTCAATGCATCCGAAAAGCCAAAAACAGCAAACAAAATCCATCAATCAAAGAACAGGCAATGAAATAATCGAATTTTCAAAACGTCGAGTGCAGTTCAAAGAGTACAAACGAAGAACCACAACAGATTTCGCAAATTGGAACGAAATAAAAGAACGGAACATGACTAATATCTGGCACAGCGCTCCGTGTCGATACCGAACAAAAGGAGTTAGCGAAGAATGAAGAAAATCAAACGGAAAAACTCGCAATTCGAGCTTTGATCGCTCGTGCTTTCCCCGCGACTTTGCTTGCCGGTTAAGAAACTTTTTGCACAAATACCAGTAACTAGCATACAGACGTCGATGCAATCTTTGTTTATATTAACAGTAGGACATCGATTGCAGAAGATTGCATGCTTGCATGAATAATTAGGTTACAAAGAAAGCAAAACAGATCGATCGGAGGGAACTGAAAAGTTCTACGGCACGAAATCCTTTCCAAATCACGATAGATTTTACTATCTATTGTTTGGCAACAACTTTTGCTTTGCGGTTGTTGTCAGAGGCCGTTGGAATTTCAACCTTGGGTTGGTTGTGATAGACATCTAATGCATTTTGTGTCACTAATGCGTTCGGAAACTTTTTACGCGTGAGGGTGATCTTAGTTTCGTAATATTTACGATGTTATAAAACTGTTTGCGGTGTTGTTCGATGTTCGGATATTTTTAATGTTTTGATATTTAAAGCACCTGTCTTTTTTGTAACGATAGTCGTTAATGTTTATCGAAACTGCTTTATATTTTAGCGGGTATTTAAATCATTAGAATGGCACGCGATCGCTTCCTTTCGAGTACGGAATGTGAACGTTTTTAGAAATATCGTCTGTCAAAATAGAAATGAAGTTAAAGCGAATGTCTGCAAGATGCAAGATAAAACTAAAGATAGCTGCCATGAAATGGTTAAAGTTAGCTATTACTTTGGAATACAATCATTCATTCAATATGCAAATTTTAGATAAAACCTAACATAATAATCTATCTAACTAGACATAAACATTAACCATTCAACATTCACCATACCAGTTTGTATGTATAAACTAGTTGTGAACATAAATCTAAAATTCAAATCAGCAGTTCGATACGATTTATTTAAATTCAAAAAGGACATTTTGACGAAAAATAAAGTTGTTAAGGACTTAAATAAAGGGGGTCGGACACGCAACGCTTACCTCAAGATCCATATCACAAACCACCCATACTCTACTTATTAAACACCACAAACTATTATTATCACCCTTATCACCATTCAAATAAGAACTAACAAGATTATAATCAAAGAAGTGGGTGTAAAAATAACTTGGCACGGAGACGTTAAATTTTGAGCGGACCCTATAGTTTCGATTTACTTGAAATTCATTGATTTCATAGAACGGTAAAGTAGGAAAGTTATTGCGTCTGCGATTATATCGCTTGAACGAAATACAGGTAGCTAGAACTAATAAACTGAGCAGGTAGTCAAAGCTGCCTTTTGTCGGAATGGTGGCAAACCAGGAGATACCAGGATTGATCAAAAATATTTTTTGTGACAAGGTTCCAATGTTAATATTTGGTAATAACTTACCATAGCTTTCAGCATAAATTCCACTGATGATGATGTCGTTTAATATATGAAGAAAAACAAAAAATAAAATGACAATTCTCTCAGACATATCGCATGTGAAATTATATTCTAGATTGACAGACAGCACAATAATCAAATAAAAAGAACAAATTGCAAGTTATTCCAGCAAAACAAAAAGTAAACAAACGTAATCTTAATAATGTTATCATCAATGACAATGATAAATATTCTGATATCAATAAAGACAGTGATGAAGTTAATAATGATTATATTCATATAGGGTGTCCCTTAATAAGGCACAACATTAATGTATCAATAGGCTAATAAATAAATAGTAGCGTGGTTATCTACATCTAACCTCCCCTTCTAATGAATATTAACAGAACTGCGTAAAAGTGAGTAAGTTTGAGTGGTTGTGTCTATGCTATGAGTCATTGTGGGTGAGAATTATTGAAAATACACGTTGTTTAATACGTTTCTTGCAATACTTAATTTTTTACAATAAGTATAATTGTACCATATGACAGTCATTCATTATTTTTTACAACGTTACTAACTAAAGTAAGTTTCATAGGCTTTTTAATTAAAAGCTTAGTTAGAATTAGAAATATATGTTGCTATGTCTAGGACAATGTTGAAGAGATTGGTCTCTTGTGTTAGATACAAGACCACAAATTTAGATGAAGCCTACATACGATTGGTATTGTGGTAGCAAGGTTTACCAGCTTTGCTCATACCTTGGCAAAGCCAGATGCTAAGACTAGGCGTGCGTCTTGAGAAAACAGTGTCCTTTGTGTTGACAACAGGAGGGCCTAATCTGCTCCGATTGTGTGTGTGATGTGTAGACTGAAGACAGAATGGTTGATGAGAATGATTTAGGGAGCAACGTCGTCAAAATACAGATTGCAGCACTTACAGTGGTTTTGGTTTAGATGCAGTTGCTAAGAGATGAGCAAGGAGTTCTAAAATTTCGTTGGTAGATGATGCGAGATAGGTTGAATGATAAAGCTACTTGAAAAAATGGAAAATACAAATTAAACTCACTCTAAAAAACTAACAAATAGAAAAAGCGAGAAATACTGAACTCCAAATTAACTACTTGGTTTACTTTGTCCAATAAATAAATTAACACAACAAAAAAAACAACTATTAAGTAAAATTGCCAGTATTTAGTAAATGCTAAAAATCCAGGAAAACTTTGAAACCCAATATTAACCCCAAGAATCGAGTAAAAATCGATAGAATCGATGGCAATCGGGACGGTAGCGTGACGGGCAATCCTGTTTGCATATCGGCGCTACCGGCACGAAACTCGGCACTTATCATGTTTATTGATTGACACGCCAGTAATTCACTGCTCCGGGAGTGCGGGGGCAAGGGAGAGAAGGAAGCGGGTGGTCAAGGTGTTGCTAGAATCAGTAGCAAGAATGAATGAGCTGACCGTGTAGAAACAAGCGGAGACGGTCAGGGGGTTGCTAGAATCGGTAGCTAGAAATAATAAACTGTAAAGGTAACGAAACGAAATGGTTCCATCTATCAAAACGGTAGCAAGGACCTAGCCAACCAGCCATTCGCTATGAAGTGATTCGAATAGAATAGAAAGATTCAAAACAGATCACGTGACATATCTAAGGCATATGTCAAAATTGTCAAATCCATATATTTTTGGACTTTTCTTCTATCGCTTTCGATATCGATTGTTACATTGTCTGGGCTCTCTGATCTGTCACACTAACACCTGTAACATTAAATGACTAAGAATCTAAGAACTGATGATTAATGAACTTTATTAATTGGTACTTCGTTTTTAAGATTTCAAGATAAAGAATGGTCAACACATTGCTAGACGATACAACAAGGACACTTATAAACTACAATGTTATATGTAAACTGAACGTTTTTAAAGTATGAATGAAATAGCTAAACATAAAGATATCCTATTAAGAGAAGCTAGCAAAAGCAACAAAATAGATGATGTTAACACTAACAATTAAAATAAATTCAAAACATCTAAATAAATACTAAGTATCTCAAAAGGTCAAAATGATCATAGTCAAACATGTTTTTTAACCTAGATCAAACTTAAACTCAAATAAAAGAACATAGTAGAGGGAGAATCCAGTAGCAAAAACGATTGTGCACGTAATTATGTCCAACCAAAACCCCTAATCAAGCAATCACTTGCATCCGCCCCCGTGTGTGACTTGGCTCGTTAGATCCACGACCCAAGGAGCTTTGTTTTAGGCTGCAATAACTTAGTTTTTGCATGTTTTTGTTTATTGTTCTGTTTCGGCCCCAACAAATCGTGCAGCGACGATAAATTAAATCTAATTTACTTTCTTGACCCGAACTTTAAGCGAATTTAATTCAAAGTACTTAATTCTTGCGCTAGGAACCGTTCTTATCTTCAACGGTTGCCTTAAATAACGCTTGCTAACCCCATTTGTCCAAAGCAATAAGATCCAAAACGACTTCTTTGTCTGTCAATTCCGTATCGCTATCGCACTAAGCATCGAACCAAATTAGTTTCGACACGAAAACACAAACAATAGAATCGATAACACCGTCTTTTCTGTTTCAGACTTTCTTCGAACACGCGATTTGAAAAGACATTCGAAAAAGAACGACCTGATCGCAAAAAGGCTGAGACTATACAGACTGGCTGGAAAGAAAGAAATGAGTTTGAAGTAGAAGTTTTTGGAACTCTTTGGATGATGGTGGAAGTCAGTTGAGGACTGAGAGTCGGCCGGATGCACCCAACCGGCGCGGCGAGCCTTCCGGCCCCGGAGGCGGAGGTGCAAGCTATGCACTCCATGGATTGGCTCTTCAAGAAAGAGAGAATATACTTGCTTGCACAGTTCTGGCAACAGGTAAGCTTATGATGACGCTATTGTAGATAGATATAGTAGATATTAATTTCTATGGTATTGATCAAAAGTCAGTAAAGGCTAAGTCAGAAAACGAACTCTAGTAGTGTCAGTGACGTCACTCGTATCACTTTGGATAAAAACTGAGGAGTATGAAAGATGACGTCACGTCATTCTCAATCTCTTTATATAAGTGCCAAAATTATACCTGTCAAAGACTAGGCTTCGCCTGACTGTTGCGATATCAGTCTAAGCATGTCTGGATAAGTGTCATATTTTATGTAGTCTCCAAATTATAGCCTCAACATTCATATAGTTACGTAGTTATTCAGATTACTGGTAAATAATGATACTTATCAGAATAAACGAAGAACCCTAACAACAATGTTAAAAGCATAAACAAATCTAAACTCTAACCACATGCAAGACGTTTCAAATTTGCATATAAACTACGTAACAAACAACAAAATCAATTAATAGTTCCTATTACAAGTACAATTAACCTGTATCTAACCCACGGGTGGGACCACAAAACAATTATACCTATTGTTTGAACAACTATTGTTCGGTATGATAATGTTGATCGACTATCATTAATGTGGGGACCAAAGATCACCGTTGGATACAATTGCTATCAATTTCGATGCAAAGCGAAATTGCAATGGGATAAGGCCCACAGATTTACGGAGCTGTCTCAAGCAGAGACAATACAGTCTAAAGTAAGCTCAATGATTTTAATTTTAGAAAGGTAAGTACTAGATTATTAATTGAACTTATTGCCATTATTTGATTTTAATTTTCTTTTTCAATGAAGATTTCCCGTTTTCCTCCTTACTGGGGAGATTTCATGGAGGAAACTAGAATAACCCTATTTTACCAAGACTTCCGAATACAAACAAACAACTTAGGTACCTAATACATTATATGGGTTAGACATGTAAAATAGTCACATTCAAGCTCAAAAACCTATACTAATGAACCTAGACGTTGTACCCAAGATTTGGTTCTCAACACACATGTATTGACAGATGGCTATAAAGCTCAAAACCCACTGACGATCTCCCCAACTATTCTTCCCCCAAGCAAGGAAGTAAACCGTCACCGTTCATTTGAATTTATACTCTATAGCAAATCAAAGGCAATTATTACTGCAGATAGCATCGAGCTAATCGCTGTAAACACATTGTTCTAGGAGCTCTGATCGGTATCGGACAAGGTTGCGGATGTTGCGGAATTGAGTCTAGGAGGTCGTGGTACCATTCTTACATCACTTAGAACCTAGGTTCAAACTTACCTTGAACCTGTAATGGTCTGTCTGCTCCGCAATCTGACCGAGCAGGCTTTTACCAAAAGAGTTCTAGAACTGACAAAAATTACAAGACTTAGCGATGTTTTTTTATGTACTTTGATGGGATTCGAACCGCAACTTTCTCTCAACAACCTCGAGTGCGACGCGCTATAGTAAAATAGTCAAAATAAAATATGATTGAAAGCTTAAATACCTATAACACTAATAAAAATGTTTAGGCGTTTAAAATCATTGATCAGGATTATTTAATAAAATATCAATTAGCAGACATTGATTTATTAAAAACGAAGATGAGGCACTGGTTGCTCGAAAGTGGCAACCTCAAATTGTGTAAAATTGTGTTCTCCCACATCAGTCACCGTCTGACCGGCGGCACGGGCGGTCGTGATTCGCGTGAAATATTGTTGTCTCAGTCTCACTTCGTTCCTAGATACGTCTTTCCGTCTTTGTTCTTCTCTGTATTGCACAGGACTGGAAATATAACTGTGAGAATATGTGTTTGTGTAGTTGTAACACATGCCAATTTTTGAGTAAGCGCTGGGAGAACGTAACCTATCTTCCCTTTTTAAATCAATGTTAGCAGACCACAAATTTATATCTTGCAACAAAAATAAACTAGTTTTTTTTTAATTTAAGTACCAATAGAAAAAACTAGTTAAGTTTAAACTATGTGTCTTTCATAAAATTACCTACCATTGGCACATAGTCAAAACGTATCATGCTCACTATATATTATTTAAAGCATGGGACTCAATAATGTAGACACTATTACAGCTATCTCTTGCCATTCATTGATTGCTTCAACCATTCATTGAAGAAGGAAGAACAGCATTCAGCAGTGTTGTGTCATTGTGTCATAGACATTATCTCGAGATTAGATGTTTGTATGTTATGTAATGAATGATGCATGCAGAGACAATATTAGATTAAAGGGCTCCACATACAGCAGCGATAATATAAAGATGTACGATCAGCAAAAATTGCGCCTTACCACCACTAGGGTGATTTTTCTATGAAGTGACTAGTTGCCAACCCCAACTTGCTCGATTACTTTTGTTTTTAACACAAAGCAAAATAGTTTCAAACTGGATAGGCATTTTATAACGCGATTTATCCCATTACGTCCTTCCATAGAAGTCACACACGATAGCTATAATCATTGATTATTTACAAAGGGAAGATAGGTTACGTTCTCCCAGAGCGCTTACTCAAAAATTGGCATGTGTTACAATTACACGCAAACACATACGCTCACAGTTATATTTTCAGTCCTGTGCAATACAAAGAAGAACAAAGACAGAAAGACGTACCTAAGACCGAAGTGAGACCGAGACAACAATGCTTCTCGCTAGTACGACCGTCCATGCCGCCGGTCAGACGGTGACTGAGGTGGGAGCACACAATTTTACACAATTTGAGGTTGCCATTTTCGAGAAACTAGTACCTCATCTTCCTTTTTTAATTAATCAATGGCTATAATGTATATTTTAGCATTATGTTATATATTAAGGAATGGTATGTAAGTACATTAAGCTGCCGTGTGAAGCCCTTTAGATGCCTAACAGTATGTATTGAACTATACATTCTCAAACGTCAACGCGGGTGAGAGTGACAAAAATCTAACTGACTCTAGCGCTATGAACAAACAAGATAACCGAATAAGGCGCTCGCCGATTGTGTTTATTATTTTAACAATGAAATTTTCGACCATTATTATTTTGACCCCGCTATCTCGTAAGACCCCCAATATTATCTGACGTCATATGCCTTATAACCACCGGGGTATAGAGACAAATGAATCAATACCTCATTTGTTGAAATCGAACTAGTAGTTTCAGCGCTATGTATGGAACATAGAAATCGGCAGCATACGTACATACATAAAAACAAACAGGGTGCCAACCTCTTTACCCTACTTCGTTGATAGTCGGTTAAAAGAATCTCAAATTGAATTATTTTAAATTATTTTTTGAGGAAATACAAATAATAGTACCAACTTATATTATTACAAAGGAAGGCATTATTTTTAGTAAAACTTAATTAATAAGGCTTCAGACATTCCAAACCTATTAAAACCACGAAAACTTTAATCAATTTGATTTATGCGCGCCTTTGCTTCCTGCCGTGTTAGATAAAACCTAAAAAGCGAACTTTGCCCAAAAACTATAAAACACACGAAAGTATCGGAGCATGCAACGTACGAAACAAGCTGGTTACAATTCTGGTTACTTAGTTCTTGCATTGTAGTAGGGTAAGTTTGACATGGTTTGGGAGGTTAAGTGTAACTTTTTATGTGAGAATCATGGTCGTTTTATAATCGGAACTGTTGATCTTTTGGCTACAAGTTTAGTAGGAATTTCAGGGATTTGAGCATCTTAAAACAAAAGACGATAAAAGCCCCCGTATACTTTGGTGGATACCTAGTATACCATTTAGGACTTTAGAAAGGGGAAAATTAGAGTGAGGCTCAACAATTACTATTTGACAGCTGTTCTTCAATCTGTCAAAGATCTTAAGTGCTTAGCCAAATCCTATTATTGTCTGAACATTCCAGGATAAGCTATAAAAATGTCGCAAAGTAGCTTCAAAAAGGTGTAAATCATTGAAAACATCAATCGAAAATACATGAGAAATATATCCGATCTCCCCAAATAACCATACTTGCTGAAATGAATAAAACTAAAAACAATTCTATACTTCAAAGAAAACCCATAAACCTCAAGTAAACCTATAAAAATTAATACAACCCTCACAATAATCGATAACATTTCTAGGCACGGCGTATGTAAATTCTAGAAATCCGCTTTTTAATCAACGTTCAGTTCTGTAGGAGTAACAATGCTATCAGCTATTCAAATGCAAAAGTATCTGCAGGGAACATCGGGATAGATGAATATTTGCTTCCAAGTTATTTGTAAGCTATTGTTTGTAATTTGTCGCTAATGTCTATTGAATTTTGCGGTTTGTTTTCTTTTGGGTTTGGTTTCCTTGACTTTCAATTCTTACGTTAATGTTTGTGTTCTTTTGACAGTCGGTATCATTTGCAATACTTATCATCACCACCAGGATTTACCAGACATAGGCCTCCCCTGATAAGTCCCTTATCGGTTCTTATCATGGGGGGGGGGGTGATGCTATAATCCCCTCGTTTGAATATCTATAGATATTATGACATTATATTCAATATCTACCTAGAGATATCATTAATTTATCTAGTTAAGCCACAGAATTGCTATTTTGTACACAGTATGACTTGGCACCCAGATTTTTGCATGATTCTACAGGTGCTACTATTTAGTTATTTTCTTTTCATAATCTCCATAATATTATAATTTCTGAGTTCGCTTAGATATTTTTTCTTGCTTTGGTAACTACTTGTCAAAACTTAGGTATATTGAACATTAAAATTTCCTAGTTCGGGCTACACTACACATGCAAATCTAATCCTTGCTCCTTTAATTTTAGAGTTCATTAACAGAAAACAGCATTAGCTCATTTTGCATCATAATTTCTGCTGCATTAATTCCGTCTGTCTGACAGTTAGTCGTGTAGTCGATGTAGGCGCCATATTCCATGCTAATAACTACGTGCATGACATTTCGATAGATGTGATTATTCGACATTAGTACTGATGTCAGTGTAATTGAGAGATGACACTGACACCTTACACTGACAATAGCATAGGCTTGTAGATCATAGAGTAGCTTTTAGTTTTAGTCTTAATTAGTCCAAATGTTATGTCAAAATTGACATATAACTGAATTATTACGTTTATATTTTGACATATGACGTTTAGCTGGTAACACTAAGATCGTTTCCCTTTCATTAACGTCATCTCAAAGATAACCTACTACTGCTAGGTTAAGACCTATTTTTGCTTGTGCGATACCAGCTGCTGCTTCTCGCATCTAAGTGCCTCCACAGATTTTGACCATTCCATTTGCATCAAGTTCTTGACCCTAGTAATAACTTCGTCTCTAGGGCTAGATACCTCACTGAATCCTCTTCCACTATTAATTTATCTGCATCACCCTATCTATCCACGTTCCTCATGCTGGCACTAACGACCGGCAAAATTCCTTCTTATGGCGAGCGAGTAACAATTTTAACCACTTAAGTAAGCAGTTTGACCTTGACCTATTCTGAAAAAGTATTAATTCAGCCAGTCGGATTTATTGGCCTCATTGAGGATATGATAATGATAATAAGAATTGCTTAGTTAAAAAATATTGTACTATAACTCAAAAACACTATATAGAAGTGATACATGTAGATTAGTCACATTGTTCATAGTCTTAATTTGTTGCACTATCCTGATAACTACCCGTGAAAACCTTCGATTAGCTTACTGGTATTATTCAATTTATAACTATGCAAGTAAATAAAAACATCTGGTTTTCCTTGCAATCAATAAATAAATAAATCACTGGCATACACCATCGATGTAAAAATATAAAATTCGGGATATTGGGAGAATGGGTCTCGAAAGCAGAAAAGCTCAAATTTGGCTAATTAGGCTATTTTTCGTTAAGTATTGCAAAATATTCGAAATAGTGTGTCTTTACGTTTAGTTATAGCACGACACAGGCCATTTATTAAGTCCGCGTTGTGAAAACGTACCGTATCTACTGAATTTTACTTATATCTATGGTTTAAACTACATTTACTGCGTCTTCGGCTAATATAATAAGTCAGCATAACTAACTACCCTTTTCCGATTCTTTACGACGTAATGTCACGGACATATCTAGTTATATGTGACATAAAATATAGTCGGCAGCTTCTATCAATATTTTTACGACGTTCTTGCCAATTCAATTAAGATTTCAATCACAGTTCCTTCTAACATCCGCGGTCAATCCTTATAATCAGTCCTTCAGGGTTGTAAAAGTGGTCCTAAAACCAATAACATCACTTATTTGCATTGGATTTCGAGCTTTATTACTGTTATTTAAGACTTTTATTGATACAAGCGGGTTTTGCAGCTTTTATCTGTGTTGCCAGTTCTTTGCACAATTCTGTCAAATTTAACACTGACATCTGTCAATTCCATTCCGATTCTCAATGGCGGTGATCATCTTTCCTTTCAATAGTAATAAATGGATTAACAACCACCCATCTTGTATATTTTAAAGCTATATTTAGTCGGCGTTCTCAATAATTTGCAACTATAAAACTGGACAAATGAAATGATCGGATTTTACGGTTCAGTAATAATTTTTAGATGATAATCTACCGATGGTTCTGTTCGTGATAAATGTCAAAACAACACAACTTATATAATAGACCATAGTTAATAAGAAGTTGAAATTGTTAGACCATAGACGTAGAGCTTGTTCTAAAACAAGTGACAAATTCAAAAGACCGGACATCGCATTCCAAATCAATTCAAACAGCGATTCAAACTCAGAACGGTTAGTTAATTAGGGTTGCCCGCAAACATTCGACCATCGTAATTAATCGAGTCGATTCATTCGATCGTATCGGTATTTCCCTACGGATCGGGAATTGGTTCCCACCGCCTTGTCCGCAAAGAATGTGCCGAAAGCAAAAAGCGAGCTTTCCCATGCCTATGTCACTCGGGCGAAGGATGAAATGGCAAGGACGCAAAATAAAAAGGGAGTTGACGGTAAAAGGTTAACTGACCTTGCCCTCCTAAATACCTAGCTGATGAAGTATTTGGCCGTGTCATACGAGTATATCGATAAAAAAATCGTACTGGTAATGCTCTAATAATGACGTCAATTTAGTACTTATCGCACAAAATTGCGAATGTTTTCACTTTTTGCTTTATTTTTGTAACAATCAATTGTCTTCCCTGAAGCCTTTGTTCAACCGCACAAAAGAAGGCCTCAAACTTTAACCTGTATTTAAAAATCGATTGTGAACCAAAAAATTGTCACTGACTAATGATTCGAACGCCTTGCGGTTCAAATTACGAATTCAAATCTTCGAATTTCGAACAAAAACCTCCATTAACCTCACGATGGTTACCTTTTTTTGAATGTCGATGATTTTTGAAGCTAATCGTGTTTTTTGTCGATACTTGCGTCTAATCGATGAACTCACTAATTCGATTTGCGCCACACCCACTTCACTAGTGGGCGTAAACTATTGATCTATTTCCGGAAAAAACTACACTTCTTTTTTTAAACTCATAATTTCTATCTCATCATGAACTTTGTCCGAAGTCGCTTTGGGCTGTGAAGAGTAGCTTTTGTAGAAAATAAATTTACTCAGCAGTGGATAAGTTAGGTCAATAAATAAAGAAAATTACAATCAAATAATAGTTATAATATTTACAAACGATACAATTGAGCTAACTACCGACTATTACAAACAGGAGATTGTTTAGTAGATCCATATCAATACCAGTCGGGAGCGTACCTAACCTACCCAAGACGCTGGCTGCTTTGCCCCGCTGTATGGCAACGCTGATGTTTCATAGACCCGCCCCGGCTTCTCACGGGTGATGTATTATACAAAAACCTTCCTTCTTGAATCACTCTATCTATGAAAAACGCATCAAAATCTGTTGCGTAGTTTTAAAGATCTAAGCATATCTATATTTATAAAAGAAAGTCGTATTAGTTACACTATTTATAACTCAAGAACGGCTGAACCGATTTGGCTGAAAATTGCAGGGAGCAGGCAGGGAGGTAGCTTAGAAGCAGGAGACGGACATAGAATACCCCATTTCCGTGGGACCTGACATGAAAAAAATCCATGGGGGCGAAGCCGCATGGCGCAGCTAGTTTTATTATAAAAACTATCGTAGTTTGACGAATTCATTACGGATGTAAGCGGTTTAAACGTTGGTGTTCTTCCAACACAAATAAGTTTCCATCTGTAATGAATCTAAGCAAATATAGGGACAGACATACAGCGGGAAGCGACTTTGTTTTATACCATGTAGTGGTAGTGATACTTATGAGATATTCAGATCATCCTAAACAAATCTGCTTACATTGACTTTAAATTTGTCCCGAAGCGAGATCGAACCCGCAACCTCCTGCGTCGCAGGCCATTCGCCCGCCGCGCCGCCATGCCACAGAGGTCGTCTACTAATGTTGATCGTGTTCAATTTCAGGTTAAATTGGAACTTCATTTTTTTCCTACTTACTCGATTAGTGGACTTTATTTTTAACCTAATGTGAGCTAATCTTTGAAAAGGTTTTTTTTTAACAACCGTAACCTCACGATGTCAATAATTTAATATAAAAAACCATCGATTGTGGTGGATGTCTGTACATTCAAATCATCAGCGCTGATGGATATTTAATGATATTTTTCACAATCGCTCCGATCATTGGTGTTTAGACAATCTTAATCTTATCACTGGGCAGTAAGACAGATTATGCTTTGTAAATTATCTGTTGTTCCTAGTAATTTCTCAGTTGTAATGTGGGAACTGTTTCTATGATAATTCGAAATGTGAATTATTTAGGTATTTTATGTTCTAATATTTTTTCATAGGTATATTTATTTGGGAATTTTAACTACGCGCCAAAATGTTTAATTTGACAAGGACATCGTCTTCTGAACTCTTTTTGAACTCTACAAATAATTAGAAACACATACAAATAATTCACGAAACGATCAAATTTCGTTACTAACGTAAAAAAGACTCCCTTTAGTTCTTTTAGCTTTTATATTAAGTGAACTGCGAGTAGGTACTTGTAATTCGAGATATCACACGTAAGATGCTAGTTTAATAAGCTAAGGTCATTCGCACACTAAAGTACTTACTATTTACAAACAATAAACGCTTTAGTCGAGCGACGAAATTAGCAGTCAGGAACCGCTAGAGGGCGGTAAAGATTATGTTAATGAGTTTAGACTCTATGCTTTGTAGGTAGAGTCTAGCTAGACGCTTTACTCTATGGTAAGGTTGTCTATTAGTCAAGTGATGATTTTACCAACTTTTTTAACCTTCTGGACCTAATCAGACCAAAAAAATGCGTAAAATAGGAAAATGCCTTTTCGAATTTTTGGCGTAGTTATTTTTACCTTATTACCTAGTAGGTAATATAGTTAGGTAGGTACTGATGTTGATGACTAAACTAAACCTTAAAACCTGAGTGCTATGTTTAAAATAAGGCCTGTGCTGTGCACAATAATCCAACACCGCTACCACACAGCACAAAACTTCAACTCGTACCTACTTCAACTTTAAAAGTTACTGCTCCAAAATTTAAAAGTAAGCTGCTGGACCATTTCCTGCATCCTCTAGAGAACCCGCCTGATTAAATATTATTCTAAAAAAATGTTTGTTTTTCGTATAGTTTATTCTCAGATATTATTGTTCCTAATTTGTAGATAGTTTATTTTGATTTTTATTATATAAAATTTCAAGTTTTTCATAATAATACATAGATTTGTGAAGGCTACAAATGTCGTGTTTACCTGTAAGTAGCATGCGTATCAGAACAGAACCTAATTTTAAGTTTTTTGTAAGTGTTTGATATGTATGTGGTTGGTAAACCTTTTTTCAATAAATAAATAAATAAAACTTCAACTCGATACATTGTGCAGAGACGAAATAGCTTCCCACAACTTTTATACAAGTGACCAGCGAGTTTGTCATCTGATGCCGTTATAAAATGCATATAGGTATTTTTTTCAACACAGCAAAATTGAATACTTGATAATAGTCTTATGTATTTGTTAAATTTAAGTGGGTGTATGAACTAACTATAGTATTATCTTTATGAAATGAAATGAAATGAAATTTTTATTCAACTTTACAAACTTACTTACATCTAATAACGTATAACTAAAACTAAATAAAGTAGGTTATAAACTTAGTATAACTTATACTAATTGAGTACTTTTTGTAAATAACTGTTATATTCTTTCCTGTCCAGAGGAGGGCGATACTGAACGCGACACAGTTGTATACTTTTAGCGTCAGTATCGTTGCATTATGTTATCACATCACACTAATATTATAAATGCGAAAGTTTGTATGGATGTATGGATGGATGGATGGATGTTTGTTACCTCTTCACGCCAAAACTACTGAATGTATCTGACTGAAATCAGACATAGGCTACTTTTTATTTATATTTACCCACAAATCAGTTTCCGTGGGATAAAAATATCACCTTTAAACGTTTCCATAGGAATAACGCGTGCGAAGCCGGGGGTCGAACCTAGTATGCCCATTTACAGCTGATCTATTTATTAATTTATCTTTTTTATGTGTACAAATTATTAACTTGATTATTTTTCTGTCTTGTCTGTTTTATGGATTCAAATTTTAAATTATAATTTAAGCAGCATTATGTTGTATAATTGACGTCTCCAAGTGGCTTGTGCTCCTACGGCGAATAAATGAGTATGAGTATGAGTAGTCTTATAAAATGTCCATGGTAGCAATAAACGATTTGTATTTGTATTTATCTAAAAGTTAAAGCCCATATTTGAATGCATATTTTTGTGTTGTGCGGTAGCGGGGGTGCCCCGATCTGTGACAATCTTCAGTGGGTACTTACCACGTAAGCCAAGCAACGAGCGGAAGCTAGTTTTGTGTATAATAATGTGATTGGATTCGATTAGGCTAATAAATTGATTGGTTTACGACATTGATTCAAATTTTATGATACTTATTATGAGCTGTATTCATTTTGTTTCGTTTTATTTTTATCGATTAATTATAGTTATGTTATTGATTTCCGGTGATAAGATGGTTTTGATCATAAATTATTATAATTAGGAATCTTTATTTTCTTTGAATTTTAAAATTTAGTCGTTGTTTTCTTTATTCCCATGGGTAGTAAAATAAATAGCAAAATTTTTTTTAGATACCAAAAACTCAATAAAATCACAACTGGCGGGTTATTACAATTGAACAATGTTATTATTAATAAAATTAGATATATCATCATAATGTCAAAATAAATGTTTTTTTCTATTTGTATTCTATTCTACTCGTAATTTCAAAAAGCCATAAACATCAAACATCTTTGCCGACTATAGTATTGAGCCATTTTAGGCTAATGTAATTTTAAAATCATCGTATATTATCCACGAAACATTATAATTTATTGCCCAGTATCTAAAACCACTTGACATAAAAGTTTACGATTGCTTATTTTCGGTTTAACCGTTTCCCAATTAGCCAGTTAAGTGATAGTAAACGTGTCAGATCGTTTCGATCGATTGTTTATCGATATATTAAAATGTTGGCAGAGTGACTTTGCCAAATTAACGTTGTTGGCAAAGTGTTTGAATAGTTGGCGTAGTTTGAAAGTTGGTTATTAGGACACGTAATTGTTACTTGGTGAATTTTAAAATGTGTTTTTTTCTACGAATTCAAATTAAATCCCAAAAAATGTACGACCTTGACGGGATTTAAACCCGCAACCTACCAAAGACTATGTTTATTTTAACTTATTATGGAGACAACCAAATAACCTCTTTTCTGGATATTTTTGTTTTTCTTCAAAACTTTTCCTTACTACAAACTTAAAAGTTTTCTTATATATTTAAGTTAAGTTTAAAACTTCGACAAAGTTAATGATTTTCGTAAAATTAAATTTAGAACCACTTTTTCCGATTTTAAGGTTAAATTGACTTGGACCCATCTATTTTTGAGTCCACTCAAAAATGTATTGTAAGTCACTGTAGTTACCATACATTTTACTACGTTGTCCTTCCTAACCCGTATTTTCCTCGTATTTTTTGGGACTTAATATATTAAGTTAAAAAAAAACAAATAATATCCGAAAAAAAAACAAAAAACCAAAAACTTTATGATGTTTCAAATTCAGAAACAAAAAAAGTAATTGAAAAAAAGATAATTACAATCAAATAGAAGAAACAAATTAAAACTAGTATTTACAATTGTAACAATTGAGCTGCAGACTGTTGCATACAATCTACATGTAGCTCATCTGTTTACTGATAACGTTTATAAGTTACATGTCTTGTTCTAAATTAGAACAATAACGTTGTATAAATTTATATAAATGTACATACATTGGTCTTGCCAAAACTATTGTATAAAATGATATAAACGTAAACGTGAGAATAAAATGTAACTTGATTCATAATTAAAAAAAAACAAAATATCAATTTATTGCTGGGACTGTACTAACATGATATCGTAAGCAATTTTCGATTTCGATAAGAAATAACGTAATATTGAAATCCTATGTGGTTTGTGGGGTATTATTTATTTGAACATAACAAACATACTCGCATAAGACATTCAGAACAAAACTCAGCCTAATTGCGTAAGTAAAATGGCAATAGTTAACGTAGACCCAGTGGCTATGAACACGATGAGCTATCGAACATCACTTCACGACGTATTCACGTTCCTACCATGTATCATTTTCAATCGGAAACGGTTCTAATGTTGATGGAAGTGTCTGACACGGCAAAATTTATAATATCAAATGTCGATAACTCAAAAAAACACGTCTATGGGTACATTTTTATGTGGATATTTTGTGACTGAAATGGCGACAAGACGCGTTAAAATAATAACCAATTTATTAAATGGTCTTCGTAAAACTTAACTAACTAACTTAAACTAATGAATACTTAACCTCAATTTTCGATTCTCAATTTTTTAATGAATAGTGAGTAATTAATGATTTCGTTTTTTTTTATAAAAAGCCCATTGCACCTTATTTTGTTGTACGAAGTTCTGCCCCTGAAAGGCTTAACGAGCCTTTAGTGATCAGGTCGCCAACTCACAGGTTACCTTCTTACTTCGCGACATAAAGTCGCGGCCCGAAGCTCTTGATCGAGATTCGTGGGTCGCACAGTTCACTCAAACAGGTGCAGGGCTCGTTCAAATGTCATCCATATTGCTTGAATGATTGCCATCGAAATGACTGACGGTAGCGTTCGCAAAATCATCCCCAGAAAACAAATGATGAATCATCATTATCGGGCTGTTAACAGCCACTGCTGGGTTTTTAGGCTTCTTTTTTACACCAGCTTAATCTTTCCTGCGTAAGGCTTATCCACCATTTTCGTATTTCGTAACTTGGGTATTTGGAATCACTGTCTTCCCCTCTTTAAATCAATGGTGGTGAGCTGAAGTAGATTAAAAAAAATTAAAGGGTTTGTCTTGAGTTTAAAATAAAGCAAATATAGACTTTGCACTAGACTCGAGTCTACTAAAGTTGCTTACAGCAAAAAAGGATAAGTATATTGTTTGCGCCAGTATTCAATACAAAAAAATATTATGTGAATAAAATAAACGTATTTAAGTTTTCTTTATCTAGCCGATAATGCGGTGTGAATTGTCCGACATTATTTATTTATATTTAATACCTCATAAATTCTAAAAACAATGCAAGAAAAGAGTAATCAGCAAAATAATCTCAACTTATCAAAAACCTTATTGAATAAAAATGTATCACATCATCTCATTTTCTCCATCCAATCCTATTTACCAACAAAAAGCTAAGAGCTAATTATAACGACCTGTCAGGCACTTATAAAGGTGCTAGAACTAAACGCAGCTGACAGGCGTTCACGTGTCAGTTGCGTTTCGTTTTTGCTGTCGGTACTTAGTGGGTAACCCATTGTTCTAGTGATATCCATCGTAGCTACTTGTGCTGTGACTATGTTGCACTTTATTGCCTATAGGTACATACATGGTCCTACAAGAGGTATCATTTACAGTACCAACATCAGAACAAAAAGGAATATTAATTGATTTTACATGATTTCTTAGAAATTACCTCGAGTCTGAGCGCTCACGCAATATTATAATAAAAACGTCTTATTTTTAATAGTCATAATTATCAATTATTAAAAATTTATTAGTAATTAAGAAATTTGCTATGAAAAATAATTGAGGATACATCATTAATATATAAACCCTCGATCAATGAAAATCTGGTCTGCTCGAGTGCCTTAATTTAATTCTAACATTTCGAAATTACAAAACGTTTTTTCACGCGAAGTCGTAAACCAGAATATCATTCGTTTTAATAGATATTTTAATGGCGTTTGATTCTCGCATATCGCACAGTTTTCTAAGCTCTTGAGTTTTGTCCAAGTCACGTAGGAAAACCACAGAATGTCTGCTGAGCAGCGATTTTGTTGGAAATCCTTTACCTACTCAGCACAGCACTGACTCACTCATTGATTCTCTGTTGAACCGGCTTCAAAAATAGGTTCAATTTTGAATAAAGAGGTTCTTCTTCTTTCTTTTTTCCCTTTTTTTCTTCCTTCGGCATTCAGGTATATAACGGGTATAAGTTTCCCTTCATTTCAACAGGTTTCACTCTGTCATGGTCACAAGATAACTGAAGTATTATGTACTTTTAATAATGTGTTCAGATATCGTAAGTTTGTTTTTTTTTCTGTAGGGTAAGTAAGTATGTTAACCGATATCTCCATCAATCACGGGCCGATTTAGGTGATAATTACGGTTTTGTTTATAGAAACTGAACCCGAGTGGACTAATAAAAAAATATTCGTCCCGCAAAACTAAAATAATACATTTACACCAAAATTTTAAGGTTACGTGTTTTTTTTTACAAAAACTGAATCGCATGTTTTTTTTAATAAATTTATCTATCAAAGAAAACAATTAACATGCCAAAAATACCCTTCCGACATTCAGGAATTTCGCTAATAAATATAAAACTGGATACTAGATAGAAAACATTAAATAAACGAACGCTTCAAAGAGACTGTAGGCAAAACAAAAACGGATTTCATAATACAAACGCCATTTTTCAGTCGCCATTGACATCTCCCGCCAGCCGTTCGAAAATCGAAAACATTCAAACATTTCAAATTTAGAACGCGGTTCGAACTCTTTCAAAACGCGCGGGAATCGAAAACAGTGATTAGTTTTCTTAGACATTCGAACTTTAAAAATATGTCGTTCGTTCGCTTTTAATTTAAACTCAGAATGTGTATGTGTTCTATTTTGCCTCCACTTTACGACGTCAGTTTTAATGATTTTAAGGGCATCGTATACCAAAGCTTTGATGCATTTGTTAATTGAATACTAGCTGCGCCCCGCGGCTTAACACGCCTATCCCACTGGAACTGATTTATGGGATAAAAAGTAGCCTATGTGTTATTCCAGGCCTAGAATTACCGTAATTAAGTATGCAATTTCAGCTCGATCCGTTCAGCAGTTTTTGCGTGAAAGAGCAACAGACATACATACATGGTTCCAAACTTTCCTGGTAAGCAAGTACCTACTAGAAGAAACTAAAATCAGGCCAAGCAGGCTTAGTTGTTTGATCGTCGAATCTAAATCTGTGCCCACCTTTATGTACACGAACAGATTCAAGTTATTACCAACAAAATAACGATAAGTACCATACCAACGCTTCAGTAGACGCTGTTTTATACGACTATGAAATACACAAGATTGGAAATATAGAATTTATTTGCGCATAAAATTGTCCACGCAGGCGTATGACCATTACAAACTATTCATAAAATAATGTTCATCGTTTAATACTGTGATTATCATATTAAATGGACTCCAGAACGATTGGTTATAATAACTATGTAACATCATCGCATCAATTCGATTTTCCATTACACCTTCCCGCCAAAATGACATCTGTCAAAGTGGATGTCTAACTAGCCAGTGATTAACTATTCGCGTTTACGTCTACATTCAAAATCTTGGTTGACAGTTTTAATGCTGTACTTGACGACTTTGACACATTTCTAAACAGCTGGATTTATAGCTACGACATTTCAGCTCTCACTATCATCTTTGTTATAATCGAGGTAGAAACTATTGAATTCACAAAAAAAGTTTCGACGCAAAATTTTATGAAATATGATCTGTTAAAATTCCAAAGTTCTAAATTTGAAACAGTTCGATTCGATTCCGCGGACGACCTATAAAAATGTCACCTCGGAAATACAGAAAAAATATAATTTATCACGATCATTTATAACAATCAAAGAAGAATACAATGTGGTGGCGATGGTCAAAACATGTGTATCGCTATAAAAATAATATAAAAACACATTCCAGAGTAAATAACAAGCACGTGAAATGGAACGGTGTTGCAACGGTTCCACTTTTGAAAATCGTAGAGATTTTCCTGTTAATTATACTAATGCAAGATATAGAAACAAAAATGTATTTAGCAGAAGGTACTACTAGATTATGTAATAAAGAGATAAATAATCACTTAGTTCTAAATATACCCAGTAGTATAGCTACATTTTTTTTTTATGACAGAACGTTACATTTCGTAAAAAAAAGTGCAAATATGCTAATAATAAAACATGTCCCATTGACACTCACCCACTTGGCAAACGCTTAGAATAACACTTTCACTAACAAAAACATTACTTATTTTAAAATTATTTGTGTTGTCTTTTGTGACAGACGACAAATTTATTTAAAACAATGAACGACGTACACCTGCACATAAAAATATAAATAAGAATCCTCGGTACGAATTCTAGGAAAACGTTTACCGTCGTCGATAGTAATGTCATAATGATTATATCGTTTAAGTTTTAATTGAAATAGTTGGTCTCAATAAATACACGCCGAACCTTGTAACTAATGTGCTACCATTGCAATAAAATGTGCAAGAAAATTTTAATTATTATCGGCAGGTTTAGTTCAGCCTATTTATATCAATGGATTTAAAATATTTCTTCCTCGTAATGATTGAGTAAGGTCTATGCAAGTTCTAAAAAGAGTAAACAAACTGCTTCCTGCAAAAATAAACGGCTTCAGCAGATTCATTCTGCCTACCTCATTAAAAGATATTGACCGCTTGTCCATTCTCTTTTCGAACGTTATTCATGTTTCGAAATGTCAAATACGACTTTAATAAGAACGGATGATACGGAAAAAAGAAAATGACATTTTCTAATTTTAAAATCGGAACCCCTCGTTCGATGGAGTTCGATTTCGGGTTCGAAGTTTGAAATAGCCCGCGACAGCTGAGAGTCGACACTGTTTTTTATTGCCTCAACAGTGTTTATGAGCACTTTATGAGTTTTATAGATTTTTATACGCTAATCCAATGGGACGCATCTCGTGATCGGATCCGTTCTATATTTACTGTTCTAAGCTGTTGGCTCGTTGTTTATGAGTTGAATTCACTGTTTCAACAGTTCAATACTGATGTGTTTTGCACGAGCAATTTTAATCATGCAGTAAAAATGATAAAATACAACTTTCAAAGCACCTGTCTGCCTCTATTGCGACTAAAAACATGTACACAAAAAATACAGCTGCTTATTAGTTTATTTAAATAATCCCCCTTTCAATTGATCAATGGCTCAATCGATAAATGAGCGATATCCTTCCCAAACGAGGTCACTTATCGAATGAATCTATAATCGAAGTATGAATCTCATTCGGTATTCAAATTACCGATCGAGTTCCGCTGATCGCATTCATTCGAATGAAAAGAAAAACCTATTTAAAAGAGGCTTCTGTTTGAATTAAGAACGGAAATCAACCGTCGCGGCAGCTTGCTCCAAGTGTGAATCGATTCGAATTTTGAATAGGTTATTTTTTTCTTTTTTTCTTGCTCGCGCGTATTGACATGTTGCGCGTTCGAAATGAGTCTATTGTCTTTGGTTTGACGTAAATGCGTTTTGGGTTTATTTACTCCGGTTACATAGACCAAAGGCAGCGCAGTGGGAACCGTGGGGAACCTTGGGGAACCGTGGGGAACCTTATTCTAAGAGGTGACGAAAAAAGTGGCGTGTGCCACGACACTTTTGTTTGAAATCGCGAGATGAACTTCGAGAACAAAAAGCTCTTCCAAAAAAATAGTGACAAATTTTCTTAAGATCCCAAAATAGCGTTAAAGTTTAAATCAAATATAGGTTTTATCAAGGCCACATGCATTATCTTTAGGTGATGCATAATTTAACTGCAGAAACCTAGAAGACATAAAGATGACATTGAGGTCGATGACCTAGCTCGACTGAACGAATGAAAACATTAGAGCGATGATAGTGTAATAGAAACCATAGTGTTCAAAAGAGAACATTAAACGTATAAAATATAATTTTATTGTTAACGAACACTAAAATGGAGTCAAATTAGGGATTTTTTTCGGCTTCCCATCACCAAGTCGTAAAGTGGTGATAAAACGGTAAGTATTGATCACGGCCAAGTAAACTATTTTATGTTGTTTTTATTGTTATTTATTGGGGAATAAAATCAGTTTATTAATGTCATCGGTTCATAAGGACCGCGCGATTATGTGGATAATTAAAGTTTTGTTTGGATTATAGCTCCCTGGTGGGTCCGACTGCGTCTATTTACTTTAATATCTTTGAAAATTTTATGGGAAATATAATGTACCTACCCATTTCTGCTAATAGATTTAGTAATTTGCAGAAATAAGTTGCAGCAAGTCACCAATTACCATCATAGGCAATAACCTAAGTAAATTATATTCATTGCATGGCAATTAAATGTTGCTTAAAAACATGTCACATTCGATAAATATATCGAAGGTGTGAGAATCAGGGGCTTTGATTGTTCCGTAGGGCGGTTGTCACTGTCAAACACTATCACATCCAATTGAACATTTACTAGCGATAAAATAATTCTTAGATCGTAAAGCAAAATTAATGTAACAGTTTTAATTTTATAGCGATGCCCGCATCTATGTATGGCATCGTAATCCTTTATGGGATTATATAATCTCTGGTAAAATACTCCATAGTGAACTGCTCTATGGTCGGTTGTAAGTCAGATTTAATAGAAAAGCGAATATTCGAATTGAGAATCTGCAAAAGCAATAGAGTGTGGTGGTTCTTTTATGACTACCAAGGTATAATCATAAACTAATAGAGAAATAACCAATAAATAAATGAACTCTATCACGACTCTACCTAAATTATTTGACGCATATTTAAAATTATATTTATTATTGTTGCAGGTAAATACAGTTTTAAAACAATCTGCATGTTTTGTGAGTAAATAATAATAATATGTTTTATTATATTTGATTGTTATTTTCTTTGTTATGGTTGATTATTTATTGTTAGAGTCAGATTAAATTGTTTTGTGGTATTTTTTTTTCTGCATGCAAAATGTTTCTATTAGTCTTTATGAAGCGCAGAAAAATTAAATACCTACCACAAAAAATATTTCACGCCAACACAAAACGATGAAAAAGACTTTGAATTAAAAAGTAGTAAAGCAAAGCGTGATCCAGAAGTGTTGAACTTTCCCGGAAGTTGGCAGACCCTGAACAAAAAGCCACCTGCCAAACCGAAATCAATCGATGCAACAAAACAACAGAGACAAAAATTTGCCAACTTTCAAACTCAGAACAAAACGAGATAGAACGAGTGTCCCCAACTTTGCCGTGTGCCCGAATCGTGAAAAAATAATTATTAATTTGCCATTCCCCCTCCCGAGACGTGTGTTTTGTCTATGCCTTTTTTATTTTCGCAATTTATTTTATAACGCTCCAATGGTCGAGGTAATTTGTATCAATTGCGTTTTTCTTTTTGTTTCTGTAACATCGGTCACTTGTTTGGCAGTTAGTTAATTTGAATCAATTTTATTTTGAAATTGGAATTAACACTTTCATCTTCTATTCGTATTATTTGAACTGTGTCTATACATTCTGAGCTCATTTCATTTTCAGACGTGAATAAGGTATCTTTGCATAAAAACTCCTTTATTACCATTAAATTCGAAAATTCCCATTAGATCCGAAATATTGACTCCCGAAGTGCTAAAATGGTTGGTTAGTAAGTTTCGGCCGTTTTATTGTTACCTTTACGTAGGGGTGTTCGATATTGACAAGTTTTGACGTGGCTGCCGGCGCTAATCAATTTTACAATTTGTGTGTTCCCTTATACAGCGTGTTTTGAAACTCCACGTTGATAGCTCTTGACATTTCTTTGTTCTTTGCTCTTGAACTTTTTAGAGTTCATAGAACAATATTAATTTGAAAATCATGTGTCTTGTTTTTCATTTCACTCTTATGAATATCGTTTTAATAGGCTTTTTCTGTAGGTTTGTCTGTGAATTTTCTTTAGTATGAAATCTAATGCCAGGTACATATGTACTAGCGTACAGAAGCAAGTGAACCCAACGAACCGTCGTTTACCGTAGTTCGCGAACTTTTACACGTGTTCATTAAGTGTGGACAACACAGCGAAAGCAAGTGAACGTGCGGTGCCGATCGTCGACTCCCACTCGTTTGCATTCGCTCGCTTATGTTCGCTTCTACGTACCGACTAGATTTGAAGTCTGAATAAGCAATGCAGTTAAAGCCAAACAAGTCTCAATCCGCTGAGTTGAGAGTTCAAATTGTAATGACATTATCAAGCCTGTGAGGGATCACACACGAACTCAATAAAAACTTGGTTTCCCTTCCTTGCATTACCTCGTGTGATGTTTTACTATTCCTTTGAGGATCGTGCGTGACGATATACCTATCTAGGTATACTTATACGTACGTAGATATTGTGTATTTTGTTTATTATCAAATACGAGATGAAAATTAAGTAGTGGGTAAGTATCGGTTTTATTTGTTTTTGGTTCTAAATCCCTAATGTTTGATTAGATTTCGCTATGAGTCGTGTAGATAAAGATTGGTATAGAAAATTATAGTCTCATGATGTCCCAATTGGATATATAATTGGATGATATATATATGTAAATATTTGATATAATAGATACATAAATGATCAAATAAGATCTAAGCAACGCTACTTGTAAGAAAAGCGACTAGCACTATTTTAAATAATACAAACTTATGAATTTTCACATTTTAAGCCACTTTGGGTGGGTAGGTTAGGTAAGTAAGTAATTATGAAAAGCTAATTATTAAAGCTATAATAATTTACTATGGGCTTATATACCTACCTACCTAAAAAGACAAAAATCCAAATATTTTCGAAAAAACTTCTATTTCGTCTAAATCTGTCACAAAAGACGTAACCCTAAAAGGTTAAATTTACCCGACTTGTAGAACACAGAAACAAATAAAGGCAATCGAACTTCGCACCGCAAAGATTGCCGACATCTTTTACCCGTTGTTTACAAGAAAGAAAGTTCCGGAGGGGGAACCAGGTAAATGGTTAAAAGTATTTTTTCGCAAGCAGATCACGTTTGGCGTAAGTGAGACATCTTAGAACCCCTCCGGAACGATTTGAGCGGGAAAAAAATTGAACCCCGAACACGTTATTGATTCTGGACGGATGCGTTCTAAATTCTAATAAGCTTTGATTTGTTTTTTAAAGTTTTGACGTTGACTTGCTGTGATTTTTTGACGTTGACAGCTTCACTACGCTCCGACTGGAATTGGATGAGTTCCAATTTTAAATTGGAGTTCGATTTCAAGACTAACTTTCTTAGAGTGTGTAGGAATAGGATCTTTATTTTCATGCACAACCGTTCATGTTTTGCATTGGTAAATCATAACGTGATTTGTCTTCAAGGTCGTCGTCCTGCATGCAGTGCCCCCGTGCTCAATTGTGCGCCTATTATCCGATAATGCCGATCAATCTGCCCTGATTGAATAATCATCGTTAGCCAATTGAACTCGATTCAGCATCGCTTGAACTCTTTGAGCTAGTTTAGTTAAACGAAACAACTCTTTGTATTGACAACTTCGGTAGAGTCTGCAGAGATTTTGTTGCAAATTGTGACATGTTTAATGTAAGTAAATCTATGAAATTAAACTTAGAATAAAGAAATGACCCTTTCGCACGAGAAAACAACGCTCTTGTTAAAACATAAAAATAGAAACAAGCGACAGCCAACTAAGCCCTATTGACGGCGATAAAAATTGTTCATAGTAAGGTGGGTTCGATAGATCGAAGTGAAGTCGACGATCCTGACGTTCCAGCCCGTCGGCAACATCAAAGGGCCTGACGCGCAATTTTGACAATTAAAACGCTACGCATTGCGCACATTGTCTCTCAGACTTGCCTCGCCGTGTCCTTGGCTGGAATCTCAACCCCCTTTTTTCGCTGCAACCGGTTCGATTTGCCGCGTATAATTTCTGACGCTTGTTTGTGTTGGTTTATCATTTTTAATTTCATTTGCAGACTTGTTTCCTTTGTGTTGCTGTCTCTTTTTAATAAATTTTAAGGAAAGTAGATTTACAGAGGCTGTCCGTCCTTGTTTCTCATTACATTTTACTGCCGCAAAGTAAACGGATTTATCCACCAATAGCGTTCGAGATTTTCTAATCTCTGTAAAATTTTATGATCGGTGTTTTCATCAAATCGTGTACGCAATAAAAATCGTCTATTTGTTAGTAGGTACCTATGTAGGTATGATATTATGAGGGAATCGTATCGTTTAGTTTTAAACCGTCGTAAATTTGGACTTTCGGTCGTAATATCGAATTTTTAATGTGAATTTTGGGCCGATACGTGGTGAGTGCCAACGGGCTACGAATAAGTCAACTTTTTATGGGTCGTAAAAATTTAGAACCGTCGTAGGTGACTCTATTCTTTGGGACATCGATTTTATGTGCAGTATTGGGCGAGTTTTTGAAAAAAATATAATTAAAAGATTATTATCTCTTAGGTTGTAAATTTTATGAGTCATTTAAACCATAAATACTTGTCAAAGACATTTATTTCGATTACCTATTGATTTTTAATAAAGTTATTTGAAATGCCGCCGTTCAATAAATTATTCAAGCTAAAGCAGCTGTCATTTTAACCATAACTTGGAGTCAAGTGGGAAAAACACGAGGACATTCAACCCTCATGCATAGGGAGCTAAAGAACCGTGTTCAAACTTCGAATTCAAATTCAAAAATCATCATGATAATATCAAAACAATGTAAGTAATTTTTTTCCATTTTCAATTTGTACGCCGTCATTATTCTTAGACCGCCGGTGGGGCAGAGGACGTTACGTGATCGAAGCCCCACTTCCTCCGCGGGGTCAGGGTCGCTCGCGAATGCGAACACTTATCGATGTGATTGTACTGTTATGCGAGCGTAGGTAGTGTTGTGTTGTGGCGTGTACTTGTAATCTTTGTTTGAAACTTCGCTTGTTGCAACTTGTTGAGTTACTTTTTTTGGTAGAGAAGAGACATTTTTTACTATTCTTAGAATAGTCCTATGATAGTAAAAATAATTTATAATGCTGGACAAACCACACAGCAACATCTAGCCTCAAAGTAAGCAGAGTTTTGTATTCTAGGTACTAGATTACTGATATACCTACGTTACAAACATAGAAATATATTTTTTAATTTATATTTACTTATTAAACAAACACCCAGAATTTATTCAAAACCAATATATGCAAATTGTACAAACAATTGTCCCGAAGCGGAAATCAAACTCGCTCGCTCACTGCGTCACAGAGGTCGTCGATGATAATTTAGATTGAAGTCTCTCTCTTTCCCTACGAATGATTATTTTGCTCGGTGTATTGAACCAACAAATCTATGGATGAAGTACAACAAAGTAAGAAGTGTGTGGTACACTTGCGTACAATTACCAATTCGCCGCGGCTGTCACGTCAATCCAAAAACGCGCGTAATACTTGCCCGAGAGAGCTCAGAATCAACCGTCAATCAACTGACATCTGCAATTATAAAAAGGTTGATCTGAAATCCGCCTTTTTGCTCGGATGCCGATCGCGACGTGATTTTCTCACGGGGAAGATCACCGGAATAGGGTCCTAAGGAATTAAGACGGATTCCTTTTACGAATTAGCGAATCACCTGTCTAATTACGCGATACGGCTCGATTCGAAATCCGGAATTTGAAAAGTTTTCGTTTTTGAACGACAGGCAGACCCTTAAATCAATCGACGCGGCAGCCGCACACCGAAAAAAATACCAAAGAAACAGATTAGCATAACAAGTGACGAAAAGTGTTTGCGAATTGACAATCTGACAAATTTACAACCGATCGCCGCGCAAAACACACAAAAGTGCCCTTTTCATGCAAATTTGTCTGAGGATTCTTTTCGGGATTTTTTCTCCCCGGCGTGAAACTTCCGCCTATTTTCCCGCTCAACGCACATCCGGTAGGGGCGCCGCTTCCTATCGGAGCCGTTCGGAAATCGGATGAGTTTCACCGACAGAGATACGTCTATTCGCAACCCTCGCCCCATTGATTCCTTGTAAAGCACTCATATTTTCTATTGAATACTTTTTTATTGGGTGACAATACTTGCTGGCACATTTATTTGCGTGACTTTATTGGCAACGTCTGACACTTAATTTTCTTTACCTTTCCTGACTGAAGACAACCTCAGAGGCCTCAAAGATGATGTTGTATCGATCTAGCACTATTTATTTATCTAAACTCTTTTAACTACTACTGTGAACTTTTAAGCAACAAATCAGGGTTTTCGTTATTATATTACGTAAGTCCTTACAGTCAGGGTAATTTTAAAAAGGTTGTACTTATTTTTGGGATATTAACAAACTTTCAAACAAGTCATTTGAAGGGATCAAATCTTTCGTGATGCTCATCTACGAATCAAATAGCTCACTTAATCCCTCTTCAATGGGAATTTAACCCATACCCATAGAAATCGAAGTACCGATTAGAAACCCCGAGGCAGACCGCATATCTGTAACCGCAGGATTGTCAGCCCCATCGACGGTTAGCAAACCATGGTTTATGGTGCTCATAGACAAACTATCGGTTGCTTTATTGATACTGAAATACTTCTCAGAGTGTATCCTTAATCTAATATTTTGTACTTGTAACCGTTTTGTCATTTTCTGGTCGTGTTGTTTTTTATGAAGATGTACATTGTGCCTGTTCTTGGGGGCAAAGATTTATTACTTGAGGCGATTTTGTCGATTTTTCGATCTACAATTACACATTATCTACAAACATTTCACATCGAATTTGGCTAGAGTACAGTAAATCATTGAAGACCTTTCTCGCACAGACGAAAATTTTTATTTACTCCCAATGAAAAGTGCCTTCAGAAATAGCAATGCCACAGTTCATGGCGTAGTCAGCCTATCGGCTTCACGAGCAGATGCGCGATGTAACTGTCCGGGTTTGATTCCCGGCACCTGTTGTTTTCGAACTTCGATTACGACCCATTAGCGACTCGATATTTAATACTATTGACTTTAATGTTTACTGCTTAGAGTAAGTATGGAAATAGACGGTTAACGGCTGTAGAAAGAACCCTATAATAGATAGTTAAGGATCGCCTGAGGAGTGAGTCTATTTGACGTTAGTATCGAGACGTGATCGCGACGTCAACTTTTGTATGGAATTTGCGTAGTTCCCTGTCCGACCGGTAGAGGCGCTGTACACAATTGTATGGAATATGGAGACGTCACGACCAAGTTTCGTGACAAGTAAACTCGCCTCTCTGAACACTTAGTATTACTACGCAAGAAAAACAATGCTAGAGATTTCACACATCATCTCCTAGCCCCAAGCTAAGTAGAACTACATAACATAGCCATCTTTAATTGTCATTTTGTAGATAGAAAACATGTATTTGCAGATCGTATGAATTTTTTGTCCCGGGGCGGCAAACGATCCAGCAACTTCGTGTTTTGCAGGCGGACCTTCGCCCGCTGCGCTACAGAGGTCAGATAGACCGAAGTTATCTACAAAAAAATACATAAATACATTTCAGAGTAAACTGGCTTCGAATAGTTACTTTCTACTGAACTAACTGGTATTTATTATGGATCAGTTGAGCTACCTGTAGATTGTTAACAACAGCTTGCAGTTAGGTCAATTGTAATTACTACTAATTTATTTCCATTGTTTTATTGTAATTTTCTTTGTTTAATTAAGAAGATTCTGCCGAACTAGTTATCCACAAATAAAGATAATGTGAGACTCAAACTGTGTCAGCTACATAACAAGAGAATGTACCTATGTCATAGAAATACAAAATAGAGCAGTAGGTGTACGAAAACAAAGGTCTACTCCAACCCAGCTCTAAATACTATAAATTAACTTATTCTACCCGCAAACGAAAACATTTTCAAAGTCCAATTAATACGAAAGTAACACCTTTCTGCAACTGACGTGGACCCTTTCATTCCCAATCGAATTCAAACCGACGTTATATAGATATAGAGTGCAAATTAGAGGGTAGGTTGTCCAGACACAAAGGGCAGAAAGGATACAACTGTACAATAAAATACTTTCGGTGAGCCGCAACTCAATAAATACTTCATAGTATCGGTTTGAGGGTGACTTGACCGGACGTCCGCCCTTCGATCTCGCGCCCTAAGGGTCCAAGGGTACATGTGTTTGAATGTCTTTGTAAATTTATAGTTGGAATTAATTTCGAATTAGGATAATGACTTCTGGCTTTTAGTTTCGAGGAAGATAAATTTAATGATAAACTGAAAATAATTTAAAATAATAATTAAATTTCTTGAATTTGTAATATTATAGACACGTAAAAAATTTAACGTTAAATTAAATTATAGTTTGACGAATTATAAATCATTAATTGAGACTTAATTGAGAGTAAAATTAACCTCGTTTTGCATAAATATAAATCTAACTACAAGCATCACAGCAAATTCAAAACTAAAAAAGTATTTACTAAAACTGAGGTAAGTACGATAAAGTATAAATAGAGTGCGAATTTTAAATCAATTTCTTGTGATAGGAATAGGAACAAGGAGGTGTTTTATAAGGATTATCCCGGATCACACTAGTTCTGTCACGCTTCATCGCTTTAATTGGGGTCTGCTCCCGGTTTTACTTTGACTTCTAATTTATTTATAACTTGACCAGAGGATTCACAAAGTGTTTGATAACCATAGGTTATCTTTAAACTTTCGCAACTTATAAAATGTAATTGATAAATTGATAAGCGGAGGCTTACTTATACATTTTTTACATTCGTATTGTATTTACTAGATCTAGATTGATTTATAAATATTTTTTCATTGGCAATTTTAGCAATACGTATAAAAATTGTAAAACAGTAAGTACCTTATTAAGTAGGCTCTGATAAGTTAAGATTATGATTTTCGATGATAATCTGACTAAAATATGTCATAAAAGTAATTGTATCCATAAATACCAAATAACATTAAACTGATCATAAATGTCCGTATTAAAGCTAAGAGGGAAGTTATAAAACCCAATAGATAAGATGGCTACAATCCAGCGATCAATAGAAATGTAGACATAATCCATACATTCCATTGATCACAAACATCGATCCATACAAAAGATAACCTATAAATATTATAATTCACCTGACAAGTTGAAATCAACTCTGTGTCCTCATACAAAGTGTTTAAATTACAAAGATGAAAAAAGGTGCTAGAGTATCATACAATGTAAATGCGTGAGTTCAAACTCTATTTAGATGAGCATAGGGTGTAAATGACAATGTAGGATGAACACACGTGCATTGAAAGGTTAGCGGATATCGCCTATTAATGTTATGACTGGATCGGACGATTGGCAATGATTGAGCTGACTGACAGAATGGGTTTATTATGTCCTTCTCATAGATATTTGGTTACCTTTGTTCTTTGTCTATGTTAGTAGGTTGTTGGGTACCTAGCTTAGCTTTATGCTAAGTTTGATGATTATTTCTATATTTGTCTTATTTTAATAGCAGTTTCGCATTTTTATACGGCTTACTACGATTCTTCATTACTCCGTCCTACTAGGTATGATTAAGTGCAATATTTCCTACTCGATTAGCCAATTTTGATATTGTAAAAATTTAATCCAGAGCTATTGTAAAAACAATGTTACGTAAACGAAAGAGTTAATAAATACTAACGTTGAAACTAATTACCAGCAACAGGATCATTAATACTAAAACATAAATAAATCTATTCACACGCACGATTGAGACACATGCATCATATTTACGTTTTCAAAAGTTATTTCAGTTATCCAAATATTCGAGCTTATACAAATATCTATTCCAGAGATAACATAATAAAATTGAAACTTGACGACGAAAAATGTTTATATCTGAGTTATAGACGTTTGTTTTTAAAGCGTCGAGTTTAGAAATTTAAATTAGGAATTATCAATGGGTGCAAAAAATTCCACATACGAATTTCAAGATAAAATCTAAGTCTACCCTTTGGTTAAGCCAATGAGTCATATTCATTCTACCAGCAGAATTTTACATGGTCAAGTGATTTTAATAAAACGTTTTCTCTATATTCCCAAGTAAATGATGTAGTTTAATAAATTTGCCACAGCTTATTAAGCTTAATATTTCCACAGTTATGAACGAGACGATGTAAATAACAGTGTTCAATTACACAAAGTACCAGGGTACCATAAACGTATAGCAATTTTAATACACTTTATTTACCCATTATTGCTTGCTTGATAAGAAAGAATGCGCAGACATTCTGTGCAGAGCCGGTCTTCTCAGGACCTGCGCGGGGAAAGAGACGCACATACGAGAAAAACTCGAGAACGAACGGGACAGAACCATCCCGATAACACGTCAATACATTCCTTGCAAAGGGCACATACGAGTTTCGATCTTACACGCTGGGAATAAAGCAGAACTTCGCTATCGAGTTCTAATGGAAAACCGATATGGCATCAATATGTTTTACGACGTTATCCGACGAGTCATTCGCAGTTCTAGAGGCGTAGAAATAAGGCTGATATTGGTTTTGTTGAAGTTTTTAAGAAGGCGTTCTCGATATCTTGTAAGATAGTGAGGGCGTTTGGAATCGATCGAAGTCCGATACGGCCGTTATTGGAAAATCGTCTCTATTTGCGCTGAAAGAAGGTTGGAGATCACAAGGCGTGGTACGCTGAGACACGCCCATGTCTTATATGGAAAAATGAGGAGTGACATTTTTTTATTTCTCTCGATCGCCGCAATACTTACGATAAGACTTGGAATACTATATTTTTATTGCACTGATAGAGCTATCTTTTCTCCGCTGAGATTGTAACGATTTTGTTCTTTATTTCAGGTACGCTAAGATGCTGTGTCTATTTCAGGTAAATCCTATTATTTTATAGCTTGTGTTAGTTTCATCCATCATCATTGACTTTGCGTTACTGATAAGATACGATGTGAAGTTTATTTATTTTAAAAATCAAATTGACTCTAGCGGTGGGCGTTAAATAAACGAACTAGTTAAAAAAAACGTCCACGTCCAATCAACGAATCAACTGTTAACCATCGCGGCATCGACTAGTTGAATTCGTAAACGGCAAAATTTGATAGTCCAAGCGTTCATATCGACGCGCAACGAGACTGCAACGACGCGTTTTCTACTTAGTAGCATTATAGTGTTCGTTTGTAAAATAACATGGCACACGGCTCAACGGTCATACATAAATATGTATTCTAAATCTCTAGTGACTGAGTTGACTTTTGAATGCGCTTGGCAGAGTAAGGTAATAATTTGATGATAAATTGAGGAAAAGGATGCCGATATGATGACTTCGCGAGAGTGAAAGAGAGATCATTGCTAAGCGTTACAAGACAAACTGGTTTTTACTTGTTTACTGTTGTGATTTGTTTATGTCTTTTTTCACTATGACTGTTTCGGAAGAGTGGTTATTTTGCGTATTGCGAATGTACCTATGGTTTATCCATTTTGAATGAAGCATGTTAGTAAACAAAATACGACACAAATAACAAAATCTCACTTGCTTGGTGTCGAGTTTCAGATATAATTGTTAGCAATTTTTATTGAAGGGAGGATCTAAAATCGACAAGTAATGTAAATTACGTATAAAAGGACGCGCCAACAAAGTGAATTTTAGGTTGAGTATGGGCGGTTTGTTTACGTTTATGCTCCATTCAAAATGGATACGATATAGTTGCATTTATGTTTTACTGTGTTAGTGTTAATTGGTTTTGTGGATTGTGATTTAAGATAACATTTAAAAGATACTGTAAATATAACTATAACTGTAAAAGTTTGAAAGGAAGATCAACAAATTATAGATAAAATATATTGTTCGATATAAAAAAATATAATTATTCATACATCATCAAATAGTAAGTATTTTTCACAAACAATCAGTACCTTAATTTGTTTGCCGACGTAACTTTTAATCTCGCCTGAATCATTACCTCGAAATTAGTGTAAATAAATAATAAAAATAGTGCTAGTTTCGTCTATCGTTAAATCGTATTTAAATCGTCCGCAAAAAACGTTGTTAACTAGTCAACGAATTCAACCAGTCGATTCCGACCGGGCCGTTCGCGAAAGTTGACTCGTTAACTAGTCGACGGATTTAACTAGTTGATCAACTCGTCGACGGACGACAATGAACGGTCTAGTTTCGTTAACGAGAAATGCGTCAACGACCCATCGCTAATTGACTCTACATTATTTCGAAAGTAGGTCATCCTTACTTTGGTCATTATCGCGTGATTTTTGTGAATATTCGAGTTACATCACCTTTTCTTGAAAGCTGTCATTTGAGCGTCGATCATGATCATTATAAGCAAATCAAGCTGGTCGAAAATAAGCGAGTTTGAAAAAACAAATCAAACGATTCCGTTAATTCGTATTGAATTACTTCATCGCTCACACACAATTCCAATTTCAAACAATTGGAATTTCGAATAAGCAAATCCAATTCGAATAGGTTCAAAAACAAATGAAGTGAAAAGAGGTCGATTAACGATTTGATTTTTTTTCTGAACACGTTTATTATGCGCTCGAATTTTAAAACAATACCGCCATTCTACGGCCCGTTTGAATATGGAATGTGATGGACAGTTCTAGAGGGCGCGCTCCGTTTACGGTTTTAACTGTTTATTTTAAGGATTCATTTATTTTCGCAAATTGATTGACACGGATCCCAGGCAAAGTGTCTGTCAATATGACATTTTAAAAGGTAGGTACCTGGCAATACCTGCTTCTGGCTTCCAATCGTACCTTTTTGTGGGTAAAAAAGTTTTTGAATGTGAAATAAACACGATAGGCAACCTACGTTCCAATTCTTTTTATGTCAGTGTCAGATGCTGATATAACAAATATCCGACATCAAACAAAAAGTGTGACGTAAGAGCAAGCGCGGTATCGCCGTCGTATCGGCCCATTTGTTCTTGCCTCCGATCCGATAGCCACAAAGAGCAATTTAGTCCCAACAGTGATTGATCCCACCGATACATCACTAAAGGCGTTTTTCTATGAAAAATTGCTATAATCGACTTAAAAACTCATTAGGGCCGAAGACAAAGAATTCTTCCGACCGCCATTCGTCTAATTTGAGTTTCTCGATCGAGACGAATTTCAGTGATTACTGCTCCATTTTTTGTGATATTAAGAGAATTTTGATTTCAGAACTATGAATGAGGCTGCACGCTTTAACATTTAAATATCGTGATCATTTGGTTAGAATCAACCGAGTACACACAGGCACATGCTGTACGTCACTGGCTTCGCATTCATTAGTGTTGACAGCACAGGAAGTAGTAATAAAGCGTGTACGCCACACGATAATCATAAACAAAAATTATTAATTAAAAAAACTAAAACTCCCGATTCGAATGCTGTGCATTGACATCGAGGGGCGCCTTTTATAGTTCGATTCAAAAATAGAATAAAAGAAAATCTTCGTCGCCGTCACTCGAACAAGATAATTTTGAATATGGATCGCTGTATTTGAATAAGTGTTGCATTAATATTCTTTTGTGATAATTTGAATTCGGAACGCCCACGCACCATTGTCTCAGGAGTTATTGGCTCATTACGACATGTCGCTTTGTTCCGAATGATTTGAATTTTTGATTTTGAATCGAACGTATGCACCAATTGATTTGTGATTGTTGTTTGAACAGCGAACACCTTAGAAACGATGTCTTATAAGAAAATTATAAAAATACAATTTTAATATTATAGTTTAACATTAATAAATTTGGTAAACCCCACCCCACCAATGCTCAAATTATATATTTATGACTTACCCATCATCTAACTCATATCTATAACTAGACAATGACCATTCGCAAATAAAATTGTGTTCATCCCTTACAAATATCTTCCCATCTAACATTGACAGTTCAGTCTCCGTACTACGCTTGAAATTGGAACAACAAAGCCGCGAAACGATATTATTTGAACAATAAGAAAGCTCGCCCACAGTTCGAAATTCGAATTACGTATGATAATGTGTCATGTGTCGTGTAGTGTAATCCTTCCGATGGACCAACAAGAATAAGGATTGAATCGATTATAAAAATGCGTCTCGATTGTATGTCAATTTTGACGTTTGTCTTAGTCATAAAACGTGTAAGTACACCAGCATCAAAACAAAATATAGGTACCAACCTATCGATTTCAACGTTATGCAAATAAGATATTTTTTATTCTTATAGAGCAAAACAGACCTTTAGCATTCCATTCCAAAATGGCAAGCCATATTTTTATTAACATCCAAGTTGACATTTGACGGAACCGCCGAACCAATATGAAACGTCACTCGGATCCGCGCGACATTACCGGTAATCATGTTTTATGAGTTTTCGCGCCAAATACGAGGCAGATACGCCCTCCCAAACAGTGCTGCCACGTATACTTGTAAAAAGTTAAATTGAGATATATTCCGTTAACGCTTGTATTCATTATTGTTATAGCTGTTCAAGTTGTAATTTTATTTTATGATAAAGCGAAAACACGTTCTGATTTGTGATTGGATGATTAATAAAACTTTTAAGTTTTATCAGTTACAACTATGTTATGTAACATAACCTAGTTTTAGGTAGCGTATTCTGGAGTAGGTTTGAATGGTGCGTGTTGGCAAAAGAATGAATAGTCCAATCCAATATAATTATGTCTCCATCATGCATAATGCACACTCGAAGCTATAATTTCTAAACTACACAGTCATCGATAATAAACTCTACCCACACAATTCATAGAACGCACTATTATTAGCCGTTATCGCAAATTTCCTGTCAATACAACTAGCTGTCACAAATTTTTATCAATAGCAACATTGCAATGTTTCGTTTGAAATTAGAATCACGGTTTCCGCTTCCGTTTCGATATTATTGATGTGGTTCGAATTAGGAACACATTCTTAATAATGATAATGTATACGGCTGACACATTTTGCACTCTACGTGTTTTATTTTCCGGAAAATACCGTACAATAAGTTGCTTCAAATGGCTGCAATTGGGGAAGGAAAACGGTGATAAATAACAAAAAATCTGCAAAGAAACTACTAAATTACGTATACACCTACCCTATTTAATCCCCAAAATGTACGGAGCAAGAAAAATCTGATTAGCTTCGATGATATATCGCTGAATTCTTCGCTTTAGTGCCTTAATTTGAATATTAGACGCGTTATTGAAAAGAAAACTTTGTGAACGGCCCTCCGCGAGCTTTTAATGGTTATTGCTTCTTCCCTTGCTATCTGTTTCCGAACGAATATTGTTTACGGTTCAGGTGTTCTCAAATTAAACTGTAAGAAGATCTCAATTGCCAGTGTTACTGATTTCTTTTTTAATTTAATAGCTACAAAATACGAGCTGTTTTAAATAAAATTCCAGATTCAAATATAAATTGAGTGCAGAAAACATAAACAAGCAACGGCGTATCGATCGCTCTCGTATCGTAACCGCCAAGTCTTAAATTGCAAATTTCGTGGTTCATTCAAAATTTACGAAGTCAAACAATATCGTTGTATGGAGGCAATTCCAATGCGCGGTTTAATCCCGTGGCGCGGCTTGGCGAACTCTCAATACACTTGAGCGCCATAAAAAATAATTTAAATTGCTCTTACAGTGTCTCGCTATCGCTCCGACATTTGCATAGTAAAATAATGCAAAAATCTATGCGCGGAACGCAATGGATACGTTTCCATTGTCATACTAGGATTTATAGAGTCGTTTCTTGGCAATATTTGGGATGGTGCCAACAAGTTTCAATATTGCTTGGACCAAATTCTAGCTGAGACTTTTCGATAGCTATTGTTTATGTTGTGTTTTAATTGCATCTTAATGCAATTAAAACACAACAATGAATATCTTCGTCAATTTTGACAATAATTAGAGTCCTTATATAAAACTATATCGAAATTTTAAAGAGCAGTCGCTACTGTAGCCCTTATGATATCAGATAGACGTCTCCTATGAGAATTATCGTGCCGACATTATTGGTATCGATAAAAGACAGAGGAAACACGCGCCGGCATTAGACGCGTGGGGCAAAGAAATTTTATGTTTTTTTCTTGTTTTGAAATATGTGCGCCGTTACGTTATTTATTGCCTCCATAGAGGTTATATTTCGGGAAGTAATGAGGTTTCGTTCGGAAAGGGCAATTTAAATGTGCGTAGATTGAGTCGTTATGGGGAGAACTCATTGGTTACACTTTACTTGGAAATTTTTCCCCTTGAATTTTTTCCGAACGCTTTCCACGTTCAATCATGCGTGGGCCGATTAAATTGTGGCTTTAAAAGATCCGTACGGAACGTGCCAATAAATTTTCATCGCAAGATGACGTGAGCTCGTTAAATTAAGCATTAAACAAAATACGTATGGACAGACAAAGAAAATATTTTCAGACTCCGATAAGACGACAAATTTAAAATTGTTTTCAATACATGACTCACGTGGCCGAACTGCGAAGTATTGCCAACAATTTGAAAACTTTTAGTTGCATAAACAGATTTCACCTGTAGGTAAGTCGGTAGGTATTAAAGTGAGTTCAGTGCCAAGACGTTAAGAAATCCCTCAATTAAGAGATCAATGAAGCTTTTTTCCTCATCCTGAAAGCTAACGTACGCCAAACGGAGCGTTAAGAATTTATCATATTTTCAAATACAAATGGACACGGTAGATAAAATATCAAATTCAGCATTCGGCTACAGACCAGCGGGCAGCCCGCCGCTAGATTTCAAATCTGATAATGTGTTATAAAAACGCGTTATTCATATTTATTATTTATAATATTCATTAAACACTGCAGTAAGTGTACCGTGTCGGGGTCGACGGACGTTTTCGACCCGTCAAACGGAATCGCTCCACGTTTTAATATCGAAGGTAATTTTTTTAAACAAACATGTCTTACCTTTATCCGATTTTGATAAAGGATCCAAATCTGCATAAAATTTGTAAAAATTCACAATAAGTGTTACTTTGGTCGGTACTCCAAATTGCTTCTAATTCCAAATTCAAATTGCATTAATCCGGGCAATGATCGTTGCGCTCATTCAGATGCCAAAACATTATAATTTCTCATAAAATGTAACGCTATCTATTCACATTGTATTGAACTTTATAACACCAGTAATAAAGGCTAATGTTGTACTCATAAAACGTATGATCGTAATAGCGATAATTAATTAAAAAGTTCACTAAAACATTTCCAAATTCTTTCGGAGTCAACGAATCGTGCATTGAATGTGTGAGATCTTTTTAACGGCTTTTGTTTAATTTTTGGTTCCGTTATTTATAAATTATCTCCGTTTTTACAAAATTAATCATACTTACCGTACTTTGATACTTTCCTTTTGAAATCAGAAAACAAAAACATTAAAATTTGGTTTTTGTCGTTATGCTTTTGGACTTCCAGTTTATTTATAATAGTTACGTTTATTATGTACCTATTCTAAAATTGAAATAGATCGTACAGCCCAAATTAAAATGTCCTTTATTCGATATTTGAAATTGTCGTCCATGAATCACTAATTTTCTATTTTCACGGCGGAAAGCGTTAAATCGCTCTTCCTGTGTCTAACTAAACTGTAGGTAAAATTTAAATAAATTCGCTGCTGTTATTCTTGCAACTCCACATTCCTGTTTCTTTTATTCTTGATTTTGTTCCCTGATTTATGAAAGTCACCTTCACACGATCAAAAAACGAGTTCCACTAAATAATTCAGCTAAATCAAATGCTATGAGAAATCGATCTCGTCATATTCAAATTTACGTAAAGAAGTTTAATCAGACGTAAAATAATAAATCTGTCCGACCCTCCGGATGAACTTTCTCACAAAAACCAGTATCTGGCATTTTAATATGCAAATAATCGATATCACCCCAACCTTCGACCTACATGTAGGTCAATAAATTAAAAAAAAAAGATTTAAAAACCAGTTCTTACCATTCGATTCTTAACCCTTCGATTGTTCTATGATTTATACTGGTTCGATATATCTGCATATTGTTGTATGCTGATGCGGACCTACATATAAAAATAATTATTAAATTATACGCGAGGACGTTCGGCTACTTAATATGCGAATAATAATTAGTGTTTCCTTATTTTCTTGAGCCGTTTTCTCACGAAAGGGGTTGATTGATCGAACTGAATGTGCTAATTACGTGGCCTGATTTGCATTTCAAGTTATTTTATACTTTTGTTTTAACAATCGTATCAAAATTTAATATTTAATCGTGGCATAAAAAACTTCACAATAACATTAAAAATAAAGCACAAAAAGAGGTAGAAAAATTCAAGCAGGAAGTAAGGAATTATTCGATTATGCAAAATAGTTCGATCTATGAAAACAAATTTAGTATCAAAAAAATCTTTCACAACTCTCTATCATTTTTCTCGCACCGATTATGTCAACGCAACAAAGAGATCAACATTCAAAATCAAAATACACGCGATAAAAAAAACCATTTCCGAATTCCGATATCTCATACAATGAACTATATCAATCCTTACGATGACATCTGCCTAAGGGTTAAAATCTTAACCCTAATCTTTTGTGCTACAAAGGGCGCGCATTTATTCAAACCTGTTTTACCGATTGATAGGTTCAGGCTCCGATATTAAAATGTGCGCGTACAAAGGCGTAAGATGCGTATTTGCATACGTTTTCTTTACGTATGCAAATGGTTTGATACGATTTTTATAAGATAGTATGGGAACTGCTGGGCTCTGTATGGAAATGAGGAGATAAGGCGCGGACGCTCTCGTTTATCTGCGCTCGTCAGTTGCTCGCGCGCTTCTGAAGTGTCAACGTCATCGCCACGCGAGAATAGTTTTTACATCGATTTTCAAACTTCAGAAACTTAAAAAAAACTTTTTTTATTCAACTGCCTCCTTTAGTGTTTTTATTTGGATTAATAATAGTGTTAAGATTTGTAAATATTTACTAAGACTACATAATAATAAATAACAACGCAACGTACAATAAAAATAGTACGTATGAATGAACTATACTGTGACAAGCTGAACAGCCTTTATGTTGAAATTATGAAAATACGGAATTACTATCATGAGGTATGTTGATTTTTGATTTTACTTAAATACTTACTTAAAAATTATACTTACAGAAATGAAATAACTACCTACTCGAACTACTCGAAATAAGATAATACACATAGTTGGTTACTAAATAAGATAAACGCCATGGATCCTAATATATTGTTTATACTTTTTTAAACCCTACAAATTCAATCCAAGCATACAATAACATAGTGATTTTGACAACAAAAAATATTTTAATGAAAATAAGAAATAACTGTAAAATTAAAATAAATATAATATTTCCTTTTAAGGGTTAAATAGTGACGTCTTACCATTAATTTTATCTTACCTAAATATTTTCATTTCGGTTGTTATCTTCGTGATGTTATTTCAATTAAAACTTCTATCATTGGTTAAAAGTTTAGAAAATCCTTTAAATAAATTAGTGAGCGTGTATGCCGATCACAAAGTTGAGATTTAACCCTGTTGAGAACTCCGGCGAGACGTTAATGAAAAGAGAATCTATAATGGACGACAGCAAGCTTTGAACGCACGAAATTACGATGCGGTATCTTTGATAACATTCGGTATATTTATTGGGATATTAATAATAAATTTATTTCGCCTATACAAATTTACTATGGCACAATTTTATCTTATATATATATATTCATTCGGTATATTTATTGGGAAATTAAATTAATTTTAAAAAGTTTCGTGGTGCTGGCTTAGAATTTGCACCAAACCAACTCTTACCACGTGTGTCGTAAGAGCCCGCACCCGCATGTCTAGCGTGGGGATTATGGGCATTACCCCCAATAAGGCGTTTATCAGGGAAAGGCCTACGTCCAGCAGTGGACCGATACAGGCTGTTGAGGTTGAAATTAAGGTTGAGGCTTTAAAAATTTAACACAAATAAGTACTAATGAAATGAGACGCTGTCTCAAGCATAATGAGGCTTTTTTTTGTCAATTTTTCTTTTATTCTTCTTCAAATTAATAATGCTCCTGTTAAATACTAAGATGCGAAAAAACTAAGATGCCATTTGAGTTTTTTCAATCGTAAAAACTAGTTCTAATTTGTTTTTTATTATTTGGTTTTAATTTTCTTTGTTCATAAAGGTTTACAAAGCTATTTTTAAACTGACAACTTTATACAAAACACTCACACTTCGAGTAAAAAGGAGAAATCAGAGCACCTACCCTATTTTCGCAAATTATCTGACTTTTTCGGTACCACATCAAAAGCTTAGCGGGTCGGACTCCCCCCTCCCCCCTCCCCCCTTTAGGTTGGGGGTAATTAAGAGAGGCGTAAAGTAACAAGACATCTGCTTCTTTTAGCCATGCGGGCCTTGGTTATTTCACTTTTTAAAATCTTTTGAGTTTAATTCACTACTACAGAGATAACAACTGAACCTTAGTAAGAACACGTAGGTACTAGGATATTTAACTAGGTACCTAGGTATATTAGATATCATGTGTTTACAAAAAAACTGCACTCATAGAAAGACAAATTAGAACTAGTATTTACAATTGAGCTCAATGTAGACTTGTCAAAACCGGTAGCTCAACTGATCCTACCTACAGTTTCTTTATCACTTTTCATTCTTTACTGTCTTATTGCTTTTGGTTGAACTCAACTGTTTTGGGTTATTAATGTTTTATTAGCAAAGCTCAACTGACCCTATTGTGAACTGATATTAATCTTTTAACATTTACGAATAACAGTAATAAAGTATAATAAGTAAAACTTATTTTTATACTTCTTAGCATACTAATAAGTCCGATTAAGTGGCAAAAGTCTCCCACTGACCATCCATCATAAAACATGAGACCAAAAAATCAAAAATCCATTTCTTAATTAAAGCTTAAAATTCTAAAATTTCTTTCCTAATTTTACACTCTGTAAATCTAGCTCAAGAACCCCGATCCAGGTGTACAAAACCTTTAAAGTTAATTAATATCACCCCTCCGAAGGTTTTTTGGCGATATCGGATCCTTTTTGCGACCGTACAAAGCAGAGGTTCCGTACATAAAAACCCCTTTAACTTATGATGAATTAGCGATCTCCTACGTTATGTCTCCCGTTATCTGCCACCCCACCCACACCCCTGTACATCAATATTAAGGCTGGCTACTCATGGTCAAGCCATTTGATGCGACGACGCCAAATGGATAAGAAGCTTAAAACCCAATCAATCTTCTACTAAAATATTTAAAACTTTCGCAATTTGTTAACATAATTGATGATTATTTGTAATCATAATAAGATAAAGATATGCGATACTTGATAAATAATTATTTATCTTGTACTAGCTAGTTTGTCATAACTATAACTATGAAATGGGTAATTGCGTTTATTTCCCTAATTATGCCAACGATTCAGCACGCTTACACACTGCCGTGAAAGCATTCAGGTTGTGTGTGTGTGTGTGTGTGACTAAATATGGGGGTAGTAAATGACTTGTATTGACAGACAAGTTTTTGACGTCCGAATCCAATTTTGGCTATGACTCCTAGCCAAGTTCAGGCGACAGACAGCACCAGTAGCGGCCAGTCTCTTCTGATACAAACTTCGATAAGCTTTTGGTGGGACCTGTGTTGGGACACAAATCAGATTACAGCCACATCAAAACCGTTTTTCATTTATCGTGCTGACTTTACTTTTGACATTTAAGTCGTCAAGCTTTGAGATGACTCGCTACGTAATGGGAACTAATCGTTAAATCCAGCTGAAAGCAATGATATTGACGCGATAGACGGACGGTGTGTGGCTGGCCTTACGGAATTAATATGAGTGAACATTTTCGGACCGGTCATTATGGGTTTTTACTTACGACGAAGGAGTGAATAATTAGCCGAGCGATTTGGGGTGTGTTTTGTTTTTGGGGTTTAATATTTTTGCCGAACGAAATGAAATCGATGCTAAAGAAATTATTGAATAACCTTTACCGAGCGCGTTCTCATTTTGCTTTCGTGTTTGGCAGAAATTTTGAGTTAGAGTTGAAAAAGTTTCTTTGATTAACATCTCTAGAATAAGAATACCTTTCAGCATACATCCACTGCTGAACATGCCTCCCAACAATAGGGTTGCCATAATCCCCATGCTGTGCATGTTGGGGAATCCATAGAAGGAAGCTGGTGCTCTTCCTCTACAAGATTCCCTTAGTCGCTTATTACGACATCCAAAGACTGAGTTATCGGGGTAAATTCTTACACCACGACTACGACGTATTTAAAATAAGCAAAGAGGACCCTCCCAAAGATCAGCATCAACACAACCCATCTATCAAAGCTGAAACAATGCCCACCCCTATGCGTGCCAAGTCATCACTAAGCCACATCAGTCGTTTTAAAAGGTCTCCAAAAACTTGGACCCGAAAGGTCCAAACCCGCTTGATAAGGGAGATGTTGTGATATCCCCCATCATTCACTTAAGGGGTGTTTCTATAGAAAAACATTGACGTAAAAAGTGGGTTGAAAATGAGGGTGGAGGGGGGGGGGCGATGTCGAAGTGACCGCTGAGGAGGGTACTGGTGTGTACGTGTTTATGGACGTGGATGTGTTGATCAGTTTTGATGTAAGTCCTTCGCTTGTGTGTATATCATACATATAATTTGGTGTCAACATTTTCTTGAAGAGTATAATCTATACCTAGAGACAGTTTTAGGGTTCTGTTGTGCAAAAACAAAAACAACAGCAAAAACGGAAACATTATAATTTTGTTCTGTCCGTCAGTCTGTCACATCGATTATTCAGGTAATTTTTAATAACCTACCTAACATACCTACAAATTTAAAAAAGGAAGTGCTCTCGAATAAAATAAACTCAATTGATAAATTTTGTTAAAACCAGTCATTATTTCATCTTATTTTTGCTAATTTTACTTCTTACATTATAGTTTTTTAGAACTTGTTGATACTGTTTCATCAAGCGGTTTATATAGTAAAAATTTGACTTGTCTAAGTACTACTTATTTTGTAAGTCTAAAGAAATAAACGATTTGACTTTGACTTTGACTATCTTCACAGCTTATCACTGTGAAATAGAACCTGAGTTTGGTTGCCTGGAGGAAATTGCTTTAAGCGATAATGCCGCCAGGTTCATAGCTATCATATGTTTAATAAGGTAAAATCTGTTTAAAAACTATGAATAAAAGTTACTATCTATCTATCCATCTCATAATAATCTTATTTTGCCACGTCAGCATTATAACCCCTGCTATTAATATTAATAAAGAAATCTCAAAATACCCCGAAGTTGGTAAATTGTAACTCGATAACACCCGAAGTCAACCCGATAATTCCGTGACACAAATTGTTTTAAAAGCAAATCCTTTATAACTAGATCAATATACTTTAACTGAATTATATTTTGTTTACCCCTAAAAGGGCATCGATCGGATTAGGAGTAAAGTTTAGACGGAGGATTAATTCAAAGATCCGATGTCGATAGGCAAGGACTTCCAACACCCGGTGGTGTTCGAACTCCTTGGTAACTTTTAAATGATTTACCGTTTTGTACTTTGCGAGTTGCAACTACTCAATAATGTCAAGTTTTGTCTTAATTTAATTGGCATTTACAATTTTAAACCTTTTAGACATTATTCGCTTTTAGTTCTACTCTTGCTATCTTACTCTACTATTAGTAAACATAGTAACAAGTCAGTGCAAATACTAGTTTTAAATTATCGCTTTCTTATTTTTTTTTGCTTTTTGAAATAAAATTGTCGCTCTAAGTCACAGTACACGCAATTTTAGGATTATTTTCAAAAACAAAGCTCCAAGGTGGCAAAAGTAATTATTGTTTGCCGTATCAAAACTTATTAAAAGTGAATTCTCAAAATTCTTAACACCACCACACCAGTTTTAAAGTATTGGCTATACACGGGGGTAACCAAAGACAATAAGTATGACGTACTATCTGCTACCAAAAATAGATTTTATATAAATTCTGTAGGTATGTAAAGTAATTTTTATTTCATGTTCCTCGATTTTATCCTAACTTTATCCCCTCAATAGATAGGTACTTATTGGAAGTGGCACACATCCCCTTAGAGTTAAATCAATTAGGGCCCGTTTTAAAATCGTCCTCTCAGGGAAGGGGTAGAAAAACTTCTAACGAATGTCCACGGAACCCTTTTTAATCAATTAATTACTCACCCCCGACACATTGTTCCGATTCATCGTACCTACGTCTGTATTTAAGCTAATAAGGATTTTAAGATCATTAGCAAGAGACTCTATTTTCCCTTTTTAATTTAGGAACTGGCCAAAAATATTCGAGAACTTTCATTCAAATAATATGCTTCGCAACAAGATTTCGAAATTCGAATGCAACAGTTCGAATTTCGAAATGCAATAAAATGAGTCGATTCTATTCTGGTGAGCGAGTGAGCGCGACCCATTCGATCCCAATTAGAATCGAATCGCGACTAAATGAGATGCGAATCGATGACAACTCTCTTCTTCTTTACTGCTAGTGATGGGGTAAAGCTTTAAAAGTTTCAAAATTTCCACGATGGAACGATTATCAGAAACAGAAAGTTACTCTGAAATGAACTTTAATTAGGTACGTACTTACCTAATAAATTGTACGATAAGTTTTACTTGAAGACGTGGCACGTCTTCAAGTAAAACTTTCAATATTTTAACAAGACAGATAAAATCAAACATACCAACAGCAAAATTAACCAATTAGCAATAATTATAAATTAACGGAACGCCTGAAAAGTGTATCGCAAATACGCGGCAAAGTTTGCTACTCCACGAACTTCGGGAAAGTTCGACAAACTTCGGCAGAACTCGATGAGCTACAAATAGGCATCGGGATTAAGTTCCTGTCTTTCTGTGGCCCTTTTAATTATTTCTGTACCCTTCAGGTAGGTGCTCCGTCCCTCTCCGAAGTCGCACTTTTGATTTTGACGATTTTGACTGATGGCCACTTTATAAGTTGTAATTAAGTTCTCTGGATCTTCGGATCTTCTTTCCAATACTCGACAGTTTTAGGGTTGATACTTTTTGTAAAAAGAAACGTAATCTAACTTTTAATTCGTTTTAAAACCAATCATTTCTTCTCCTCAACATTTTATAATGTAGGTAGCTTCAGAAAATTCATTCAAAAAGTAAGTTGTATTTGCAATCCCTATTCAAAATTCAAGCTAAATTCTAAATTCAACTTAACAATCGCCCACGACGAGATCAGACAGGCAACATAGTAAAACAAACATAAGATGGCATCAATCCAACAGCATTCAGAGAAAGATCTGTTTTTTATCTTTTATACAACTCTATCGACAGATATCGACGCGGATGACGACACGTCGTCGCTCTGAAGCGCCCGCGATGTCATAGAATCGAGAATTAAAGAAGGTCCACTTCAATATTAGTAGGTACTTGTGAAATTATTAATTAATTGCTTACAAAAAACTGTTTTGCGTTTACCTGTATGTGTTGTACTGAGAATCTTTACCTACTGATTATGTATTTTTAATAACATAAAAAATAACGTCGGCGTCTTCCCCTATGTACAACTTGGTTTGTAGTGTTTTTTAATAAACCTTTTGGGCTATCGGAAACTATATTATTTTTTCTACTTACCTACATAGGCATAGTTACTCTTTTAAGTAAGTTTAGATTTTTCGGTGTTTTGAATCTTTCTAATCCCGCAGAAATACCTACACTTCCTATTGACGGGTTTACAATGTTGCCAACATAATGTATCGGCAGACTATGCGCCAGTTATGTGACCCACTTATTTCTCTATCAATCTACCTAATGTTTTCCTAGAGCCGAGTAATCAAAATAGATAAAACTGAGCTTAAAACTTTATGAACAAAATTGAAAATAAATTGGTGATAGGTTATGAACAGATAAATGGTTAAAAACCCGAAAATTGCTGAAGAATTAAACCTGAAGATTAAATAATTGGCATTAAATAAATAATCAAATTTAAATGGGCCACACGGAAAGCACCAGCTTTCAAATAAAAAAAGAATCATCAAAATCGGATCACCCAGTCAAAAGTTTTAACAACACATAACAAAAAAAACCGTCGAATAGAGAACCTCCTCTCTTTTTAAAGTCGGTTAAAAAAATAAAATTTTATCCTAAAAAGTGACCTCTGAAAAGGTAATGGGTAAAATTCTACCCGTTAAAATGAGATGTCATAAAACTAGACCACAGAGTTATAAATCAGATAGAACACTTCCAGCCAAATTAAAATTTCGATAGAGAACTCTCACAAAAACCTATAATTACACCCTAAGCTCGCACTCAAACAATATTTAACTCGACTAATTTAGATGGGAATCTTTTCGCATGCATTGTTACAGTACAGTTATAGACTAGTTAGAATTAGAGGCGATTTGCATTGTCTTGTTAAATGCGTTTAAAAGTTCTGAATATGTTTAACGCAAAACTGCACAGCTTTTAACGATACTCACCTATCTTTTTACCGACAGCGAAAAACATAGGATGTTATCTGTTCGTCTGTATATGTGTTTATTTGTATTGTATATTTGGCAACTGGGCATATACCTATTGAAAATTAAATAAATATGGATGATAGATAATTAGAATAATCCCGAGCTGGTCGCGTGGTTCCGTAATACCTAGTAGCTTAGTTTTGTAGGACCAATAATATATTGGTCCTACAAAACTAAAAAAAGGAGTTGGTCCACTTATAGTTTTTGGAAATCAATCGTTTTTTTTACAATTCTTACAAGCCTGTGCCCCTGAAAAGCAGTATATCAATTTACCAGATGTCAATAGGTTCAAGACATCTATGTAAGTGTCGAAAAACACTACATATGTACATTATCTTAAGTGGATGCAAAAGCCGGCCATTGTTAATGAATTTGTCCTATTTGCTGACCACACTTATAAAAATTCTATGTTAAAAATACATGAAAAAACGTCGTATTCTTCATAAAGCCTTCTATAAAAGATGAAAGACAATTAAAAATAATTTAATATGAACGAGAAAGCTTACCAATCAATCTTTAATAAGGAAATTTAATAATATTCTCATTAATTACTTACACCCTACGTCAAAAAGTGGATACCTACGTCGTCGGCAAAGTTCGGAGTGCTTCGGTAATTTCCGTCACCTCTTAATTCGGGCTCAATAAGGGTTTATTGGGTTATTAGTGAGGCCTTTTATCTTCTATCGTATGCACAATGAGCCAGAGTGCGCGCAAAGAACAACAGGTAGAAGGGACTCCTCTAAAAAAATACTACATATTAAATATTTACCTTCATGATATTTACCTATTTAATTCTCGAAGTTTTGTATACACAAAAATTACAGGAAAAAGTAAATTCTGCAAAATTCAATTGTTTTCGGAAAATTTAATTTTATTGCATTAAAAACATACATAGAAAACACACGGTAGAGAAGTAATGGGCACGAGCTTAACCCTAAAAATAGAAAATTGGAAAATTTATTGAACGTTCAGCATATTTATGGAACTTTTCCGTTTCATATGTGGAAACTTATAATTAGCTAGATTATAAACACCTTTATACATATACCTATAGAAAGTAATAAGTATATAAGTTAACAGTTAAGCAGAGCTTGTGTTATGGGTGAATGTAGGCGACGGAGATATCATTTAGAAGACAACTAGCTCATTTCATAAAATATATTTCTCTGCACTTTTCATCATACCAACTACTGCATAATTGAATTCAAAACCTTTAAATAACATCTCAAATAGTAACCGACAAATAAAATTCTATCAGAATCTGTTCCAACCCCTTTTATTCTGTGTCATGCAAAGCAAGGGGAGGTGTTATTGGCAACTTCCGATGCTTTTACTGCAGAAGACACGTAGATATTATAGATTTAAATATATCTGCATAGGGAGAAAGAAACAAGCTATATTAATATTCATATTTCTTTCGCCTATGGGATATGGAGGCGTAAATTGAAGAATAACGTGATGTGGAATATATTTAGGGTAAGAAGGAAAGTAAAAAACGTAACCTCAATCCTGAAGTTATAAGTCGAAGCTGTAATAGAACAGATTATTTTACGGTGGAATAAACGTTTTGTTTTATTTATTTATTAAACTAGAATAAACGATAGACATGTATACTACATTGTATAAACGATCATGTTTATTCCCTACGACCTAAACAAAGATCTGTAAGTATTGTACTTATAATAAATAATTATAAATATAATGTATTTAGGTAAGTACTTATCAAAGTATAACAGAGTATTATAGAAGACTAGTCAAGCTGTAGACAGTAAAAATCTGGGTAGGTATTGATGAGGTTGTATGTAGGTATCTTCATCATTTCAATTTCAATTTCAATTATCCATCGAGCATGTAGAATGTTAGTAAACAAACCGCTCATACTTAACCTGAAAATTCACTTTGTTGGCGCGTCCTTTTATCCGTAATCTTACTTATCGATTTGAGATCCGTCCTTCGATAAATATAGCTTACAACTACATCTGAAACTCGACGCCAAGCAAGTGAGTTTTGGTTATTTGTATCGTGGTTTGTTTACTAACATTCTACATGCTCGAAGGATAATGTATAGCTATGGGTCAGTACTTCAGTACATATAAGTTTATCCCCACGCTGGGCATGCGGATTGGGAATCGCAGTTTGGTGTAGACTTATTTTGCAGGGGCGCTGCTGCCCGCTCCCCAGTGCATATCTCTGTAGGTGGTGGTGCAAATTCTAAACTAGCACCAACATACTGATGCGATGGATGTCAAACATGAACGATTCCCCATACAGAAGAACTCCGGCACCAAACTTCTTGATTAGCGATCTTCATCCCCCATCAAAATCCCCTAAAACAAATCCCATAGAAGAACAAACTCATGTTTGTACAACAGCACAGCCACACAGCAATAAAGACACGCAGCAATAAAGACACGCGTACAGTCAGCAGTAAAATAAACAATACATTCGGCTCTGGTTTGTTTAAAGTTTATGGCGTAACAAGCGAATAAAAGGAAACTTTGCCGCCGATCGAGGCCATACGATGGCAACTTCTGATTTGATCTGGAGTAATAACATGCCGACTGTAGAATCAACCAATATTAACATAATACATACAGAACTTTGACAAAGTGTATACTTTTCATATTCTATGAGTACTTACCAATTCTATCATTTGTCGTTATGTATATCTCCCTAAATAATCTCATCTCACTAATATTATACGAGTAAATGCGAAAGTTTGTATGGATGTATGCATGGATGGACGGATGTTTGTTACCTCTTCACGCTAAAACTACTGAACGGATCTAAAATTTTGCATACAGGTAACTCTAATCCCGGAATCAAACATAGGCTACTTTTTATCCCATAAATCAGTTCCCGTGGGATGAAAATCACCTTTTAGCGTTTCCATAGGAACAACGCGTGCGAAGCCGCGGGGCGCAGATAGTTTTATCATATTCTTGTCACATCGAAACTGTTACTTATTCATGTTATTATGTAGTTATATTACAACGATTTGAGTCTAATCTATAAATCATCCTCAAAGAGTAACACCTCAAGTAGGCAACAAACTGCATGCATCAGGTGTGAACTCATTGACACGCCCGCAGCTACATAAACTCAATATTACTCCACGAAACTTTAAAATTTAGTTTTGTCATTCATGGATTTTGTCCCCCGGAGAACCCTCTGTTTGAAATAAGTTTATCTGAGCGGTGAGATATCGGAAAGTTAATCAAGCATAGGTAGACGAAAGGAATATCATAAGCTTCTGAACAGTCGTAGTTTCTGAGTTGATATACAATAAATTGAACTTTGAGAACGATGAAGTTCGGAATGAAAAGGCAATTGAAATAGAAATGTACGGCTAAGGTAGAAATGTTGTCGACTTAGTTGACTTTGTGACTATTAAGTAGTTCAAATGTAACTATAGGCCACTAATAAACGATTTTCACAGTAGATTATATCATTAATGGGGTAATAATAGGTTAATTACCCGAACTCCCCCAATCGTACGCCAAATCACACAAAAACATGGAAATCGTGGAACAACACACGAAAACTCGAATGTAGAGCGAGTCTATCCGATTATCGCAACGTATAAAAGACGAAATATCCCGAGTTCTTACCCCTTTTTCCCCCGGCGGGTGGGTGGGGGTAATGGCAGTACCACTCGGATTCATTAGTAAATTAGAGGAGGATGAGCCCAAAGTTGGGAAAATTCAATATCTAATAATGATCAACTGGGTACCTGATCGAGAGTTTCTGAGCAAATTTTCGTATTTGTCAATCGTACTTTGTTCGGAATTGGATTATTTAGTTTAGCGATTGGATGAAGTTGAAAATGTTCGACTACCTGGCTTTTATGTGGTCCCGTTTTGTATCAATAGTCCCTATTTGCCTATTGGCGGTTGTGGTCGCCAAAGTTTTGATGGAGGTCCTAACTACTTCGTAAACATCCTTTAGTTTTTGAATATATCTTTGATTCTATGAATGGTTTTGGCGTTCTATTTCGCTTCTTTTTAAGGTGTTCCTAATTGGTCCTCAAACAAACAATTCCCTTGGGATCCAATAACGAAATTACCTAATCAAATTACCAATTGGGAGATATTAAAAACGTTCGCCTATCTCCGATAGAACACACAAGGTGGGACTTAATCTCTCAATGTCAGTTTTAATTTGCTCACAGCTCGAATTACCTTCCAAGAGTTTTATTTTCGAAGTTTATTTAGTGGGAGGAAATGTATTTCGACAGTTAACGTGAAAAATATGTTAATCCAGTGATGAAAATTTGAAAAATCGATGTTAGTATTTTGGGATATAGAGCATAGTCGAATTTGACGAGCTAACAGATGCTTTTGCTGATTTGTTATTTCCAATCATGCGAAGTAAATTAAAGATAGAAGCACGTGATTTCAAAAATAACAATATTAAGACAAATTTTGGAAGCAAAGCGACTGTTTCGATATTCTTCACCCCAACCCGGCGATTCTAAACAATTTGTATTGTTCACTAGACCGATGCCCGATCCTTAAGCCGGAAACCGATTTTCACGTAATGCTCTTAATTTTGTCCTTTGATGGCAGAACTGGTGCTTCTTTTATTTACATACTTATCGGTAATCGGATTTTCACCATGTTTTGTATCTTATATCTGCACAAATATTTTGCGCATACTAGCTAACTCCATCTGGTTCTTAATTTATGTCTAGGCGCTTGAAGAAATCTTGACAAAACATTAGGACTCCAAAACCTACTGGCACTAATTCCAAAAACAGGAACAATGTTTTCAGTGCCAATGATTTTAACATCCGCCATTTTCTTTCATCGTTTAGCGTTAAAACCAACGTTGCTATTGACAAGCTGACCCTCCGGAAAAAACAAAACCTTGCCCAAGGATCCTTTATCATATTTATTTTATTTCAATTCGGTACGAATTTAATCCTTTTCCATTAATTAGTGACCGCTGCTAATGCGGGGTTGCGTAGACCCCCGGCGAATGTGCGTTAATTTTTCTTCGACGGCGGTGGTGGGGTTGAATTGGTGGTGGTACAAGTTATGAGACTCTGGTCAAAGAAGAATATGTTTGTGAAAAGTAATTAAAGTAAAAATGATATTATATTATATAACTCATGGAAATTAAATACAATTGGTAAGGAGTGGCGGCAAATATTTGAAACGAAGTGGATGGGTTAATAAGTTATGCTAAGAACGGATGCGTGCAAAATCAAGGTTGGTAATCAAAATTGAAGAAGTTTTGAAACAAACTAATATGCAAATGAATGGAAACAACGCAGCCTGTTTATAACAATACGCAGGTAAAATAGACAATTAGAAGCAAATCTCCAAGTAACTGTTCAAAAATCGTAAAGCCGAAATTTTAATTAGAAATAATGTGAAACGGCCAATTAATATGATACATGAGCACAATCTGATAACTTATGAATTTCAATGAGATATAAAAGTTGAAAATGGTTTATAAAACAATAAAGAAATTGTGAGAGTCTTACGTTTTGGTTATTATAATCAATTTGGTGTAACATTTGGAAAGTTATCACTAATTAAAGTGAAAACAGATATTATTCACGGTTCAGACACATGTTTTCGAAATCTTGAGTCAAACTCATAGCTACAACCTCTTAAACCATTCACGTTAAAAGAGACTCAAATACTTAAACATAAGTTATAAATCTCATCTCGATCGCTTTAACGATGAACACTTAGATTCCATAAATAATGTCACCAAACGTGACCCATTTTTTCTAGTAACTCATATTCTGCGTAATCATTAGTCTGCCGAAGTCTTTCCCGATGACCGAGTGTTTGTCTTGACTCATCATGAAATGTGCCAACTTTTACTCCGTCTATAAGTTCGTCTCGTCCAACATTATTTCATACTTATCACAAAATTAAACGTGCGTACCTAAAATTCACAATCTTAGTCTTCAGTGCTAATATTCAGTTCAATCAATATTTTTTGATATGATTGATTTATCTATAGTGAGATTATTTTTACAAAAGTATTTATTTCTTCACATTCTAACATTTGCAATCAACCGTTATGTCCTCGTGACTCCCTTTGGTTACTACCTACAACTTGAGTGATTAGTTTAATTTTGTTTTTTTCTTTCCTTTCGTTTACTATAAATAAATTTAGGTTATGATAGGTATACATGCTTTGTAAAAAAAAGCTTTGCCCAGAAATTATACCAACTGAAGATGAGGACCTACAAAGTCCATTGTCTTTCAAAGAAGTTCGATTTGTTTAACATTTTCTTTGATTCGTATTGTATTTGTTTCGAAATTTATTGAGTTCAACACTAACTTCGTTACTTTAGCAATCTATTCAGGCTTTATTTCATTTGTTGTATTTTGTTTGTTTTGCTTAAGGCATGAGAAAATTTAAAATTCTTAAATGTTGCATGCCTAGTTATGATAAAAAGAAAGTCTAAAGTGTCATTGTCTAAACAACTTCCGGTAGATCAGAAGCCCAATTCTTATAATCATTCAATGAATCATTAAGCCTTCCCGTTACTATAATTGCTTACGTGAGAGCCAAAATAAGTAACAATTACTTAAAATTACTTTAAACTATTGCTCAAACAGAGATGGCTTTGATAGATAACTCTTTGTTTCTGAAAGTTGGAAGTATCTAATGTTTTAATTGAGCATTCGGCGATGTGTTTACTTTATATCGTATAATCGGTTTCGGTAACAAACTATCGGTTTCCAACGTCAAGAATATGCTATGATCACTTGATTTTTTAATACCTCTGTAATTGTTTTATCTTATATAGTTTAAAAGAGAGAGATGAGAAAATAGAGTTTGATGGCCAAAAAGCGCAACTTCGTATCTCTGCCTAAGCTTTACAAAATGAAACTATTACAGAGGCATGAATAAATAACTTATAATAGATGCCACAAACTGTACGATGGGTTTTAAAAACTTCCTGTGATTAATAAGACAAAAGTGTAATAATAAGACAAAATAGTTAGGCCGCCACTTTCACTGGTGTATGGGCCTTAAGTATGACAGCTTTACGCACTATGATAACAAAAATCTTCGACTATCGTTTGTTAACTTAATTACTCAAATACCGTTCCAACTGGAAAGTAACTTTAATTTTCTGTAACAATTCACACGTCCAAATATTTCTAATTGAATGGAGTAATGTGCTCATTAAACTTTCTACTTTCTAGTTGTAAAACATTGTATGAAATTCGGATTTTACGGTGTTGCCTACAATATTGATACCAAGATAAGACCTCATTAAGCTTGTATCTGCCTTCGTAAATCATAAATTCATATATCTAGGAGTAAATTGGGCTGGCTGCTCAATTCTGAAGTATTTAGGAGTGTTTCACTATTTTCGCTGATTGGTTCAATCACAACAGTTGTTTTCTTAACAATTTCTTGTATAAATATTCAGTAAAGAATTTTTAGTTTTTCAATAATACAGACAAGGCATAAGTAGTATCAGTGATAGATATATTATTTGAATTGACAAGCTGATCTTATACAATCTATAATTCGATTCCTTTCATTTATCTTAACGTTTGTATCATCAAGGTGTGTGCTAGATCCTAATGGATCACAAGACAATTTCCTAATTATATCAGTCGGAGGTCGTGGGATGTAACCTCAGTAAAAATTTGTCATCTCTCGATTACGTAAGTAAAGCTATGATTGTCATAGACAATTGAACGAGATTGATCGCTGCTCGTTATCTATGACTCAACTAGCAGTTTAAAAACTATTGCCCTTGGTTATTGGTTTTTTTTTGATTTGATGACCTCTGTGGCGCGGTGGGCGAAGGTCTGCCTGCGACGCAGGAGGTTGCGGGTTCGATTCCCGCCTCGGGACAAATTTGTGTACGATCTGCAGAAATTTGTTCAGGGCGTTCTGGATGTTTTTCTATGTATAATAAAAAATATCTATCTATGTAGTGTATTGTATTATGTATATCAGTTATCTAGTACCCATAACACAAGCTCTGCTTAGCTTGGGGCTAGATAATGCTGTGTGAATTGTCCAGCATTATTTATTTATTTATTTATTGATTGTCTTTAAATCTACAATCGTTTTATTATAAACTAGTTTCGCCCGCGCTGTTTCTATGAAAACATTTATTAAATATAATTTCATCGGTTTTCGCTTGAGTGGTAACGATAAAGCAATGTTCCATACATCTAAACATCCAAACTTTCGCATTTATGATATTAGTGTCATCGAATGTTCTGCCGACACACCGTAAACATTTTGTACAGACAGTTTTTTAGCGTGAATTGCATGACATAAAAACATGCTTGAATAGTTATAGCTAATATTTCTGCGTCTATCAATTTAATTTCACACTGCCTACAGACCTATACGACTTAAGTAAACACTTCTCAACTCTTTGTAATAAAGAAAAGGCAAATATAGGATTCATAGAAATTAAAATCGTATATTTATTTTCAAAATCTTACTGAATGAGTATGGCTTTGAGAACGTTTAGCTTTACGTAACCTCTATCATTAAATTAGTCAATTTCTTCAATGATCACCACAAAACCATCGCTTTAAAAGTCAGCACCCACCTCTCCATCAACGATCGCGCGATCAGCTCGGAACAAGTTATTTTCGCCAGTATCTCTCACATCAGAGTGTTTCAAAGCTCTATTATCATCGGAATCCACTAATGACTCATTAGTTCTGAGAATCCCGTGCGTGGAGGGTGCGTGTGCGCACGCATCTCTGCGTAGATACCATCGTAAGGTGATGGTATAGCTGTCACTGGTTTATAAAATACTTCCTATGAAAGAACAAGAAAATCGCATTTATTTTCAACGCTGAAAATATCTCCGAAGAACTTGGTACTAGGGCTCCTAGACTTTCAATGATTGATTTATAGTTAGTAAAACTACAAGCTTACCCACGACTTCCAACGCGCTTTTTTTTGCGAAAAAGTTGCCTATATTTTTTAGTCCTCGTCTAGAACTACAAATTGGGCTAAAACTTTACACATATGTATGTAGGTACATTTATATGTACAGTTTTAATCCGATCCGTTCGTTCCGTTGCTTTGGCGTGAAGAGATCACAAACATCTTCGGATTTTAGACAGAACTTATGAATTTATTATAAAACGTATTGTGATAGAAGACGATAAGATCAGGGATCATATACTTACAGTATTTAAATAATCTTAATTATAGTTTCTGACCAAAAGATATCAATACGTTTTTTTTTATAATTGATCGTCTTGATCAAAATGTTTTTGGATAAGTTCACCTGCGATCATCGCGCGATCACCGAGTGGACAAGTGCGTGTGAACACGGCCTGCACTAGCGCATTGTATACGCACAATAGCTACTTAGTTGCGATTATATCTGGATTAAAAGCGGTTTTCTAATTATTATTGTTTACATTCACTGCTTGATTCTGCCTCGTTCTAAGATTTTAGATACATAAATACCTCGTGATTATCTGCCGGAAGCCATCTTTACAATGGAAATTGAGGTTTCTATATTGGAGCCTCTTTTGAAAGTATTTTTGTGCTCTCACCATTATAACTTCTATATTAATAATTGAATTTGTTTAAAAAAAAACTATAAACCGATTTCAATTATATGGATCCCATTGTCAGAACTGGACCAAATTAAAATGGGACCATACGGGAAGCATCAGCTTTCATATAAAACAGAATGAAAAAAATACAGTCGAATTGAGAACCTCGTCCTTGTTTTGAAGTCGGTTAAAAACAGTAATAAATAATGCTGAACAATCCACATAACGTCATCTAGCACAAAGTAAACAAACCTTGTTTTATTTGTACTAGATACCTGAGTCTACTTAGTTTATAAATACGTACCTTACCTATAGAAATAGAAAGCTCTTTCAAGGATCGTCGGAATATCTAAGCAATTTTCTTTTACATAATTTCTATTGAACTGATTATTAATAAAGTAAAACTCAACCACTTTTTACTGAAGTATTTATCATTTGATCACTAGCAACATCCAATCAGCAACATCTCGAAAAACCTATACGACCAATAGCAAAACTTTTCCCACCAAATAAACAATTTCAACCAATAGCATCGCACATCCGGTGAATGACCGAGCGCCATGAATGAAGAGGAAGTAAAAACAAAGCACCTGCTATGGGAACAGATAATTAGATTAAAACTATAGAAATCATGATTGCTAAATCAATGGATGAAACATCCTCTATTGCTGATTGTGCGGCTGGTGATTTGGGTATAATTGGAAAACAAAAGGGTATGGGAACCTGAGTTTTAGTCTGACACCTACAGTTCTAAAAAATATAACTATTGCTAGACAATCCACACCATATAGCCCCAAAGTACGTTAGTATTATTATATACTAGCAGCGCCTCGTGGTTTCACCCTGTGACCGTGGGGATCCCGGGATAAAATATAGCCTACGTCACGCCCTGAAAATTAAGCTTTCTAATGGTGAAAGATTTTTTTAATCGGTACAGCAGATTCGGAGTCTACATACAAACAAACAAACAATAAAATCTTTCCACTTTATAATATTATATAAGTATAGATTGCCTGCCCAAAGTATGCAGAGCTTTGTGTTATGGATACCTACTAGATGGTTTTTCAAGTCAACTGCTGAGCTTACACCCTTAACCAATCTTGATGTCTCGACGATCAATCCTGTTGATTATCGAAGATATTATCCCAAACTTTTCCTCATAAATTATAGCCAATATTGTTACATCTCAGCTTAACCTTATCATATATTTATCAGCGTTAGCAGCATTTGTGATTTCCTCCTCTTTCCACCAGCCCCAAATCTTCCCGCGAGAGAGATTACCAATCGCATCAAGGCGCTTATCAGGGAGACTTTAGTCCAGCGGTGGACCATTATAGGCTGTTGAGGATCGTATATTCTAATCCTCTTTCTCCATTGTTATAGAGAGCCACACTGGCGGAGAAAGAAGTGACATCACTGAAGGAACAACTGGCCACGACCAGTCCAACCCCCCTGAGCGCTGCTTTGCCCAAGAGCAATGGCGCCCACCTAGACATCCGCGACCAGGCGACCGAGACGCGGATAGACTTGTACACTGATATCAAGGTAAATACTTATCCCATCTTCTTCCTTCCACCATAGGACCAGCAGTAAAGGGGTTTGTTTACTTTGGGGCACAAAATTATACCACCCATACTTGGACGACATACCACAGGGTTGAACTATAATATCTTATATATATCTATATAATATTAGGTCCTTACATATGAAATTGGCGTTTTGTATGGGAGGAACAAAAAGTCGAATATTTTTTAATATAATATATTTAATTAATCAAAGTATGAACCATTATTTTCTATGCACTTTTGCCATCTTATAGGTAGTTCATTGATCCCTTTACTAAAAAAACCAGTCGGACGGGAATCAATAAAATCTTTGAAGGCAATTTGGACTGCCCCATCGGAGTTGAATTTTTTCCCTTGCAAGAAGTTATCCAAATTTCGAAAAAAATGGTAATCTGTTGGAGCAAGGTCCGGGGAGTACGGAGGATGTCTTAGACTTTCCAATTGAAGCTCTTCTAATTTAGTAGCCGTCTGTTGCGCAGTGTGTGGTCTAGCGTTGTCGTGAAGCAGCAGTGGCGTGGAGCGATTGACCAGCCTAGGTTGTTTAGCCGCTAGCTTTTCCATCATGGTTTGCAATTGCTGACAATAGACATCAGCCGTAATAGTCTGGCCAGATTTGAGAAAACTGTAATGAACAATACCGGCACTAGTCCACCAAACGCTTACAAGTAACTTTTTTGGGGTTAATTTTCGCTTGGGGCAGGATTTGGCTGGCTGGCCAGGATCCAACCATTGCGCTGAGCGCTTCCGATTATCGTAAAGAACCCATTTTTCATCACAGGTAATGATTCGGTTTAAAATACCTTCATTAATGTGCCGGTTTAGTAATGTAACGCAGCAGTCGACGCGCGTTTGCCGGTTTGCTTCAGTCAATTCGTGAGGTACCCACCTTTCAAGCTTTTTAATCTTCCCAATTTGCTTCAAGTGAATTAAAACAGTTTTATCACTAACATTGCAGCCTGCAGCTAACTCGGACGTGGTTTGCGATGGATCCGCTTCCACAATAGCCTTCAACTCTTCATTATCAACTTGAGTCTCAGGCCGTCCACGGGGCTTGTTCTGCAGGTCGAAATTTCCAGAACGAAAACGTTGGAACCAAAAACGAACTGTGTTTTCTTTTGCAACACGACCGCCATACACATCATTCACCCTTCGAGTTGTTTCCGCAGCACTAGTGCCACGGCGGAACTCGTACTCGTAAATAATGCGATATTTTAAGTTTTCCATTTTGTAAAATGAGTGACGCAAACAGAAAAAAACAGAAGAAAAAAAACAAATGAATGACGATCATCTAAGCACAAATACATGAGTCTATAGCTGTACAAATTTGAATTTGGAATTCCTTACCAAAGAGGAGAAATTTATGATTAAAGTGGCCAGTACGAAAAACGGCAATTTCATATGTAAGGACCTAATATCTTACTTTATAATATCCACAGCCAAGGAGTGGAATGAGCTTCCTGAGTCTGTTTTCCCATTGTACAGTTATAAAGTCTTCAAATCCAGGGTAAATAAGGTTCTTCTGGAAAAGCGTGCTCCATCTTAGGCAACATGTTCAATTGGTGGCCAAAAGTTTGAATATCATCAATAAAAAAACATCATCAACCTACGAGTATATAAGTCCGCTGGAAATATGCCATAATGAGCAGCTTACTGTAAACATCCAGCAATCCATCCAAACATTTGCAACATTTGGCACAAATTATCCAGGTAAAGTGCGTGCGATGCAACGGGCTGATGTCTAAGATATAAAATCAGGTGCTGCGCAAACATAGACACCTTTTATTGCCGACACGACACACCGCACACTTTTGGATCGTCAATGAGTAGTAGTGTGTTAAGTGGGAGCAACTGGACACGCGTATGCACAGGGAGTGGATGATTTCATACTGGTTCTATAGAAATCAAATATTCATCGGTAGCTTGTATCTGAAACAAGACACATAAGTGTCCACATTTGTGCCCTGCATAATCAATTAATCATTCCATTTCTTATCCAGGAGGAGAAAGACATTGATGAGGATAAAATGGAGCTCGGCAGCGGCAGGAGCCCCTCATGCCGTGGCAGCCCCGTGCAGACTGGAGTTCTGGAGACAGAACTTGCGGCTAAGGAGAAAGAGGTCAGTTCCATCTTCAACGTTATGTACTACTGGATACTACTGGATGCTTCTGGTGGCAAAAACCATCAGAAGCAGACCTCGCTTCTTCACACCTTAAGAGATCAGTGCCATCTTCAATCATAGTGTGCCATGATATCCGATTACCGTGAAAAGTAAAAGGTTTATTCTCAAACTCAAACTCAAACTCAAACTCAAACTAACTCTCATGGCCATCTCAGGCATCTCAGGCCGAAGCTAGGCAAGTCCAAAACGGACTTGCCTATCTTCGGCCTCAAAAAACCACCCTGTATAACTTCAAAGATCATGGTAGAAAAACAATCGGTTCTAGACTGCGATTTTAAGGAACACGGTGGTCTCGTTGCAGTAGAGAGATGTCAGTGCTAACTTCAACCTCAATAAGATGCTCACTGGCTGCATTTTAATTACGAATACGAGTAAAACAAAAGAAAAAAGGCAAATGAACAAACACATCTGAATCGACAAGCTGGTCTTTGAAGAAAAAGAATTGACTGAGGCAAAACTAAACAGCCATCTAAACACGCTAAAAAGGTCTGTCTGCCTCATTCCGGTAATTTTTTTTTCTCAAGTTAGTAAGTGCACGTAATTGTTTTCGATAAAATCCTCTAAGTAGCCAAGACCACTAAATCTTCGATAACCCTTCACTCGATTCCTCATAAACAATACTGTATCAACTCGTAAAGATATTTATTTAGCTGGATTACCGTTCGCCGATCAATCATTCCATTGAACGTATCCTGTTTCCTCGCGCTAGGGATGCGCTTTCCGATCGTATCGATAAAGGGTTGAAGTATCGATATCGATACTTATCCTTCTTACTTTCTGTCAAAACATACCAATGCAATCTATTTAGACTAATAAGATGTCTAATTTTTTTCTGGCCAAGTTTTTGTGCAAACTGTCTGTCAAAGCCTTGTTACAATGTGAATAGAGATTTGTATTGATGAACATACATAAATCTATCTACCCAAACGAAAACGGGATGTTTATGTCCTACCTTTTGATAGGATGATTTTCAAACAAATGACAAGCTTTTTCAGGTTCAGTAAAATAATTGTTGGCATTATTCTCTATTTTGTCTTTGGTTGGTGCAATAACTTATATCTTTCTATACATCGAAAAGGTTTCATTTCGCTTATTTACTTTACATTAAAAAGGTTGCAATAAACAAAAAATCGAAGAATTGAAAAAACCAAAAAATCTAATAGGTCACCTAATTTCCTACTTTAACGTGGTAATTTTATTATTTTGTAACGTGCCCGCAGGAGTCCTTGTAAGGTCAACGAAATAAAGCACTTTGATATTTGACCCATATCTCCATGCCATCTAGTTAGATCATCGATAAGATCTAAAATAGATCCTATATAAGCCCGTCCCTAGATCTAAGCTGTCAAATCCAATTGGCCGGTGCGGGGGCACTCGTAATTGATTTATTGATCGTACGTTACATTCGATACGATACAAGGCTGTTGCATCCTCGCTGTTAACCGACTGACCTCTGATATAACGGTTATGAATGGCAGAGGGGTGATTATTGCTTTTGCTTCAGCGAGTAGATTTTCAGGAGTTTGCTAATCTTATGCTTTTTATTGTTTTTTTAATGTAGGATTAGATGAAAAGAGATTTGCTAATGGTCTTTTATCGGCTTCTCACATGTTTTCTTTATTTACCTCAAAAACCAGATGCTGGATATACCACACATACCTTCCTTTAGTTAAAATTGTGTGTATTAAATGCACGTTTACCAATTATACCAGTTTTTTTGCTAAAGCTAAGCTTTAAAACAATAATATCTGTTGCCAATGTTAGCTTTTTACAGTTTTCAATAATGAACATTGGCAAACCATCGAACTGCTAATTGCAATTAGGTGTGCCAAAGACATCCGGACACAGAACACATTTTTAAGTGGCAAGTCTTGTTGTCAGTTCTAGGTTTAATTGACGTTTGATGTTTGACAATAAACGTCACTGAAAGGTTATTTTTAAAGTCATTCTTTTTCAATGATGATGTAAGCTTAAGCAGACGATTTTTGACCGATATCAACTGCAACCTCAACAGTTTGTATTGGTCCACTACTGGACGCAGGCTTTCCCCCGATAAGCGCCTTATTGGCGTTTATGGCCGCGCCGCACTTAGCAATTCAAAAACAAAAACAAATTGAAAGTTTTGCTTGATCATTCGACAATTCAAAAGACCACCATTATCAGTAATCTTAAGTGAGAATGACGCCCCCAATCAATCAATATTATCGATACTTCAATTAAATTCATCGATACGCTCAATTGCGAGCACAACACTAATTGAGAGCGATGGCATGATGCAGCATCGAGCCTGTTAGTTCGTCTGATTGTCATAACTCGACGCCTACACTTTCCTTTGCCCGTATCTTTTAAATATCGTTTAGGTGACGTCATAACAGTAATCTTCGAGGTTTTTCGTGAGTTTATTCTCAAAACAGACGGATTTATAGGGACCTAAATAGTAAATAATCACTTTATAGAAAATTACAAATAGAAACAAATGAGCAAAAGTATCTAAATCTGCAGTAGTTGAGCTAACTGCTTCTCTATCTTCTAACGATAGAGGTAGCCTATATTTCCTGTGTCAAAAAAACGCAGATTCTTTAAATGCATTTGTTTTTTCTGCCTTTAGTTTTTAAACCAACCGACTACTGTACAGTACAGACTATTGTAGTGATATTATATTATTAGACATTTTTGCACGTGCGATATTTGTCAGATTAATCGACACGACATTTTTATAGCTATAAAGACAGGAATAGACCCCTTCGTGTAGGTTTCAAAGGAATTTCTGACAGCATCTTTAATATCGTCTCTATTGATGATAACGAGTGAGATGATGCAAACGATTGCTATAAGGTATTCTGATTTCTTCTTATCTTAAAAACTGCTAGGAACTTTAGGTATCTTAGGTATCTACTTACTATCTACGCCTAACTTTCCTACCTAACCCTAAATGATCATCCGATTATTTTATATGCATACGTTTTCAACTCTTGGTAATCAAACCCTTCCAAGTCAAGTAGGCTTTGCATAGCTTGCCAGTTAACGAATTGTTCAACAATTTTATAAATCAGATATATATATATCCGTGTATCTGCCGTTGAAAAGGCGCATCGTATAAGTACAAACAGACATGAAAACCATCAAAAAAATAACTCCCCAATTCAAGAGTTCTCGACATCAAAACGCCAGTCAAAATATATGAAAGACTGCAGATAAAGCTGGAATTTGCTGAGAAACGGTGCCCGGTATATGTCGGCCGTAAATATTGAAAACATAAAGCTAAGATATATTTTAATCCGAGATCTTACCTCTCCTGGTTGCTCAGATGTTTCGGTTTTTGAGATTATCGTAGTTAGATATTTTAAGCTTGCTTACTTTGTATTTTTAATGTTCTTTTTATACCGCAGAAATATTTCCGTAAAACTTCGTCTGCCGTTTTAAAAAAAACTCTCACCTTAGAGACTCTAGTAACGAGTGCGCTTTCATGCATCCATTCAAGCCGAAATCATTAGCACATTGAATTGCCGAAAATTCGAGAGAATACTCTAAAAAGCTGCCTCCACTTTGTACCTCCGTACCTCTATTTCAATGCAGAATAATTAAATTGAATTCTGCAGATCCCGAAATTGTTTCAAAGGATTTGGATTGCAACGAGTCTATTAGTTGGGTACATAATAGAATTTCATAATTTAACGTTATTTTGGAATATTTACAACGTCGGCTTCTGTTTTCTTGTTCCTTTTATACTTAGGTCCCTTATTCAGATAGTAGCGATATCATCGTATTGCAAGGTCTAAATCGATCCACGAACTGTAGCCTGGAGTCAAGGGTTTTTAATCTCTAACAAACCTATGAAGACTAAAAAACTTCTAGGAAATTTAATAATTTTCCATAGTGTAAACTATAAGTAACCAAAAACTTATCTGTAGAAGTAAAAGGTAAATTTACACAACAAGGACGTAGGTAAAAATACAGACAATAACTTAGAATATACAAACGCAAAAATAGTAGAAGATAAAAATAAAGCAGAACACAATCGGAGCAGCAACACCCACTGTGTCGAAACTTCATTCACTATGAAAGTTTTATACAACGAACGCTTTTGTTAAATTCCTAGGCTCCGGTATCAAAGATATTCCACTGTGCAATGCTGGTTTCCTCAACTATACAAAGCCTGCGAGTCTTAGCTTCACAGCAATGGTTAGATAGTGTTGCAAAAAGTTCGAACGACGTGAACAATCGGATAAAGGTCGGGGAAGTTTGCTTGCTAAAGCGTTTTTTATGTAAATTTTTCAACTATCGAGGCGAAACGATTGGTGCTCCTTGAAAATTCAAGTTTATGTAGCTTGCCAAGTATTTTCCGATACCTACCAATGTAGTAGGCAGTTTATTATTAAAATCGTATCTTTTTTTTGATTATGCTGTTTGTTTGTCTGTGTGGCTTAAAATGTGATTTTTAATTCAACTTCTTTCTTAATGCACCGCTTGCTTTTCGCTAGGCCTCTGTTAGTGTCAGTAAAGATTTTTGATAATAGTATGGTGTGAAAAGCCCCACGAAACCAAGTAACATCAAAACCATTGGCTCTTCAAATAAATCCCTGTAAAATAACATTTTTCCCTGAAAAGTTATTAACCTTATTGGAGGACCAGAAAAACTTTTTGAATGCGGTACACCCTTTGCGTTTTTTTTAATTAAGTCACCAAAAGGGTAAAGTTGAATGTTATTTCTTTTTGATGACATTCGATAAACGATTTGTAGGCATTTCTAAAAGTTTCTTGATTACGGCTTCTGAAAAGTGGGTTTTGATTTGAAAGTAATTTTTTATTTAACTTTTTCTTTTCATTCCCTTTCATCTCTCTTTCAATAAATCAATTAGGATTGAGTTAAAATATGAAATGTTGACTAATTTTGATTCATTATGGTTTTGTTTTCTATTTGAACTTTTATAGTGTTTTCTTATTATAATTTCGTTTGTAATGAAAGATGAATATTTACGGTGTAACACCTGCCGTTAGCAATTATTCTCGCTTCAGACACCTGACTTCTAAATGTAAACAGAACATAAATCCCGGCCAGACATCATAAAAATACCAAAAACATTCATTTAGTATCGAAACGGGTGCTACTATTTAATTTCAAAAAGCAATAATAGTCTTACATAAATCATAAAAATCTTTCTTTTTACTGCAGGCAGCTCGCTGACTTTCATCTCGGCTCATAGATGGCGCTGGCTGCACTAAAACCAAACTGTAAATTATACTTTAATGTCACTCGCGCGCAACACATGAAAGAGTGATGACGCTATTTTTGAATACCAAAACGAATACACTCGAAATCAGTTTATGACGTCTGTCTGTCGTTCGATTTATTTTAATTTTGTTATTTTTGGGGGCGGGCGCATCGCACGTCTTATTAAGTCTCTCGGACGTCGTAAAGCTGGTTCGACAGTGAATTATACTCCAGCGCAGTTGAGTAATGATCTGGTGGAGGAATATGCTCCAATTTAGAACGTATTGACATTAATCGATGGTAATGGTGCACTGGCGGCTCATGATAAATCCTGGGGCAACTGGACCGTCTTATTGTCAACTGGTCCCGATAATTAATTCACAGATAACGATGCCAAAACGCATTAATGTGACATCGTAAGACGGTAATACAGCCATCGATTGATTTACAATCGACAATTTTGTTGTGCGTGACGTCCTAAATACAACGAGCGAAAGGTCAGATATTAAACTTTATTGAGCGAAGCCACCGTCCATAATTCAAAACGTAATTTGGTCTGATGTGGTAGTCGAAGTATCTAAACAGAATGAATCGTTGTGGCGTAAGACGTATGCAAACCGACAGTTAGGCAGCCATCAAGAGCTTGCACGTATGCTCCCAACCCAGTCAATCAAAGAGAAAGCATCCAATGAGATATGTCGACAAGAGAAGCAATCAGAGGCCTCATCAAACCTAGCCTATCATCTTGTCAGAAATCGGCACGCACGATAATTTAATAACAAAAAAGAAGCTAGAGCAACATTAGGAAAAAGGACAGAAATAAACTTTAAGTACACAGCGGTAAGGCGGTCGGGATCGACGCAATTACGGACGAAACACGCGAACCGACATGAAAGCAAATGTCAAACTCACATATTTATTTCCAAGTATTGAATGTTGGGGGCTTAGCTTCTCGGAAGACGCGGCGTAAACATCATCGTGTCGATGATGAAAGCGATCTGTTGCTCTGTGAGCGATGCTGATTAGTCTAATTTTATCCGAGAAAAAATAATATAGTTTAGGATCCGTGGGTACCGCGACAAGACAACGTAGCGTGACTCCGCGTCGATAATGACGAGGAAGCGGCCGGCCCGGGACTGCGGCGTGCTTCTCTAATAACCTCATAATTAGTAAAACGACGACTTCGGATTCGTCCCGGTTTATTTATACGCGTCGATATTCAGAAGCGACTTGATAGATTCATAGCAGCCGACATCAAAGACGCAGCATTAATCATAACACACATCAATCGCCCGCGGAACATTTCTGTTTTTATTGTAAATCAGTATTAAAAAGCGACAGTATAAGCACATGAATCAAACGAGCGCCTGGAGACGTCGACGTATGCGATAAATTCGTGAAATGTAAATAAAAGAATAGCGGGCCGATCGGACCACCCTGTGGTACACCTGTTGAGTCTATTAGCGACTGTCGGACATTAGAGCACGGAAGGTAGATAAAATCGAACGCTACGTGGTTTTGTTTAAGAACGAACGTCTCGTATATCAAGGTACGCGATGCGTGTAGAAAAATCGCTACGTCCTCAGTGGATGCCGGCGCGATAGCGGATCAAACGAATGTCTCTCATGCAAATTGTGCGTGGAATACATTTTTAAATTGCCGTAGGTGCGCCCAACTAATAATAAAACTATATTTACTGAATTATGTATGAGTGTATGAATATCGTCTGGCGTCCATAGCTTTACGATCACAGTTACATATGATGTTTGATGTCTATCAACATCTTTCTTATTCAAGTTTTAGTGACGTGTTAAATTATTTATCATCAAAGACTTATTTTCGAAGCTTTGTTTCTTTTTACCGACGTCAATGGTATTATTGAGCAAACTGCGGGTACTTTTATCATGCATGTACCTATTATCGGTTCATAATTCCATTGTGTTTGCTTACTAGATAACAGTTTCGACAGAGACGATCGCGATAACAAGTGACGTCATTATGTACTTAGCCACATTAGGTATTTAGTCACAGCCTTTGGTTGCTTGACTCATTTTGAAAATTGGGAGTGAATCATTAAATTTTAAATTGAGCACCTATTTGCGTTAGCATTTCGACATTCTTGATAAGTTAATGACGTTTAAGTATATCAGATCCTCTTTGAAATCTGTTTGTAATTTGAAATTGAACTTATTTTCTTAAAAGCTCTTTGTGTAAAGTGTTGGTTTTATACCGTACATCTGTTTCAGCTATATTTTCGGTCTGAATGTCATTTTGAGGAAAAGCGTTGATATTTGGTTTCATTGCTGGGCCATTTACGCTTATTTTGATCTTTACTCCCTTGTCATAAAGATGAGTCACAAGCAAATCGTTTCAAGATTTTCGGGTTTCTTTTATTAAAACTCGAACTACCTTTCCTTCGAATTTGAGGGCGACTCATTCAAATGATTAAATTTCTGGTTACTGAAATCATGGTCTCAATGATTACCTTTAATCAGTTATAATTATTGTAATATTTATGCAAGCCAATTCCAATTCGCCCATGTTTTTGATCATTCGTAGAAGATCTAACCTTTTTACCTTTGTAACTTTTAGATCATTTTTGGACTACATGTGTAGTCTTGAAACAAACAGTGTCAGGCGCTGTTTATACATTGTACATCAATTTGATGATAGTGTGTTTTAGACTGCAGTCTTAAAACAGATAACGAAAACCGACATATAAGACCAATCATGTTGAAAGTCTTAAAAGTCATATCTCTTTGAATGAACTAATAAGTGTCTAGTTTCTTTTCATTTCTAAGTACCAGGTGTACATGCCTGTTAGTCACACATCGTAAAGTTAATCATCCGCATTGGAATTTCATTTGAACTAATATTTGAGAAAGATAATTACTGACGCCATTTTGACTATGATTAATTCTGGAGATAAAATTATTATTGTCAGCTGTATAGTATCTAGAAAATATGTGTATTCTCATGTTTTATTTGTGAATAAATGCAACAAAATAAACGTATTCGAAAATAGTGATAATGGTATATTAATAGGCGTCTCTAAAAAACGCCCCAATATCGTTTCCTATTGGAGGATATGAAGCCAAATGTAATCCTATATAAAAAATCTTTCTGGATGACGGTTTTTTTTTCCATAAAATATATCATACATATACAATATTCAACAGTCATTATTACTTCAGCTTTGATCAGTTATGTTTTATGTATAACTAATTAGTTCGATCTCGGAATCGAGTCATCAATATTAATTACAAATTATAATACATTGGCGTTAACTGCTTGCTCGAGGGCTGATTAGTTTTTAATTTGATTTGCGATAGTGCTTCTGTTTTGTAAGTTATTTAGCTATGAGCTTCACTACCTGGCTTCTTTTAAAAAATAAACACTCCGTTTTATGACTGAGATCACAGATCATTACTTTTTTTTACTTGTTGCATTTTAGAGCACTAACTATTTCTTTCGTTTTTCATTACGAAGGGAGGTTAACTATGATTACAAACTTTGTTTGTGAAGGAAGAAAACCAACGTCTTTATTTAGTACCTAATCTCTACTAACAAGCCAAATTTGTTCTTAAAACTGATAGAATAGCTCGAGTAAAAAACTTTTTTGTGTCATGATCAACAGCAACCAGTGAAACAGATAAACTACCAAGAATCGATAGCAGCAACAATCGACAATCCCCAAATTAATCAAACGGAAGCCATTAGGTACACGTAGATACTACAATTACTTAGAATGGGATACAATACGCTCCTTAATGGATGTATGTAAGAACAGATAGGGCTCTATTCCTATAATATGTCACAAATCATCACACAAAGTTTATAATGAATTGACATTCACCACACGTGTTTCTCAGTAAACGCCGACATGTGGCTGCGACAACTACAATCCAAAATGAACCTTATTGGTGAACACTGAAATTGAAAATGGTAACATCGCATAAATTTATGATCGATTGTATTGGAAATTGATTCATGTTGGATTCAAATAAGATTCATAATCGTATAGATATGGAATGTGTAGACGGTAAAGGTGTGTGTAAAGCTGCTAAGCTGATTGTTATTGCTATTGAAGATAATTGCAATATTCTTATGAGTTTTTATTTAGTCAATGAGAAGTTTTTATTAAGTTTTAACATGATTGTACATTTAAAACGATTCTCAATTAAAACCGTAGCGTTTTTATCGAGTCAAACTCAATTACATGAAACACTCAAAATGTAGATACGACTATTTATTGATGATACAAATACGAAATGTATTTTGCAAAATGTTTGAATGTTATAAAAAAAAAATGGTGGTTTGAATGTCATAAGTCATAACATTTGCTATAAGCAACATATTTTTATATAAGCTACTCAAACCAGATGATAAAGAAGTTCCAAACTTTTATAAGAAGCGAAAATATTCAAATTAACTTAGCCACCTCGAAATTCTTCAAAATGCAATCTACGAAGTGTCCAAACCACTCGACTATTGTCTTCATTGAAATTAATGCAAGAATCAATCAATTTAAACTTTCCACCCCCGAGCCACCCCTCCTGGAAGACAATAGAAAAATGGATATTAATATTCTAAAAAACAACGTTGCGAAACAATAGGTGTTGTTAATTTACTCATTAAGGATTCATGGGGTGTAACGAGGGTGAGCTGAGCTAGTTCTGTTTTGATGTTACTTCCTTAGTTGGATACTACTTATATTATGAGGACCAAAATAAATAAATAAAAATAGTAAGCCAGGACGGAGAGTCAGAGTCTCGTTTATTTCTTTAGACTTACAAAATAAGCCCTTAGACAACTTAGGCACTAGAGAGGATGAACCTAAAAGTCAAATACAATCTGAGTGAAGCCGCTAGCAGAAGTTATGTATGAATTGGCCAGCAGGTAAATGGTACTCTCTATACAAGTAAAAAAAGAGAAAATAAGTCGTCGGAGGATTTAAAACTAGAATTTTTTTAGTTCTTTACATTTGATTAGATACACTTTTTGTGCATCTACTTATTTCATACAATATCTTTTTTTTATTCTAATTTGACACGTAACAAATACGAAGTATAAATCAAAGTCTATAACAAAAGACAAGTAGACAAAGCAACTGATAATTTCAACACAGCGAATGACAAAAATTGACCACGTGTCGCAGGGTCCAAACCAGTTCAACCGGTTCTTAATAAAAACCATTCAATCGAATACAGTCCACCACTAAATCAAAATTATCGCCGCTAAACGTCAAGCAACATTCGCCTATATATCTTGCAGCCGTAAAGCTGATATCTCCCTGTCAATGTTGATCATTATTGATGTATTTGTGATGCTGCCCTGTTCATTCATAGGGATCTTTACAAATGACCAGCTGCTGATCGAACTAGATCTATTGATAAGACTTTTTTTGTATTTTATATCAAACTACTTTTTGATCTAAGTTTTATTTAAAGTTTATTGATCATCAAATCTTGCTAAAATAGTTATCTTTGATGGCTGATTTATGATCATTGATCAAAGTTTTGGCTTAATGTCCTTCTTTCTTTTGAGCTTTTCTTCTTTTATAAGTAGGCCAATTTTTCTTGGCAATGGTACCTATTGTATTGTTACTAATCAGATTCCCCTAGCGATAGGTACATCTGCATCTGTGGAGCGGAGATCTCAAGGGGGCAGGTATCGCCCGCATTACAATAACAAAGCTTCGAATTACAACGAATATTAAAAACGGGCCGTTTGTTTCGCGCCAAAAAATTAATATTAACGATATCTTCAACACAATGAAGTGTTGAAAAAAATGAAATAATAATTTATGCAAGATATTTTCTTTGACGCCTTTGTTTGGTATGCGGGCGGCGGGAACTAATTTATTATTTTCGAAGTGCAATGTTTTAATGAAAACGCTATCAATAAATTCAGTCTTCTGTTATATTAAATTTTACTGTGGGCTTATGCAGAAAGGATTATTATTATTAATTATAGATAGTTGTTTTTTAAAACAATACTATGTCACAAAAAATCTTTACTGAAATATCTGAGTCAGAGTCAAATCGTTTATTTCTTTAGACTTACAAAATAAGTACTTAGACAAGTCAAATTTTTACTATATAAACAGCTTGATAAATAGTTATTATGCTTGAGTGACGCTTATGCCATAGGAAAGCGTTACTCGAACATAGTTCTTTGACTGAGCAGGCTTTTATAATACGGGCCTAAGACTACTCCAAAACTACTAAGCAGAATTTTTGGACACATAAAGTTGTAGCTGAAAGTGGACGGCGGCGCCGGAAAAGCTAGTTTCCTTGTTTTTTTTTTAATATATTGCAACAATATCATTATAACATAAATGTAAACAATCAATACAGCTCTATATCCAAATTCAGTCAATGACCTCGGCTTATCTAGAGGTCAGAGCTGGGTGTTCCTTTACGATTTTTTTATTTCACTGAACCCGAATTATCTATAGTCACACGCGAACTGTGGCTGTCAAAGCTTACATTCATTAGCTATTTGAATATTTTGTGATCTTTTGATGTATAATCATTATGTTCTAAAAATTTATAAAATATTTCTAATCCTAAAAATACTCTTAGGTTCTGTTCATTCTAGTCAACTCATGAAATATACTCATATCATTGAAAAAAAAAATATTATTCGAACATAATTTTATAGATCAAAACTGCTACTGAAAATAAAGTCAAAAAAATAAATACAAGACTGCACAATAAAACATATAAGAAAACGTAAAAGATCTAAGAGAATGTAAAACTTTTCGCACAAAACAAAGTTTGAGAACAACAACGCTGCCAATCAATTCCGACATATTAGTTGATAAAAGGTTTTAAAATATTGTTTTGTTTAATTTCGGAGTTATTCGACATATCTAAGTTGTGTTGGGAGCCTGCATCCGGCATTTGGTGATAGTGAAGAGTGATTTAAACAAATCGGATTGATATTATTTGAAACTCAAACAGGTCAGTTTACGCCCTTTTTAACATTTGCTGAATTATTTTGGTATTGGTAGGTAATTTTTTTTTATCGTGAAAATATTAAATTCCTACCTTCTACCTTATGAATGTCAGCTGATCCATTCAGATATATTCGTGACTACATATACTTTTTTCAAGTTTTGATTGTCAATAAAATACCACCAATAAGCGACGATAATAGTGTGAGAGAAAAACTCACATAATCTAATTTGGGATTGACCACCAGGAGCAGCAGAAAATTACGAAGTAAAACACATTATCAGAAATTGACAAACTGTAGAACATCGTAGCAAGAATATATTTTATGGACTTTAAGCGAAATATCCCCCCGACAACAATATGTTTTGCGTACTTGACAAATGACTGTCAGTATATCCTTGTCAATCTAAATTCAAATACATACATCAATAAAACTGAGCAGTGATCCATTCGAGTCCCTCCTCGGGCTAATTCCTACTGTCATAAATTGTAGCATTAATTTAACGACAATGCATTAGATAGCTCCTTACTATTCTACACTATTCCGATAGATTGGTCACAAGAGCTATAGTTATTAATGATTTTATCGCCAACTTCCTCCAAACCAAACTCTTCTTTATACTAATCTGTATTGAGTTCAGTTTGTATATCACCAACGGGTGTTTATTCCCTTTTGATGGTAAGCTTTGTTTCAAGGACGGTGTTGTTCCTCCAATCGAATGTCAATCTTATAAATTGATAGTCAAAGTCTGTTATCAAACGTCCGTTTTGGGAGACATTAAGCAAATTGCCTAATGTCTTAAGGACGAAGGAAATGTTTTGTTTCGGGATAGTATTCGATTGTTCCTTGTTTATTGTTGTTCTATTAATTGAATTTGAATATCGAACGGTGTTTAGTGTCTTGGTGGGTTAATAGAGGTCTTCGTTATTAGTTAAGAAAATTTACTAGATTGGAACCATCGAAAGTTAGTATGTTTTTAATAAGTTAGTTTTATATTTATTTTGACTTTTTTGCATATTTTTCTGCAGCAATCTATAAAAACTTTATCGTCAATTTGCCTTTTCGAGTTAAGAGCGACGTCAACCGTGCTGCCTGTCGTACCGTGGATAATGGGTTCGATTCCCCGGCAATTTGCTGTAATACGCCGATTTTTTCGTTATTATATGGGAATAGTACTGATTTTTCTATACCTTTATTGAGCTATTTATTTTGTTCGCTCATATGAACATGCTCACTTACGTGTTTTTCAGTATCTATATTTTTCGCTACATTATATTTATTTTCTATAGGCAATTTTCTATTATCCTCAGTGTGATCTCTATCGTTAATAAATACTCTAATCTCGTTGCTTCCAATGTATTGATCTCGAAAGACGTCGTTTTGTTTCGTTGTTTATCTAAATTGAACCAAAAAGCATTTGTCTCCAACAAAAGGAGTTCCCCTTCCGATAATTGAGAAGGAAAATCCTTTTAATAACCTTCGATTATTTATTTAAGACTTTCGCCACCTGAGGCTTTGCGGCGACGACAAAAAATCAGACTAATTATTTTACTGTTCACTTTAACCAATTGGAAAGGAACTCTATACCATTGGTTGTAAGATCTGAATTTACTTGTGTTCAAGTAAACTGGCTAGCAGGAGATAGGAATTTGTGGATACAAGCGATTAAGTTGTGGTTTTCTTTTGGAGTGATTTTGTTTCTTTTATCTTTACAAGGGTCAGTTTGGAATGTTTTTATTGCTGCTAATAGTCCAGACGTCATAATCCTTAGGATTCTACTTTTAAACGTACATTTATATAAACGAGCAACCTTCAAGAGATATCTTAAAGTGGTTACGAAGAACATCATGTACGCAACACATACACAAGAGTGGGTGAGTTCAGATTGTTGTGTGTTCAACAAACGTATCACAAAGTTCCACATAACCGCCGCGAGGGGAGGTTCTCCCAAACCGATACACAATTAAAGAGCAAAACAAGGAGACTAAGTACTAATGCTAAGACGAATGTTGCGGAAAATCGAAGCCACCCCTACCCCCGTCTGTAGGGACGGCTGATTTACGATTTGTACAGCCCGAACGGGGTTTTTGTGTTTTTTAATTTTATTTTTTTAATGGCGGAGTAAGTTTTTGTTTTAGATGGCTTTCTTCGATAAGTAATTAAAATGTATTGCTTTAACTTTCCTTTTTGAGTCAGGTAACTTTTCAGTGGTTTTAATTTTCCTGTTCTTGTTTTTCTTTTACATTTGTGTTCATTTTCTTTAGATCTGTAGAAATGTTTTATTTCACAATTATGAGTTGCTTGACTTTACCAATAAATTATCCCTTCTAATTTAAGATTCGTTTTCAAACCTATCATTGTCTATTAGATATTTTATCACATCTCCTACGGCATCAGACAGTAGTGCCAGGGTGAGCCTACATTCTACCATCACGCACAGCCCTACGTATTTTCTCTAATTGATAATTCTTCCGCGTTCCCCAGTCTTGGAATAATACAATTAATTCCTTATGCCAACCTACTTATAAATACCCCATTGTTGAGGGCTGTACATGATGCTTTTCTACGACCGTTTCGATAACTTCTATATTTCATCTTTTAAGAGAATTTTTATACATTCCCTTATCCGTAGTTGTCCCTAAGCATGATTCTTTTGGGATATAAGAGATTTTATGAGAAAAGGTCAAACTATCTCCAGCGTACCTATGAAGTTTCGTTCTTTAAAGTGAGTGACATCTTCTGTAATTAGCTTAAAGTCGTTCCTTAGTCCGTTCATTTATTTTATAGGGTCGTTTACTACGATTCAAAGTTTTAAAAGGTCAGATTCGTCATTTTCTTCAGCTATTTATGACTTAACTGTGTTATCCTTTAATGTGTCGCCTTTCTTGGTACAGGAGAACAGGAGACTTCATTAATTGCTTTTGCTTTCCCAATCCGAGGCGTATCTTTTGTTATCTCCTCAACACGAGCGAAAACATGTTTAAGATGGTTTTGTCGGTTCGTCTGTGCGTGTTTGTATTGTTTGCGTTTATCTTTGGTATTCAAAGATTCAATGACAATGTGGTGTCAGGAGCATTAGTCGTTTGATCCAGTTTTTGTTGTTTTTATTGAGTTATTATACATTTAGATGGCTGAGAGCATATTTCATCATCATCATCATCATCATCATCAGCCCATATTAGTCCACTGCTGGACATAGGCCTATTTATATAGCATATTTACCGTGATCGAAATAACAAAGTATTCACGCACGGTGTTGGTAATAAATTGGCTACTTAACCAAACGCATGTTGTCAGTAGCAAAGAAGCATAATTTAACAAATGCAGGAGTCATGGGTTACAGGTTCTTTCGAGCCGAATTTAAAATCTTATTTGGATCGAAAGACCTAATTACCTTGCTTATCGTTACGTTAGCAGAAACATTTGAATACTTTGTTATGAAAAACAATGTAGGTAAACGTGTTGTTTTGATTATGATAATAAAAATGTATAGAAAAGAGGTTATCAGCTTCAACTAGCGCCATTATCTGACCTGACCTGTGCGCGTGTTTCTGCACGTACTCGTTATCGTTTCAATTATCGACATTACTCAATTTAGTGTATCGATTGATTTGAAAAACCTTTAGTGGATTACGCAACTTCGTGTTAATTAAAAATAGCATAAATTCATTTTCTCTTGTCGATGTAATGATGGATTTTCTTCCACATTTATCTTTCCAATATCTTTTACTTCTTTATACGTCGCGAGTGTTGCGACAGCTACTTTCTCCTTGATCTGACTCATATACTGCCTTGGTCTTCTTCATCACCTTCCTTCGACTTTTCTTTTTAAGATGTTTCTTATGAAGTTGTCATGTCATATAAGATGTCTAATCATTCTCTTCTGTTTTGAATAGTTTTAATCAAATGCCATTTCTCCTCAACTCTTTTCAACATCTCATTGGTAACCTTCTTCGTCCAGCTAATCCTTTCCAACCTTCAGCACCACGTTTCAAACGACTCACTCCTCTTTCTATCCAGCTTTGTTATCGTCCGTATTTCACATCCATTGAGAGCTATTTGGGGTCTCTAGTTTATGGCTTAATTTATGGAAATTCCTAGTCTAATACCTAGGTCACACATACACACTTTTCGGTCTTATTCTTCTTTTTGTCGTTCTGACGCAATGTGTGCGCCTTTACAGTGTGTCTGACATTGCCATGGCAGAAAATACATCATGATTTCGAGTCTTTCTACCGAAAATGGCTTACAAAACCGACTGAATATTTCGAAGTTTCCTTAAAACCCCTGTTTAAACGATTATTTGTTCCAAAGTTTCTAATTCAGATCAATAAGGTTTAAAATCGTTTACATTTATTCGATAATTCTGTTTAATAATTTGTCTCCCCGTCTCCCGTTTCCAGTCGGTTTGATCTGCGTTTAAATATGGCGGATTGTATTTAACTTAAATACAGATGGAATAAACTCAATACTTATCGATGCTCTCTTTGTTTCAGGTAAGAGTTGGTATATACCTACCTACAGTTACAGGCACAAGTAGGTATCTAAGTTATCCACATAGCGCAAACAATTAACAAGCGGAAGTAGCAGCGGGCTGGCCATATCTCGCAATGAACCGAAAACCATACACACATATTTTATATAAGAAAATTAAACGTTTCGATGATGACTTCTCGTTACTATCGAGAAACAAAACGTATACAACTTATTACAACCTTTTCCTTTTACCTGTTTCATCAAGCTATTAACCCTATCTTGAGCTTGGAACCATCAAAACACCATTTACAAAAGCGACAAATGAACAATCGAACCCATAAAACTAATCTTAGCTGTAAATGGACGACATTTGTCTATATTCGAACGGTTTTAACCAGTTTATACGACCATTAGAATAATCTCGAAACGTCAAATGATTAGGTCGAATCGCGTGACTAAAAAGGTTGGTTTAAAAAGTTTATCACGTCGACTGATACGGAGCAACACTAGTCTTTTAATGACTGTTGTCTATTTAATTAATTTATGTCGAAGGAGTATTTAAGACTTAGATTAAAAACGTTTTAATGTTTAAATGATATTCATTTTTCACACACGGTGGTCTGGGTATGTCATAAAAACTATTCAATACTCAATTATTCAATACTCAATAGGTACTTACTTAATTTAAGGGTGAACAGAGGTGTTTAAAATTTTTATAATTAAGTATCACTATAGACCCTGCCCCAGTCCAGTTCAAAGTCGCTCAGTGAGCTATAAAAACAGCTATATTATATCGTAAGGAATACATCCGACAGAAAATCAAAGTTATCGACATAGCTCAAAGAATGGAGGAAAGATGGAAAGAGAGGACGGTTAGAAATATTTTTTATTTATAACCGAAAAAATGAGGGAGGTTCTCAAATTGACACGAATATATATTTTTATAAATTATGATTCTCACGTAGTTTATAAAAAAAAACCGAGTAGTTGGTACACATTCTGAAAATTTTCTTGAGACTCATCAATAAAATAACCCTTAAATGACAACCCCCTTCAAAAGTCATAAAAACGCAATAAAATTCAATCGTCGCGAAACTGTATCAATAACGTCTCAAAATAACGATAAAACAAACGGGTTATTAATTTCATTTTAGTCAATAATTATTTTTTTAACGACAAAAATATGCAGATCGGTTCTTTTAATGTATTTTTTTATTGACAGTTTATGGTTTGGAAAGGGAAAATGGTTTAAGATACGATACCTATGCCTTAATGACCGTTGTCTTCGGAAAAACAAGTTAATATCCTTCAATTGGGTGTTGAGGTAAATCATTTTCGGGAAATTAACCTTTAATAACGGACAACTATTAAACCGTGCTCTACAGGAGCATTATCCCAGTTCTGACGCCAAGCTGAGACAAACCTTATTTGATTTAGTTAGACGGTATTTAGTAACTATACATTAGCATACGTTTTCGGTACTAAACTGATGTAAAGGTCAACACCACCGGGATTCTTCATGTAAAAAATTGGATATTATAATAGTATCTGCCACATTTTCACAGACAAACTGCTCAGGTATTTTCAAAATTACAATTTAATAATCGCTTCAACAATGTTTTCTTGCCTCATCTCTATAATACGAGTAGTTTATCCATTCCTTATACACCATAGAGGTTATAATCATAACCTAAAAAGAGTTTATGCAAATACCTCGTTAACCCTTTACTTCCGTCTTACGTCATCTCCATCGATTTCTCGTTATTCGGTGACTGTCATTAATAATTTTAATTAATTAACGTGTGGGGGTGCGTTTATAGATGCTTCCTATTGTTACCGATGATTTATGCGAGCGTCTTGTTGTATGTGTGTATGAGACGGCTCATTGATTTTTGATGACTGCGAATAATGTTTGTGTGATGTTCAGATATTTTGTTCCGGTTCTGTGTTTCTTTATTTACTAGTTTATCAGTCATCCTGTTCCCAGGACGGAAATTCCGCTTGCTCTAGGCTTTGGTACGACGAGACGGTGTGATTTACTTAATAACAATAATAAATACTATTGTTGTTATAGTGTTTCTCATTTCTTTGATCTCGCTTCATAAAATGCACTTTGAAAACTACTTATGTGGTAATGACGAAGGAACAAATAGGTCATTTTACCGCTTTAATTTTCACTGTTACCTTTACGTTAATTTATTCGAGGGTTAAGTAGAAAGCAATGTCAAAAGTAATAAATTCGTAGAAATAATGATCGAAACGGTTTCATATTTCGCAGAACCATTTTTCCAGCAGCATGTTGAATTCCTCGCATCAACCCACATTTGATTAATTATACACAATTATAGTAAAATTTGCTCCGATTCCAACATAGGGGTAGAAGAAAGGGTTAGTTTTATATGTGTGTGTGCTATTAATATTTATTTTGCATAAGTTATTGTGTAACGAACACACGATTGATCGTCACAGAATGCTTCGTAACGATCGTTAACGTGCTTTATTTTAATTTGAATCAGACAGAAGGCACGCTAGGGTTAAAAATGTTAAAATTAAAAACCTGCAATAAAAATTACCCGTGTACACAGATAGACAAAACTAGATAGGAATCAGTAATTGCGCGCCCAAAGACGTTCACGAATTTTGAGTGTGAAAACTACAGCGATGCCGTGTCAAATATAACACCGGCAGTCACGCGAAGGTACCTTCAGACTATTCTGTAAACAGTTGCACTGTACTCGAAAAACTTTAAATGTTATCATTCCCAGTTTTGAAGGTACTAAATAATCGTTGCATGCCCGTTGCTAATAAAACTGCATCGGTACCGTTTTTTGGTTATTAACGGTTTTCGGTTTCGCGAATCGAACACCTTGTTAGGGTTAAATTACTAACTGTGGGATGACACGCGGGTTTGCTTGCTGCCAAAATGTCGAACATGAAACCGATTATTGCTATAAACATATCCCATGTAAGTACTGTTGCTTCTAGTTAAGAACAGCTAAACTAAATCAACAAAATAAAAACATCCGAAGACCTCGAGACCTCTAGACCAAGGTCAAATTTTCGTATACAGAGATTAGTAACAACAAAATCGAACATCGGATCTACATGTAAAATTTGCGATCATTTATGTGTACTGCTCAGATTTATCAGCTATCTAGTAGTACCCAGTACCCATACTAAAAGCTCTGCATACCTTGAAGCTATTATTATTTATTTCTTTATTGGCTGAAGGATAGGAAGAAAGGACAGGATTCGTAACGAATACTTTCGACGGAGAACTAAAGTTATCGACAGCTCAAAGAATTAGCAAGCTGAAGTGGCAGTGGTCCGGCCATATCTCGCGGGGAACCGATAACCGCTGGGGTAAACTGAGTGGAGACAGGAAGACAGGGCGCTATGGCGCTTATTAGGGGAGGCCTATGTCCAGCCGTGGACTAATATAGGTTGATGATGATGATGGTGATTTATTACCTAGCCTAACAAAAACTATTTGAGCCCAGAAAATGACATCGGTATCATTTTCTGGGCTCAAATAGTTTTTGTTTTTATTGTTTTATTTGCAAAGCATTTTGGAACAAAGAAGAAACTAATCTTTGTATTCCATAATTAGTTTGAACCTCTTTGGTGTTGTTTAAAAAAACAATTTATTTAGCCCATTATTGTTGTTCATTAAACAGTTGTATTGTATTGACCAACTTCTAAGTTAAAGTTTGTATGACTTCTTTTCAATTACTTTTCAATGGGAAACGAGTTTTATTGCTATTTGTTTAGATGAGGTAATTGCGATTTACCTAAATTATATTTACCTCTAACATAACATATATCTTTATTGAAAAAGAAAATTACAATCAAATAATAGAAATAAATTAAAACTACTAGGTATTTACAAGTGAAACAGTTGAGCTAACTGCAGATTGTTGCAAACGATCTACAGGTAGCTTAACTGGTCCATATCAATACCAGTCTGAATCGTCCCCTCGCGACGCTGGCTGCATTCCCCCGCTGTATGGCAATGCTGATGCGCTGCGCCAGATACTCACCAGCTCTCGGGTCACGTCGACCAGACGCTCATATTTTTTTTAAACACTTAACATAATGCCTTCGCACTTCAATTTCGCACACTAGGTGCAAAAGTGAAGTAAAGTGCGAATGCGAAAATTTTGTCCATGAATCAAATCAGCGCATATTCCGGTTCACTATGCCAGTAAGGTCGTTTCTAACATTTTATCTCGTGAGCCCTATCCAACCCTTAAAATTCTCTTGACGTACGTACATGCGACAAAATCAACCCTTTTGCAATATTTTAAGTTACCCCTATACCACCCCTTGATTTGGATCAATCGATTGGGCTCTGACCACCCTTATTATATACTGATGTGCTTAATACATTCTATCTATTTATTTTTATCTAAATATGTCCGATAAATCATTATTACGTCATGTATGAGTAAAAGTTTATGAAACTTAGGCCCGTGTTATAAAAGCCTGCTGAGTCATAGAGATTTGCTTCAGTAACGCTTTTCTATGCCTTAATCGTCACTCAAGTATAGACCGAAGACTGAGCAAGGTTCCATAATACGGGCTTTAAATACGTAAAATTCTATACCTAGGGCCCGTACTCTTAACAAAATCGAAGTATCTAATTATTTTTCGTCCAAAAGCTGATCTTATGCAAGCGACATAAGAGTTAGTTTTGCAGAACGAAACTTTTTTTGTTTTTTCGTGCATTTCCCAAAAATTCAAATCTCTTGACTAGTCGAGGGAAAACTATTTATTTTCAATGCTAGCACAGTAACTAATTTAATGAGGGAATAGGCAGTGCTCCTGTGTTTTTGAGCACATATGTGCACTATCATACTCAAATGCCCTGAGCACCTGGCTAGCTTCCGTTGAGAGTGGCCGACTTAGCCGAAATTCGACTAGGAGAGCATCATCAACTATTAACATACTCGTAGTTTGAAGTTTACTATTTTTAGTTTACCATTTTTTGTTGATCCTTTTAAAATTGATGATAACTATAGATGCATTCAAGATAATAAATTAAACTAACATGTTGCAAGTAAAGGCCCATAAGCCCAGTTTTAATTCTTACATAATGTACTATTCTTGTATAGGGTGGCCTCCTTTGGGACTAAAATTTGAGATCAGGGGTTCAAAAATCAGCATCGACCCTTATCGGAGTATGTATGTGTGTGTGAAGGGTGCTAGTTAAAGGGTCAAATTGTTAATCCCTTATTGATTTTCTATAGATTATTGGTAATAATACATAGATATTGGATTGGATACACGATATTCAAGGGTGTATGTACCCTTTAGCGTTGGTTGTATATAAATTGTCGTATGTATATGACTTTTCTGCGGCTTCGCACGATTCATTTCTATGGAAACGTTTCTACCCTTGGAACTATTTTTGGAGTAAGTATTGTTTGATTCCAGGAATAGAATTACGTGTATGCAAAATTTCAGCCCGATCGTTTCAGTAGTTAAAACGTGAAGAGGTAATAAACATCCATCCATCCAAACTTTTGCATTTATATGACGGTGATGTGATTTTCGTTGCTATCGTAGTTTTTATTTACGTTTTTTTTATCAACTATAAAATTGGCAGGTTCGAGTCCGGCCAAAGCCGTTTTTCGGGATATTATTTGATATCTTAGGAACTATGAAATCATCGTACTGTTTCCTAAATTACCTCGATAACCACAAAATATAGGATTATGTAAAGAATAGAATTACCTTCACCATCATGCTCAGCCCCTGTTGACACATATGCATAAGAATAGAACAAACTTGTTAAATTATAAAATATCTCCCTCCAGATAATATCAAACGAAATGACGTAATACCAAAGATACCATTCGCAATTAAAATTAAAAAACAAAAGCGAACCCCAAAAATAATAAAAAGCATAACATTTCTGGCACGCAATACCTCAAACGATTGGATATGTATATAAAAGTACGGTCCGTCCGTCTGTTACCCCGCAGAATTAACCCTTTGGATAGCAAGGTGAACAACCCTGCTTTAAAAGGGACCTCCTCAGCTTAATGGTTAGGTGATAAACTGATAGCGGTTTCTAGAAACACTGATAGCTGTTCTTCATAATCACTGATAGCTGTTTCTTATAAACACTGATAGCCGTTTTTGTTAACAAGGATTTATAAAGTGCAGCAATTACATTTTTTATACATACTTATCTTCAGAAAAATATTCCTGGATTTTTACTTAAATTGTATTAATCTTAGTTAATAGAATAATTTAATGCTGATACTAAGAGTAATATTCTAAAAGCGAAGGTATCATATAAAGAAGGTCCGTTTAGTATTAGTTTTTTATCTGAATTCCCAGCGGTGTTTACCGAGCTACTTTTTATCATTCCTTTAAAAAAGGATCAAAAGTAGGCTGTGTTTTAATCCATATCATAAGCTATCCTGGTACCAAATTATATTCAAATTCGTTCAGCTGTTTAAGTGCAAAAGCGTACCACATACACAAAAACATTAGTCTGATATATTTCATGACAATATTTTACGCTCCCTCTTGTAAAATAAGCCGAATTATCTTTCTATAGGGAAACATGACGAAACAAAATCGTATAGAATATTTTTGCTAATAATCGCACATCTAAAATTGGAAGCGGTCCAAGTCCCGACATTTTATTAGTTTTGGCAAATAATACTTTAGATCGACGTTTTCGCTAACTGTTTTAGATTTATTGCGATTTACTTTATTTAATAACATGGGATTTAAATGTATTTTTAAAGATAAACAAATATGGCGTAACGCTCGTCCAATCACAAGCGTGCGTGAATGACAGTGACATTGACAACTTATTAATGAAATCTGACGTCTCTCGTGGCGCCCTCTGCGTCTCAGATAGCTGTCAATCAAGCGGAGGAGGTGATTATTATAATTTCATGCAGTGTGTAATTATTGAAGACAGATGAAACTGAAGAACGTTGTTATGTTTCTAGAAATTTTATCTTGAAAAATCAGCAGAGATTTCAATGAGTTTGGATATAAAGCTTTGTCAAACTAATTAACATAATTAATGTGGGCAAATTTTTCTTTCTTTAATATTTAGAACGAAAAAATACAGGGTAGCCAACTTGCTTTGCCTAGTTGTGAAAAAAAATGTGGGTTACGTGGTATAAAGGGTTATTTAAATGAACTAACAACCCCTTGATACACGTAGACACAGACTCCTAATCAAAGAAACTGTATTATTCATATCTACAAAATATCATAAAACAACACACAGGGGGACATAGGGGGAGGGGGATGCAAGATATCGGACAGGAGAAGGGTTGATTTTGATTGAATATCTGTTATTAAGACCCTCCGCACGCACACACACAAATATTAAATAATACTGATATAAATATGCATGAGTTTAAAATTTGTGTTTACGACTGTAGGTGTGTGGGTGGGGGGTGATGCCTCTTAAGAAATCAGATCCTGATTCTGACGGGACGTGTCTAATGCTTTTGTGTTTGACTGTACCAGTGTACCTACTTACACTATTGTCAATCCTAAACTTGCACCAAATATTGTAATGGCGGTAGAAAAGTTCGGTGATTAAGTGGTTATTTTGTAAGTCTAAAGAAATAAACGATTTGACTCTGACTCTACGCCTTCTAAAAAAACTAGAATAGGTAGAGCAAAGTCACCTATCGCTGTCTATCTGTCAATTTCCAATGGAAAGACTACAGTAGAATCTTATTAGTAAATGTGAAACACTTAAAAAATATGGTATACACAAATAAAAAGCGAAATCGTTACCTCAATCAAGCATTACATTCCGTTACAATATATCAAAACGAACCACAATTATACCCTCAAACACGGTTCGAGCCAAAACAAAAGGCGTCCAGACAAAATAAAAAGTAGAAACATTATAATGCATCAGTGAATCGTAGAATTCATATCGTAAGCTATACGGGGTGTCTATGTCTACTTATCAGACTAAAAAGAGGTGTTAACGTTAAGGTTAAAAAGATATGTTCTTCGAAAATGTACCTAATGAATCTTTAGTTTTTTTGGTTTTTGGTTCCGAGAAAGTTTACTATTTTCGGGAAAAGAGGTCTCTGCATATTCGTACTGATAATGTCTTTATAATTCTTATAGCGCTATCAGTCATTGTTTATACTTCAGACAATATATAGATCTTGATTGTAGTAAATTAGGGCACCCTGTAGGTATATGATATACAGGGTGTGTAAATCTTGCGGGCGGCGGCGCGAGACCGTCTGGCCGGACCTCTGTTTATGTGTAGATATTTTAAATTATTCCCTTTGATTCGAATGATAATTTTGTTGGCAATCCGCTCAAAGTTTTAGTACCGTCAGACGGACAACCCATTACACTATTTATATCAACTTTAACTGTCATTTTATCGTTTAAACTTCGATTTACACAGAAAACAAAAGAGGATTAAAACTCCATGCTGATTTGAATCTCTCTGATTTGAATGTCGAATGTAAAAGGCTTCGAAAAGTTTGGGATCCGGAGCAACTATGCCAATATGCGTTCGAAAGCGTATGACACACGAAGTGGCATAGACAAAGTTTTTCCGCTCCCGTTTCGTTTGGAAGTTGTACTGTTTTGTTCTGACAATCATTCCCGTATTGTAAGGATGCGATGCGCCGAACCGCGATCTCCACTCATCCTTTTGCCGACGGTACGGTGATTTCCGAAGCTTTGAATCAAACTTTTAAGCAGTATTTTGACGTGGAATATTGCATTCCCGTGTATGCATATTTTGATTGCTACAAACTAGTCTGGAGTTTGAAATTTTCGTATCCTCGATCGATAATTTCGTAACAACGATCAGCTAATATCACTCTAGTTTATTTCTATTGTAACGCACCCCACAAGCGTCCCCTCTGAGAAAAAATAATAAATTATTTTAGTTAGTATGCAAATAAGCTCGATTTTGAGCTACACCCCATTGGATTTTTAGATCTGATCTTTATGGTTCGGAAGAATGTTTTTGCTGTTTAATTTTTGATTCGGTTCAGTGTAGTGGAGAGGACCGCCGATGTCTCCGGCCCTCAGCTCTGATCCCTGTGTGTGTGAGACAGCCGTCATCTAATTCGTAGGGTTGCTTGAATATCATCGATTTTAATTTTATGCGCGCGTCTCTGCGTTATTCGCTTTTTATGTAAATACATCTCTTATTCGGGCGAGCGGCGTCCATTTTGCGGTTCTTTTTCCTTGATATTTAGACGTTCGGATATTTTAATAATGGGTTTTTCGTTGCATATTCATTACGTTTTTATTCGTGAATCGCTTGTCGCTTTAATGGGGGTATTCTTAGACGGTATTGGCTGGTGGCCAGTATTTCTATGACTATTCGCGGAATGAAAAACTCCTGCAATTATGTTTCAGTTCGTTTTGACGGATGCACTGCGATCGGCGACGCTCCACACACATTAATACTCTCGTTCATCTTCCCAAAGGTTAACGATATAATTAAACACGAATACCTGTCGATGTATCTGAGTGAATACGCCGTCGTTTCGTCAAAATCATTATATTTTACGGCGGGCCCGGAATAAATGACGCTTATACGGGAAAGTTTATATTCAAATTTCACTCAGTCCGTTGGTCCGGCATCTCCGAGGATCAATTTACATATTTTCACAGGTTTCCGCGATTACATTTGATGTTGTATGTGTAAGCTCACATTACTTTTTGACGTATCTACATGTAACACGTTTAACAAAGGCTTGCGCCATCTTGTTTTCGAACGCTTTGACATCTTTGTGTCAACACAAACAGTCGTTTTTCGAAATTTCCACTCTTCATTGTTCTTTGACATACATGCGTTTTCTAATTACACGTGTGTTTCGGAATTTCCAATTACTTCTATTCCAAATTTAAAATAATCAAAAGCTGCCAGCCACAGCCTTCTTAGAACCGTCAAAAATGACGCGACAAATTCAATTAAAATAATGAGTGTTTCTGTTGGTTTCTCGTATCGGGCTCGACTCACGTGAAAGGAGGTATCCCTCAAACAAAAGGTAGACCGCAGAACTACGCTCGCAACCAAATCAATTCGCAAACGAAAATTAAGAGCATTAATATTACAAAATTTGATTATCCCATAAAAGATTCGGCCCATAAAACTCATAGTAGTAGTGTGCGTTCGGAACGTACGAATTAGGAACCCTTTTGATCGTCTCCCTCGGCAGTTCTGCCATTCATTTTCATAATAAAATCGTAACAAACGGCGCAGGTAACAAAATATGGAGTGAGTATCGAGATTTATGCGAACGCAATGTTATTTATGCGGTAACTTGAGATTTGCTTGATGATAGGTTTGGCGCCGAAGCTTTCTATTGACTACCTATTCCCCAATTTGTTTCTCTAGGCCATACTCTTTATTCAGAAAGAAAATTACAATCAAATAATAGAAATAAATTAGAACTAATAAAACTTTTTGTTAACACAATTTAATGAAAACAAAGGTACGCGATAAATACCCGATAAATAGTGATTAAATTAAATTAGAACTAGTATTTTTAATTGAAATTCTCTAGTCCACAGTTTTCAAAGTTTTTTTTCTTCTTTTTTCTTGCGATATGACGCGCGTAAGTTCCTATGTCACTGTCTTTGTATATCTACGTCTTCAAATAGTTTGTAATCTCTCCTCCCTCGCGAGCCGAGGTGGGCCCCAATCAATCTGTCTGTGAAGATACAGCCTCTAAAATCTAACTATTGTTCACGAATAGGGAAATTTCCATTTGGATTTATTCATTTGTTCAGCCATTGTTGCGAATTACAATAATTGGTTTAACTGTTTCTAATATTGGATTCGTATTAGAATGTTTTGAATTTCTGTTAGATCATAGACGGAGATAAGTTTAGGAAATTAATTCGATGATTGAATTTGAAATTCGAACCTTTTCGAACTGGGATTGGAGCGTTTCGTTGACGTGGAAAGCGAAAAGCCGCTTTTGTAATAAATTCAACGACAAATTTCGATAAGAATCGCGCACAGAACGCAATTTTCATAGATATAGCTCAATTAACAATTGGTTTCAATCGCGAAGACATTCTGGATAATAAAGTGCCACCCCACGCACCCTGGGGGAGGCTCGAGGCAATCTTATTTCTGTTTGTAATATTGTGGTGTCAATTTCGCATATTGAAGTGTGAGCACGAATATGGAAGCCATTGTTCCGAATCTATATTGTCTATGAATTTGAATTGTTCCGTTCTTATCCGTTAAATTGGATGTTCTGGATTCAAATCTTGTACTTTCAGAATGTTTTCATCCTTTTATTGTGCTCGTTGTTTTCGTAATCATTTTATGCGCGAGTCTACAGATGTGCGTAGGTATTTACAATAACAATGTTAGCTAATCAACACTCAATCAAATATTCCGCAAATCCATTGTCCGACCAAATCAAACAATTCAATAAACAAACATGTAAATAAAAACGCCAGTAATGAGTGTGAACAAAAAATCGATGGTCCATTGTGGGGAAAGAATTACACAAAATCCAATTGTGGTTCCGTCAACGAGCTTCATAATAAAAAAACCCACCCCACGGCATTAGTATCAATTCATCAATACTCAGGCGTGATCGATGATCAATAAAAAATACCCTATTTTTTCCGACCCCTCATTCATAGATTACAGACGATCGGAACCGTAAGTTGTTTTGATTGGACCCTGATTTTATAGAGTTGTCTATTGAATTACACACTATCGAGTTTATAAGTATACATTCAATTGATTTGTGGCTCTATGGTTTCCAATTTAAAATTGGAACGAATCATTTATTCATGTTTCGTGTCGTTGATTTTTATGCTTCCTCATTGAAAGTAAAACAAGATTAAATCGGGAGCGCAGGAAAATCTAATTTGAAGAAGTAAGTACTTGTGTCATACACTTGAAAAGCTCTGATACGCCTTCAAAGTCGTCCAATAACAGATCGAGTTGCCAACTCACTCCATTACTTATCCATGTAGGTACCTACTTAATTACTCCCGGCAAATACAATGGCAGAATCGATGTATACTTATAAAGAAGGGGGGAGATACGATCGTATGTTTTCGGATTAATTCGTTCGTAAAATCGTCTCCTTCGATAAGAATGGCAACTCCTTACTAATTGAATCTACAACGAGATGTCTGATTTGTGTCTGTGTGCGTGAGGGGTGCGCGTGTGTTGCCACTTGAAAGTTGAACGAAAAATTTTGGCAATATCGAATGCGTTTTTATGCAACTCTAGAAAGTTCCATGTTTGAATTTACGTTCAGTTATGAGTGACTCAATGAGATAAAAAAAACAACACAAATTCGAAATTCGAAATACGAAATTCTCGTCGTTGTTTTCTTAGCGTCAAATATTGATATTTTCGAAGTATCAAAACAAGCTTGCGATTTGAATTGTTCCAAAATAACGGCATTTATATGCTACATCGGTTTCATGGGAAATCACTCTTTGAGTTGGCCATAACGGGTGAATCTTGGCTTGCTCCCCGCACAGAAGGACGTATCAGCACTTCGCGCGTAGGTCGTTTACGTCGTTGTACTCTGTCGATATTACTTAAGGCGGTATTGAAATTCGGGCGGGGTGGAATATTAAACATTCACATTTATTAGTTTGTCCTCGTGTTCTATTGAACGTAGTTTTCGAAATCTTGGGAAAGTGTGTTAACAAGTTCGGGCGTACGTTAATGGGTTGGAACTTTGCTAAAAACATAGAGGGTAGTTTTCTCTGCTTTGTGAGAATATTCGAACAAGTTCAGTTAGAGTTCTTAGTAGAGTGTCTTTTAACTTTGAGTGATGATTGGAGCTGCGAATATCCTTTCCTTTATAGCAAAACTAGCTGCGCCCCGCGGCTTCGCACGCGTTCTTCCTATGGAAACGTTTAAAGTTGATTTTTATCCCACGGAAACTGATTTATGGGATAAAAAAAGCCTGTGTTTGATTCCAGAAATAGAATTACCTGTATGCAAATTTTTTGCAAGATCTGTTCAGTAGTTTTGGCGTGAAGAGGTAACAAACATTCATCTATCCACACATCCATACAAACTTCCGCATTTATAATATTAGTGTTATACACAAAATCAAAATGTTTTGAGAACAGAACTCTAAAATGAACTTCTGCAAAGATCCAATAAGTATACCGACATTCTTGTTGCTTCCATCGAGTGCTCCAAGTACCTCCAATAAGCGAAAAAAGGCAGCGTTATTTGAGCTTGCTCATTTCCCGCCAAAACTCAAAGGTTCAATATCCGTGCTCTAATCGATGGCTCTCAGAAAAAGAACTCAAAAGAATCCATCCTATGATCTCAGCAGAGATAACTAAAGGGCTGGCGTAGAATACGCAATAGTAGAGATACCGCCGTCACTGAAAATGTCAAAAACTGCGCATACACCCTTATACATTGAGTGAGCACGCTCCTAATTCAAATTAAAAAAATAACTGTCTTTTATTTTTGTTCTTATGGGTATTTTATTATGAATCCTAATTTCAAAAATCATTCGAAATATGAATATGCGGCTACTAGTTATAATATTTATAAAATCTTAATATATCTAAGATGAGCTCTTAAAACACGGCATGATGGTAATCAAAATTGATACTAAAACCAAGGGCCTAAAGCATATTTTTCAACGAAAGCCAATTGGAAGTGAGTCGAGATGAAAAGGGGATGTACAAAGGCATCTATCGGAAGGAAAACGAAAGGGTAATGCGGGCCAAGATGCGCATCGACACACACGGCCTAATCACCCCGCGAGGGGGAGACGTGCATATTGCCCGAATTGCCCCTTTACTCTTCGACGTTTGTTATTTTTTCAGCTTTTTTAAGAGTTATTAAAATCAAAACCTTATTTTTCTAACTTGAGACCTAACCATGTCAAAGACTAAGGTAGTTAGTAGCTAAGACAAACCCAAACGATGAAGGAAAATATGCAAAGTATTTCAACATGAAAATCTTTGATCATTTTTTATGTGCGATACCAAACCTTATCCCTTTGTTTTAAAGGTTGTAAGACAAAAAGGGTGACATTTGAGGGATGAGAGTTCTTAATTGTGAGCGTGTATCGATTTTTTAATGTGTCCTTATGTGGGGTGGTAATTAGGAATGGGGTGGAATTGTCATTTTATGCAAAACGATCTTTGTATTGGGGTACCACTATTGTTTCATTTGTGGACTCAAAAAAAAACTTTCGTACTGTTTTAGTAAAAAGTGTCAAAAATGTTTCAAGGAAGAACTTTGTCACGCGATATAAGCGCAGTACTTCAAATAGCTTCAAAAATATGAAGTATAATTTTAATAGGTATGTATTTTATTATGATGTAGGCTATTAAAATATGTTTTCGTGATGCCATCTGTGCTCGAAACTCTATCTCGAAATTACGATAATTGCATCATTTAATAACCGTGCTTCATTACATGCTTACCTTCTACAGGAATATTTCTAGAAAATGCTAACCCACTTTATAAAAACATGTCCCGTAATTAATGTCAATTTTGTTTATAATTATAATTGCTGCCGCAAAAACTGGGCAATATGAGTGTAGGCAATTTAAATGTTTCCAGTGGGCATAGCATAGAGCATCTGTGCGTAGATCTTTGACCACATTCTGTTGCAAACTTGCAGACATATAAATGCATAGAATTCTTCAGAAAATAGTTATAGAAGGTATTACTTTGCTAATTGTGAGAATTAAGGAAACTGCGTTCAACTTTATAGTAGATAACAGCCTATTTAGTTTTTTGTTTGTAACCGTCTAATTTATTTACAAAATTCTAGCTATTCTGGTGGGGATTGCCAATAGTCTGGGTATTTATTTTGTAATCTAATTTTTCTTATATTATTTATATTATATATTATTTGTTATCATCAGCCAATACAATCACTGGACTTTAGAAAAAAACTGTGAATGGGTCTTACGGACTAATATTTTTTGAAAAACGACTTCTTCACAATAATCTCTTACATGAATGGGACATAAAAAAATCTTAGCAAATTTCTATAGGAAACCATAATAGTGTGTCTGGCATTATCTACACGACTGTATGTAACTGTACGTCGTGTAGATAATGCCATTGAAAGTTACAATTACATGGATAATCGCGACGTAAAGTGCAACGACAATGAGTGGCCATACAATGCGTAGGTGGCTTATCTCACTGATTTCATGATTAGCACTTCCTCTATGGCCAGTAATAAGATACTTACTCGCTAATTGTGTTCGAGCAATAATAGATCATGTTTGTTACGTCATAGAGTACACAATAAAATTATTATGGGATGCCTTATCAATGAAATTATGTAGTTTTAATTTTGAACGTTTTCAAAAATGGTATGCGTCGTATTCGTGCAATTTTTTATTTAGCACAATAATTTAGTAAGAGGTATTTAGAGGTACGTTCTAATTTTAAACATTTTCAAAAACAGAAGGCTTTGCCCTTTTGTAGAAAATGTCGTAGGGGACTATAGAATCTGGAAGTGTCTACGTTTACGGAGATATTTAATTTATTTCTAATACTTATACATACGTATAAGTATGTGTGACGTTGTATAGGGGCGTAGAATAACCCAATTGTCGTATCTTGTTAGGCGATTATGTATCTCCGTTCGATTCCCCTTCTTCCTACGTTATTTGCACAACTCCTTAATGCTTTATTTCGTTTGTTTGTTCAGTCTAATTAGAAAACTCCTCCTGGTGACTCATATCGAATTGTCGCTTTTTGTGTCTATGTATCTTTGTTTGAATTTGTCTTATTTTGGTGGTAGTCCATCCGACATTATTAGGTACACTAAAAGTTATACCAACTTAATGAGACTAGCTTTCATTCAAACCATCAAAACAACTGAACGGGAACGCTCAGTTCCAAATTAAACTTCATTCAAAATAGAGCCAACACAACAAAACCAACTTGATTCAGATGTCAACGTAACAGATCCAAAAATAGGAGCATCTTGCTTTCCGTTATAAAGTGACGAGTGTATTTCATCAGTTGGCGCCGGCTTAATATCGTCAATCTCCGGCGTTTGACGAATGGTACTGAACTGTTTCCTCCCCCCTCCCCTCTCCCCTACACGGGAAGTCATCGGTTTACGCGCGAATAGTCATTTTATGACTTATTTTATTTCGTCTGAGGAATTCCCCGCTCTACCCGAATTTAGAACGAACGAAGTTCAAATTCGGAAATTAAACCAACATGAAAACACAAACTCAATTCGTTTAAATTTCGAAAGTTTAAACTATTCAAATGACAATAATGGCGCCAAAAGAAATAAAACTACCTGTGAATTAGAATCACGATAATTACGTGGAATGAGGAAAACAAGGCCGAACTTTGTGCTTTAACACCAATGAAAAACGGTGGAAAAATTGGTCTTTAGGTGATATTTACTGTGTAGCCTTTCCACCTAGTTATTTCGAGCTACTTTTACACCTACATCTAAAAAAGTGTTTTGCATAAAGCGATTCTAACAACGATAGTATGCAAATTTTCTTTTTCAGTTTTTGCGAGAGCGATTCCCGACCATAGACGAGTTTTAATTGCACCACCGAAACGATATTTTATTGTCTTTGGTATGCGCTTTTTTCCGCCCCCGCTTCGTGCCGCATTACTCAAAATTATCTAGCTTAGATATCTCGATGATGTATGCCCTCTAACAACGTGAAAGAAATTGGTAGATACTTTCTTTTAAACTACGATATATTTTCCCTTTAATCGGAAATGATGTCTGCAATGTAATTGGTAGCGTGCAGCCTTGCAAAAGTGTGAAAAATTTGAATTTCGAATGCAATAAATGTCGTATTTTTGGCTGTGCTAGATTAATTGAATTAAGTTGGCACCACTGCCAAATAATTCCTTGTTTAATCACTTAACTATTCACTGACAAAATGTACCATTTTTGTTCTTTTTTTGAACGTTAAAAATGTTTTTTCGTGTCAGATAACCCATTCACGTAAAAAATTACAGCGAATTATTTCGATAGGTACGATAAGTAGTTAGAACAAAAATCTAAAACAAATAAAACTTACCAATACGATTCGTGCAATCAGAAACTTAGTTTTCCATTTTGTTTTATAACAGGAGCCATAGACAGCTATAAATGAGCTTCTGAACTTATAATTGCTTCATTTCGTGGCCGCTACCTGCATGCTGCTACAAACGTATTGACTTCACAACGAGATATGACAAATTAAGTTAGATTTACATTTTCTCTTGCATAATTAATTCTGAATCTGACATAATTTATATGAATCTTCACGTTTACACATCGAAAACCTTTTCAAGCCATGTTTTGTTGGAATAATAATAAACTAAAAGCACCTGTCAACAAATAAAAGCCAATAATAACAAACCCGTCGGATCGTGATCACCATTTTATCCACGTCACAAGTGCATAGGCAAGTTTTTAGCAACGCTTCAATGTCACTTAAAAATCTACCAAACAATTCTGAACCTTGTGTCGTTGAAACAACAATATAATTTGTCAGGTCTATTAATTTTTAGCGTTTTCCACGGCCCGTTTCGATTGTACACGTGATTGATGATAGCGGTTGTGATGTCAATCAAAACGATGTTCTGTAAAAGCATTTAGTAAATTTTTATAGAACTGTTGACGCCATATTAAAATACTATTTTCATTCCCGCCATTTAATTCCGATAAGTGTCATAATTCGCGAGCGAATCGTGAAAAGTCCGAGCTCGTGTCCCTCAATCATACGTCATTTATCATTTCCGAGGTCCGCCGTCAAACTAGCCGCGCTATAGATGGCGCAAAAAGGAAAAGTCCCAACTTCCCGAAGCTTTCCGAACGTCTTTTTATTCTAACGGTTGCCACTGTTTGGATTTCGAACGAGTTTCTCCTAAAATCGGGCGGGTAATAATGGTTTTGGACGGCGTACTCCGCCGACCTCATGTTTGGCCAGTTTGACAGATCGCCGACATGAATCCTACTTTTTGACGGCAAAATGGCGTATTATGCATTTTTATTCGTCCAGTTGTCTTTCACCACTTCTTTTGTGATTGAGTTCTGTGAATGCCGATGCATTGTCAAAGAGGGGATTGGCTTTCCAGTTTCTTTATTTTGAGTTTTAAATTGCCATTGATGGCGTTTTCTCGTGTATTGTTTTCGGTTTTCGTTTCATAACCTCTGAAACGGTAGGGAAGTTATTTTTTCTCAGTTGTCAGCGCTGCATTGTCTATGGTCGGAAGGCATAGAACAATAAACGCGTGTTCAAATAAAAACAGCTGAATTTTTTAATGAAGGTCTGGCGTAGAGCCACTTGTGGAAGAGAGGTTTTACAGGAGTAGGTACCTAGTGTACCTACGTAATTTTGTAGAAACTTAATATTGTTTAATACACTTCTGAGTAAATGAGTGAACCTTAATGTTAAAAAGTACGCTCACAAATAAAGGAACCCCTTGTCATCAACTGCTACGCCGTAGCGCCTCGTAGCATTTCGTAGCACCGGTTACGCCACGACTTAGGAACCAATAGAAAACTTATTGTAAACCTGAAAAATTTTTCATTTAAATATAGAATGTTGTCGCACCATATTTTCTTTACAATCTGTCAAACTTCCGAAACAGTCATTTTTCTACGTATTTTCACCGACTTTCTTTGTTAGTTAGTAAAATCTGTTATTTTTGTGACCATTTTCTACGCGTTCATTTAAAAAGTCGTAGGTATGTAATTGTAGAATCTTTCGTATTCATGAACAAACTGACTACACGCAGGCTAGGATCCGATAACTGTGTCGCGGCAGATTTATAGCGACGCGGTATCTGTAGGAAACAGAAAGAATGCAACCGTACTTTCCTTGCGTCTACGTTTGTCTTATCGAGTGAGGTATTGTTGCGTATTTTCTTGTGATTATTGAACTTTTGATAATAGTACTGTGTGCTTTGTCGTTAGGAACCTATTCACACGTAAAATCACAAGCTGGCAATGTCATCCAAATGAGATGATTATTTCGTTTTGAAATAAGATTACAAACATTGGTATGTTGGTAAAATGCATCAATTCTTGTTTCTTTTCGAGATCTGTTTTGATAAATTTGTGATTATTTTGACATGTTCTTAAACATCTTCTTGAATATGTATTACAGATTCTACTTTTACAGTCGCGTTAACATTCTTATAATTTTATAATTGTTACCGTACACATAAAATATATTTTTTTCGTACGATATGGATGGATGGACTTACAAATTCCTAAAATTTCGGTTTTATTGCAGATGGTCTTTTATTGTGTATTTAACAACGCCAGTAGTTTCCACCATAAAACCATTGATTTCCTAAAACACTGTTAACCATCCGTTTAACGCCGGGACAAGCGAGCCCATAGCCCAAAGTATTTGTCTACATGCCCATAACACTAGTACAGTCGCCGTAAAAAGTATTAGGCGAAACGAATTCTCCTGGTCACGAGTAATTATTGTCTTAATTCTGCGCTGCCCTGACCGCTATTAGTGAAGTGGTGGGAGTTACAAGCGGTAGCGGGTATTATGGGCGACAGCGTTTTACATATGCAGAGTAGTCTATTATGTAGTTTTTTACTGAAAAACATTTTCTATTTCTTTACTTATTCACGACAGTTGTTATTTTGGAACATCTGCTGTAAGATTTTTCTTTGTCGAACCCAATCGTAACAGTTGGGCTACCATAGTGAAAACACCAAATAAACGAATATAAATTTGTAAGTCATTTTCACATTAAGTTTAACTAGCCACAAGTAATGTGAAATTAACTCATTTTGCAATATTGTATTTACAAATATTTCTTGACAAGGATCTTTTAAAACCGCCTTCATCACCCCCTTGCACCAACCCCCAGGACTCCTCCAGAAGGGTTAAGGGGTGACCCAACAATTACCTACAATCATTACTATAGACAATTACGTTACACCGTCACAGTCCAAGCTTTTTATTGAAGTTCGCGCACCGCATTTTTAGTTTAATTACACGTTTTTGGTGCCGACTGTCCGACCCTCGGTCACCCTCTGTGACGAGGTGGCTACCTCTTGTTTCGTTTGAGATTTGGCTAATGAAGTTTAACTTGGTTTGAGAGGTTACATTTTTAATTTAAGTGTGATTTCACAATTTTGGAATAAAATGAATACGTGGAAACGTCAAATATGTTAAAGAGTCAGAGTCAAATCGTTTATTTCTTTAGACCTACAAAATAAGTACTGAGACAAGTCAAATTTTTACTATATAAACAGCTTGATAAATAGTTATTACTATCAAAATATAATAAAACATGTGTAAACCTTAATTGCTGGTTGATTTAAATGAAGCAATGCATTTAATATTCGTCGTCCATGGCTGCATTGATTATGAATCAAAAAATAGTATGAGTTAAACCCTCACGAATCGACTAGCTGGTAATTATCATTTATTTACATATGAGTAAATCATTAAATCCATATTTTTTACTCATTGCTTAAGTCAACACAATAAAATAATCATAAAATAGTTTAAAACTTTAATGATATACCTACTTATTAGTTGACTCAAGGCCACTCATTATATTTACCAAAGAATTAGGTACTTAAGATATCGAAGCCAAGGTATTTCGAACCTTACTCTTATCAATATAAAACTCATTATGTTATCTTGTGTAATAGTGTCACAAAAACTACCTTGAAAAAACTCAAATTAAATGACAGGAGATCATTAAACGTCTTTGTGTGTATAGAGGTAGAACTCGAAGTCATATAAAATCTATTCAGAATCTTCGATTTTAAGAACCTTATCACAACCGCAGTCGTAGACTGCAGTTCGACTGCAGTTTTCCCACTTAGAGAGGAGAGATACATTTTCGAATACATCTGAAAAGACCAGACCATTTTGACTTCAAAATCTTTAAAATTTCACCAATAAATATTTTCGTCCTTTGATCTCGTGCCTCGGAAAGCACGTTAAACCGTTGGTCCAGCGCTTGACCTCTCCCCGGTTGTGTCGGTCTATTGTCCCATCGGATTATGAGAGTGATGGGAATAGAGAGTGCATCTGTGTTTGCGTACACAGTTGTACACTATAGTAGTATATGTCCTGCGCATTTGGGTGAATCAACTATTTTACCCACACTTTGGACAGTGTAGAAATATTTTTTTGAAAAATAAAAACATTAATATTTTTTTATTCTAATTTGATTAGGGCATTAGAAATTTCATCTAGTTTAACAACCTAGAAGGGCACGGACGTTTATTCATATTTTAGCTATTTTTTACATGAAACTACAACACAGACCCTCAAAATCTGTCACCTGAGTTACCGCCACTTAATCTTACATAAATGCTGAATGAAACTCAAAACCATTACTCATTTTCATTTATTTTATCCTGCATGCATAATCAAATATTTTGGTAAAATCAGTCTCCATATAATACTTAAATTTTAGTAGAAAACTAACTGCTATTGGTCTTTTGCGTTACCCTTATACAAAAAATTATGACTATTTCTACATTAAACTAAATATAAAAGTATTACAAATAAAAACGAATTATTTAAGGAAGCTCACTAATTGTTAAAATAAGGTACTGGCAATTTAAAGATAAAATGGAAAGAAATACGCATTTTACGATCGGATATGTAATGTTTATTTTTGGGACATCAAGTAACTCCAGAGACAAATTTTGGTAACGCTTAAGACATACTAGAAAAATATTGGTTTAATAAATAAACAGCTTGGAACATTGAATAAACTTAAATCGATAATTTATGATACAAAATCAAAAAACAAACAATAAATCAACAACAGACAAAGAAAATTACAAATTTACAATCAATAATACAAATAAATGAAGCCAAGTATTTGCAATTGAGCTAAATGCAAACTGTTGCATCCAATCTAAAGGTAACTCAACTGATCCATATCAATACCAGTCGGAAGCGTCCGACTGGTATTGATATGGAGCCCAACACTGGCTGCATTGCCCCGCTGTATGGCAATGCTGAAGTGCTGCGCCAGATCACTTCGACCAGAATCTCAGAATTTTTTTTACATCCGAAGAGCCTCGGTACCCAACGGACTTAGCGTCTCATGTGTAGTCGCGATCTGCATAATTGCGCCTTTTGAGATCCTCGGCCAAATCTGCCTCTCACGGTTGTTCTTGATAAATGGGAAGACGGAAGTGTGTCGACGCATGTACCATACCACACAATGGCCCTCCCCAACTCCTATGGGACTAGTGTCATACCGTCGAGCCTCATACCATTATCACGCAACAGACCATTCGGGTCAAAATCAGCTGGTACCTACGTTAGCGGTGGCCAAAGCCCGCCGGTTGATATCGTTACGGCTGGCATGGCGAGATATCCGACCGGCGGGGCCGCTAGTATTCAATAACCCATGATGACCCAGCTGTTTGACAGCAGTAGGTACTAAGGTCTGCATAGAATGGAAAGAGAGTCGATCCTGCCCAGGCATCATAAACGCAGACAGACTACCCAAGGTAAGAGCAAGACTAACTCCAACACAACAAGATCTCTTAAAGTTTCTTGAACCCACCCACAACACAAGTCAAAAACAGATTAAAACTTCTCTCAACACTCTGAAAAAGAACACCAAAAGCTATGGGAGCTTCGGACAGACTGCAAGCATACTAAATCAATATTCCCCTCCAAAGAAAGGAAAAACACCAGCACAATGCTCAAAATGAGCCGAGAGGACCTAATAACGATGGTAGGCATCATCACAGGTCACGAATGAATTGAACTATTATCTTTTCAACACTGGAACCACAGACAGCAGCTTATGTCATGGCTGCTTACAAGAAGAAGAGAATGTGGTACACGATGTGGTACACGTTGTGGTACACTGCACGGCCACACAGAAGTCCAGACACAAAACGGGGCTGAAGTGTCTCATTGAGGCATCAACCAAATCCACACCCACAGAAAAGCTGAAACGAAGCTGTCAGTCACCTAAAGTCCTGCTCCGATAATTCAAGAAGCTGGGTTGGTTAGGGCCTGCTTAGGTAGGGGGATAATTCACAATATACTTCTATGCGAGACGTCCGTGCAGATCTTAGTTTCCCAACTTAGAATTAGAATTAGCAGTTGTTACTAGGTACATGTCTTCGGTTGGGTGCAAGGTGCAATACGAAAAGTTACAGGATCCAATAGAGTGGAAGGAAATACTTGCAACCAATGTCCTGACTTCCATTTAGAAATAGCCAGGATCCGCAGAGCACGTTTGTAACATAAAAAAACAAATTCCATGTCAACGAGCAAAAGTTACGTTGGAGACCAGCATCAGGGCAAGCATTGTGCCAAGCCATTGGAACTTGCCATATTGCTTCTTAGAAGGATTTTTTCTTTGTTCTATGATATCACTTTCAAAAAGGCTTTTGAACAATGCTTTCTCCGTTCTTTAATCAAATTTGTCAATATTTTATAATTTTGGTTCTCTTTCTGATATCTTTCCATAATTTATTTTTATTTGGTCTTTTCTTGTAGGTATGTACTTCGCAGTTTTTTTTAACCTTCTTGTTTTGGGATATTTTTTGTTCTGGTTTTCTTTTAGTGTTTTTATGTTTTAGCTGTGCACTTTACTCAGTCTTTTCTTAACTTCTTTCGGCCAAGTTCTTGGGAATGCTATGGATGCCGGACATGCTAGTGGTGATACGTTGTAGTCATTGAGTCTGTACCTATTCTGTGTCTCAAATTCCAGAACTTGTTTCTTTTTAAATAATGTTAAATCTTTTGCAAGCCATTTAATTTTGTGGAAGTGCTCACGGGAGTTACCATTATTTTACAATTTATATTTGCCGGTATTTATTTATTATAACTACTTACTCGTTTTACAGAAAGCCAATTTACAATAAATTTAAACCGACTAAGAAAATGTAGAAGTAGCAAAACATGATAATAATCTAAATTAGGTATACACAAAAAAATATTTGTAAGTAAGGAACAAATTTAAAAACAAAATAAATCCCAAACAAATAATCATTGAATGTTTTAAAACTAAAATATATAATAAAAGTTCTTTTTACTCATTAAGTACGTGAATGTCTTAGGAGTTACCAAGAATGTCTCTGGAGTTACCGCCAAAGTAACTCAGTATACAAGTAACTCAACAGACAAAATGGTGTATTTTCATGAAAAGAGCACATTATCATTTGACTATAGTACCAACACAAACTTTAATCGAAAACATATGTTAGGTACTCCAAAAATATCTGATAATATTAACTAAATAATAAACCTACATCGAGATATCGCGGTCACTCAGCAGACGACACAAAAAGGCACGCACTCCCTTCGAACGTTCTGCGCGGCCTGGCGGCTCGACGGCATCTTCTAGGGACACCACCGCTCCATGCGAGCTTATGGAAACACAAACGAAGCTACCCATGGCAAACAGTACCATCTATATGTTTCTAGGTAAAATTTACGACGGTAACTCAGCATACAAGGGTAAAATCATTTTAGCCAGGGACAAAATTTCAAGATTTTTTTTTGAAAAAGTGGTTAAGTCTATTTTTATTTTGATATGCACACGGTAAACTTTAACATACTGACTTGTTGTGTAATCAGAATCAACCGAAAACAAGAAGTTTAGGTTCATTTAAATTAAAGTTTTACATAGAGAATGCGGTCTTCGGACAGGCATATTTTGTATGGAGCGAATTTTTCGTATACTGAGTTACCATAAAATTTCATGGAAATTAAAGATTTTCGAGAACATAATTTAACTTTCTTTGGTGCCTATTAATCATAGATGCTATTGCCATATTGATTAAGTGTGTAACTATAACCAATAAACGTACTTTAATAAAAAATGGTCGGGGACAGCAAAGTGTGGGTAAAATAGTTGATTCACCCATTTGCCTGTAGGTAGGTAGTTATCCATTGAAATGTGGGACGAAACCAGAAATATTTTTGACATGGGGCTGAAGCAGATTTTTTACTATAGTGGGACGAACAAGTGAGACGAACGTGGAACGAATCGATGAGACTGGCTCTTGGAGAACGTCACATATTTTCGCCTCTCGTGTGGTTTCCTCGGTCCCAGCCAACTGTGTCGAACTCCTGCGTGGTCTCGACACGTCTTCACGATACGATCGAGTCGCGGTCGAGCGCGCACCTTGATGCACCAACAATTGATATCGAAGGTCAGCAAATAACAGACCGCAGCTGGCAATCACATAACGACCTTGTTGTAACAGACACAAGGTTCGATTTGCAATTGTGCTATGAATATAGTAGAGCGGATGAAGTAAATTACTGGTAAAGACATGTTTAACTATTTGATTTTACGTCAGTTACTATTCTATGAAAGTACAATACAATACAATTCAAATAAGTTACTAGGTACTTACTACTTCTTATTCTTTATTGCACATTAAGTACCTAATCAAAAAATACAGATAGCAAAAACAACTACAGAACTATAATGGGCGGTCTTATCGGTAAGAGAGATCTCTTGCAGGCAACTTTAGAAAAGTACTTACCTATTCGCGCTCGCTATCAATTGTATTAGGTATTCCCCTTTTGTACCTACTGTAGCATTCATACTTAGTCATCTCAATTACGATACCTAAGTACCTATGTAAATCTTTTTTTTTAATAACGCCGGAAAATCCAAAAATCCATAAAATTCGTCCGTAAAAAATAAGAAAAACAACTCATTCTGTTTGCGCAAGTCTTATTTCGTTAATTAGGAATCTCAGATGGTTATTTGTTTTATGATAACATCATACTCATGACATCTAGGTTATTATGCTGAGTAGATTGATCAATGTCTTTTGACTAAACATTTACAAATCTCGTGACAGAAAAACACTGTTTTTATCCTTGCCTGTCATCTTGTCGTACATTTTGCAATGCAATTCTTTGATGATTTTGGCATTTGTTTGATGATTTTGGCTCGTAATCAAAGAAAATGCTAGTGCAGGTGCATAATTGACTGTCACGGGTTACAAGCTGTCAATGTCAGTGTCATCGCAATTGGCAGCGGAATCGCCAACCATGACATTCCAATTTACCTCTTGTAATGCCAACATAACAAATATTGTAATGTTGAGATTTCACTTCTTTTTAGCGATGCTATTTAAAAATCGAATCACGTAGACAAAGACGATACTTATCTTATATCAAACCTTTCTCTTTCGAAATTCAAACTAAAGAATTTTCACTCGTGATTGAAAGCGCATCCTAGAGATTCAACCTCATTCCGAATCAAACTCTCTTTCAGTTGTTCTAGAACCAAAGAGATCCCTCATTAAAAACTACTTTCTCTTTCAAAATTCATCAAATCAAATTCAATCCCTTTATGTGCTATAAAATAAATGTATACTAAGAAAAGGTGGTCCACTTATAAATTTAAACACAGACACGGAAATAAAGAAGAATTTTTGTTTTTTGTCGCTTTGGTATGTAGACTAAAGTAAAGAAGCGCCGAAGAAACCTCACAGATTCTAATCGTAACCTCCTTTGTTCCAGATCGCCCAGCTAGTAGAAGACGTGCGCAGGCTCCAGTCATCGCTTGCAGCGCTGCAGGAGGCGCACGCTCAGCAGCTGCAGCGGCTTGAAGACAGGTTGGATGAGAAGAAACAGCACATCGCTAGGCTGGAGGCGAGGCTGGATGGACAGCGCGACTATGATGATGTCAAGAGAGAGATCAAGTGAGTTTATATTTTTAAGGTTATGAAATATTTACTTACATTTAAAGAAAGCATTGGATTGTCTCGACGATTTTTTACTCACAGGTTTACTCACATGATAACTTTGAAGACACAAAATTATTTCGGTAAAAGTTAGACTATTTTGCTGCCTGCTATTTAGGTAAGCTAGGTAGGTAAGCAGTCTACAGCCAAATTAATCCACTGCTGATTGTAATTCTCCCGATTTTATACTATCCATCACGGTCTTGCGCCGCCGCCGCCACGTTTCCATTATAAAAACTTTCATTATACATACTTCATAAGTTTTACTATACCAAAAGCTATCGTTGTTTGACGAATTATGAGTGCCATTTTTACCTTTTCAATTATGTACCAATATTTTCCTATCCTTTTAATGATAAAAAAGTGAAAATTTCTGACGTTGTGAAGTGTTTGGCTGAAGACATTGCCAAACTACCAAATAGATCGAGCCGAAATTGCGCACTTAAAGCCTACTTTTAAACCGACTTCAAAAAAGGAGGTCCTCAATTCGACTGTATTCTTTTTTATGTATTACCTCAGAACTTTTGACTGGGTGATCCAATTTCGATGATTATTTTTTTATTTGAAAGCTGGTGCTTCCCTTGTGCTCCTAATTTGGTCCAGTTCTGACAATGGCAGCCATGAGAAAACCCTATAATTGAAGTCGGTTTATAGTTTTTTAAAACAAACTCAATTATTATTCCAAAAACCGCGTGCGACGCGCGCGCGTATAATAATAAAACTTTGTCGGCTTATGTCTAGACTCAGTGGGTAATATCTAAGGCTACAGCCTTCATAGAGTTCCCGGCCGTGCACATTGCCTCAGCGCAAACAAGGTACATCAACACAAGAGGTGAAAGACCTGCTTATCAAATTTATCAACGCTAGTTACGAAACGTATGTAGCTAGTCGATTGAGAAGCCTCTTCGAGAGGGATAAGGATAGGCGATACGAAATAAGGAGTTTTTAATGTCTCATCGTGTGCAACGACGGCAAAATGGAGACTATGAGGCGAAAAACTGTTTTGAACTTAGTGTTTTTTGCCTCAACATTTTTGCAACTAGCTTACGATAAAGACTCTTGAAAAGTGACGAAGAGTTTCAGAAGAGAGTCCCTTTCAAGAGATTTTAGATTAGAGTTGTACCCCTCCTCAAAAGTGAAGTGGATATCTCGTCCGCGAAAGAGTTGTACCCTAACCCTAGGTTTCATGGTCATGAAGATATAAATATAACGTTTTATATGCTCTATAATTTGTCAAATGATTCATTACTTACTTACCCATACTACCAGTTACCTTTGACAAACACCTACAGAACTGGTAGGTGTGTAAATAAAAACCAATATTGACCTGAGGTTTCTTTGTGCATAAGTTAAACTTAGTCATAATGAATCACAAAACCGCCTATTTCAAACTTACTTATCTATTAATAAACAAGGTAAAGCATTATTTACCAAGGGACATGTACCAACAGAAGAAAGAGAAATACTTGATAATCCTGTTGTAATGTCATCAGTGTGTACTTGGTTTGTTTGCTGACCCTACCTTTGACTGATAAGAAGGCGCCTGCCACCTTTAATTATGTAGATACACATATGTATTATGATAAAGTCTATGCACCTATGTAATCAAAGACAAAAGATAATAATATCCTTCCTGTATAAAAGTGAAGCTCGTGGCGCCCCAAACAAGATAATCAAGTGCCTATTTAAAGGTGTAACTATCGTCGAAATAACATTTCTTAATATTTGAAAAAATATAAAATCATAGGGCTAGGTAAGAAAAATCAAACGTTCATTGCAATTTTCTTTATTAGAATTAGGTCAGGTCAATCGGTTGAGAATAACTGGTCAAAAATTAATTTGCTAAATTTACTTGTCCTGCACCAGGGCAAGTTAAAACAGCTTGTATTAATACTAGACTGACATGGCAAAGATTATTTTGATTCTGATTTTGATCTGTAAAAAAAACACATCCAAAACGTGGATTCCAAAGATACAACAAAACCGATTTAATTCAAAAAAGACAGACCTACCAAAATCACATACAGAGTACAGACTAATAAATCCCTACGCAACAAACCAATCAGATTTCTTTTATGATCATGTAACCTACCTTCATGTAGAAAACCACATGTCCAGCATAAAAAAAACTCGTTTGATAGTGACTCCAATAGCTACACTGAGAAATCTATGTATAGATAGGTACACTATACGTAATATCCCAATCACCACGAATTTAAAAACAAACAACGCATTTGAAGAGTCCTTCAAAGAACTTCAGGATGTGGTACTCACAAAGTAACTGAAGTCGTAAAACGCAACTGGACAAACAACTCGAGAGTCTGTCACTCGTAAAGTGATAATGTAGATGACTTCATTAGGTTTGGATATCTTTGAACTGAAGGTAACGAGGGCTTTGCTGAACGCTGGGTGGTATGGGTTACCATACATAAGGATGCCCACAAGGGCACATATTATATACCTCACGCCTACCCTCAAACATGGGATTTTGCCATAATTGTGTTTGTTAACGCAGAGGAGGCTATGCACTCTTTTTTGGGTCATAACGTAGCATATAATATTCATTAAGGTCTAGAATTACGCGCATTTTCGCCTTTATAATATTAGTGTGATGAAAAACTAGAGGAGCTGAAACTGCCCATAGTAGAAGGCAGGCAATGAAAGAAATTGAAGAAGGGCAGTCTACTGGTTTACAAATGGTAGAAAGAAGAAGAAGAAAAACTAAAAGTAGGTCGTAGGAACGCGAAAAGAATAATTTTCTGATTACTTATGAAAACCAATCAAGTCATGACATGGATTTATAGTGAGACTTCAGAAAACAAGGCATCTTTTGTGAAGCAATCGCTGTACGAAATATCAGGGAAGCAGATAATCCGAGGAGATAATTGATTTTGACTCGCTTATCTCAGTAGATGACTGATGCCTTCCGACCTCATTACCAGGTCACGTGGGAAAGTGCAATAGATTACCGAATGTTTTTACAAGAATGTTTTAGAAATTCCTTGAACAAACAGGGATTTATGTCCATGCCCATATTTATACACGAAAAAGATAACTCTTTTGGTACTTACCTCTAAGATCTTTGACATTTATTCCTTCAGTATAGTTGTGTTCTTTCAGTGACAAATTTTATTATTTCAATCACTCACACGTTACAATAGAAATACAAAAGTTACAACGTTCAGTTTAGATGGTTCGATGCTTCTTACCTCTTCACGCCTAAACGCTGAATGGATTGATCTGAAATTATGCTTAGATTATATTGGCTAGGTACCTTTTATACTAAATAATCGCACGTAGAGCCGCGCGAAGAATCTAGTCTACCATAATTATAATATCGTGTGTGGGCTTAGAGTATGATAACTAAAAACACATCAAAATCAATTCACCTATAAAATTATCACCTACAAATGCAACTCCCGTGTTTTCCAATAACCACGAAAAAGTTTCAACGAAGGAGGTCCTGCGGCTTCGAACCTTTTTCGACCTTTTTTGTCCCCTAATCGGAACCACTTGTCATCATACTATATCGCATACTCTCGCTAAATGGTTCGAGATACGGAATTTAGCTGTGACCACTATATTTGATCTAGCTATTGGTTCTGGCATCGCTCCCTGAGAACCAGGGATCACTTTTTTTGGGGGTGGGAAAACAAATACAGTTTTATCGACGGATGTGACTGAATTTTGGGTAGGTAAATAAGAGTTTATGAGTTAATTACTTAACGAAATATGGTAGTTATACTAAATTAAACGGAGACTAAATTATGCAATATTATGTATACGTATAGTAGTAATTGCATAAAATAACTCTTGAGTTTCGTTTAATTTGTGATATTACATGTGAGGTCTTCCTAAGCTTTAGTTACATCCATAAATTTATCGCAACACGATGTCGCAACGCGCGTACAAGCATGTCCATGTTTTCTAAACCTTAATGTGTTATTTTTACCAATATGGCCACTGATGGGCGGCATCTTTGATCACATCAAAGGGCACATCAAACACGCCGACGACATAAAGACAAGCTGTGACAGTAAACACCTATTTTGGTAATAGTTAAAGTAATCGATAGATTTTATGAAGGAAACGACATAAACGCCACTTAATATCACAGAGTAATTTGAACCGTAAAAATAGGCAATTAAGTCTGTCATAAAATTATTCAACTTTGATAAAAATACTAAAGAAAAGCGATATTATCTATAATCCATTAAAACGCAAAAGAAAATACACCCTGTTGTAGAATTCAGAAGAAAAATTAAATATTAAATAGAGTTTGGAAAGGCAGAATTTGGATATAATTAGAAACTATGTATTTACTTAGCACTTAATTACCACGGAAGCTTGATTATGTACCTTTTTAGGAGAAAATAATCGTTTTAATATTATTTAGTAGGCACAGTAAAACTCGACTTAAAATAAAAAAAACAACTAAAATCAAAGACTTATCCTCCACATTTGGATTAGAACGAACAATAAATGTATAAATATAAATAATAATAGAAATTTGCCAATAAAAAGAATCCAAGATAAACATAGAAAGAGAATTAACCGAATTTCCCCATATTTCTTGGCGGCAATAAAAACGCAGCCTTTGTCAAAACATGACACATTATCGGTTCACACGACAGCAGTAACAGAAAATAGAAAAATCGTATTTCAATTATTGCCGCAGACACGCGAAACACGTGTTTGTTCCCAAGGGGATGCGCATTGTGGAGAGACCCTGTATAGGCTACAGGATGGTCCAATCATTAAGAAAACTAAGGCTGAATACTATTCGAACAACATAAAAGCTCTTAGGAACGCCATGGTCTTATAAACAGCCAGCGTCGCCATTGAAACTCAAAAAATCTTAACTGCGATAAAACTGAGCGCCAACGTAGCCCCTAGATTGATTACTCGATAGTATCAAGACATCATCCAAAAGTTGTATTTTTGCATAGGATTTTCGTAAATCCACACCTCAATAATATTACGTCTTTATAGTATCGAGAAATGTTCTAGAAAAAGTCAAATCTTTTAACTTTCTCATGGTGGCACATTGCAAAAGACCAATGACGCGTGGCAAAAGAGGCTAGAACTCTTGCAGATGATAATCACCCTGTATCTAATACAGGGTGGGCCAAGACACTATAGGATCAGTAATCCTGTAATACCTTCATAAACAGTAAGGCGCACCTGTAGCGGTTTATTGGTTATTTATTCCGGTTCTCAAGTCGGGCTTAAGTTATAGCCAGCCTCCGAAGATTAAAGCTTAATGGGGGTGCGGATTGATTTCTGAATCCCCCCCATTTACCCCCCTTTACTCTAAACCGCTGCGAGATTGCAGTCGATATTTCAAATCCAACTGATTTGCTGAAAGTGATCAGAGTGTTTTATCTAGATAATTGGTTGTATTCATTATGACGCCCTGAAATCAGATTTTCGTGTTTTCTGTCGGCATAAATTTTTCTATTAGTCAGAGAGAAGGTACCTATGATTATTTGACAAATGTTTGAAGAACAACTTTTATGAGGGCTCAGATAACACAAATACAAGCTGAGCAAAGCACCTCAATTTCTCCCTTATCTTAAGGATAATTAATTCGTATATTATCATTCGTTTACCGAAAAAATTCTCGATGCAGCGTCAAGAAAACCAAATAGAGAATCAGGTTATCTTGTTTAATTAGTTTCTAAGCACACACTGATTTCCATCTCTAGACGAGACCCTATATATCAATAGCGTCGCGGACACCTGTCTTCATTTGCTTAGGCCTGTTTGCCTTACGTTTAACGAAAGTTTAGTCTCACGACGTACACAAATTATCAACTAATTTACTAGCGGCCGACTTTTTTTATCTACATACGAGAACTTTGTAGTTCCTGAGAAGTGTTGAGTCAATAGTGCGTTTGAAGTTTGCTGCGGAGGCGGGACCGATCGGTAGGATTGGTCAGCGCTATGGGCGGAGCGCATCGGCGATCGACTGATAACCGATCATGACGTCACCGCATTGTTCTATCTCCTCCAGTAGTTTTCCGATGATAAAATGCAAATATATCTGCGCTTATGCCAATTAAACTGATATCAATGATATCAAATATCTTTATCGTGAGAATTTACATTGATTCGTTTAGTTACAACATCAAACAATTGTTCTGTAGGTACCTTACCCTTTGTAAATAAAGTCGGAAAATATCAGAGACATCTCTTTGTTCCCTTGATATATTACAATACTTTAATTGTGATTCGCATACCGCGAGGCACTCCACGGGAATTCATAATTTCCCAATCAATACGCCGCATCCTTTCCAAGCTCCTTGAAATATGTCTTTGTGCTCTTCTCACCCCTTTAATTGGGAACGGAACGGCATCAATCAAAATTTGACTAGAATATTTTACTGTTGAATTTATAGCTCCTTCGGAAATTTGATCAATTTTCCAAAGTACTTTGCTTCTGAGTCACTGGCAGAAATTTTCGCAGCATGCTGAAATGTTTTATGGTGTTTTTTTCTTTGCAGTCTATTTTGGAACTAATCGCCAAAAAATAGTAAAAATAAATACAGATATGTAGTTTTTTTACCTATTTTTCACGACGTTTCAACAGGTTTACACTCTGTCATGGTCACAGTGTCAATGTGTTCTGTCTGATCGCGTAAGATTAAAAATTAAAATACTAGCTGTATCAGCCGTGAAAATAGTACCTAAGAGTGATATATGAGCTATGAGCCTTATTGCCCTGCAGTTCTGAGATTCCTGTGATTCAAGCTACAATCAATTTTTTAGTCTAAATGATGTTTGAAATTCGATTTCTAATATGAGAAACTTGGTAGGTACTGAGTTCAACCAAAAGACATACCTCAAAACTCAAAGTTTCCAAGCTGCGGTATAAGAGGTGTTCTTAATGAAACGCATACATTTTAACCGTTAAGTAATTAATTCAAAAACAAGCCAGCTAAGGGGGACGCACATCGGTTACAGAGTTTGGCTGATAAAATATTCAGTGTGTTACATGCCTTAAACTGAAGGCTTTTGGTCGAAGACAAAGATGCTTTTAAGCTTTCGCTTAGAACAGGGAGAGGTATGGAGACGGTCGTGTAAATTTATGTTTGTTTTTGATGCTGGGGGTAACGCTACAGAGTACAGTGTCTTATACAGATGCGGATGGGTATGATCGTCAAAGCAAATTTTCTTGTAACACCAAATATCTTCAACGCACTCTTCGTTCAGTACGAGTTTTTCTTGACAAGGTAGAAAATTCTAAGTCCTACTACTAATTCGACTAAAGCTCGGGGGACGAAAACTTAAAAGCAGCTTTTACCAAAAGTTTTATATAGTCGACTCCACTACTCTGTTCTCCCTATTAAAACTCATGCTAAGATGTCGTTTTACCCAGTTTTACCCACTTCCGAGGTAAGCGAACACAACTATGTCACTAAGTTTAAGTGGAGTGTTTATAATGTATCACTTTTAAAACCTTGTAAAATATTAACGCGGTAACTGTTAGCGAAGTTACCTTAAAATGCCTTTTTGTTCGCGGAAATTTATGGAGTTAGGGAAGTAAATTGTTACAAAGTTGGCGTCAAAACCATAGACAAGAAAAGAAACTGAGTGACTATGCTCTACAATAGACTCATAGTGTAATTAATCCTTTTTAATTTAAAATTATGTTTTTGATGTCTGAATTTTGGATGTCTTCTCAATGACTCTCGTGTACGTTTTTCCCATGTAATGCATTCAACCAATCATCGGTGGATTCCCTAGAAACGGGTAATTTCCACACTAAATGGCAATTTGCAATCGATGTCAGGTTCATCTGCGTCTAGGGAGATACCTGTTCAACAGTTACCATTGTGCAATATTAGTTGGACTAAGTATTTAGTTCAGGTAGTAAGGATGTGGCAAAAGCTTTAGTTTACATATTGATATTTTTTACTTCTTTAATGGTAATGACTGCTCCAGATTTGATTGTTAATTTGGAATTTTTATCTATGCGTTATCATTAGAATTAGTTTTTTTTTGTTTTAGCTATGAGTTAAGGAAACATTTTGATAGCAATCGTAAGGACGAACGGGTTCTTAAAATGAAAGTACCAATTATGACGTTTTCTTACCGATACTGCCTAACATAATTACAAAAAACAGCATGGTAAGACCTTCCGTTACGTGGAATCTACCGAATAAACAGAAGCTACATTAAGCTTTATGTCAAAATCAGTGATTGGTCAATACAATATGTGTCCAATATTAATCCAAAGTGTACCCGGCCCGAACTAATCCGCCATTAGGCTACAATAGCACAATCAAAGCTCATATAGAATTCAAATTATCGCCTCTACGCCACTCGATTAATTGCCTTTGCCTATATATTAAATCGTAATTAAGGTAGCACAGCCCTATTGTTCGAAGTGCGAAAATCTTTGGGGTAAACCAACCAATCCTCCGACAAATCGAGCGACTTGTCGACCTTTTCCGTACTAGTTGGCAGATATATCAACAGTTTTAGAAGGAATTGTATGATTTGTTTGTGGATTTGTAGGAAAATCAGGTGGATATTTGGTAACAATACAGTTATTAGTGTTGATAGTTTTATTGCGAATCGATTAAACACCTCTGGGAGGTTTGTTCAGGTGTATCGTTTATTCAAACTAAGCTGGAAGGTAACTTTTAGCTTTGTGATTCAGCTTTATAATTTCGTATATTTTGTTATTGTTGTTTTTTGAAAAACAACACAGATTTATCCTCTTTTACCTCCTTCTTATAACCGCTCATATTTATAAGACATAAAAGCAGTCATATTTTTAAAAATCGTCGTAAAACTTTTGGCCAAAGGCAGGTGACTATCAAGGCAACCGTAATAGAAATGGGACTATTCAATAAAATCCACCATCAATGAAGACATAAAATAGCATTATCAGTAGCGCCTTATCGCCCCAAGGTAGGGGTACCTGAAGGGACCGATCTCAATAAATTTATGAAAGGAATATTGCCAATAAGGGCACAGTATATCCTATTAATTAAAATATCTTAATTAATTCACCTGGAATGGCTTTAATCAATTCGCCCGCTCAATTTATTAAGGTCTATAGTCCGGCCGACTCCATTACTTGTTCTTTTCATTATGTGACAGTTTTGAGACGTTTTATGGAAAGTCATGGGGAGATAATGAGGTTCTGAGTAATAGTTATCGACATTATTTGCATAGCTTGTTGTTTTCGAGCTTTTTTACGTATTCTGGTGTGATTACGTTCAATAAGATTATATTTATGTTCTTTCAATTCTACTTTGCATCTTTGGTTGATAGGTATCTTGAAACCTTACCCATGAAAGCTTTCGTCGAAGATTCCCTGTATATCTTCTGGGGTACTATGTCCATTTTAACTTTGTCCAAGCCATCATCATCAACGTAACCTTTCTTGATAACTAACTTTTAACCCTTGTTGCAGCATGCTCCGCTCACTAGACCTGGGCAGCGAGCGCTCGGATCGGTCCGACCGCCTAGACCATACAGATCGCTCCAATCGCCTAGAGCGCCTAGAGCGCCCCGATCGGCTGGACCGCCCAGATCGGCTAGATCGCCTAGAACGTGAGCGCATAGAGCGCAAGCCCGAACGCTCGCCGAGCGTTGTCCCGAACGAACGAAGCTCTGTCGAGCGCGAACGGAGCGCTGAAAGAAGAGAACCAGGTACGTGGTCGATTAGCTATAACTTGACTAGTGTTTTCAGCTATAACCGCTATGCTGATAAAGCTTTAGGAAAACGCAATAGGCAGTAGGGGCCGGACGTGGTATTGGGAAATATGAGGAAAAGTATTAAAATTCATGAGCAGGTAATAAATAATGCTAGACGATAAACGACTGTATTATGAAGATTTAAATCATCATTAAAGAAAAGAAAATTTCATATTAGGTATATAATTATTGAGGGGTTTCTTAGGAGAGAGTGTAGCGAATCGTCATAGGAAAAGTAATCCAAAATATAACCATTTGGCTGTATGACCTTACGAAGGAGGTTTTTCCTTGTGATGACACAAGCAGACCCTGACCTTCAGTAAAGCAGAGACCTCGGACTGTAGCTAGATTTATAAATCAGATAGCTTTCGGAGATTTAAGACCGAAACATTGCCTTAACAAGAATGTTTATGTAAATCCACTGATAAATGCATTGATAAGCTTCAAGTTGAGAGCACATTAAACTTTCAAGTACCGTTCTTGTACAAAAGTTTTCGATAAATCGTAAAAGACAAATTATAGGATAGAAAGCATAAGTTTAAAAAGCCCTGAATTTCCGATGGAAAATTAAAAGACGTAGTTAAGGGTTAAATAGTCAAGTTATAGAATAATCTATTGCGCTCCTAACTTCGGTTAAGATCGTTCTTTATCGTGATTGTCCGTAGCTAGTGTGTTCGCTTCCTTTCTAGCCGTCGAACGATTCTCGGTCGTTACCGCCCGGAGTATGTAGAACCAAGACGCCGCGACTTGCGAAGTCCTTCCCCTCCCCTCCTCGCGTCCCCTAACCGTGCTCTCACCGCAGGTCCAGAGGAGTGGCCCAGTACGCCTCCGCTCAACAATAACACGACTCACCACAACAACAATGGCCCGACGCCGCTGCCATTGCCGCCGCCGAGCCCCTTCCGCTTCGACGACCACCGTCCCTATCGCTTCGCTGACGACATGGGCCCCTTACCGCCAGGCGCTTTAGTCGGACGACTCGGAGATTCTCTGATCCCGAAAGGAGACCCCATGGAAGCGAGATTGCAAGAGATGCTCCGATACAATATGGATAAATATGCGAACAGTAATCTGGACACTCTGCATATCAGTCGAAGAGTCAGAGAGTTGCTTTCGGTCCACAATATCGGACAGAGATTGTTCGCGAAGTATGTCCTGGGGCTGTCCCAGGGGACGGTGTCGGAGCTCCTGTCGAAACCGAAGCCCTGGGACAAGCTAACTGAGAAGGGACGGGACTCCTACAGGAAGATGCACGCGTGGGCTTGCGACGAGGCTGCGGTGATGCTACTCAAGTCTTTGATCCCTAAGAAAGGTAATTTATTACTTATGCTTACATATTAGAGAGAAATAATTTAGCTCTCGAAAGAATCGTGGCGTGAATTTGATAACTATTATTTTGGATAACAGTTTGATAACAAACGATAGCTATACTTAAACGTTTATGGTTATTAAAGATTCTATAGATTCCGCCATTGTTCTTCAGCTTGAAACTTTGCACCATGTTTTTCTCGCAGCATGCCTGGCCCATCAATTACTCTTCGGGCCGATCTTCCGTAATCTTCCACCTGACAATAGCAGTCATCAATCAAAAGGAAATAGCACCATTAAACTATTAACAAAAGACTCGAAACGCTTCCGTGAACTTTAGGATGAGAAAACATCATTGAGACGGCAAATCTCGGAAAACAAGCTTCCAGATGTCAAAGTCATCTTGACATTGATATCTGTCAAATCATCGAAGTTATGGCGCCATTTTGAGATTTATCGCCTCGAGAGATGTGTCACATAATAGCAACGCTCATTAGACTCCGCACTTTTTGTTTAACATTTTTATTTTTGTTTTTTCTCCTTTTACCCTTGCCCTTCCTTTCCTATCCTTGCGTGCGGACGATACCTTTTTGAGGCGTCATTTCAAAGTTAATTTCTTTGAAAAAAGTTTCAAAATCTTTTACCTTTTATTTTACTTCATCAAAGATTCTCTAGAAGCGACAACTTGATATTCGATTTTTGGAAAACTAATTCTTATTTTAAACCTGACTCCTAATCTCATTAGAAAACTTGTACCATATTTTGACAGCGTCAGCTGTGGAGTAGCGACTATCGTATATTTTAGTCGTATTGAGATAACTTCGAGGGACAATGGGAAAGGCGGCGGACATGCTAGCAGGGCTCAAATCTGATTCGCGTATTACATATTGCATATTGCACGGCTGATTTACGTGAGAGAAATTACTTTATGACAAATCTGCTGATTTTTATCAGGATCTAAAAAATTAAGTTTTTGTATTCTAGGTATGATTTCGTAATACCAAAAATTAAATGGAATTGAATAATATGAGAAGCTACACACTTTTAATGAAGCTCCAAATGAATAACTATTAAGTTTAATACTTTCGTATGGGGTATTTTAATAGCCAAAATACAAATCCGAAACAATGAACCAGTTTCCATCTTGTTACGACGAAATACGCCCGGAAAATTCGGCGGAATAAAAAACGTCGACATTGCAAGGCTGTGCACACATTAGCGACAACGCACGTAGGTATAAATCTAGAGACAATAGACTGCATTAGCCTCGGTACATCGATGGGGATGAGCTCAAATAGATTGAATTTCAGATAATAACTGCGGAGTTTTTAACCTTTCTTATTTCCGAGATTTGTGGTTTTCGCCGTGCTATGGTTTGTTTGGGGGCTTTCCGTGATTGGAGATCGGAATCTTTCGTTTTGTTTCGGTATTTTTGCGCTCCAAATCAGAATATTCAAACGATGAATTTCGAAATCATTACAGGTAAAAACAAATATGGCCGACCCAATGACAAAAAAACGTTTTATGGCAAAGGTTTTTGTGCATTCTGCCGAATAAAAGAACCAATTTTCTTCTTTTTTTGCGTTTTGTTTGAATCGTAACAAACGGTAGAACAGTTACAGAACGGAGAAGGCTTCATCCGTTGCATGTAATAAGTGGTAATGATGGTATGTGGCAAGGCGGTCACGCTAGCCGTGGGAATATCGCACTGTCGGTTTCACTGCGGACCGTACGAATAGCCACTGACAAATAGACCGGTCGGGGAAATAGCTTTCTCGTTTGCTGAATAGTGGATTATGTAACCACTTGGAGATGTCATCCTTATTACAGGATTCAAATCAGAGATATAAACACTGATAGATAGATAGATGACCGTTAGATTGACGATGAGATATATTCTAAAGTGGCCTGACACCGAACAAAGTGCCCTAACTTTGGTCTAGTCTAAACATAAGAACTATCTATAGAGAAAATATGTACACTTTTTACTAGAGTAGGTAAAGAAACAAGAATAAAAATCTTATTCAGATGAGAAATAAAATTCAAATTCCTCATACTTATGCATTCAATAACAATAATCAAGCTCAATAAGCCATGTAATTATGCAACACTTAGCATAATGACCAGGAGAAGAAAATCTCCGCAACACTTGTGATCGCAACGTCGACACCCAGTAGCTACCGGTGCCGTGATTTGCATGTACGCACGTAAATGTCACGTGAGAACGTGTCGATAGAACAATCGGTTTCGCAACGACGGACATTACGAACGTACCTATTTACCTACTAGGTACATATGTATCGTGGGAACTGGGAAATTGTGGAAATTTTAAATGACATGGCGATCTGTTTGTATGGAACCGTCGTATCGCCATGTAATCATGCGTGCGCTAAACTAGGCTCGCGTAATCGTTTGGCCTCCTCTATTTCGTAATCAGTTTTTATAGGCTATTTAGCCGGCGAGAGCGCTCTAAAGAATTGCACCTTTTTAGAATTCTAAAATGCAATTTGTCTGTGCGTAAATCATATATCTCTGTGAAGTATTAAAATACCGGATAGATTATAATTGCCGTAGCCTCACACCATCGCATTACGTCGGCTCATTTAACAATTATTTACAAACAATCCACGCAGTCGGTTGCCATAAAAACAATAGAATCAATTACCACGTTACCGCCCTTACAATTTGTTCTACTAGAAAAACATGGCTTATTCATTACAGTAGGCGGGATTCGCTATCAGGTGTGTAAGCATTTAACTCGTTATTTTAATTCTTACATCGATGCGTGAAGCCGATCGTGATATTGGCAGAATGCTTTTTCACCTTCACTCGTTCAAGAAAAATAAAACGTAATGCTACATTGTTTTGTGCCAGTTTCGAATATTAAAACATAGCTTTTGAACATGGAACGCCTTATTGGTAGAATGTTTTTCCGCATCTTTGCTAAACAAGGTTGCAGACGTTCGAAAATTAAAATTCAACTTTTTAAGCCAGTTTATTGTGTGCCAGTATGAATTTTAAATGGAGTTTTCAAACTACGACGACCTAATTGGACGTCAAATAGTGATGTGCAAGTTTTTTACCGATTCCTTCCGTGACTGAGTGCGATTCGAACGCGCGCTGTCAGAAATAAATCGGTAAACTATCATCGTCCATCTCGATTTTTTTCACGGCCGCTAAGCTTCGACGTAACTTAACCGTCTTATAATTTACTCAAGTAATCCGCAAGTCCAATTAAGCGTTGTTACGCAGTTGTAATTATTGCCTTATTACTGGCAACACGACTCACTGGCGAAATGTGCGACCAATTTTGTGTTTATTCGTTCACTTGACATCCCGATTGAGTTTAATTTTTCCGTGAAATTCTGTATATCTCAAAGACCTTGCTAAATCCTTGAACAATTACGCTGCTCGTAAAAAATACCTTTTTTGGCAATAAAACGGGCCAATAGGTTAATAAATAAACATCAACATTCGAAAATAGAAGACGCATTCTGAAACTCGTGGAGAACGTCGAGTGCCCGCCAATATTTGGACAAAGTTAGACTCTCAAAGCGTTTGAACCGTAGCGTGAAAATCTATTTTCAATGGGCCACTATCGCCCAGGACACTCGCAAAGGGTTTATGCCCAAAGTTAACCGTACTCGATGTGAAACTCCTCTAGTAGCGGCTCTTAGTTTAATGCTAAGCAAATTTTAATATTCAATTGTGCTTTTGCTGCGGATTAGTTTTGCGATGTGTGGCGTGTATGGTTCAGATGTCTGGGACAACTTTGCAAACAGACGTTACTTTAGCAACTAAATTAAAGATATAATTATAAACCTAGAAGCAACTATATTCCACTACCACACTATGGTAAAACTAAGTCTTATAATTGCATCCAAATCTTCATTATTAAATCCAATTAGGAATGCTTCAAATAATAAATACCTAACTAGTGAAACATTCAGTTTCACAAAGCGAGTTCTTTATCAATAGCGGGTCACGTTCAAACTCCGGGGACTGTCGCGGACGTTTAAAACTCTCTGTAGTATAGTTTGCCAAGTGTATTACTTCACTATTGCTGTGGGTCCACTCTCCGATGTCCGACTTGTCTATTAGTTTACAGTTTCTGAACGCTTTTGAAATTGGAATTACTTATCGCTTTTATTTTTTTTATCAAACAATATTTTTCTATTTTGCCAGTCTTTCTATTTTTAACATGTATTTGTAAAAGAAATTTTGCGTGAACACACGTTTTTTTCATGATAATGTAAGTAGGCACAACATAGTTTTCAAAACTAAATTCATCAATTTTAAAATATCAGCAGCATATTAGTTTGACGCGTACCCTCGTTAGAACAGGGTCGAAAATGAAGTAGAACTAATACACATAAATCACGAAGTTTGAAACGTATTCGTTGATACCTAATCACATAATAATCACCTTCCCATAACCCGCGGGAGTCAAAGGATCGGGGAAACTTTTCACAATCAGACATTTCAAATTAGCAATTTGGTCGGAGTTTTCCAACTCGTCAATTTTATGATTTGTACGAAAAGGAAAGGTGAATGAAATTTGTAGATATGTATCTTGATACTTTTTTAAACTAAATAATATTTAGTTTGTGGTTTGCCAGATAACGCCATCTCACGGCAAGTGGCGTAAACACACCCCGGGGTGCTCCTCCGGTAAAAACGTAAACACAGCGTAGATTTTCGGAATGCCATCGCAGAACGAATCTTGTAGAACCAGAAATTACCGCGGACCAGACTTTTAATTTAAAACGCAATTATCGCTAAAGCATTATTACAAAGGACACTTCCAGTAAAAAATACGCACCGACCACTTAGAAAGCACCTTTGAAAAACTAAATAGCAGTTTAAAAGCATTTAAGTAGAAATAACTCGAAAAAGTGTTATGAAAAAGTTGTATATGCGAGTAACAATGTATGCGTAACGCCATCTGTTGGTGAGTAGCGCAAGGCTTGCGAGAGGTCAGCGGGTATTTGCGAAGAATGCTTGTCTCGGCGCGGCCGCTTTGACGGCTTCCGACGAAGCAATCAGGCCCGGTTACTGGCATATTTACGATTATAATACCGTGTCTCATTATATACATTATGATTTTATACCTCGCTGGATAATAGAGGTAAAGTAAACGTCGCGCAAACTGGGGGAAACGAACCGATAAAGTTTCTATCTTTTACGCTCAACAAATAACCTCAAATTGGGAACTATACAGGTACTATACAACAAACATCTTTTCTACATATATTTGGCCTTTTGCCACTCAAGTCAAGTCGCTTTCAGAAAGATTCCTAGACATCTGAGGTCGAACCGACATCCCTGACTCTCAGATTAATATTATAATCTTCTGTCGTTGACAGCTATTCACTGAAATATATTTTCAGCAGCAGTTGTAAAATGCAACAGAATTATTGCAACATTCAGAACAAGGGTGCCTGATTGCGATAATTCGCAATCTTATTTAAGTTATTTCTGTCGCTATTAAACGTTAATTGTGTTAAGGACTCTACATAAACTCTAAGCGCGCGTTCACATTCGAAAAGCAAACAAATAAAATTCGCGGTAGGTAAATAATAGTGACGCATCAAATGTCAAAGTCAAGTATCGTTCCTGCGGTGTTATCGTCTAATATTTTCTAAGCATTCAAAGGACGTATTGCGGAAAGCATCGATATAATTCTTCAGGGAGCAAAAAAAGGGCATTCCCATACGTCAAGAGCGGCCGATCCCGGTTAATTATTTTAATGAACCTGCGGTCGGGCGCTCGTAAACACGTCCCTACATCAACGCCCACGTACTGAATATTTCGATTTGTCGCGATTCGATTGAAATATCGCACCAAAATCCCGATATTTGCGGCCGGTAAAGTGCTTTGTTCCGCTCGTTTTGACAGAGCTCTCCCAGTTTATTAATCTTTGTTTCGTGATGGACCGGTCTGGCCTAATTTGAGCCTGTTTTTGGAACCCTTCCATAATGGAAACTTCAATCTTCTATGATACGACTCTCTCTACTCTACAATCGAATCGGTTGAAACGTTTAGTGAGATTTATTCAAGGATCTTCTGAAGTAGGTGAATCGGTGCAATCAATTCTTGGCGCAGTGAAGTGAAATGATTATGATATAAGCCCGTAGGCACGTCCAGAGAACTATTTCGCGGCACAATACGACTCATTCATAGCCTCGCATTAATCCTTACTAATTATGCAAGACAAGGAGCAAAGATGTAAAATGCCCGGTCACAAATCGCGTCCGAACTGACAGGTTAAACAACCCATCTTGTGAGACAGATCTGTGATATATACGTCGCACAAGCGAAGGAAACACATGTAATTAATTACAGAGAATAATACGTCAGGATGCACTTAATTTCCTATTAAAGTGAACTGAAAATTTTAAACTAAACCACACGTTCCGTTCCACTGTCCAACAATGGGTATTTAAACTTACAACAAGCTATAACGCTGTCAACTTTGACATCTGTCAAAGTTTTTTAATGCATTAAAGGCGTTTGCACACGAGTAGTTCGCGTGTTAAGCAGCTATCAATCGCCGTTGTAATCAATAAAGCAGCCGTGCACAAATCAATGCATTAATAACCGCCGTAGCGTTGTGAAAAATTGCCGCTTTTGACACGACATGGCAGCCCACACAGGCAGTTTATTATAACAAAAAACGATAAAGGATTTGAAGCGTGAAAACTCTTTTTTGGTGAGGTGAGATTCTCCCCAAATCTAGTCGTGTATTTTTTGAAAGTTCGCAACTAAGACCCTAAAACGAGTGCTGACGCGGCGCGCAGACGATCGGGGCGACTAACTACGTTACACAGTTACCGGTTAGCGGGAATTCGGTTATTTCGTTAAAAAACTTTGCTATGCTATCGTTAAAAGTTCCGTTTAAGCTCCCGTGGGGCAATACCTGGGGAGCAACTTCTAGCAAGCGTCGCTTTTTGCAGTCAATAGTTTTGCACAATGACGTTTTGTGTTTTACACGTGTCTTGTATTTTCCTCTTGCAAATGCCGGGTGTAATAAAATGCAGCGGTAAAAATCAATGAAATACAATAGGTATTTAAACGATTTTGCAAGTAATTTATGGGTTATCATGTTTATAGACTAGACTAGGAGTATTATAGGAATCTAATAAATTTCTTTTCATAAATCTGTTCATATTTTTATCGTTAACTTTCGAAGTGCATTCAGCTGTAAAATTCTCAGCGCTCGCAAAATTGATTATTGAATCTAGTTATGAACTATGTCTTCGCTTCGGTCCGTTTTTACTTGAAACGTGGAGTTTGACAACAACTTTACAACTATTTCGAATGTAACTGGAAACCGACTTCCGCTCCACTGAAAAATTAATAAACTGCTATTTTATATAGAACACTTTTAATAATTTCAAATAAAACGGTTTTCAAGTCCCACACAATCGTTTCCTAAACTAATAAAGATTAGGAATGTTAGAAATTATAATTATTATTGGCGACGCGGAATTTGTCGGAAATGATGTTCAAAGCGGCATCAAGTGGACATTTCCCTCAAATTGCCGGTCGAGATATGTCGAAATGAGAGGTTAGAAGCATTGGAGAGGAGTCTCGCGTGGAATCAACTGTGGTCGCTGCCCTCGGCGCGATTGCCGACCGACACGCGAGCCCGATCACTCGCCCTACACGCGACGTCGAACAAAAGAAACTTTGCCGATCGAAAAATCTATCATTACACCGCCTTACGTTTCTCTTTGAGCTAGAATGACAGGCATCCCGGAAACCCAATAGGCTTGTATCTATCAGTGCTAGTTGTAGCTATGGTATTTCACGCCCAAATTAGAGTAGATGCCCGCTTATGCAACTATTTCTTTCGCATTTAATTAGCAATTCAAATGCGGTATTTTTTCAAGTAGTGTGCAACACTTTCGAGCGGCGCTGACGTCCGCCGCCGCCGCCGCGCGCGCCATGCAAATGAGCATCGACCGCGCCGCTGACGTATAGAGCGCACACTTCTCACCCCTTTCTTGCGACTACCCGCCAACTTGATTTACAATCCCGGATACGTATTCCCCGTTCGAATCCGACCTATACGCTTAAATTACTAGCGGTTTTTTACTATGTCACAGTGACACTATAATTTAGGGCACCGCCCCTTTACTTTCAAAGCCTTTGAATATTCATACGAGCAGCAATCAATAACGGCCACAAAGAAAATAGTTTTCGCGTGCACGCACGCGACGCTGTGTCGCATAAACAAATAATTTCTTCGTTTTTATTGTTATCCTTGAATTATGTTATTGCCACTCGAATTTACACATTCCCTCCCCTCCCGCCTCGCTCAGAGGCGATCAAACTCCGTCCGATAAATTTCAAACTTCCGTGACCGGACGACGTTAATTGAGCGCTGCGTTTTTTTAAATATCCATCAAAAATGCACATCGTTATAGCCACTATAAAACTGATATCGTTATATTATTTTACGGTCAAGATACGAAACGCAGAACTAGATCAATCTCAGATTCGGCGGCCATCTCGATGACGTTCACAAGATGGCGCTGGGAAATAATCTAAGTTTTTGTAATTTTCAAATCACGTCGCGGTAATTGCGCGAGAGTCCCGCGCGGAATAACAAAATGTCCGCGAGATCAAAGGCAATAATAGACATGCGTGGAAATTTATTGACGTCTCGTCAGCCGGATCCATACATACAAATGGATTGCCTACGTGTTATCATTATCGCTAGTTTTTGCCGGTCGGCATCATCTGAAGATAAAATTAGCTGTGTATTTTTTGGCCGGACATTTTTTCCATACTAATGACAATAGAAACTACGTTGTTCTTGAGGAAACCAATAATTGGTAGAGTCACCTGTGCGGCCTCTGGCGACATTACTTACATATTTATTCTTGTTTAGATTGATTTTAACAAAAGAATCCTTGATTAATTTTGTGGCTGACATTTTTTCTAATTGAATCCGAAATTTGACTGTTTTTTTAAAATACAAGGTTCTGATGACTCTACCAAAAAAATTTAGCCTGTTTAGGTTATCAAATTACTGTAGAAAATAGTATTCAAATGAAATTTGGAGATATTAAAACGCAAACCACGTCTTGCTTATTGTTGAAATCATTAAAAGTTAAATAATGGGCAAGTCTGATTATGATCTCGGCCATTTTGTTATTTATTCGTAACACGTATTCTTTGTCAAAGTCGTTATGTTTGAATTTATCGTTTTGTTAAAAATGTCGTTGATAGTAAATATGTTGTAGGTACAATAATAGTTTTGAACTTTGACTCACAGATGTAGATACCTACACAATACAGGAAAGGTTGCGATTGCGACACAAGGCAAATAAACTATAGTTATGTCTTATTTCTTTTGTAAATAAGACAATAAGGTAAAGATCATGAAATACGTCGTCTTCCATTTGAATGCAAAACACAAACTGTACCAAGGCAAAATGTGTCACAACATTACCAAAATACGCAATTTTACCAACTAAAATTTAATCTTTAATTCCCAATAAACAAAAGAAAATTTACGTGCCGATAAAATGTTATTTTGCACTTTGCATTATGCTTTTATCATGAGATAAATCAGACGGAGGAAATCAAAACAAGCGAGGTATCAGTCGGAACCAGCGATGCGTTTAAAATAAAATTTAAAAGCGCAATTAACTCTTTGTGATCCTGGGAAATTAATACGTTAACTCAACGATCCATTTTTGGAGTCGTTAAAATACCGCAAACAAAATAACACGGATAAAACTGACGACCGATTTGAGCACCTGAGCCGAGTGTCAACTACGGCGCCGCACAGTTTACGCACAAAACAAACTAAACTTCCCGACGGTTTATGATTTTACGTGAATTTAATATTATATTTTCTTTGAACTGTATGACATTCTCGTGATAATTACGTGCGAGAGTCCACTAACGTTATTCTATAAGCATCTTCACAGTCTAACTAATTACGCGTCTTAATTAAACTAATTCTGTTCGTATTTCACCATCTAAATAGTGTCGTTTCATTGTGACCACAGACAATATGTTGACAGGACGAATGCCCGCAGCATGGCGGTTTTCGCGCGTAACTTGGCTTGTTTATGGATGCGTGCGCGCCGTTTTAGGATTACAGACTTAGGCGATGAGTGGAGCGCCCCATTCAGGCGATTATCTCTGAAGCGGTATTCATTGCACCGCATCGCTTAATGACTCGCCTAATTTCAATTGTACCAAATATAACCTGCGTATTTATCACTTGGCAAGAGGTTGATGTCACTGCGGATGGACACACGCCACGCATGTGTGTAGCAATTTAGTGACAATTAAAATATCTCGCGCTCTAAGTACCTACTATCTACAGGGAACAGGGAATACACGAATCGTAAAGTCGCTTTCCAGGAAAGACGCTGTTAGTTTTAGAACTATTCTATTTAATGTTAGATAAACATAATTTTAGCCTGATTAATGCCATTACAGTTAAACGTTTATCTTTGTCATCGTAAAATGTTACTTGTATCACGGAATTCAGAGTTTATTTTCGTCTTTACAGTTGGTTCGAAGGATGGTAGTATTGGTCCTGGTGGTTTCGGAAGGTCTGACGGCGAGGGGGACGACAGACTGGCTCACATCCTCAGCGAGGCTTCTCATATGATGAAGACGCCCTCGGGAGCGCCCATGAACGATGATTCTAGAAGCAATGAAGACTCCAGCTCGCCTAGGACGCAGTGCCTCTCGCCTTTCTCTAAGGTAAGTACAGTCGTATTTAGATCTGGGGTATTTTAGTTCCCTCGATGGTGATACGATAAATATTTTCTGGATTTTATATATTTAGCCGATACAAACTTGATTGTTTTTTGCCCCTCTCCGGTGTCAATCTAAGGCAATTAGGACATCTAGGGCTTAAAATAATTATTGGTTTGAAAAGATTTGTACATTTGTCTAAAATTTGTACTCTCGTTGCAGGATTCGAGCCAAAACCGAAGGTTGAAGAAGTATGAGAACGATGACATTCCTCAGGAGAAGGTGGTTAGGATCTACCACGAGGAGCTAGCCAAAATCATGACCAGGCGGGTCGAGGATATCCGTCACAACCGGGAGGGCTTCCCTGGGTAAGTATCCACATCTGCTCAAAATTCTAACTTCAGATGCTTGCATAAATGACTCTAACTAAAACTATAAACAACTGATGATAAGATTCAATTAAATTCAATAATTTTTAAAGTCAAGTCCTGCCATAAATCATGATACATTTTCTTAAAAGCAAATGCTATAAGCCCGTCTCAATATTTACACCAAACATAAATATAATTCTCAATGGTATCGAGAGCAGTAAACTAGAGCTAACGATCAGTATGTTTCCCCCTTTTTTCAGCGGTGGCATGCCCCCTCACATGGAACGACCCCCCGAAGACATCCGCATGGCGTTAGAAGCATACCACAGAGAACTGGCCAAGATACAACCTGGAGGTAACATCCCAAATCTACACAACCTCCCAGGAATGCCACCTTTCCCAAACCTCCTCGCTCTGCAGCAGCAGGCCATGCAGCAAGCCCAGAACCAACACATCAACGGTGGAGCTGTCCAAGATCTCTCACTCCCAAAGGAAAAGAACGCCAAAATAAACGGAATGACTGATAGCGATAAGGAAAGATCTATGGATGCTGAGGAGGCGATCCGACACGCTGGTAGCGCGTTCTCTCTCGTCCGACCGAAGCTAGAGCCTGGCCAGTCCACGGGCTCATCTGCCTCAAGTCCGCTGGGGAACGCGATACTTCCCCCAGCGATAACTCCTAACGATGACTTTAACACTTCAGCGGCCGCTAGTCCGCTCCAACGCATGGCTTCCATCACCAACAGTCTGATCTCTCAACCCAACAACCCTCCCCACCACACACCAGCACAACGATCAATGAAAGCAGTGCTTCCACCAATCACACAACAGCAGTTCGACCTCTTCAACAACTTAAATACTGAAGACATCGTCCGAAGAGTGAAAGAGGCCTTGAGCCAGTACTCGATCAGTCAAAGACTGTTCGGGGAGTCTGTGCTAGGGCTGTCGCAAGGGTCGGTCAGTGACCTACTGGCGAGGCCGAAGCCCTGGCACATGCTGACGCAGAAGGGCCGGGAGCCTTTCATCCGGATGAAGATGTTCCTCGAAGATGACAACGCGGTGCACAAGCTGGTCGCCAGCCAGTACAAGATCGCGCCGGAGAAGCTTATGAGGACTGGAAACTACAGCGGAGCACCGAGTAAGTCCCACTTAAGTCTACTAACCTTCACAAGCAAGAAGACTTGCTTGGGTCCTTAAATCTTTTTTGAGGAATATATTTTATCCCGTTAATTAACAGGTGGGACTTGAACCCGCTACCTTTTTGTACGGGAATGTTTTTTGCTTAGTCCACTAGGTACACCTTAAAGGTTTTCCAAAATGTTGGATAATACTATAAAAATAAAAAAAGTTATTTTTTCTTGTTTCCATTAATCTAGTTTCTATAAAACCGTTTCATTCATTAGTGAATTTAAATAACCTTCTACAATAGGTACATTCATAGGAACCAAAGCCAACGATTATATACATATGTATATAATAAATCATCAACGTAGAAATAGTAATTGAAGACTTAATATTTCATTATTACAGGTTTTCTTATTCAATCTTCAAATATCACGTTACCTTAAAGTTTTCCTTCACATTCTAACAGGAATTCTCTTTGTCTACAGTATGTCCGCCAATCATGAACAAACCAATGCCTCCAACGCAGAAGATGATCTCAGACGCCACCTCTCTGCTCAGCAAGATGCAGCAGGAACAACTTCTAGGACCCGGTCACATGGGACACTTAGGGCAGCCTCCTCCACTACTGCTGACACCCCCCGGCTTCCCCCCACACCATGCAGTGACCCTTCCTCCTCAACACCACGACAACAACAACAAGGAGAGGAAACCGCCACCGCCACCACAGCCGCACCACCATCCACCAATCATGCGCAGTCTCCACCAACACATATCCCCCAGCGTCTACGAAATGGCCGCGCTAACGCAGGACCTCGACACGCAAACGATCACCACAAAAATCAAGGAGGCTTTACTCGCGAACAACATTGGACAGAAAATCTTCGGAGAAGCTGTCCTCGGTCTTTCCCAAGGTTCGGTCAGCGAGCTGCTATCCAAGCCCAAACCCTGGCATATGCTGAGCATCAAAGGCCGAGAGCCGTTCATAAGGATGCAGCTGTGGCTCAGCGACGCGCACAACATCGATCGTCTGCAAGCTCTGAAGAACGAGCGGCGGGAAGCCAACAAGCGGCGTCGTTCCAGCGGGCCCGGGCAAGACAACTCCTCTGACACATCATCCAATGACACGTCAGAGTTCTACCACTCCAGTTCTCCCGGGCCTACCACGGGAGCCCCCTGCGCTAAGAAGCAAAGGGTTCTTTTCTCTGAAGAGCAGAAAGAGGCTTTGAGACTTGCATTCGCTCTCGATCCCTACCCAAACATGCCGACGATAGAATTCCTTGCCTCAGAACTAGGGTTGTCGACGCGGACGATAACTAATTGGTTCCACAACCACAGGATGCGTTTAAAGCAGCAAGCACCGCATGGTCTCCCAGCGGAACCGCCTGCGAGAGACCAGTCTTCCGCTCCATTTGACCCGGTCCAGTTCCGTTTACTCCTCAACCAGAGATTGCTGGAATTGCAGAAGGAAAGGATGGGCTTGGCCGGAGTACCGCTCCCATACCCGCCCTACTTTGCGGCTAATTCCAATCTAGCTGCTTTGATCGGTCGCGGTTTAATACCTCCAGAAGGCGCGGTAAAAGACCAGAGTGGAGGCCTAGATCTATCCATGCCATTGAAACGGGAACCAGATGGTGAGGACTACGAGGATGATGATGTGGAAAGCAACCTCGGGTCGGAAGACTCGCTGGACGATGAGTCAAAGACTGAGCCGAAAGCGGCGTCGACACCGACTGCTCGCTCCAGCAGACGGAAACCAGCCGCGCCTCAATGGGTCAACCCTGACTGGCAGGAGGACAAGCCGAGAAACCCTGACGAGGTCATCATCAACGGAGTGTGTGTAATGAGAAGCGATGACTTCAGGCGAGAGTCTGAGGAGACGGTTCGTATTGAGCCTTCTCCGGTCCCCAGGGACGGGTCCCCCCTTCCTCCGAGGACCCCTCAGACCCCTCAGACCCCGCAGACTCCGCGGCCGCTGCACACGCCCGATGACGTCATCCCAGAGGACAAGATAAAGTCGGAGACGGATGACGATCGGTGGGAGTACTGAGTTGATATGGTATACCGGGTCGACGAGTGTTTTAAATCACAGTTGTAGACTGTAAAGACAGAACTGTGTGACATTCAGTGCAAATATTAGTAGGTACGTGTTATTGTAATTCGATGTAAGGCCAAAGACTTTGTAAATAAACTGTTAGCTTCGTGATATGCCAGGCATACGTCCGCGGGGCGCGACAACAAACGATACAAAAATATGCATTTTGCTTTAATTTTTAGAACCGTACCCTGGTAAGGTACAAATCTGACTATTTTTAAGTTTTAGCTTCTTTTATCTGTAAATAAATATACCAAATACGTGTCGGAGTTTGCCTGTTAGAGTGTACATAGGTAGGGTAGCGACTTGCGGGGAGCGGTAGATTAGGGGTAGAAAATTTGATTTATTTGTTTTATGAACAAAAGTAAAAGTGCAATCAGTTGTAAAATTAAGCTATACGACCCCAGTTGAACAAGTATTATTATGTTTATTATGAACCTCAGGGTTTTAAATATTTTAATTGGGTTAAATAAGTTTATTTTAAATTATGAATGTTTTATTTTATACTTAGTATGTTTTTATTGTATTATTTTATACGAAAGTTGTGGGACCGCTCAATCAGTTGAGAATTGTGATGTGTGTTTGTCCGTCACTCTATTCTCTAAACTAAAGTTTTAGATATATCTCTCCATTTCAAATTCCATATATTATATTTTGTAGAGAACGTACAAAGTAACGGAAAGAGTAAGCGAACATACTGCTTGTGATTATAATTTTTATTTTTAATTTTAGCAATAAACTTGCTTTTAATATATTTTTGTTTATTTTATTTATTTTTTCCTTTTACTTTCCTTTTCTCTAGTTTGTAAGTGATATGTACATTTGAGGAACCGTACTCCTTGCATCACGATGTAAATAGACGAAAATTCATTTTTTATTGTATATAGATGGAACCATGTGTAGGCGTATATAAAACTAGATATTAAGTAGGAGAATAGACCCAAAGAAACTTCGTAAAAGGGTAAAATTCATGGATAATCAAAATTATGTATTCGGATATGTAACGAAATTTGAATATTAGCATTTAGGCCTCAATTCGACACCGTTTGAAAATTTCGATTTTACAATGATTAAAAAAATCTTTACAATGATTAAAAAAATCTTTCTATGAGCCCAGTGTTAGATCAAACATACATATCGATGTTATATATATACATATGTAAGGTAGTATAAGGTGTAATAGCATGTAATAGTCAATATTGAATCCACTAGGCTGTTTGACAGTTAACACCAGTTGATTTACGATCTCTTTTGAACTCGATGTAATTTCTTTAAGCTTCCATTCTTTTCTATTTGATATAAGCATTTGCTTTCTGGAGTTTATGTATGATATTACGTATGTTTATGGATAGTTGTTGTTGAAAGTTGCAACGAATATTTTTTGCTGAAAATATCTTCGAGATTTCAAAATATTTTTGAATAAATTCTTCTGCGCCAATCATGGTATATCAATTTTTACGCACCTGTTACCTCAACTTCTGTTTGGTAATTATTTTAGTTTAGTCTATATATTCAGTCTTCCAAAACTAAATAAATAAGAGGGATTTTTATTCCATCGTCGTGTTTAGTCGGCCTAAAATATTCGTAGCAAATTTGGTCCATCTATAAAATTGTTATGTTAAATGTTGAGGTGGTTAGCTGTACATAACGTAGTATATAGACGATTATTAATACGTTATCTCCATTATTAATAATGATAGTATTTAATAATAGCTATAATTATTATTGTTCATATCATAATATTAATAACTAATGAATGCTGAAACCATTGTCTTCTTTCTGAACAATTTCTAAAGTTATTAAAATTAAAAATAAAGAAATTGCTAATCAGTGTTTGTTTCATTCTACGGTCTATTTCAAATAGACAAATTCAAAAAACATCATTTTAAAGTAAGGCACCTAAATCATAATATTATTATTATAATAAAACTATTCTGTGACTAACTAAATTAAGGATCTAGTAGGTAGGTACTAGGAATGTATGAAAGTTGATGTCATAATTTCAACGTAGAGGTGCTTATTCTAATTCTAATTCTAAGTGGGGGAACTAAGATCTGCACGGACGTCTCGCATAGGAGTGTATCATTATCAAAATGCACAATACGTAGAGGTGCTACGAGCGTAGAGGTTCTACGAGCGTAGCGCTTTGCGTAGAGGGGCTACCCGTTCAATGTTGATATTTATGTAAAATGAAATTACAATCAATTTAATAGAAATAAATTATTATCTATCTGCAGACTGTATGTAAAATACCTACCAGCTCATGTCTACGCAACAGTGTGATGAAAGTCAAAAAAGAAGACACAAAAAATCTAACTTGCTTTTTAGCGCCGCGTTTCAGGTAAGCAATATTTAGTGTAGGAAGGATCTCAAATCGACAAGTAATGTAAATGTTGAGATAAAGAATGATTTCGAGGTGTTGACGGTCGCCGTAGCAAAACGAGCAAACACTCAGATAAAGCGATAATTTTTTTCCAATAAACATTATTTCATATCATAAATTAAATGGTTCTAACGTAACCGTCGTGGTAGGTATATAAAACACGTCTATGTATCTATCTACAGCCTATACCGGTCCACTGCTGGACGCAAGCCTCCCCCTGATAAACACCTTATTGGCCTTTGTAACATGGGGAGCAAAATAGAGTTGAGGAGGTAGGGGAGGGCAGTTTAGTGGTAAAATTGTTCTGCAGGAAGTGCTACTGCCCGACTCCTGTAGGTAGATATCCCTTAGTCCGCAAGTAGAGTTCGGGTGATGCAAATTCTAAGCCGGCGCCATACTGCATAAATCATGTATAATGCGTATTGAGAATGAGATGGAATAAGGTGCTAACGATCGTTGGTACCGAAACCTAACGAGTTATTCTTTCTACGATTTTTTTAAAATCCTAATTTCCTAAGTGATTGATGATATAGCTATAACAATCTATCCTATATTAGAAATCAATGAAAATATATTACAACTAAAGTAACATTTGAATCAGGCAGCAGTAAATAGGTAGTTCCGAAATATTTATTAATACAAAGCAAAACAACTGAAAAAACTAAGTTCACAGAGTAAAAGAAACCAAAGAATTCTAGTCTACTTCGTCAATGATTGGTCCATCATTGCCTCCCTGCGAATCTCCTTGCGGTCGACCTCCATGGAGTTTGGACATCAAAGGTGCACAGACCTTAGAAACCATTTTGAACTTGTTAGTAAATTCCCCAATGTCAGCGCCAGCGTTCTCTTCGATCCAGCGTATGGTTTCCTCACAAAGGCGGCGGATTTTCGTCTTCTCCCCTTCCGCCAGCTTACACCCACAATCTTCAATAGCTTGCTTCGCGCCATACACGTATGTTTCCAGCTTATTCTTAGCTGCAACACGCTCCCGTTGTCTCTCATCATCAGCTTTATATTTTTCAGCTTCGTCGAGCATTGCGTCTATTTCGTGTTGAGACAACCTTCCTTTATCATTCTTTATGACTATGTTCTTGCTCTTTCCTGTGCTGTTTTCTTTAGCGGAGACGTTGAGGATTCCGTTGGCGTCGAGGTCGAAAGCTACGTCGATTTGGGGCACGCCTCGAGGAGCGGGTGGTATGCCGGTCAAGTCAAAGGTACCAAGCAAGTTATTGTCTTTTGTCATTGCTCGTTCTCCTTCGTACACCTGAATGGTGACAGCGTTCTGATTATCAGAGTACGTAGTGAAGGTTTGTGAGTGTTTGCAGGGAATTTTAGCATTACGTTCGACGATTTTGGTCATAACACCACCTGCTGTTTCGATACCGAGGGACAGAGGGGTCACGTCGACTAAAAGGACGTCTTTAATCTTCGAGTGACGCTCTCCGCTTAGAATTGCAGCTTGCACGGCTGCGCCATACGCAACAGCTTCATCAGGATTAATGGATAGGTTCAGCTTCTTGCCATTGAATAGGTTCTGCAGCAAGCTTTGTATTTTAGGGATGCGAGTCGACCCGCCGACTAAGACCACGTCATGGATAGATTTTTTGTCCATCTTGGCATCCCTTAGAGCCTTTTCTACGGGCTCTAGAGTTGTTCGGAATAGATCAGCATTGAGTTCTTCAAACCGTGCACGTGAGACGCGAGAGAAGAAATCTTTCCCTTCGAAGAGTGCGTCAATTTCAATGCTAGCCTCAGTTGACGAAGAAAGAGTCCTCTTGGCTCTCTCAGCTGCAGTCCTTAAGCGTCGCAATGATTTAGGATTTGTTAAAAGATCTTTCTTATGCTTTCGCTTGAATTCCTCAGCTAGGAAGTTAACTAGGCGACTGTCAAAGTCTTCTCCACCGAGATGCGTATCACCGGCTGTTGCTTTGACTTCGAAAAGAGATCCTTCGTCAATCGAAAGAATGGAAACGTCGAATGTTCCACCTCCTAAATCAAAGATAAGGACGTTTCTTTCCCCTTTCAGATCTTTGTCTAAGCCGTATGCAAGAGCAGCAGCAGTTGGCTCGTTGATGATCCTCAGAACGTTCAGACCAGCAATAGCACCAGCATCTTTAGTCGCCTGTCTCTGAGAGTCGTTGAAGTAAGCCGGTACTGTTATAACTGCATCGGTAACATGGCCTCCGAGGTAGACCTCGGCAGTTTCCCTCATCTTAGCCAGAACCATGCTGCTGATTTCTTCGGGAGCAAATCGCTTGACTTTGCCCTTGTGAGTGACTTTAATCTTCGGCTTTCCGTCATCGTTGACGACTTTGAACGGCCAGTGCTTGATGTCCTGCTGGATTTTGGGGTCATCGAACTTACGCCCGATGAGTCTTTTGGCGTCGAAAATGGTGTTGCTTGGGTTGAGGGCGACCTGGTTCTTTGCTGCATCGCCGATGAGTCGCTCGGTGTCCGTGAACGCGACGTAGGATGGAGTGGTGCGATTGCCCTGGTCATTGGCTATAATCTCTACCCCTCCATGCTGGAAAACACCCACGCAGGAGTAGGTGGTGCCAAGATCTATACCAACCGCCGGCATCGTAGAGTAGCCTTTTGTGAATATTTTTTTGAAATAAAGTTATACCTACGTTTTTTTGCACTTTTGAATACGTTATTTTTGTCATTAGCAAAGAGAATACGTCATTAGGTCATTTCATCGAGAAAAAAACTACCTACGTAGATGATTGTATCCTCTTTGGTCTAAGGCTATTCACATTTGTCATCGAGATTTTATAGTACATAGAGCGCTATGCACTATAAAATCTCGTATCACGGGAGTGAAACAGGGGTCGGACGCGGGACCACATGAAACCCTCGCACTTCACTGCAACCTGCCGATTTGGCTAGTTATGAGATGTTGTCGGCCATAGGGTTTATATAGGCATTTTTGTTGATATTTTTTGGGATGTGAGATTAATATTTTATAAAATATCAAAAACTAACAGGCTAAAGGTTTCTTCGTCCTACATAAGTCTACATCTTGAAGCCACAGAAGTAAGAAAGGATAGGGTTGGTCCACAAGTTCAAAGTCGCTCAGCGATCTATGGAAAGAGCTATCCTCGGAGTCTCTCTGAAGGATAAGATTTGTAACGAACACATCGGACAGAGAACCAAAGTTATCGACCGACATAGCTCAAAGAATTAGCAAGTTGAAGTGGCAGTGGCCGGCCATATCTCGCGTAGAACCGACAACCGATGGGGTAAACGAGTTCTTGAGTGGAGACCGCGACTCGAACGTAGTGTAGGGCGTCCTCCGGCCAGGTGGGATGACGATCTGCGAAAGACTGCAGGCAGATGCTGGATACGTCAAGCTGAAGACAGGGCGCTATGGCGCTCATTAGGGGAGGCCTATGTCCAGCAGTGGACTAATATAGCCTGATGATGATGATGATAATGATGATGATGATGAGGTGTACATCTTTTATACCTATTCATAGAAATAAAGATAATTTACCCTTATATGTATTAGTTTAGACATTAATTTAGATTTTCCTTTGATCTAGCTTTTGTAAACTAAGTTTTTTTATGATTGGATAGTTATATGTAGTGTATGTCTGAAAGTCTGAATGGAAAAACTATTGAAACCTTACTTACGACTTACCATAGTTACAATTTACGTACCTACTCAATTTCACAAGAATAGATATTTTTTTATTTTACGCATAGTAGGGGCATAATTGCCCATTCCTATCCATTGCAGGTGTCAATTAGGTTCTCCTGTTGCTGGGCATTGGGAGGAACAGGCATAGTGTATCTCTATGGCTAGTACTGTATAATCCTATGACTTTAGTACTATACTTATAAATATGTGGTTATTCATAAAAAAATAAAGTGAAATTTAATGAACCCACCAAGTGCGAGACAACTCCCACACGAAGGGTTCCTTACCATCATACAATTTATTTTGCAAAAGAAAGTACCTACCTACTATCCTTTCCATAACAAGTAAGCAAGAAATGGCCTTGAATTTGTGCCGAATTATTGAAAAACTCAAAACACAAATCATGGTAAATTTCCCGTTGTATACCTATGACTTTAATATTAATAACCATGATTGATTTAATTTTTTTTGTACCTATACTTAGTGTATAATACAGCCATTATATATCATACTACATTATTAAGAAGCATATGTCACAAAATGATACATATTAATTTTAGGTACGCAATCTTTGTAATTCGAACTGCAAGTGGTGCACAGAACAAAGCCTAGTACATACGAATAGTACATTGTTACCCAAGGGATGAAAGAAACCTATTTAGTCCCGAGACGGGGTTTGGAGCCCGAGCGTAGCGAGGGAGCTAATAATGTTTCTTTCACCCGAGGTAAACACTGTGTTCTTCATTACGAATACAAGGAAAGTAAAAATAAAAATATGAATGAGCTAAAGAAAAAATACATAAATCAACAACTTACATAAGATACCTATTTATTTAAAGTCTATGGTAAAATTAGAGCAATTATTATAGTGATAGGTTTTTTCCAACTACCTCTTGAGAAGTGAAACTTTGTTTTTTTTTTTAAATCCATAATTTTGCCTTTTGATAAACGATGTGTCTCGAAATCCTATAAATGTACATTATGTTTAGTACCAGTAGTAATGTTGTCTTTAACATAGAATATAAGCTTCATAATATTTAAGGTTTGTAAGTCTTTGAGAATTCGTTAAAATATAATAACAAAACGTTTTCATAAAACGATTTCACTATTTACTCAGAGCGCCATTTACCTTAATACCTTCTTGATACCTTTATTTTGATTTAGGTGGTAAAAGGTTATCCACTACTGCTTTAGCATGTTTTTTTTAAATTCAGGCGTTAAATGTATGTCTATTTCACTGTCTGAACTCATTGTAATAAACAAAACAACGAAAAATCAAAACCCAAACTCGAAAAATCAAATGAAGATGGGATTGCCGTTTTCCCGCTTTCTTTTTACTAAGCATAAACAATCTTCTTTACAGATGAAATAATAGCCATAGTAGCTCTCGCTATTCTACCATGGTACAATAAACATGGAAGAATACCGAGATATATTCTACCATTACTTTTTATCATTTCAAAAATGGTAAATATTTTGCCGAAATCTATGTTGTTAAAGAGATAGTTGAAAGTAAATTATAATTATGGCATTTCACCTTTAATTTATTTTAATTTTACATCATGCTGTATAATTGAATGGCTGTATGAATTGCGTCAAACTACACGCAAAAGCCATCTCACAAGAAGTTGAAGTTAAGGGGCTGTATAGAAAGGTAGAATGCATGGTTCAATAGAAAAGTGAGGTGACAGCTGACATTTGTTTTGTACTTGTCATTACTTTAAGTCCCTAGGGACGAAAACATCTAACAGATAGAGTTACCTACATAAGAACTTATCATCAATACGTTCTTTTTGCCATCGTCCACAAGAAATTACGCAAAATGTAAGAGTCAGTTATTTTTGCATTGACCTATTTTTCCTTCACTTTCTATAATTTTCCCAGCGCCGCTAAAGTCTCAATAATTTTCGCGCCTTTTGATTTTTTGCCTTTTCCTTCCTTCAAATTTTCGTGGCTCGCTCGGCTCTCCGTTTTTATGGGGTCTTTTCTTCCCTTTTTCTTATACCAATTTTCCCAAACGTTACTAAAAATCTTTGAAAATTTCGAGGCTCGCTCCACTATTTTATAGTCTTTCTTTTAAAAATGGAGCTATAGTCGCTGTTTTAAACATAATAAAGGCTCGCTCTGCTTGCCGTTTTTTTTCTTATTTTTGTCACAAATTTTATATACCCAATCCTCGCTGAAAAATCTCTAGACATTTCATTTTATAAATCATATAGGTAATATTTTTAGAGTCAATAATAGATCTTTGTAGGTACAATCAATTTTAACCTAAGTAATTTGGTGTTTGTACGCAACAAAAACTAGCTAAGCGGGTTTCGACCCGCTTTGCTAGTACCTAGCTAATTAGCTACTAGCAAAGCGAAGGTCAAGGGTCCCCTTTTCACCCTTCGGGTGTGTACGGAACCCTATAATATATTATAAAGTGGCAGAAGAGGCCGGTTATAACCAAGCAAGCTGTTTCAAAAGGTGGCAGTGGCACTGCCAGCCTGATCATAGATTTTCATGGTAGGTAATTCCTACAAATGCCGTGTTTACCTGTAAGTAACATGCGTATCAGAACAGAACCTAATTTTAAGTTTTTTGTAAGTGATTGATATGTATGTGGTTGGTAAACCTTTTTTCAATAAATAAATAAATAAATAAATAGATTTTCAACTTCAACTTCTTTTTTGCCGTGGAACACTAATGGCTGGCATAACACTGACTGTAAATGACGGTTTGCCGTTTGTTTTGATAAAAGTCTGTCAAAAATGTAAACAAAGAAAAGAACAAAACAATGCGTGCAAGTTTGTAAATCAAAGAAGTCAAGGTTTTCGTGATATTCACAAAAATCTAATTATATGTACTTTTTGCGCGTTATCTACTACTAAAACTATAATAAAGCTACATAATAGTCTATCAAAAACCATAAAAATAGAATAGATACGCCGCACATAACCTCAGTTTTTGTTTTTATGTTTATCTTGTAAATCACTGTTACAATAAGGATGAGGTACGCACAGTTAGTTGTAGGGCCAGCTGGCTGTGGGAAGGTAAGCAAAACATTCCTACTTATAACGTTATAAACAGTTTACAAAACTTCATCAAAGAATCTCAACCAAATTTTGCACCTTTTACAAAGCTTTAAAAGCTCACCTTAATTAACCCATCCCCCTAACTTCAATAATAGTAGAATTCAATGAATAAATAAATATAAATATTTCAGCTAAGTATAGATTCTTACGCAAACATAATCATGTGAAAGCAGTAGGTAAATTAAGGGTCACTGTTGAGTTTTGTAGACCTTTGACCCTGATCTTGAGGTCAATAATGCTCCCCGGGGGGAATTTCCCCCCCTCGTTAGAAGTAACTTAATGTTGTGGGACTCATGAAGTGGAAAATGTTAAATGTTGGTTCCGGTACCATACACCTTCCGTATAGAGGAGGTCAATGTCACGAAGACAAGTTTGCGCACCCTCCATGATTCAGCAAAAAATTATAAGAATTGTTGTCAAAAATTTATAAAGTCTTTCACCTTGTAATTGCCTGCGTGCTATTAACTCCAGTCAGACCAAATTAAGCTCTTATTTCCTCTATTCCAGTCCACATACTGCTCAACCATAGTGAAACATGCCAGCGATGCCAAGCGCATAGTGGAGGTGGTGAACCTGGACCCTGCTGCAGAACACTTTGACTATGAGCCGCTAGTGGACATCCGAGAGCTGATCCATCTGGATGATGCTATGGAAGATGAGGAACTGCAGTTTGGACCTAATGGGGGACTGGTCTTCTGTATAGAGTGAGTAAAGACCATCAGCTAGAACAACAGTCAATAAAAAATTTTTATTTTGCTTTATTTATAACAAACAGTTGTACACACTTTAAGAATAAACTTCGATACTAACTTTTAACAATTTATATGTCCTCGCATGTAGAAGCTAAAAGGTTGCTGTTGGATCATTATTTTTTGCTCCCCTGCAAGCAATGTAGGTGAGTAAAAAATAATAATTATAAAAATATACTAAATATACCTGTCCTTTTAACATAAAAGGTACCTACAAGAAGAACTATAAATAAACTTATAAATAACAGAACTATAAATAACTAAGTACCAATAATTGAAAATAAATTATACACAAAAGACAGGAACTGAATGATACGGAAAAATTTAACGTAATATACTTACTAAAAATAGATATACAGATAACAATATAATTGCATTAAGATGCTTACGCATCAAACCAGCTACTTTATAAAGTAAATAAACATTTGGTATAGTCACATCTTTAAAATGATCACTTATGTTTGCTTGTGATCAGTTTGTCTAATACACTAACTTATGTTGTGCAGAGACAGAGATGCCAGGAGATCTACTTAAAGCCCATACGACTGCTTTGAGTTGGACTCCTCTGATCTTACAGTGACAGAGATGGATAAAAAAAATTGTACAATCCACACAGCATTATCTAACCCCAAGCTAAGAATAGCTTGTGTTATGGGTATGATATGTATGACTGATATGCTTTATAAAATACATAACATTCATAAACATTTCTGATTTAACATAGAAAATACCTGGAACAACTATTTGCATTGTACATTTTTCCCATGGCGTTAATCAAACCCACAATCTCCTGGGAGTCCTTTGGTCACTTCGGCACACCACCGATCCTCCCTAGTGTAAAGAATATCATTATCATCATCGTCAGCCTATACTAGTCCACTGCTGGACATAGGCCTCCCCTAATGACCGCCATAGCGCCCTGTCTTCAGCTTGACGCATCCAGCATCTGCCTGCAGTCTTTCGCAGATCGTCATCCCACCTGGCCGGAGGGCGTCCTACACTACGTTTGCCGAGTCGCGGTCTCCACGCCAGCGGTTATCAACTCTTTTACGCCAGCGGTTATCGGTTCTTCGCGAAATATGGCCGGCCCACTGCCACTTCAGTTTGCTAATTCTTTGAGCTATGTCGATAACTTTGGTTCTCTGTCGGATGTATTCCTTACGAATTCTATCATTCAGAGAGACTCCGAGCATAGCTCTTTCCATAGCTCGCTGAGCGACTTTAAACTGGTGGACCAGCCCTATCGTGAGTGTCCACGTCTCAGCTCCGTAAAGAATATCATTTATTTAAAATTCACTTGAATTGACCCACTCATAATAAATAATGTTTATACTATGCTAGACATCCTTCATATAAATTTAAACCAGCTTTTGCACAAGTTGTGCTCAGCAAAAGCTTTTTCACTATAGAAAGTCTCCTCAGCCTTTATGTTTATCCAGGTCCAGAACAACACCTTCACGAGTATTCGGTCTGATGACTTCAGGAGTATTTGTTTCCTCTTCAAACTTTAAATATCCCAACAGTCACATTTTATCATATTGAATAAATGTATTTTTATTTCAGACAACATTGAAGTCCAGCCAAAATAATAATAATTTATTTCAAATCAAGCATTCGTAATACCTAGTACTTATGTCTAACAAATAATTAAGAAAATTTGTCTTGGCTTCTAGATTTGGATTACAGCACCTTCACTAAGTGGTTAGACTTGTGTCGTAGGTGCTGCATGCCCTTCAAGGTTTACATAGTAGCCAGAACTCGATTAAAATCTATTTATCAAGATGTATATAAATCCTCATAAAGGATTTTATACAATCTACAACAATAATTATAAATTTAGATTATTTACAAACATTACATAGTTAACAATATCATTCAAAATTATTATACATTATGAAATTATGAATTTATTATAGTTACAATATGAATTATGAAATAACAATTACATTTAATACAATTAGATACCAACATACAATCTATATTACAACTTTGAGTAGGTTTTCAGTTGCACAGTAATCCAGTGTTAGCAACCATTTTCTCATAGCGTCTCTACATTGAGATTTGTTTAAGTGGACCAGGTCATTGATATATCTATTGGCTTTGTTGTATAGATATGGCCCTAGGTAAAACTGTTGTCGTTGTGCAAACGTAGTTCTACAGGTGGGGACTGGTAGAATTTTGTCCTTTCGCCTCTTCCCGGTCGCAAGATTTTGATTTACGCTAGCTTGTCTGTGATATGAAATGACAATATTTAAGAGAAACAGCTGGCGCACGGTCAGAACTTCGCATTCTTTATATTAGGTCCTTACATATGAAATTGGCGTTTTTCGTACTGGCCACTTTAATCACAAATTTCTCCTCTTTGGTAAGGAATTCCAAATTCAAATTTGTACAGCTATAGACTCATGTATTTGTGCTTCGATGATCGTCATTCATTTGTTTTTTTTCTTCTGTTTTTTTCTGTTTGCGTCACTCATTTTACAAAATGGAAAACTTAAAATATCGCATTATTTACGAGTACGAGTTCCGCCGTGGCACTAGTGCTGCGGAAACAACTCGAAGGGTGAATGATGTGTATGGCGGTCGTGTTGCAAAAGAAAACACAGTTCGTTTTTGGTTCCAACGTTTTCGTTCTGGAAATTTCGACCTGCAGAACAAGCCCCGTGGACGGCGGCCTGAGACTCAAGTTGATAATGAAGAGTTAAAGGCTATTGTGGAAGCGGATCCATCGCAAACCACGTCCGAGTTAGCTGCAGGCTGCGATGTTAGTGATAAAACTGTTTTAATTCACTTGAAGCAAATTGGGAATATTAAAAAGCTTGAAAGGTGGGTACCTCACGAATTGACTGAAGCAAACCGGCAAACGCGCGTCGACTGCTGCGTTACATTACTAAACCGGCACAATAATGAAGGTATTTTAAACCGAATCATTACCTGTGATGAAAAATGGGTTCTTTACGATAATCGGAAGCGCTCAGCGCAATGGTTGGATCCTGGCCAGCCAGCCAAATCCTGCCCCAAGCGAAAATTAACCCCAAAAAAGTTACTTGTAAGCGTTTGGTGGACTAGTGCCGGTATTGTTCATTACAGTTTTCTCAAATCTGGCCAGACTATTACGGCTGATGTCTATTGTCAGCAATTGCAAACCATGATGGAAAAGCTAGCGGCTAAACAACCTAGGCTGGTCAATCGCTCCACGCCACTGCTGCTTCACGACAACGCTAGACCACACACTGCGCAACAGACGGCTACTAAATTAGAAGAGCTTCAATTGGAAAGTCTAAGACATCCTCCGTACTCCCCGGACCTTGCTCCAACAGATTACCATTTTTTTCGAAATTTGGATAACTTCTTGCAAGGGAAAAAATTCAACTCCGATGGGGCAGTCCAAATCGCCTTCAAAGATTTTATTGATTCCCGTCCGACTGGTTTTTTTAGTAAAGGGATCAATGAACTACCTATAAGATGGCAAAAGTGCATAGAAAATAATGGTTCATACTTTGATTAATTAAATATATTATATTAAAAAATATTCGACTTTTTGTTCCTCCCATACAAAACGCCAATTTCATATGTAAGGACCTAATATAAACAAGCGGTTGCGAATCGATATGGCTTGTATGTTGCCACTTTTAACACAGCCCGTTGGGCGCGCTCTATTTGAAGTAAGTAAGTTTTACAGGCACCTCCCCATACGGTATTACAAAATATTTGACATAATATAAATAGGAATACAAGCAAAATTCAGAATAATAAATATTAACAAAATTACAGATTAGCAGGCCTTACAGATAAAAAAAAAATACAAAATTTTAACATTACTGAAGGAATTTTGGTTATTTTATTATAAAAACTATGGTAGTTTGACGAATTCATTCACCATGGTGTTCTTCCAATACAAATAAAGTTCGTAGTTCACCCGCTTACATCCGTAATGAATTTAGGTTACATTATTTTGTGCTACAAATAGAGTATGACTTTCCATTTATTAAATTATATTATAATAAATATATTGTATACAATGAAATGATATGCATCTTTGATTTCCAGAACTCTGCTCGAGAACCCAGACTGGCTGGAGCAGCAGCTCGGAGATGTGGATGATGACTACCTTCTGTTCGACTGCCCGGGACAGATCGAGCTGTACACACACTTGCCCGTCATGAAGAAACTAGTGGACCTGCTCGACAAGTGGGGCTTCAGGATATGCGTTGTGTTCCTGATCGATTCACAGTTTATGATCGATGGAGCTAAGTTTTTATCTGGTAAGTTGACGCCGTGTAGCTTACTTCGGGCTTACAATTTGCACCACCAAAACACTTTCCGTGGATGAATTTTGGACATAACCACCCATAAGATAAAGATCAAAAACGTCCTTAAGCCTATCAGGCCTCCCTGCTTTCGTCCAGCAGTAGACCAATATAGGTCATTGAATAAATTGTTTTGAAGTTGTGTGAACACTAACCTCCATTTTATGTTTGTTCCTGTATAAAAAGTAGCACACGAACCAACTGATGAGTTAGAGCAGTTTTTTACTTTAGTTTGCCTACCTACTGATATCATTACCTACTTCCCCACCAAGTTTAAGAAAACCTTCACGTGATCGTAATGATGGGCCAGAACAATACAATACAAAAATACTTCATTGTACACCAACAAAAATATAATACAAAGGAAATTACATATGACACAAGAGCAATGGGCGGCGTTTTCAAAAAATAAAAGTTTTTGTTCCATCCCTGCAGGCACCATGGCGGCGCTCAGCGTGATGGTGAACTTAGAGCTGCCGCATATGAACGTGCTCACGAAGATGGACCTGCTGAGCAAAGGGGCGCGGAAGCAGCTGGACAAGTAAGATCATACTTTATTACTAGTAGGTTAAGGTAAATCTGAGCTAATGTAGCACCGCCACCTATTTTATCATATTATTGCGTTTAACCATCGATCAAAAATTTCGCGACCTCCCCGTAGATACCTAGAACCTTACGAAAATGACACTCAAAATTGTCTACGACTTGTTTTGACGCAGACAGTTTGCGCAGAGCCTGACACGGTTTCTGCTTATGGAACAAGAGATTAGTGGAGTTGAATTTATTTTATTTTGTAAGTAGGTGAGTAACTGAAAATGATAAAACTGCGTTTTTCAGAAACAATCAGTAAATCATATCGTTACCTACTTACCTACTTATCATATTTAATTTTATTTGGTTGAAATGAATAAAAATCTTTTATCACGGACAGCAAATAATTAGGTATGTAGATGATTAAAAAAGTCTCAGAACTGTTTTTGTGTAGTCAATACATAACAAATATAGTGCAACAAGAAAATAAAAATAATCTAATATTTTTTTAAATGTTTGAATCATTATTTAATGAGTCTATTCTTTTTAGATTAAAAATAATCGCAAGAACACAAAAAATTAAATTGAATATAATAATAGAAAAATTGCCTCTCTATTCATGTATTTAGAACAAAGTTATAATCGTAACATATGCAAACCAAAAAACAATTTGTAACCCCGATTTCTTGAGGTAAGGGTAATAATTGTACATTAAAGTGGTAATAAATGCATTAAAACTTTACTGAAAATAGGAAACCCGTCTTTTTGGGTCTTGGACATGTGATATTTGTAATTTTGCTAGGCATGCTTTTTGTCCAAGTGCTCAAATGACACTAATTCAAATGCTTTCCATACATGCCAAAAAGGAAAGCTTTTGATACAGGCGTTTTCAGAGCGCGCATTGTGCATCTAAGGGGGCCGGCGAAATTTTTGATCGATGCGTTTAACACAGGAACCACACAAAAATCCATGGTACAGTTTGTGATACTTCTAATAACACTCTTCTCTTTTTGAACAGACTACTACTGTTTAAAAAGAGAAGAGTGGTGGAAGTGGAGGCCGCTCGTGTGCCAATCGACAACTTTTGTTGAGTTAACAACACTGCTCTGTCATTGCAGTACGACTAAATGTGTAAGTTCACCGAAACGCCACGACTCTTCTCTTTTCGAACTGACTTTAAAAGCTATTTTTTATAATACCTCTGTAATAGTTTTATGTTTTATAGTTTATGCAGAGATGCTAAAATAGAGTTTGGTGTCCACAAACTATTCCTGTCTAACAGTTGATGTCATGCTGAGACAATATAAAAAAATAAATATAATTTTCTTATTTCAGCTACCTAGATCCAGACCCCCACGTTCTACTATCAGACATGAGGCATTCAAACTCGAAATGGCACGAGAAATACGCAAAACTAACCGAAGCAATCGGGGAAGTGGTGGAAAACTTCAGCTTGGTTCGCTTCTACCCGTTGAACATCAAGGACGAGGAGAGTGTGGACAACATATTGATGACCATAGATAATATCATCCAGTACGGGGAGGATGCTGATGTTAAGGTTAAAGATTTTGATGAGAGGGATCCAGAGGAAGATGATTAAACGTTTTAAAAAGATTCATTGTTTTCTTTTGTAATTAAGTACCTATTATTTTTTAACCGACTTCAAAAAAAGGTTAGGTTATCAATTCGACTGGTTTTTTTTATGTTTACCGTAGTGTTTACCTCAGAACTTTTGACTGGGTGGTCCGATTCTCATGATTCTTTTTTTATATGAAAGCTGGTGCTTCCCGTGTGGTCTGACAACGGGATCCATGAAAATTCATGAAAAAACTATAAAAATTTAAGTCGTATAGTTTTAACAAAATTAATGATTAAGTATACGTAATGTCAGTATCACAGGTAGGTATCAGCTGTCTTTATGCAGCTAAAGCGGAACTACTAGGCTTAAATTACCTATGATTCAAATATAATATCAATATTATTAAGTAAGCGATTTATTTTACAAATAAATTAAAATTCAAGTTGGTCCCGGATGTAATGAATGGTTGAACAAGTAAAATAAACCCTATTCTAATCTTGGCACAAAAAAAAACAAATAATAGAATGTAATTAAATAAATAAATAATTAATGCTGGACAATTCACACAGCATTATCTAGCCCCAAGCTAAGCAGAGCTGGGGGCTAGTGTTAATTATAGTAAAGGTCTTGGTATTATAGTGGGTAAGCCCTAACACGCTGGGTAATTTCTAAGAAATAAAATAAAATCCAAAAAAAATCGGCTTTGTCTTCGACGGTTCGGCAGACACGGTATCCGACTTTGTGGTCTGGCGGTTATGACATCCCCGTACAGAGGGACGCGGGTCCGAATCGATAATTTTTGGGATTATATTACACATATAAAAATAATATTACGAGGTTCTACCGCATCAATGGCGAAACGTTGTCTGAGGTCAACCAGGTTCGTGACCTCGGCATTAACCTGGATTGTAAACTACGCTTCAATGTCCATATTGATCTTACAGTCAAGAAGTGTTTTAAGACGCTGGGTTTTGTGTTGCGTACTTGTAAAGATTTTAAGAAACCTGCTACTAAAATAACCATTTACAACGCTCTTGTGCGTAGTTCACTCGAATACTGCAGTATCGTTTGGAACCCTCATTATGATGTCCACATCAAACGTATGGAGAGTGTACAAAAAAGATTTATGTGGCATCTGTCATATAGCTGCCATTTGGCTAAAAAGTTACCTAGCTATGATGATCGGCTTAAACACTTCGGCCTAAACTCTCTTGCCAGTCGTAGAAAAAGACTCGATGTCTTGTTTTTGTATAAGCTCATCAACAATCTCACTGATACTCCCTTTATTTTGTCAAAGTTAAAATTTGCTATTCCAAGAGGACTCCCTAGAACTAATAAATTTAAATCCCTTGTAAGTACACAATCTCGGTCTAATTTGGGTTTATTCTCTCCTCTAAACAGAGTCACAAGAACATACAATGCTACACATAACTTAAATGTAGCCTCTAACGTTCATAGTAGCCTGCGCAGCTCTGGCTCTGATCAAAACCGCGCAATTGATTTGTTTTCAAACAGTCTGTATAGCTTTAAGAAATATTTAAGATCTATGTATGTATAACGCCTATTCAATTTAATTTGCTATTTAATTTAAGTAATTTGTTTAGTTTATATGGAAATTTGGTCTTAAAATTTATTCTTAATAATTTGACGTTTTAAATTAACTCAATACTTATTTAATTTCACGCTATTCATACATTTAGAATTATTTTGATGGTAATTGTTTTAATTTAGATTTTATTGCTTTAATATTATGGTTGTAACTAAGCACTTGTTTTAAATGACTTTCGATTTGTACCTGTAATTGAAGTGGCACTCAGATATGTCTTTTTGTAAGAAATAGTCCACAATCCATTTTTCGGTGTACACTGCGTTGGTGCAATTTTTAATAAATAAATAAATAAATAAAAATATTAAGTCAATTTCAGGACAAAAGTTCTTGATAAGAAACGCTGTTATAGACGACTTTATGCGACAGTTCGCGCTATTTGGTAATCGTGAAACGTAACAAAGATGTTTATCCAACGGTTAAGTCACAAACAGCTTATTTGGAACGTATACAGAACTTAATATATTCAATTGAACTAACTGCAGCCTAGACTGTTACAAACTGATCAACTTCAACCTCAACAGCCTGTATTGGTCCACTGCTGGACGCAGGCCTCCCCTGATAAGCGCCTTATTGGCGTTTATCTAATGGGGGGTAATGCTCATAATCCCCACATAGCGTAGCGTTATATTCTCCTTGATCCCTACGCTGGGCATACGGGTTGGGATCGTAGTTCGGTAGTAAAATGGTTCTGCAGCTGGCGATGCTACCCGCCCCCGGTGGATATCCCTCTTACGACACCCACCACAAAAAGACATGGTGTGGCGCAAATTTTAAACCAGCACCACACAACTTAACTGTCAGACAATTTAACTGATCCTTATCAATAGCGTACCCACTACGCGCTGGCTGCAATAGCAATAAAGATACCAGATCTCGGGTCACGCGTCACTTCGACCAGATCTCTCAATATTTTATTAGAAACTAGTTGCTGCTCGCGGCTTCGAACGCGTTTTTTTCTATGGAAACGTTTTAGATTATTTCTATCCCAAGGGAACTGATTTATGGGATAAAAAGTAGTGTGTTAGTCTAAGCCTAGAACTACCTGTATGCAAAATTTCAGCCTGATCCGTTTAGTAGTTTCATCTCAGTAGGTTAAGGTAGATTACTGCTGGAGGAAAATGAAAAAGCAAACATTAAGACACATCGTTTATTATACAGAACAATAACACTGAACCGACTTAAATGTAAATATCTTAGAATAAACATAGATTCTATATACATAAGATCAAATAATGTAAAATTACATTAGGCGAAGTTATTACCATAGGTACATAATTATGTAGATAGGTACATAAACTTACTGCAGTATTAACATCAAAGATTTAAATCGTTAGGCCGCTCTTTTTGAACAGACTCTAACATATTGTAAAAGACAACACAGAGAAAAGAACTAACTTTAAATAAGAAGACATATCATTGAGCGATTGAGTATTCCATTACTACGCATTAAATTCAATGTAACCTAATACAAGTTCCAAGCTATTTAGTTATCCTTCAAGATTATAATGGGTACATATGGCTACTATAGTTGCCGCTAAACATCTTGTCCGGTGACAGGCAGCGAGAATGGTAAGTTTGCAGGTACACTCACGCATATAATTCATATGTCGCCGACAACGCAGCAAGCGGAATAGATAGGCACAGCTTCGTATAGCTGTCTCACTTTTTAATTATTTGAAACTAAAACTCGGAGTGAATAATTGACGCGACTGTCCAGAAGATAATCTATAACAGACCACTAATTTGACCATAATGCAGTATCTTTATCACGTAGTTTGCCAGAGGACAAGAAGTTTTGCGGCAACTATACAATCATAGTAGTACGCTACCATGTCTACCATTAAAAGCCGCCACACACAGAAACCGTGGTCGGGCCGGAGGCGTGCGGGGTATCCTAGGCTGCGTTCCGTTATACGCTTAAAACGCGCGTTTATTTTCTACTTTCAGCGCTCTAAAAGACCGCATGGGAACTCCCAATTCGCCCTGCCCCTCGCGCGCACAACTAACGAGTGCATAAACTAACTGCCTCACCTTTCGAGACAAGGCAGCTCGTGCGTTCCCTAACTTCTTGAAGTAGCAAAACTTTTTAAACTTTCGCGCTTTGTTGACATAATTAATAATAATAATAATCATAATAATAATAATTATTATTATTAAGAGCCTGAATGATCCCACTGCAGGGCAAAGGCCTCCCTTTCCACCTTCCATTCTTCTCTATTGTTGGCCACTTTTTGTTGTAGGCGTCCAGTTCGTCCCTCCATCTCCGCCTGGGCCTTCCAAGCTGTCTTCGCCCATTAGGAACCCAGACTGTATAATAATTATAATAATCATAATTTTCTTGGAGTAGTATTGTTATGTTTCCAAACGAGCAGCGCTTACTGAGCGTTCCGTTTCAACGATCACATCGTGCGCAGTTTGTCTTGGCGGTGAAGGACTGAAGCCGGCGGAGACATACGGAACTAGTATTTCAATATACGCGGCCCGGCCACAGTTTCTGTGTGTGGCGGTTTTACAAATTCCTACTCACACCTAAGTAACAAAATCATTAATCTTAAATCTTTTTAATTTTAACAACTCGGGAATAGCTAAAATGCAGGTACGATTCACACCGCCGCAATACTTGCACGTTTTGCTGATATTTGTTCTTACAAAATAGATAGGTAAATTGATTATTGGCTACATGAAACATACAAATACATCAAGAATACAGTTTCCACTAATTGAGAATCAAAAACGTTTATTCCTATGCTTACAATAATCTTCATCAGCCCATATCTTCCCTCCTACGCCTGCGGCACTCATTTCAGTCTTGTACAGGAGCCGTGACGAGTTTACTAGTTACTTTGACCAGGGTATAATAATTAGTAACCGGCGATAAATAATTCACATCGCACAAGGGCTCTTATACAACGAGGCATGGACAGGACATTCCACCGCAACCGGCGCGAACCGCACTCACCCTAATTAAGTCTCCCGTTAAGGGATGCACAAATAAGGTCTTATAGTCATAGTTTACCCGCTTACATCCGTAACATCGGCAGAATATCAGCGCCTTTTTACTCCTGAGTGGTAAGGCATTTATGCTGAGACCTTTTTGCTGCTGTAAAACACAGTAGTCTTTCTTTTTGGTTATTATCTTGTGTAATTGTTTTTTCTCGTAATATAAGTTAACTATGAAATATTCTAGTTATTTGTATGTATTCTCTTTGATTCTTATGTCTGTTTTGTACTGTGTAAGTAACAAATAAATGATTGGTCATGTCTTGACTATGTCTAATTAAATGGTTTATCTCTACGCAGGTAAAGATTTAAATCGTTAAATAGGCTCTTTCCGTGGTGAGACCGCGCCGTATTTGTCGCCAGTGGAAGTGAGTGAGCTCACTCATTTATAATTAGTGAATTGTATATTTTTGTTTGCTTGTTCACAAAAGTTCGTGCAATGTGAATGCACAATAAATGGAAGTTAGGTTTTTTGACAAACGCACTAATTTTATCTACTCAGTGTGCGTGCGTCGGCATTTTGTAAACGCACGCACATAGAAAATGCCACAGTTTTTTCCTTAAACTTGCTAGTGGTTTCTTTTTCACTTTTCCGCTGGTGGACAAAAAATTGAAATGAATTAGAGTCAATTGCACCTTATTTCTTATTTGTTAGTATTGTAGTATTGATAGTAATTACTCATCAAGCTGTTCATATAGTAAAAATTTGACATGTCTAAGTTAACTTATTTTGTAAGTCTAAAGAAATAAACGATTTGACTGTGACTCTTTTAGGCGTATCTAGAGATGTAAATCTTTGTAGGCAGGTAGGTATATGAGTTTTGGCGCTTAATAGCTGCATTATAATGTTGTTCTGCGGTGCGTTCAGAAGGGGGGCGCCCTCGTGTCCTGCTGCATGATGTCCGTGACGCTGAAGATGAACCGCTGGCAGCCGAACTGCAGCAGCGCGCCGTGCGGCACCAGCGCGGAGCCCTCCCACGCGCCGCGCGCCGGGGGGCCGCGCGGCGCGCAGCTGCACGCGCACGCGCCCCCGCCCCCGCCCCGCATGGTCAGGTCGCCGTTTATTCTGGAAATAACATCACACTCATATTAATACATATCCTTCAACTACTAATTTAGACACAGTGACGTACTAGTTCTATTAGGTACCTTTAGTGTATGTAGCACGCTCGTCACCCAAATGTAATAAACATAAATAGCAATAACTAGCCCTAAGTTCTCATTTTAAGTGAATTTATAATTAATATGAGAATAAAGTTTCATAAACCATAACCTCAAAAGCCTGTATTGGTTAACTGCTTATCTCATGGAGGGTAATGCCCATAATTATCACGCTGGGTATGGGGATCGCAGTTTAGTGATGGAAGTGTTCGGCAGGGGTCACTGCTGCCCGCCCCCTTGGTCGCCTCTTACGGTACCCACGGGAAGAGTGGATGCGTCAAGCTGAAGACAGGGCACTATGGCGCTCATTAGGGGAGGCCTATGTCCAGCAGTGGACTAATATAGACTGATTGATGATGAATATTTTATATATACTAGCTGCGCTCCGCGGCTTCGCAAGCATTTATCCTATGGAAACGTTAAAAGGTGATTTCTTTCCCACGGGAACTGATTTATAGGATAAAAATGGAAAGAGTAACAAACATCCATGCAAACTTTCGTTTTTGTATTATATAAGCTAGTAGAAAACATTTTTTTTTTTAGTTTATGAAGATACTATCTATATATATTAGCAGTGTGATAAGCGCCATAGCGCCTTGTCTTCAGCTTGACTCATCCAGCAATAATAATATGTATAGAAGTTCAACAACAGTTCTTAATATACACTGCAGTCGACCGGGAACTTGCCATCCGTGTATTTTGAGACGTGCAGACCGTGTATGACTCTTAAGTCACCTCTCACGAAGAAGAGTTGGGTGCTAATTCTAAGCCAGCACCACATGGCTGTATATTACTTGTTACTTGTTTCTGGGCTGGTTTCCGCAAATAAGCCGCAGGTCCCTTTTTGCGTGTCGGGTGGGGGGCTGTTAATCTAATCTAACCACCCGATGTCCTCCAAGAACGCCAGCAGCTCGCTGACGCCGGCGCATGCCTCCCTAGGTGTCCGTGGTGACCCGAGGTTAGTGTAGTCGCTGAGAAGCTACGCTATCGGCTATATATTAGCATTAGCTTAGTTATATAAGTAGTAAGTTACTTCAAAGGTTTCGGCATCTTCTGCGATACGATCTCCTTCAAGGCCTGCACGCGCGGCTCTGTCTCGTCGGGCGCGCCGCGCTCCTGCGTGACGTCACACCCGTACATCACCCCGTTCACCACGCTGCCGTGCACGGAGTAGTTGATCAGCTCGAAGTAACGGCTCACCTGGACAATAAAGTATTTGGTATTTATTTTCATCCTTATACTATCACAAGCTGCGCCCCGCGGCTTCGCAGGCGTTGTTCCTATGGAAACATTAAAAGGTGATTTGAATCCCACGGAAACAGATTTATGGGATAAAAGGCCTATGTTTTATTCCAGTATTAGAATTACCTGTATGCAAAATTTCATCCAGATCCGTCCAGTAGTTTTGACGTGAAGAAGTAACAAACATCCATACATCCATACAAACTTTCGCCTTTATAATATTAGTGTGATGTGATGAATTTACATACAAGTATCTACCTAGTACGTCTTCGTACAGATAGTGTTGATGAACCATAGTTTTGAAGACTGGAAGGGAATTATCCTGTAAAGGGAGTGGTTGATGTCTGACCTCGTCCATGAAGATGACGGCGTGGTTGGCGGAGACGCGGCGGCAGCGCGCAGGGTCCAGCCGCAGCTGGCAGTGCCCGCCCGTGCCCACGCTCAGCGACGCGCCGCGCATGGCCAGCACGCGGCCCGGGAGACCGTTCGGACCGCATCTGAATACAAACAAACACAACCTCAACTTATAATGAAAAGACGTGTGGCACTCGGGGACTGCCGCGGTAAAGCTATTGCAATGCCATCTAGAGGCGAGTTGCTGAACTAAAGAGACAAACGTCATATTTCAAAAAGTCATTAAAAGTTCTACTATTCATCGATAGATGGCAAAACTAAAAAGTATCACCGCTGTTCCGGTCGGAGTGGGGAGCGTGAGGTTTTTTCGTTACGAAATTTCTGGATTCGGTCCCCGCGCTCAAGGCCCGCGATAGAAGCTATGCAATAGCTTAATAATGATAACTGATGTATTTATTGCGTAAAACATGGTATACAGGTTGTTTGTTGTGAGTTTTGAACTCATGTTTACTGAGTACCACTATTCTAGAGCATGCAATTAATTAACTTATGTCTAGGGCTTTAAATTAATAAATTCATTGATGTCATAAAAATTACACTCACTTAGCCAATCAAATAATTTCTTTTTGAATAAATAATCATTAAAAACTTTAAATTCATTAGGTAGGTACCTTAATATAAATTATTACACACAAGTAGCTTTTTTGATGTCTTGCTGATTTAGAGGTTTCTCTTAAAATAAGCCTGTACAATACACTATATTTACCTACATTTATTTCGACAAACACTCAAAAACAACAAAACAATATAAAATGAACAATTCATACAGCCCGATCGTTTAGTAGTTTTGGCGTGAAGAGGTAACAAACATCCATCCATCCATCCATACAAACTTTCGCATTTATAATATTAGTGCGATATGATGTGATAGTGTGATTATAAATCATCACATCATATGAATGAATGTATGGATGTATGGATGTTTGTTACTTCTTCACGCCAAAACTAGTGCACGGATATGGCTGAAATTTAAAATAAACATAGTCCTAGGTCTGGAATAAAACATAGGCTACTTTTTATCCCATAAATCAGTTCCTGTGGGATGAAAATCATCTTTTAACTTTTCCATAGGAACAACGCATGCGAAGCCGCGGGTAGCAGCTAGTACTATTGTAATTTTCTTTTTTAAATAAAGTATTTGAATGAGATCCTCACTTGAGAGGGATGAGTGTGGCTCGCACGCAGGCGTCGGAGAGACTCATGTCGGGGGGCGGGGAGGCGGGCGGGGGGGAGGCCTCCGGGGGCTGCGGGCCCCCGCCCCACACGGCGCATGCGATGCGCTCGCGGTCGGCCCTGGAATACACATAAACGGTCAAGAGACAACCCTAACGAGTTTACTTGTAAAACTAGGCCTAGATCTTAGTATTTATTTATTTTGCTCACATGTACATAGTATACAGCTCAGGTCTTAATGTAGGCTTAGCTCAATAGTATTGTACCCTGTAGGGCACTGCATAAAATGGCAGAACAAAATTAATATAGATAGGATAGGTAGATAATAGATAATTATTATTTAAAGTTCTTAAAGAAAAAGAAAACTAACTACTGTATCTGCAATTGGCGGCCTTATCCCTTGCAGAGACATCTACCAGTATACAAGGCACCTTATGTCGTAGGGTACCTAACTAAGAGCTAATTGTAACTAGCTGTGTGTATAAGTTGGCTGAGGCCAATGTCAGCGAGTCGAAAAATGAATTATTATAATTGGACGTACCTACCATCGATATACTTTAGTATATTTTAAGGTGTGCTTTGTACTCAATAAATGAACCATTGAACCATCGGACACCAGGGCCGCTCACTGCCCCCGAACGACAATACTTACTCAGAGAGTAGTTCAGAGGGCAGCGGCTGCGCGACCGTGGCCGAGGCAGGCAGGGACTTCGCCACGAAGCGAGCCGCGCTGTCCGACAGCGGCGCGTCGCGCAGGGAGCCGTGCGTCACCTCGCCTGTGAGGATCTGTTGGACAAATATATCATTTTAAAAATATCAAGCCATATGAAAGGTATATATGTATATCGTTTATTTCTTTAGACTTACAAAATAAGCACATAGTCTTAGGAGTTTAGTCAAACCGATCCTTTGAGGTTTTTATATGAGTAGGTAGTTCCTTATTTATTTCATTGGAAAATCAACGGCTTACACTCACTTATCACTATTTACTTAATAACACCAAAGAGCCAATTAAAGACTTATTACTACAAAACTAGCTGCGAATTGTAAACAGCATACGTTTTTGATACGGGTTTTCTTACAATAAACTTCAAAGTTAACCGACGGAGCTGCCTATGGTCCTTTGGTATCTTTTGGTGAACACAGACCTAAGCTCTCACCTCTATTTTTGACAGACGCGCCGCACGTACTGCCGGTCAGTAGATAGAGAGATGTCACAAATACCTGTCTCAGTCTCTGAAAAGCCAGCAGTCTGATGAGGCCCTCGTCCAAGTTCTTCAGCTCTTCGTTGACCAGCTCCATGAGGCCGTCCGCCTCCGGCGCCAGCTCGACGGGCGCGACGGGCGCTCGCGCGGCGCGTTGCGGGCGCTGCACCGGCGCGGTCAGATGCTCGAGGTCGCTGTCGCTGAGGGAGCCGGAGGAGTCTTCGGCTCGCGCTGCCGCCTGGAATGGAGTTTGTAGTCTGATTATTATGGATTTCCGCTTGCTTTCTGCCGACTCCGAATAAAAGACAGCTTTAGGTAATCGTAGCTGTGTGGTGCTGGCTTAGAATTTGCACAATTTTTTGTCCCGTGGGTGTCGTAAGTGACGACTAAGGCATATCCACCGGGAGCGGGCAGCAGCGCCCCCTGCAGAAAAACTCTACCACCGAACTGCGATCCCCAACCCGCATGCCCATGCCCAGCGTGGAGATTATGGGCATTACCTGTTGATTTTAGTTAATTTAAAAGTACGTACAAAAGAAATAATCAACATTGTATAATATTGCAGGTTGGTAGCTTTTAGTAGACTACTTGTTTTTCGTCCTACCTTCTTCTCCGTTTTAACTTAACAAAGTACAGACGTATACCCCATAGCTTATTACAAGTGGATAATAAATTCAGTGATGCAAAAAATCCTCAAACAGTTGTTTTACTAGAAAACATCCACCCATAATCTCTTAAATTACCCCCCATTAGATAAGCGCCAACAAGGTGCTTAACAGGCCTGCCCCTGCTAAGTGCCTTATTGGCTTTTATCTCATGTGGGATCCCATAATCACCACTCTGGGCATGAGGGTTAGAGATCGCAGTTTATAATAGAATGGTGCTTCAGGAGGCGCTGCTGCCCGCCCCCGGTTGATATCCCTTAGTCGTCTCTTACGACACCCGCGGGGAGAGATGGAGGTTACCAGTGGTATATAATAGCTCTAAAAATGGAGTTTACCTCGTCCTGAAGCTGTTTATCATCATCTTGCTGCTCTTTATCCTCACTGAATGCCTCTCCATCATCCTGCGCCTCCTTGCCATCATCAGCAGGAACAGCCGGTTTCTTCGGCTGCTTGGTCGAGGACGCCGCGTTGTGGTCGGTGGTGCAGTCGATGTTGAGACACACCTTGTGCTTCGGTTTCTCTTCGTCTTCGGACTCGGCGAGGATGCCGATCTGCTCCTGGTTTTTGAGGACTGTAGAGGGAAGAAAGCATATTTAAGATTTTTCCTTTGAATAATGTTTTATTTTTCTTCTGTTTTCTGGTTCTAAATTGACTTCAATTCATTTACTCTAAAACAATAATCTTTGCGAATGGGCTCGTGTCTCTGCGCGCCATTTTGAATTAGTTATTAACGACCTTTAAATTGATGGAATTCCTACATCACACTAATTTGTATGGATGGATGTTTGTTACTTCTTCACGCCAAAACGACTGGACGGATCTGGCTGAAATTTTGCATACAGGTAATTCTAATCCTGGGATAAAACATAGGCTACTTTTTATTCCATAAATCTGTTCCCGTGGGATGAAAATCACATTTTAATGTTTCCATAGGAACAACGCGTGCGCCAAACCGCGGGCCAAACCGCGGGGCGCAGCTAGTTTACCATATAATAGAATATAATTATTTGTCAAATATGACAATGCTGTTATTATATCAATGGTATCAATGTAATACTACCAGTAGTTTTGGACTGGTGAATGTATACCCAGAATTGAGACATTCCGGCACCGACTGCAGGCAGGTGCTGGATGCGTCAAGCTGATGACAGGGCGCTATGGCACTCATTAGGGATGGTCTTATGACCACCAGCGGACTAATATAGGCGGATAATTATGACGGGGCCGCTGCACGCGCCGCTGAACGCCCCGCGGCTCCGTAAACAAGGTCTAAGACCACCGTGCACCATTGCAGGTGCAGCGCTCGTCGCGCCCGTCGAGCTGGCACCGGAGGCTCATGGAGCTGGTCAACGAAGAGCTGAAGAATTTGGACGAGGGACTCATCAGGCTGCTGGCTTTACGGAGACTGAGACAGGTATGTGTGACATCTCTCTATCTACTGACCGGCAGTACGCGCGACGCGTCTGTCAAAAGAGAGCTAAGGAACTTAGGTCTGTGTTCACCGAAAGATGATTAGACCATAGGCAGCTTTGTTGGTTAACTTTGCAGTTTATTTTAAGCAGTCCACGTATGATGCGAGGGTAGTTACCGTTCATGCAGCGCACGTGCTCCCTGCGGCTGGGTATGAGCGGCACCGGGTTCTCGTAGTGCGCGCGCACCATGCCCGGGACCTGCACGCGCCCCTTCACCGAGATGGGGATCTTCTGCCTGGAACAGATATGTTCTCTCCAGCTCAGGAACGTTTGGTTTCTTACAGAGTCAGAGTCAGAGTCAGAGTCAAATCGTTTATTTCTTTAGACTTACAAATAATCACTTAGACAAGTCAAATTTTTACTACATAAACAGCTTGATAAATAGTTATTACTATCAAACAAAAATAAGGTGCAATTGACTCTAATTCACTTAATTTTTTAAATTTATCCACTAGCAGAAGAAGTGAAAAAGTACTACACTCATCATTGATTTAAAAAGGGAAGATAGGTTACGTTCTCCCAGCGCTTACTCAAAAAATGGCATGTGTTACAACTACACGCAAACACATATTCTCGCAGTTATATTTCCAGTCCTGTGCAATACAAAGAAGAACAAAGACGGAAAGACGTATCTAGGACCGAAGTGAGACTGAGACAACAATATTTCACGCGAATCACGACCGCCCGTGCCGCCGGTCAGACGGTGACTGATGTGGGAGAACACAATTTTACACAATTTGAGGTTGCCACTTTCGAGCAACCAGTGCCACATCTTCGTTTTTAATAAATCAATGACACTCATACTATGAGTATGATTGTAAGAGATATAGATTGTGCATAATGTTGTCTCTGGGCTAGTTTAGTCAGTGACAACAAGAGAATGCATACTTATACCAAGCGATGTGGTGAATTCAACTAGAATAAAGTAGTCGTGTTTCCACTTTCTAAGTAACTTTGCTTTTGTTGTGCTCTCGATTGAATGACGTTAAACCATCTCATTCTCGAACGATTTCTGCAATTTGATCAAAACTACCTAACAATCACCTACCTACGTCTGACCCGGCCAGCTCGTTCCTCACCTCCAAATCCTATGTATATTGGTTCACTGCTGGACTCAGGCCTCCCGATAGAGAGCTTCGATATTTATCGAGGTATACGTGTTTTTTTAGGCCCGCTTTTGTTCTTTAAATGGGCTCCCGAACACGCCCAGTTGGTTCGTCAAACCCTCTACTAAACACCCTGTATATTAAAAATTTGACTTGTCTAAATGCTTATTTTGTAAGTCTAAAGAAATAATTTGACTCTAACTCTGACCCTGTGTATGAAATATTTTATTCTTTAATTAAATGAAAGGAAATAAATGCGTGAACGGAGTATAGATTGGTACTGACCGGAACCGCGGCTTGTACCGCCTCGCCTGCCGAATGAAGTCGATCTTGACTGCGTGCTGGTCCACCGGCGCCGTGAACTTGTCCCAGAGCGCCACGCGCTCCGTGGCCGAGATGGAGTTCACCAGCTTCCAGTCCTGGCGGATGAGATACAATACTGGTCACTCGGGAAGGGAACGGAACGACCTCGCCTCGCCTGCCTTGGTATGCAGTTTTCGACGTTCAGTTAACTCGGTAGTACTTAAACGAGACTGATGAGCTCGTCTCATGTCGCGATCTTTAGCATTTTTTTGACCGACTTCAATACTGAGGGATTTCTATGTACGTATGTTTTTTTTTTATGTATGTCTGACGTTTTCTCTGTCATTAATGGATATGGATGATTATTTTGCAGTTTTTATGGAATAGACGATGAACCTGAGGTGGTTTATAAAAATAAACAACGGGTTGCACTAACACCGGTTGGAGTGCCGGCAGAAGTGACAACTTAACACCACAAGTGACAATTTTGTTATTTGCGATAACGCCATCTGTTAGCCTGCGGCGACAATTTTCTGCTACTATGCAAGGTCAAATCAACTGACGATGTGGATTCTGTGTTGCTCCCGGAACTAGCGACATCTACTTTTAACTTAGTGAACACAGGTAGCTTAATTAAAATTACAGTAATGCAAGCGTGTTACGTCACCGCTGATCGCACATGTTAGATCAGCATCTGACGCGAGTTTACAATTTATTACCCACGCCAAAAAAAGTCCACAACGGGTTGGAGATCACAGATTGGTGCTAGAATTGTATGGATATCTCTAAGTCGCCTCTTAAAACACCCACGGTAAGAGTTGGGGTGGTGCAAATTCTAAGCCAACACCACACAGCACCAAGATTTAAGTGTCTTCCAAATAGGTTGCCACTAGGTGTGTCAATACACATCACACAGTCACATGCTGATTCTCCCTCTGTTGTCTGTGTCCATGATTTTCTTATTATTTTGTTTACAGACTATTTCAACAATATTTTCTATACTTACAATGAATTGTTCCACGTGATTAGGACACATCCACCGGCCTGTCGGCAGCGCGGTCAGCGGCGGGTCCAGGCAATCCTGGAACGAACATCAAAGTGGATTAAGATAAACACAATACTTCAACACTGTCGAAATTATTAAGTATTTTAAAACAGGCCTTATGATGCCTTCAAAATTAGTCTACCAACTTAAAAAGTAGAACATACGAGTTTAAATTAAGAATCATTGAATGAGTGACATTGTTGTTTTCACTTACTCGTTTTTTCATAGAAAATGTATGGGAATTGTTTTTTTTTATTATTGCCAAAACTTACGATTTGATTTGGTATGTTACTTTGGGAAAAGTGTTCCTGGTTGGAAATAGAATCGATTACGACCAACATGTTTTTTTTGACAAATGTAATTTTTTGGGCGAACCGTACTTTTTTTCAAAAAACTAAATATGTCAATATTTTTTTCATCAAAATAAAACAGAAGGTTCCTTAGAACAGATCCTTCTAACTACAAAAGAAACGGTAGCTGCCCTTAAGGGGCCAAAAATTTGCCCCACCCTGTATAATGTGATTACCCCCTTATTCATAAGTCCACTTACTTTAAACAGCTGCTAAGAAGTGTCATTTCTCACTCTCACTTATGTCAATAGAAGAAGACAGAATGAGACATAAGTGTTTTAAGTTAGCAAACCATCATGAATAAGGGGGTTAGTGTGTATGTGTGATAACAAAGTACCTGATGGAACAGCAGCGGACAGTAGTCGCACTGGATGAGCGGCGCGTGCTTGCAGGTCTCGTTGCAGACGAAGCAGGACTTGGCCGGCAGCGGCACGAGGCCCATGTTGTCCACACTCACCACGTGTGCGTTGCCGGTCTTTGAATTCTCTGCAGACAATTCTAATATTTTACTCTTCCCGTAAGTGTCGTAAGAGGCGACTAAGGGATATCCACCGGAGGGCAGCAGAGGCCTCTGCAGAACAATTCTACCACCGAACTGCAATCCCCAACCCGCATGCCCAGATTATGGGCATTACCCCCATTAGATAAATGCTAATAAGACGCTTATCAAAGGGAGGCCTGCGTCCAGCAGTGGACCAATACAGGCTGTTGAGGTTAAGGTTACGCGAAGGGTAAAACGGGACCATATGTCCAAAATTTGGCTGCCTGTCCGTCTGTCGAAAAATAACAACTAACAGGCTAAAAAATTCTACGTCGCTTATTTACTTTAGTCTACGTACTGAAGCGACATAAATCAAAAATATCATAATAAGACCTTTTCGAAGTGTATTTTTTGTATTTATAGTAATAAAGAATTTTTGATTTGATTTGATTTTGCTTGTCTGTCCGTCTGTCCCAGGCTGTATCTCATGAACCATGATAGTTAGACAGTTGAAATTTTCACAGATGACGTATTTCAATTGCCATAATACTAAAAAGGAATATTTTTTTATAGATAGTAATGGTATGGAACCCTTCGTGCGCGTGATCGACTTGTACTTTATCGGTTTTTAAATTTTTTGTGTTCTGCAAGGAATTTAACCGTCATATACAACATAAACGACTGATTTCAGAAATATTTTTGTTTATTTCGAATGGTGAATATATTTAGGATGTTTGCAGTGTGACAGATTTTCGAATAAATGTGTCTAACATGCATAAAAAATAGCTTGAAAATGACTCGATTTGGTGGAAAGTCAAAATATGGCAAATTAGTTTCACTCTCATTCAAAAATCATAATGTTTTTTTAAAAACTAAAACACTACAAACATAGCTATTTGTCATCCGATTATGTATGGAAAATTTCAATACGACCGGAAACGTAGTTTTCAAATGAAGCGGAAAGTCCGTTTGTATGGGGGCTAAGGTATCCGTTCCGTTCTTACGAGCGGCCAACTCGTCTTACTGTTCATACAAATACAAACGCTCTTACGTGATTATGATGGCGTTGTAACAGATCTTTTGTTTGAAACTTTTAACTAATAGCTAACTAATAACTATATCTATGGTTTATGCATTTTGAATGAAGCATGTTAGTAAACAAAATACGACACAAATAACAAAATATCACTTGCTTGGCGTCGAGTTTCAGATATAATTGTAAGCAATTTTTATTGAAGGGAGGATCTAAAATCGACAAGTAATGTAAATTACGTATAAAAGGACGCGACAACAAAGTGAATTTTAGGTTAAGTATGGGCGGTTTGTTTACGTTTATGCTTCATTCAAAATGGACACGGTATAGATTATCGTAACAAAAAATCAAAATTTGGAGAAACAAATTCAGTATAAGCTTCCCAAAAACCTAACATTGCGCTGGATGAAACAACAAGCTTTACAATCACGCTCGCGTTGACGAGAGTAGGACCGGGAAGGGCCGCCCTCAGTTTACCTTTCTCAGTTCCAGGAAAGACACAAGGTATCTTCATCTCCCGGGGAAGTTCAAACTGGCGAGGGTTCATAGCGCGTGCCGCATTCACCAGCAGTTCCATGGGGGTGGGCTCCTTCCGGACTGCAGGTTCCTTCTTCTCCTTTTCCTTCTCCGAGTCCGAGGAGTTGCTGCGCTTCTTTGAGCTCTCTCGGGAGCGGAGAGTCCTGGAGAAGTCATTACGATTATTACACATCTGAGAGATCTGAAGAAATATCCTAAGATTAAAATAATCTACGAATAAGAATAGTCAGGAAGGGTAATTCAGAACAAACTTCAAACAAAAAGTGGGCCTAGCTCAAACCAAAATGACGTATAAGTCAAAAAACGAATCATAGCCAAAGTTCCAATTAGACATTGCTTCGTGATTAGTTGAATTCAGAACGAAAGCAGGGATTGGTTGGCGCTTGCTAAATGAAAGCGGTGATTGGTTCGCGCGCGTACTGCAATGTCTGCTATGACAGCTGAAACAAGGCGGCGTGGATGATGTTATGCAATAAGTAGAGCGAACCAAGTTATTAATAAAATATTATAATGGTTAACAATGTTTTTTTACTAATTTGTTTTTGTTACTTTGTACACATCAATGAAATCTATGTTCCGCGAAATATGATTAATTTATTAAGTTTTAGTCTAGAAGACATTAAAAGAGGGTCTTTCTTCGCAATCTTGTGAAGACGGATTTTTAGAAGTTCGACGATAATATCTTCAGTGTCAAATATTTTAGAAAAACACTGTGTTGATATTACTGACAGATTACTAGCTCGAGTAAGTGATTTTCCGTGGTCATTTATTTTTATTTATATCTTATTAGTGTCTCGGTGCGTGAGCATATTTTAAACAAAACCACCGATGATACGAGAGTACATCGAAATCTTTCAAATAAACTAGCTTGTGAAAATATACATTTTCATTCATTCTGGATAGTTGATTTTGGCTTGCAGTTTCCGGGTTATGCCTATAATTTGTTCCACGGTTTCTGGCAGTTGAAGCGTCGTTGGTCTTACATGTTTGATAAAACCGTTCAATTCATCTCTTCTGTTTTATACTCTGCTGGTTTTCATAGTTTTCATTAGTAATTGTTTTTTGTTTTTCTAGCTTTACTGCACTTATCCACTTATTTTTCCGAATAGGATCGGCAGGTCAAAACTAAAACACAAAATACAAGCAAAATAAAAACATACATAAGTGTTATAAATATATCTTAATTGTATTTGTTACATTTCAATATTTCATCAACAAGAAGAAAAAAATTCTAAGATTAAAAAAATATGTATCTCAAATATAATAAATCAATAACTGACTTCAATTTGCGTATTATTGACCATAATATTGTTTTGTATTAATAACAAAAAACGAAGTCAAAAATTTACTGACTTCATATTGCATAGTATTGAACATTTCATTTTGATGACGTATTTGAACATCTATGAATGTAATTATAATTTAGCTACTACTTACTAGTGAAAAGTCATCCCTAGGCATTTTAATCTTGTATGGCTCCTGCACCACTTCACAACACATGTTGGCATGATGATTCACAGCTATTTCACAAAGAAACTCACGAAAACGTATGTGCAGACTGGACGTGTGTTCGCTTGCAAGATAAATATCCGACTGATGGCGCGCTGAGCCCGACTTTTAAGCCCCGCCTACTTTAGCACGACTTTGGTTGGGGCATTTTTTTAAAGCAGTTACTGTTCCTGACTATTCTTATTCGTAGCCTATAATGTTATCCCAACTATCCATGTAAAATTTCAGACAGATCTGTTCTTTCTCTAGTTTTGGGGGTAATAGTCTAATATAGCTGCATGGCTGCGGCTTAGAATTTGCACCACCCCAACTCATCCTGTGGGTGTCGTAAGTGGCGACTAAGGGATATCCACCGGGGGCGGGCAGCAGTGCCCCCTGCTGAACAATTCTACCTCCGAACTGCGATCCCCAACCCGTGTGCTCAGCGTGGGGATGATGACCACCCCCATTATATGTATAAACCATGTATAACCATGTATATACGCCAAAGAGAAGAATAGACAAATTAAGAAATAGCAGCATCAGAAACAAGACTAAGGTCCAGGATATAACTTTGAAAATAAGAAGACAAAAGTGGAAATGGTCAGGACACCTGATCAGAGGAAAAGACAAATGGAGTAAACTAACAACACAATGGTACCCAAGGGATGGAAAAAGAAAGAGAGGTAGACCACAGAGAAGGTGGGACGACGACATTAGACATGTCGCAGGAATCACATGGGGTAGAGTGGCCATAGAAAGGCCAGAATGGAGAAGATTGGAGGAGGCCTTTGCCACCTGGCAAACGGACATACAAAAATGGAACAAAAGAGATATATATGAACCACAAAGAAACAGTGTCTTGTCCGATTAAAGGCTTATTATTATTATTATTAAACGCCAAAAAGGCGCTTATCAGGGGGAGGCCTGCGTCCAGCAGTGGACCAATACAGGCTGTTGAGGTTGAGGTTATCTAATGTTCCACCCTAAACAACTGTACTGAGAGTACTGACCAACCATGTAACTTTTGCAACCATGCAACATTCAAATATATATTATGTGATATTATGATAGTACTATCAAGTGTTTATTTGCCTTAAACACATGACGTAGGAATAAAAACCACTCTTTTTCCCGAGTGATACATGCATAGTATGTACCTTCGAGGAAAATCAATGTTTGAGAATCTTGCAAATCACTAAAGTTAATTCAAATGTAGCAATAAATATGATTTCATATTGTTCTTTTTTTTTCTTTTTTCAAATACGGAAGAGGCAGATGTCAATGGCAAATTCGGAAAAACTCTGTTGTTTGACCTATTAATGAAAATAACCATCACTTGAAAATTCATCGAAATGACCTGGCTAATGAACTCATGCAGAAAGACACAACATCCAAACAAACTTAAGAGAATAGCCACCATTTAGTCCATATATAAAAACATCAAAGAAATGGGCTTATACCATATATGACATGGCTACCAGCCATAAGAGCTGTAAGAAGAATACAAAACTTTTAGCCCAATGCCTAAATGGGCAGATATCAAGAAAAGAGCTTAAACTATAAAAAATTATTTGTCTTTCAGCACCCTATAAACAATATCTGTAGCTGTACACAACTTGCCTAGTTTTCCTCTCAGTATCTGACTTGCTGTCGGTGGGTGAAGGAGCGCGGCTGCCGCGGGCACTGCTTGGTTTCTCTGCATCGCTGGCTCGGCACTCACGACACAGCCACAGCCCCGCTGGAATGTCATTCTCCTCTAGGGGTGGATCACTGGGAAATATTCTTACATTTAATTTATTTATTTAATGAACACAAACATTGGTCTCAATTCTGTTTTAAATTAGGATTTAGGAATGTCTAACAATACATTTTGATTCCTTATTCGATTCCTAAATCCTTATTTTAGCTAGTTTTGATATCAAATAGAGAAGATAACTATTCAATTTAGAAAGCTATCATATAATTTAAGTAAATCCTAATTTTTAAATTTAAATGCTAATTTTATGTAATTCTAAAACAACAGAATTGACACCACAATGTTTAATTCAGACAACTATACAGTCTCAATACAGTCCCTTTGTGCACAGAATGTACTGAGATGGTTTTGGCATGGATCAATAATTTGTGTATATGTATAATTTTGTATAATTTGATAGAGCTTATTTGAGGATGGTTTTTTGCATTGGTTTTATTTCTTTGTTTACAAAAAATAACTAATATTGAGTACAGCGGGTGGTACTTTAAGAATCTTTTAGTATAGACTTTCAATGCTCACGCACTTTATAAACAGCTTGAATTGAAGTTGTTGTTATCTTGAGGTTTTACTTTATTTAACAAAATATTAGGCTCACTAGCAACCAAGATGGAAACTAGCCGGACAGCGATCGCAGCAGATGAGGTCCCCGCCTTCTCCACACGCGTCGCAAGAGTCGCGGTTGTGGCCCTTCCCAGGCCTCTTGTAGTAAGGGTGGTTGGACTTCTTGGGCTTCGGAACAGGCGGCTCCTCGTCCGGTGGTTTTATCAGAGCCCGGATCAGCTGAAAACTATCCCAATTGAGCTACCAGCAACGTTACGTTTGATCGATATTTCTAATATGGCGCCGGGCATTTTTACGCGCAAATTATATCATAAGTTTATCACTTACCGGCATCAATCCCCCTGAAGTGTCCATGTCGTAGGTAACGTTAGACAATTTAGACATTTTTGAGCTTGTAGAGCAAGTAGCTCCACTTGGGATAATACCAGATTTTGATTTCGGAAGCCCGATGAAGGTCCTGGTCTCTATTAGCTGATACACTGTGTGCCGGCCGTTACATGGACACAAAACACCTAGCTTCTGTCTTCTATTTCATAAATTTGCTCTATAAATACACGGAAACAAAGGTGTTATTTCATAATTTCTTTCTGTCTGGATGAATGTAAGTTAATTTTATTTTGCATAACTTCAACTTCTTTCGATGACCACTTTTTTTTTGTTTACTTTCTACAAGACTATTATAGCGTTATCTGTGGCTGGGGGGTATGGTGTGAATATTTTGGTATGATGGTTCGTTCGATCCCGTTACTGATAGGTATCTTGAGATAGAGCATAAGATTTCCTAAACAGTTAGAGAGAGAGCATATTATTTTTTATGCTATGTAAACAAAATTGAAAAATATCTGATTGAACAATTGCCGTCAAATAAATTTGACAATGACAATTTCCAAGAGTCCAAAGACAACTGTAGCCTCTAAAAGTTAGTCTATGGCCGACCAATAATATTCAAAATCTACCTTTTTTTGACAGAACTTTGAGAGAAAGTTGCAAGCATAAATAAAGGCTGAAGAGAATAGTAGATTATTAACCATTGAACTCATGCTACGACCACACTACGAGGCAAAAATTCGTGTGGCGTTATCGCAAAAAAACTTTGTGTTCGATATACGACGAAGTGTTTGGCCACGTTGAAAAGAGTGTTCACAATATTTCGATTATTAATTTAACATACAAATCGAAGAGGTGGTTGCGCTTTTTTATAAGTAAGTAGTATGATAGAATGTCAAGTAATTTGTCCATGGGCGTATTTACCCTTAGGCCAAAAGGGCCATGGCCCGGGGCGGTAGGCTTCGAGGGGCGGCTCGCCGCCCCTCGCTGTCTGCCCTTCAGAAGCTTGACGATAAAAAAAAGCCCAAAGAAGGCCGAGAGGGGCGCCAAATATAAACAAACGAACGCTTCGAACCCAAAACCCAACTAATTGTTTACTTACAATACCTATACCTACCAACAGTACCGGATTTACCACAGAAGCTGAAATGGCTGGGGTGTAAGGGGGGCCGCCGGGAAAATTGGCTCAAAAAAATTTGATACTGGAAAAAAGTACCTTCGGCTGCGGATACGAGTTAGGGCTGCGCGGAGCGGTGGCGGCAGCAGCCTCTTCCCCACTCGTGCCGCTTCGGGAGGGCCTGCTGCTGCCACTTCGAGTGTCTTCGTGTCCGTTCGTTGGGTACTTAATATAGGTACATACCTACCTACTTTACTGTTACGGGGGAATAAGGGAACACCGCTCTTGCGGTCAAAATAATAAAAATTTACAACATCTTATGTTGTAAAATTATTGCAGACACCTAATGCTATTTAAAAAGACCCAAATCTTTGAAAAAAAACTTTACAAAGCACCTTTAGCATCATCCAGCGCAAGTCAATTTGTGTTTCATTTCACGCACTATTGTTAATTTTTGGATGCACCTGCCTGTAACGTGGTATAAGTAGTAATTCTTAAAAACCTTTACAATGAAGCTTACAAACCTTTCCTCTCTTCTCTTATTTTTAAAGCTGCTACCGTTCTTGTCTTAGCTGCTTAAAAAGTTTTTTACTACAACAGAATTAGTCTCAAGGACATGCACAATTCAGTCTTGCTCACCATTGTCTTAGCTATTTTAATTGCTGATTGCCTTACCCAAACTTTTAATATTTTTTTACAGACACCTAATGCTATTTAAAAAGACCAAAATCTTTGAAAAAAAAAACTTTACAAAGCACCTTTAGCATCATCCAGTGCAAGTCAATTTGTGTTTCATTTCACTCACTATTGTTAATTTTTGGATGCACCTGCCTGTAACGTGGTATAAGTAGTTATTTTTAAAAACCTTTACAATGAAGCTTACAAACCTTTCCTCTCTTCTCTTATTTTTAAAGCTGCTACCGTTCTTGTCTTAGCTGCTTAAAAAGTTTTTTACTACAACAGAATTAGTCTCAAGGAAATATACAATTCAGTCTTGCTTACCATTGTCTTAGCTATTTTAATAGGGTATATGCATCGATTTTTTTTATTGTTTTAATCGATTCTTTAGGTCATTATTTAACCGAAAAATGATAAGACGCTCACTGAATTTCGCAATAATAAAGTAAAAAAAAAACAAATCAAAACTACAATCATTTTCGGGTGATAAAAACGCTGCCATATTGGCGCCATGTTTATTTGACGTCGTCGTTCACACTCGATTAAAACCTTTTGAGACGACCTCATCTCAGGAAAGAGGTTTTTCGAAAAAGCTGAAAATAACCGACAATACAAAAATACAAATACAAAACGTTTATTTTCATAAATGTGTGGAACAATTGGGTTAGAGCACTGTCTCCTGTGGTAGTAATACGAAATGTGAAGTGGGCAGAATAGTGTCAAATCATGGTGCAGCAAGCAGAATAAAAAAAGAAGAAAAGTGAACAGCGATGTCACGTCCGCTCTAGTCAATGGCGTAGCGTTTTGAAATTTTGCGATTGAGATTTAAAATATCAGTTTTTCAATGGTTAAATTCTATAATAAAAACCTCCCAAAATGCAAAAATAAATATACAGATATGTTCCTATATCAATAGAGAATACGTATATATTTTTTTAGCCATTTCGAAGTCACATGTATATACCCTATTGCTGATTGCCTTACCCAAACTTAATATTTTTTTAACGATCACATAAATTTCGGGCAAAATATACGGACATAAACGGCTGTCACGTTTGATTGCGTTGACTTAGAAGTTTTATTTATATCACGGCTCCAAGGGGTTATAAGTTAGCAGTATGGGGCTTTACCTACCTATCTTCCTTAGCCCGCCTCACTTTATAAATAGTGAAGTGAAAACAAATTTTGATTTTCTTAGCTTAAAAATATACTCAAAAAGTTGTAAAAACAATCTAGAAACAGATTATTCCCTAAAAAGAGGAATTTACCTCATTGTGAACAGTGTATTAGAAGTCAGTAGGGTCGGCAAAATTTGTATAGTTTTGGGGCGGTAAATGTGTAAATCCAGCACTGCCTACCAACAAGAAGGTAAGTAAATAATAATGTAGGTAGCTAAAATAACATTTGCGTTCAAGAATACATAAAAACATTTATTTTAGTTAGCTTAGATACGTACGGCGTACATACCTTACAAAAATAAATATTACGCGATGCGCTTGAAAAATTAAACCCAACGAGTTTTTTTAGTAGTTCGTCAGTATCGTCAAAACCAATACTTGGGCGTTTTAACAAAAATATCCACCTATTTTACGACTGTCCCTCGAAATCAAATATTTACGAAGTAATAAATCATTTATTGTTGATTAAGAGTGAATAAACTTTATATTATATTTGTTGTCCTACGACAAATAAAAAAAACTACAATAGGTATTAGAATGCAAATTAGTAATTATTATTTCTTTTCCTTGATCATACGCACAAAATTACTTAATTATTAATTGACTTATATTTTTTTCACGAAACATAAATTCCTATAAGGTTTATTTAACAACGACCTGCGAATGTAAAACAAAATAAAGTAAAATCAAATTATAAAGAAAGTCGGTGTAAAACAAAATAAATTAATATCACAAAATAATGATCTTTTGTGACCGGATTTTTCAGCGAATTTTTTATTATAATATGTGGTCAACATCACTAACGATTTTCAACATAATTAAATTTTCACTGTCTGTGTCACGACAACTGCTCGAAAATATGGAACATAAGTATGACCCGTTTGGCCGATTCGACATGAAAATGTAACAGACAAACTGACATACATAGTTCCGTTAGAATTAATAATATTGGTATAAATACGTCCTTTTCCTCAAACAATTACGCAAAAATTTTGCGGCTCGCGTCGCTCGCCGTTATATACTCGACATTTCCCGCCACCGCTTAAGTGTCAACAATTCTTCTCACCGCTCGCTCTTCAGCACCATTATAATAATATCATATTCTCATCCTTATATTTCATACAAAAATAAAATCTTTAAAGTTATTAAAATTTTTGCCACTCGCTCCGCTTGCCATTTTTTTTATGTTGTCTTTATTTCCATTTCACTTACAAATTTCTCTCTCGCTCCGCTCGCCGTTTTTATCATCTTTTCTTTCGTTACTCTTACAAATTTAACAATCGTTTTTAAAAAATGCTCCGCTCGCCTATTTTATACGTGCACATAGTCGGTATTATAATAGGCGAGTTAAGCGAGCCTTAAAAAATTTCACAATTTTTCTTACACAAATTTACCAATAGTCGCTTAAATTTCTTTCTAATTTTGTAGACTCGCTTCTTAATTTTTTTTCCATTTTGGCAACGAACTTATTAAGTCAAATATTTTGATGTCCAGAAGGGATCCGTCGCTAAAAAAATGTGAGATTCACTGACCTAGTGAATAAATGGGTTATTTTTAGTTTTTCTTTTATTATTTCACACCACATAGCAGGTAGGTATTTGTTTCATAAATAAATGGGCGGCAAAGCTAATTGGCCCGGGGCGCCAAATCTTTAAATACGCCTCTGAATTTGTCGTTGTGGTTTCCAACAAAGTCTCGTTGTGATCAATGATCATCATAGCCAACGCTAATAAGGTATAATGCATGTTACTTCAAAATAGCGAATTATTTTGCTCAATAATATAAAAATATATCTGGTTATCTATTTTTGTATTTTTTTATGCTTTTATCGTGAAATTTGAGTTTGAATGATACAAAATCACAGAATGCAAGGGCCAAAATGGCAGCGTTTCTATTACCCGAACCTGAGTGCAGTTTTATTTATTGTTTTTACCTCAATAATTTCAAGAGTGAGTGTAAAGTAAACCTGTTGAAACGACGGGAAAAATAGGTAAATAAATGCGATAAATACCCGTGAATATTTATATTAATGTGTTCTGATCGCGTAAGTTTAAAAAACTTAAAATATAAGATAAAAAAATAAACAAATTAAGCCCTATTGCTTGAGCGTGTTCGACTGTAGCGTTCGTCAGTCTACGCCACAGCGGCGGCCATAGTGCCCGTAATGAAATCTTTATACGTTGTAACACTTGTAACGTAACCAAGCAGGGTTACGTTACAAGTGTTACAACGGATAAGCACATAGGACGCTCGCTCGAGTTTGAACTATCACTTGTTTAGAAACGGTAGCTAGGCGATGGCAGTTGTTTTGGAGAAGATATAAAATAGATATGAAGATATAAAATAAAGAAAAAGAGACGTCTTGCGGAGTGATTGAGATTATTAGAATAGGGTCACAGTTGCATGCAAAACACCTACTACTGGAGACGGTTTTGTCTTATTATTTCCAAAAAAATCTATTATGCGAGAATGTTTTTTTTTTCTTAAACTTTTTATTATATTTTCAGTAAATTGTAAACATAATTAAACCTACATGAGGTTTTATTATATTTAAAAAACCATTTTCCCTAGTTTTTAGCGCTTAGCACCTTGTTCTGCGTGCAAGTTTCGAATCGACGCTATTCTAAGCGCCTTTGCTATCTCGTTAACCTATTACTTCAAAAAAAGAGGTTCTCAATTCGACTGTATTTTTTATATTTCTCGGATCTTTTGACTGGCTGGTCCGATGTTTTCATGATGGAAAATTAAAATATGTCCTATTTTAATTTAGTCCAGTTCTGAGAATGGGATCTTGGGATAAATGTTGGTACAACAACTACTACCGCTAACTTTCCTAGGTTATACATACCGCTAAAATGTAACCAATCGCTGAAAATAATTTGAGCTAAAACAGAGGTCCTAGGAACGAGGCACTTTTCGTATGTACTAGGGCAGCGGTTCTCATACTGTTTTAGCCATGGAACCCTTTTGGACATCGAAATATTTGACGGAGCCCCTAAATCAGCTCGTTGCCTAAATTAATAAACACAATCGGCCAAGCAATTTATTGTATATTTTTTTTAGTTTGTTGTTATAACGGCAACATTATCTGTGAAAATTTCAATTGCCTAACTATCTCGGGTCATGACATACAGACTGATGACAAACAGACAGACAGAGAGATAGACCTATGGACAGGCAGATGGACGGACAGCGGAGTCGTCGTAATAGGGTTCTCTTCGGGTACAAAACGCAAAAATACGCAGTGAGCCAAGAAAGTGTGGCCATAGCATTATGCTGCGCCTATTGCCTGTCAGCAAATAATTATATACTGCATCCATGCCTAGCAATAATTTAAATTATCTTGTAATTTATATAAATTAAAAGTGGTTTTTCTACGCACACCACCGCTAATTTTGAAGCGCGTCTTACGCGCTGTCCTTACACACTGCTGCTTTTCGGATGACTCAAAGCCGTGCACGCCCACGTTGATAAAATCGTGGCAGTGTGCGTCATCGTAGCCAGGTGGGATGACGATCTGCGAAAGACAGCAGGCAGATGCTGGATGCATCAAGCTGAAGACAGGGCGCTGATGATGATGATGTTGATGATGTGCGTCATCGTATGCGTCTTTTTGCGCTTTGCGATATATTTTTCTAGCACATTTTGTACTAATAGTACATCCGACACAGGACGCGCTCAAAAATAGCAACAGTGTGCGTAGGGCATAACGTGGGTAGCCGGCTTACAATGGGGGTGTGGTAGAAAAATGCATTATTATAGGGCAACAATTTACCCAACGGAAGCTGCCATCTGTATGACGTCATGGGCGGAGTTTAGTTGAAGATCGAATTTGGATTCGGTTGGCGGGCGCGGCCATCTTGGTGAATTAGTGACCTGGCGATTCGGTTTTAGTTAGTGAAAAATCATTTGTCATCCACAATGTCCGAAAGGGAAGATAATGTGTACAAAGCTAAGCTCGCCGAGCAGGCTGAGCGGTATGATGGTGAGTACATATTTTTGTTTTAGCCCCCATCGTTAAGACAAAAATTCCATCGTAATTTCGCCGACAATTGAAAGACGTTTTGGTGATAGTTGGGGAAATTTCTAGAGAAACTCATTCTGTATGCATACGGCAAGGTTAATTTCTTAGAGAAAGTGCCCTAATACATTCATTTTTAATCACGAAAGCGCCGTACTAACTTATCAATGGCATTCGTTAGGCTTGGTCAGCGATCGATGCGTCATCCGCCGGTGGGTTGTCCTTTACGTTTTTTACAACCAAGACATGAAGCTGAAGGTTCTCAACGTATATCAAAACCTTCCTCTTCGAATAATAACCGTGTTTTCTGTCGAAAAACACATGAGATCGAAGGTATCCTACGATGAAACAATGTCAGAATGAAGAACTATCTATTTTTCCTCAGAGAATTGAGATGAGCGATCGATGTCATTAGAATCGGTCATGCAGATCCTACATTGGACGGATCACCTGATAGATCGTGAAACGCGTAGTTATTGGGCGCGGAGTTCGTCTCGGATTTCACCTATTGTTCACGACTCAGCATCACGGGAAATCTACCTACCTCAGCTGTATTGCTATCTACGACCAATGCGGTCATTTTAAAGGTTATCTGTTCAGGCGCTTCTCATTGTTTCAGAGATGAGATTAGATTATCCCAACGCGAACTTACAAGGTTTAGAGTTCAACGACCTTTGTTCAGAATTATCACGGAAACATAATATCAATTACTATCTTAACATCACTGATTGACTTCTGAAAACAACCTGGTTCCAGTTAACAGTTATACAAATGAATTGTTGGTTTATGTCATAACTTACTCCAAATATGTCAATTTCATTAGTTATTCATATTGCACTGTATAATAATGTGTTATAATGGCTGTCTTTATGGATTGAATGACTGCAACACTCATTACTATGCTTTATTGGCCCTGCATTGCTTGGCCACAAGGTACCTAAGCCAGGCAAGGTAACCTAGCCTTGTGACACAAACCACACCCAGCTTAGGCAAGTTCAAGTTGAAAGTCCCTAACCTAGAACTTCCCTGTGGTTTGCCACTCAGAACTAATGAATAACTGAATCACAGTAGGACAGACACAATATGAACCTGAAGAATTAGAGGCATCAACCACTCAAAGAAAAACTGAAACCAAGCTGTCAATCACCACAATACACACCTCCAGTACTTCGAGGAGCTGGGCTGGTTAGGACCTGTAGGCAGGGGGACAATGCACAATATACTCCCATGCGAGTGTCATCAGTGCATATGACAGTTCCTCTTAGAATTACAGTAAGGGCCTTGCTTATCTTCTACAGCTTATTTATTGTTGTATTACACTGACGGGTCTCAAGCTGATGAATTTATCTTAGTTCTTGTCACTGAAAGAAAGAAAGAAAATTACTTTTTTTTTATATACTCTTAGGGTCACCTTTGTACATGTCCAGTATTTAATAACCCTTATGTATGATTTTGTGTGTTAATTAATTTATTTGTAACATCACCTGGAAATACAGTATAAGTTGGAGAGACTAACATCAAAAGTTAGTCTCTCCAAGTGACCCAAAGGTCCTAAGAGCTATTTTGTAGCAATGAAAAGTGAGCAAGTTTTAGAAACATAATAGAAACATTAATGGATCCGATTCAATTAAAAAATATAGAATTGTTATACATCAATTCATTGATTATTGTTAATCCAATTCCTATTGAAAATTGATAGATTCATTTTTTATGGTATAAGTTTGAATGGAAGTAGGAAGCTCAAAATACAATGGTTCATTGAATCCTGAAGGTCCACTAACTTATTATTTTCGTACACTTAGAGATATAATCTTAGTTGCTCTCGTTCAAGAATTTATGTTATTTTGATCAATAAATACACAAACTTAATTGTGTTGAAGTTGGCTCTAACATGTGTTCCAATTGCGGAGTCCATCCACCGTCTCTAACATGTGTTCCAATTTCGGAGTCCATCCACCGTATTATAAGACAATAGTATGTAAGATCAGTTAGACTTAGTTATACTAAGATTTTATTAGTTGATAAGCGATAAACTTGCTAGTGGTTTCTTTTTCACTTCTTCCGCTAGTGGACAAAAAAATTGAAGTGAATCAGAGTCAATTGCACCTTATTTCTTGTTTGATAGTAATAACTATTTATCAAGCTGTTTATATAGTAAAAATTTGACTTGTCTAAGTACTTATTTTGTAAGTCTAAAGAAATAAACAATTTGACTTTGACTTTATACAAGCAAAATTAACAAGCTACTGTGAATATTTCAGAAATGGTGGAGGCCATGAAGAATGTAGCCTCCCGAAATGTCTCCGACACTGAGCTCACAGTGGAGGAAAGGAATCTGCTATCAGTTGCCTACAAGAACGTGATAGGCGCGCGCCGCGCTTCCTGGAGGATCATCTCTTCAATTGAACAGAAGGAAGAAACAAAAGTAAGTCAACACTTACATTTTCAAGCCGAAGGCAGCAGTGCAGCAATCCACAATCACATGCTTAAGTGAGATTGTGATGCAGCAAAACATAGTGTAGGTTGCACTCTTCATCATCAGCATAAATAAATTACTGCTGAACTGGAGACAAACTCCACATGTCTCCCCCAGATGGCAGGGGTGGGATTTTGCTATAATCACCATGTTTTATGGATGCAAGGTGGAATGCTGATAGCTGTAAAAGGTGTTGTTGATTCATTACACTGAATGAAGCTGCTTCACTTCCTAAAGTAAGTTGATTTAGGGCTCTTGTACAGTTGTTGACTGCCGTCACCTGCAGTTGAGCATAGCAGTCTGCAACTTTCCCTGTATTTGAGTTAGTTTTAGTCACTTAGGACTCCGAATGCTGACTTTGAGGGGTGGATTCTTACGCCGCGACCACTGCTATAGTCAATGTTTTGCGTTCTATATCTGTACAAAGGTGTTTATAATCTAGCTGTACAGGTGCTGCTATGTATATAGGTTCGTACTGAAAAGTGACAATATAATGGACTTGCCTCAGACACCTTTATTCTGTTCTGAAGATGGTGTAACTGTTCATAAATAACACCGTAAGTTCAGTATGTGGATCATCATCACTGCTCATAGTGCTCATGCTGTGGTACCCTTTATTTTAGAAAAAAAACTACTCTCAGTGTGATGTGTCTTTTTTGTTGGGAGTCCATAAATAAATAGTGTCCATGATGCACATGCTGAACTTTATGAAACTGGTGATGGTGTGCAGCAGCAATCCCTTGCAGACTATGAAATGTGTTTAAATTGACTGTTGTGGTGAACAGGACTAACAGGATTGGTAGAAGAAATCTCAGACGCCTGGGGCGCGAATTAAACCGCAGGAACTGCAGGATTTCTAATTACATTTATTAAGCTTTCCCATTTGAAGATATTTTACCTACTTGGATCCTTCAAAGTATAATAAATATTAGGTATCCTATATTATTTGCTTGCTAAGCATACTCCAGAGAGCAGAATTATGACGAATTCAATTAATTGCCGCACAATTAATTAGTAAAAGTGGCCACGTACATTAAAAGTTGGGATCTAACTGGACTTAACTGTATTACTCATCCAAATTAGCACAGTGCATGACCACTAACGAGACAATGCACCTAAAATAAGCAAAAAAATTACAGTGCGGCTGCAACTGTCTTGATTTTTTACTCAAGAGAACCTTACCACCACCCATAAACAAACCTTATCAGATACCTTATCATGTCCGATTAAATTAGGTATTTCAGTGTGACGTAGCCTTGACGTAGATAATAACGCTTATAGGTAGCTCGTCAAAAAAAATTTTGGTATTACCCTACTGGAGCGGTGACGCAACGGCACCACATAATGTAAGCCTTTGTATAACACCTATTTAGATAGGCTAGGTAGACTCGCTCATTTACATTTCTATGTTAAAAACAATTTGCAAATGTCGATTGAAAATTCCATATCGTGACTTCGAATCAATGAAATCACTGAATTTCCGTTCTCGCGTTATTTCAATATCAATAACCATCTCCCTGAGTAGGTATCTAACATTCAGAAGTAAATGGAATGGAAAGACAGACGATATGGTTGTTTCAACTTTTAATAGGGAAAAATGACTCGAGATAGCTAGGTATCTCGTTACTAATGTAGTGAAGACGAACTGAGAATGTCGGAAACTAGGAATAATCAGCACCTTCCTGCAATCTCAGAGTGGATTAGAAAATTATGCGCGCAAACCCTAGCCTACATTTGAATCTCGTAAACGGCAATGATACGCAACGCAACCCATTTCTGTAACGAGAAAAACACGACGTACCCAACAGCTTTATAGAAATAGCACTCGATGGTGTGCTGCTACTCTGGATAGGTAATAATAGGCACAATTTTATTAGGATTATTGAATCGCATTCAATATTACATCATAAATGCTCGAGTAGGTAACACTTGAGCACGCCACAGCTGGGCTGGTTAATTTGAAACGGGCGGCGTAACCCCTAGATCCTTCCCTCCCCACCCCGTGCGGCACTCGGCCTGTACAAATGACACGACATCGATTTTTCAACTAGCACTGTTTTTGCATTGCCTGTGAAATGAACAAATTTCCCCCATTACTTGTAAATTGAAAGCTATCAAGCTTACAGAAACACATTTAAAGAGAGACACGTCTTTTGTTTGCACGTGGTACGTACACCCTATAAACGGTCTCCATGCCGCTATATAACCTACAAACGGTCCCACAGTCGTTCTATCTATAGAGCGCTGTATTGTGTCGTACCATTGACTCGCCATTTTCTGTACAGAAGGTCTATTTCTCGTCAATTTACTTGAAGCTTTGGACGCCGCTACGAGAAAAAGTTATCAAAGGCCTTACGCTCGAAAGGGCGCTTTGTTGTTGGCTGCTTGACGTCATTCGGTAGATTCGCCGGGGATTACAGCACTGTGCTTTTTATAAAGCCAAGCTTTTTGATTATAAATAAAATATTTACTTCGATGCCTATTCTTACTGTTCTTACTAACAACGTCAAGACTTCGTCGATCCATGTTCAAATCATCAGTTGAAACTCATACATAAGCCTCGTAAAATAGTGTGCCCGCGGCTTCACACGCTTTGTTTCTATAGAAAAGTTTTCCATGGGAACTGATATAAGGGATAAAAGTAGGATTTCAATTACCTGTACCTATGCAAAATTTAAGACCGATCCATTAAATAGTTTGACGTGAAGATGTAACAAACATCCAACTATACATCCAAACTTTTGCAATTTTAATATGAGTGTGATTATCTGCCAAACTCTACCCGGTAAAACGACCTCTACGTTACTTATGTTGGTATGTTATTAATATTAACGTCAGAACCACAATCTTAGTAATATTTCAGTCTAAACCGTTCTTTAAATTTAAAGTTTACCATTAATCATTTAAGTTGACCTGTTCAAACGAAGCAGACACAATCATACTTATACGACAGCTAACGTTTGTGCAAAGTTGCGAAACAACTAGCCCGTTGATATCTGGCAGAAACTCGTCGGGCAACTTATAACGAAACCAATAATGCATGAGCTTCAGCTTTGTCAAACTTAGGCATTACTTTGAGCGTCGCAGGTGCTGGGAAAAGTTACCAAACGATCACTACATTGCTCCTACACACTTTGAAGGACACATTAGTTATTCTATGCGATAGGCAGATAAAAGGAACTGAAGCTTCCGAGTGCGCATCTGTTTGCGCAGAGAAGTCTCGACAGCTCCAATTTACATCGCCAAGTGAATAAACGCTATTTACTTGACATTTGAGAAGATTTACAAGTGCGATTGTAGTATGAAGCAAGAATGAGGGCGTTATCCTCGCGATTATCGCAAGTCCTTGGTAATCATGATCACCTTGAGATTATTCTCACTTCTTTCTAACCAATAAAATTATACTAATCGATGCCCCCATACCGGATCATGCGAAAACAAGGTGAGATTCGTAGATAGAAGAAGCGCCTGTGAAACAGAATAGGTAATCGTTATCGAGTTAGTTATCTCGTGAAGGTCACATTACTATTCCGAATAGATAAAAAGACGTTGGCCTAGCACGGGCTTACTCTTATTTATCACTAGCTTCGGTAGGAATACAAATGAAACCCGTGGAATAAATTGACGTTTGCTTACAGCTCCACTTAATCTAAATGAAATTCTTTCCAAAATATAGAAAGCACATGTTTTGTGTTGTTCATTTCGTTGCTAAAATAAAGACGCGATATTGGTGTCAGTTCAGATGTCGCCAAAACTAAACTAAACTAGTTTGACAGGGCTAAAAATGTCGCCAACCCTGTCATAGCGATCTCAATAATAAGGATGGCATCATATTTAGTCCTGTCAAATTAGTAGTCTAGTTTTGGCGACATCTGAAAAGACACCTTTAAATTACGTTCCGTTTCTATTGTAATGAATGTCGTGTACTACTGCTACCGGTTTCGACGTTTTAATTGCTTTTGTTTCCCCTCCACGAGTAGGTAGGTATACAAGAGGCTTTTCATCAGATTGCTATTTTCAAAGACCAACCATAAGTTTGAATTCGAAACTGCTCCAGTTACGATCACGTCACGACTTTCACAAGCACCTGCCTGTAGAGAACAATCGTAACTGGCGGCACCGTTAGGATGGCGAACCTACCGGCTTCCAGCTAGCTTTTGGATGCATTGAAATTGCATGTTGAAGTAAAGTTTGTTGGTAAAGTTTTTTGAAACTGATTTTAATGTGCGCAATTTATCCCGACCCCGCTTCTCCACGCCTCGCTTCTCACAATCGTCTACGATGGCGAAAATTTCTTTGTCAACGCCAAACGGATTTTTCCGTTGTTCTCATTTCATTCCAGTTTCTATACCCCTCTGATCTTTCTCGCGATATCAGCCCGTGATCTATTTCTCTCCCTGATAGTGCAACAAGCCTTCTTGACCTAGCCGCCCTATCTCTGCGATAAGTGTCAGTGTCGCGCGGCGGCGCCTGGCCTTGGGAATTGGTATGACAGCGATTGATTCAACGTGACTCATGCCATGCAGAGTTCATGTAATAATGAACGCGGTAGAAAGGTCACCTGCGCTATGCAGACCATCGATCGGAGCTTCAATTTGAAACCGTCTATCAGCTTTTTATATCACTTTACTATGATGAGTTCGTCCGTCGAGAAATTGCGTATATTTTTACTCAATTCACGATCAATGCTCGGGTTGGAAAGATACTATAAAAGATGCATGCAATGCAAAGCAGGAAAATCCAACGGGACCCATAACCTTAGTTATCGTTTCACCTTTATGAATAAAATGATATGATCGGTAAGGCGGGTGATTCAACGCTTGACATCATCATGTTGAAATTGCGTCGCACGCACAGTAATAAGGATTAATATTGCTGAAATTACATAATACGGGGTGTGGCATTTTTCTGCGTTATACTTTCGTTTGTAATTTTAATGGGGTTTATCAGAGGTTCCAAAGAAAATACTTGTAAGTTCGCTATTGTCTTCAGAACCTATGTAATGCGTCAACTTAGATACAGGTAGCCTACTCTGAACATAAAAATCAAAGTTACGAATTCGTTTTCAAGCAAAACCTATAAACCTACTATTCACTTTAGCAGCAGCATCTAAAGTGGTATATCACCCACTTTAGATGCTGCTGCTAAAGTGAATCAGGAGCAAGTAGGCCCTCTGTTTAAAAAGTTTCATGCCCTTAAACCTTATGTAGCAAAAATTACAAGTAGGTCAGATGGGCGTGAATTCTTGTAACAGTATTTCATGAAAATGTTGTATGACGTCTTTACAAGGCACTTCCCGTATGTTGAATAGAGAAGTGGTGTTTTGGTCGCCGTAATAGAATACGCCTTTTCTCTTTCCCATCCTCTTTGTCGAGTGAAATGCGATCGTCATGTTACATTACCCCAATCCTGTCTGCACTGCTGCCCACATCTCGCTAGGTACGAACGAATACGAACTCGCGTTTATTGCTCATTAAAACGTATTCATGTTCCGTAAAGATGTATTAAATTATGGTGTGTGAACCTAGTATTACTGTTTGTATAGATTACAGCAATAAAACGATTCGTTGACTTTGAAATTTTAATTACAGAGAACAATTTTAGACTTTTAAAACTAGTAGAGGTGCTTGAGATCTGCTCGGGGGCCGGCATAGCCAGCATTCTTATGGAGATCAGATTCTGCTTTTATGATAAACTCAATGAACAGATTCAAGTAGTCTCACCTAATTTCATTTTTATCCTCTATTTACGCGTCTAAACAGCACATTTGAATAGATATTGTATTTGCTACTCCTTCACGCTATACTGCGAAGGGATAGTAGGTACTGAAACTGAAAATATAAGGTAGGTATGTCCGCCTACCAAGCATGGTGATTATGTTTAATAAAGTAAATTTCTGTTTTGATGAGGTGATGAATAAAAAAAAATGTATCAATCTAATATAACAAAAACCCCATTGCCTCGTGCCTCCCAAAGGCTAGGCTGCTGTTGCTTGTCGTATTTGACCCTTAGATAATGACGTCTGTGTGATAATAAAAAAAATATGGGACTACCCTTTAATTTTACTTGTTTTTTTCGTACTGAAAAAACACTTACAAAGCCACTATTTTCCTAATAAGGTTTCAGCTATCATTAAGACTTGTTACTGATTTGGCTGGCCACTGCGTCAATCTTGGTCGATACCACGGCTGCTAGTCCAGATAGGTTAGTAAGCGTTACGTTTGCTATTACAGGGCGCTGAAGATAAACTGAACATGATCCGAGCGTACCGCAGCCAGGTGGAGAAGGAGCTGCGGGACATCTGCTCCGACATCCTCAACGTGCTCGACAAACACCTCATCCCCAGCTCACAGACCGGCGAGTCCAAAGTCTTCTATTACAAAATGAAGGTAAGCTCAATCCGACCTCACTAAAATTTCGATGTTCTTCGATTTTTATTAATTTACACATTTTTTAACATTTGTGTTACACTGTATTCTGGCAATTTCTGTGTGATTATTCACTTTTCTATTCTATGGTAAGTTAATAGTCATAGACTCTATGACTCTCAAATTTTACCTGCCATAGTTTTCACAACGTTTTGAAAACTATGGCAGGTAAAATTTGTACTCAGTTGCTGATCAATCACTAAGCATTATTTATTGTGTATGTAATGCACTTATGAACTTATTCATATAAAAAAAAACATGAAATAGTTCCTTTCTTAAAATTCTTTTGGCTCTAGTTTGATACAAGTCTGCCAATGTCCATTTGAAGATTGACTCGTTTTCACGTACATAATTCCTTCATTCACACAACAACTCTCGTCATTGGTTCACCTTTATCTTTATTTCCGTCCAGAATGTTCTTGTCATTTTCCTCGTAAACTCAACGCGCGACTTTTACAACTCATTGTCAAAGTGGGTTGGCCATCTGTTACAAGATATAGCATCTTTCACCTCTCAATCGAAAAAGATTACGAGATTTCTCTTCGCATCAAGCAACGATTGAAACTAGCAAGGCTAGCGAATAATGGAGCCGCAATCATTAGCGAGTCCAATATCGTCCACTTGCGACCATCCGCCGTCCGCAGGTTGTGCTCGTTCGATTCCTTGACCTGGATAAATCGGGTCACGGACGCCGCCGGTTGCCAGCAGCCCCTTTATTTGTTAGCCCTGAGCTTTCTTCCCTGATATAATTTCTTTGCATACCATTCATAGTAGCCCTAATCACCCACAATTTTCTGATCGATCATGCATAAACTTTCTGATTAACAAAACCGCTCTCTAAGTTTCATTGAAATATTGTTTTAGGTCACAATTCAAACAGAGTAAAATGCAAAAATCCTACGAATTAAAGTCCTACGTTTTTTGGAGCCGTGAAATCTTATTTCTGACGCGTCAGTAAGCTACAGATAGATAAATTTTATGTTTTTAAAAGCGCGCCACCTTTATAAAATTTATGTAAGTACTATATTCTTGCAAAACCAGCATTCATCAGTAGCCGCGAACTTAGAATCCTCCAGCAAAGTAGGTCACTCACAGCTTGTAAAGAATGTCAACAGTAATCTAGCCAGGAAGGAGTCATCGCCGCGAGACATGCATCTTTCGACACTATGCGTCATTCTAAACTCCCTTGTGTATATTCCCTCACTGTGAATCTGTACTTATTACGAATAACTTCGCTATTTAAGTTTTTCCTAATAAGTACGACACTACAAAAACACTATTTTGTGATGTGATGTTCGCTGGATATCACCGTCGTCTGTTATTTAGTATAATAATATGTAGGTACCTATGATGACGATCTTATATTAGCATGATAACAGACTTTGTCATACATCTTGCGTAATGCTCTACGTACATCAGAGACATGCATTTGTAAGCCACTTTTTGAGACTTCCTGATAATAATAATAAGACTTTAATACCTATTGCCAATAATCAATTTATTTAATCCATCATTTACCATCTCACCATAAGACATGTACAGTATTTTTTTAAACGACTTAAAAAAAAGAGGAGGTTCTCAATTCGACTGTAATATATTACCCAGAACTTTCGACTGGGAGAACCGATTTTGATATTCCTTTTTTTTCGAAAGTTGGTAATTTCCGTGTGGTCCAGTTCTGACAATTGCATCCATGATAAATCCTTGATAATTAATTGAAGTCGTGTTTTTTATTAAATTAAATTTGATACAGAAATGCCAAAGTGCAACTTCCGATAGGCAAGACCAGAAAAAGATAAAATTATGGGTCGTAAAGTTGCGTAATCCCTAGATCAGTTTATAAGGATAGGAATATAATAGGATTTCAGAGGAATAGGATTGCTTGAATTCCACATTACGCTCACCTGCCTCGCACATCTCAGATGGGTATGGTGCGAGTTGCTGACATGTTGTGTGTTGTTCCAGGGTGATTACCACCGGTACCTAGCGGAGTTCGCGACGGGCAACGACCGCAAGGAGGCGGCCGAGAACTCGCTGGTCGCGTACAAGGCCGCCTCAGACATCGCCATGACCGAGCTGCCGCCCACGCACCCCATCCGCCTCGGGCTTGCCCTCAACTTCTCAGTACGTACCACATTTATACATCTACCCCACAACCTAGCTTGTGTTAGGTGCTGATGGAAAGACCTAGTCGGTCGGCCAGGATCATTAATTGCAATCAAAAAAGTGCCCACGAGGGCCTTGTGCTAACCAAGTTATGGAGTCTATCATGAATTCATAAATCCGCCAGGCTGTGTCGTAGGTCCGACTTTGTTATGTAAGCTTAGCTAGCAAGCTAGACCTAAGCAATGTCCTCTACACTAAACCAACATCTTAGCTTATTACCTTATCAGGCAAGACTTTAGTTTGTTCGTAAATTAGGTGTTAACATAACAGTAATTTCAATATATCTATGAAACTTCAAAATATTATTATTTGTCCATCCTTCGATCGGATTTTGGCTTGTAGGAGTATAGCAACATTCAAACCAAATATTTACTGTCTCACAGCCAGGCATGTCCTCAGTCGAAGCTCTTGTCAACTCCACTCTTTGCATATTGATTTGCTACGTTCAATGACTCACCGACGACGTGTGCTCTAGTGATTAGCCGGTCAAATATGCGCTTTCAGTTTCCTTCTCAAATAATGACGTCACTTCGCAGAATGTGACGATTTGTTTTCCTTGTCGAAACTATTGTTCATTCAAGATTAGATTTCGCCATTAATAATTATAGAATTCGCGAAACTAGGATTAACTTTAAACATCTGCTGGTTGTTGTAATGTAAACAACAGAATAGTAACACCGTAACAGACCAAACCCAGTGCGATGTTGCCACAAATAGGACAATTACGAAATACATGCGCCATGTAGGGTGTCGTTGAAAAGGCCTCCATTCTGCTCTGTATTGATGAGCTTGCTCATCTGTGACCGCCGACGCGCTCGAGTAGCAGACGATAAACGATGTCACGAAGGCTAGGAATAGAAACTCTATCGATCGGTTGTACCTGAGGTCGGGGGCTTAATGTTTTTTAGTAAGGTACATCTTTTCTCTATAGTAACACAAAAAAGTGAAATATCCTCAACCTTGATGACACATTTTTGAAATTTTTATCGTACAACGCACATAAACCATGCGAAATTCTGAAAACTATTTAATTATTTGTTAAAGACTCAGCGCGTGTCAAGGCTAACTAGAGCGCGTTCTGCACTGCAGCTGCGTTTCCGATACAGCCTACCCTTTTTTAATTTTCTGGACAGAAACTTTAAAGTTAAGGTAGTGTAATGTAAACAAATGTACAAAAAATGCAATATGTGGTATTGTTGCGTTGCAGGTATTCTACTACGAGATCCTGAACAGCCCGGACCGCGCGTGCCGGCTGGCCAAGGCCGCGTTCGACGACGCCATCGCCGAACTCGACACGCTGTCGGAGGAGAGCTACAAGGACTCCACGCTCATCATGCAGCTCCTGCGGGACAACCTCACGCTCTGGACCTCCGACATGCAGGGCGACGCAGAGTCCGGTACGTGTACCATTCCTCGGCAAATGTAGGACGCCTTGTGGCTAGGTAGGACGATGATCTGCACAAGAAGGGAGATGATAGATGCGGCAGCCGTAGGCTATAAGTTGATGATTAGACTGGGTACATACAAAATACGAAATTGAACATGTTAGTTTTTTCTTATAAATTTTTAAAGGCGATATAACCCCTATTTTAGAAATGTTCACACGCATCATTGAATTTTAACAGTGACGTATGCCGTATTTGGGTCAAACACGTGGCCCTATTTTTAGACAGGGCCCTAGAAAAAGTATAGAAAATCAATAGTCCCTTTGTGAGATTGTGTAGTTAATGGAGTCGAGGCGTGACGACTAATGAAGCGTTTATTTTTTTGTTTTCAGGAGAAACTGAACAGAAAGAACAAGCACAAGACGTGGAGGATCAGGACGTGTCGTAATACTTTTAACATTCTATTTAAATATAATAAAAATAACTATAGTATCATTTATAAGAGCCAGCCCTGATGACAACCGGTTGCAAAGGTAACATAGATGCGCAAGTAAATTCTCACTGTAATCAATCACACCTCCCGTGACTATTCAAATTGTCAGTTCCACATCTCTGATCCATGATCACTTTTCGTTAGTATTGTGTCAAATTTATCTATGGGTATGAATGTATGTACTTCTTTTGATATAATATTGTTTTCGAATACGAAATGAATAATGTTTAAGAAAAACACTTGGTATTACATTTAATCTGTATGTTCTCTTTGGATGTATTTCTGAACGGTTACTCGGATTGATCTCTAGCGTGTTGTTGCTTGCCTGTCGTCTGCACTCCGGTTCTACGTTCCCAAACCGCGACCCTTTCTATTCTATAAGGTGGGAATTGTAAATTTTCTAAGTATTTTATACCGTGTGTAAAATGAATGTATTTAACCGTCGAGTCTCGTAGGAGCACGGAGTAGTTGCGGTCGCAAGCTCGGCCGCGCACTGCGGGCCCCGCCTGCGCAGTATACATTTTGAATCATTATTATTATTATGGCATATTTTAACGATTGATCGTAGTTAGTTGCAATATTTAGCTCAGTGCTAGTGCCCTCGCCCTGTCTAGGCCCTATCCGCGTCTGGTGTATTATTGCAATGAGTTCGTTCGTGTAAATCAGCTCCGCTGCTACTGTGTAGTAACCGTCTGCGCCGAGTATTACAACATTTGGAGTATTCACACTGAATCGCTTTAATTACTTACGAGTATTGTGATAGAGATTTTGTATATTTTAATTTATTTTTTTTAATTTCGCAAGTTCTCGAAAATTTGTTAGGCTGTACATCTGTGTACTTGTACTGGCAGCGGCGGCGGCGCTCGCCCGCAGGCACTGCGGCCGCCGCCGGTCGCGGCCGCTAGCGTTGTATTGTAGGCTGTACTGTACATCTGTACCTGCTCTGTGCTGCGGGCACATTCCGGCCGCCGCCGCCGGCCGTGGCCGCTCAGCCCCCGACATTAGCGTTATGTTAATTTGAATTTGTAATATTGCATATATTTTGTTAATTTATCCCCAAAAATACTAATGCAATTAGCCTTAGTGGTATGCAATATTGATTTATGTCCTACAAACAACATAAAATTATTGTAAATGACAGTGTAAATCTAATAATAAAATTCAAAAAGTCCACCCATTTTTGTTTTATTCCATTTCCCTATGAATTTAGGATTAGTCACGGAAGTTCAACAGGCCTCAGTCAGGCACCCAATACATGAATATGAGGTAATATGGTTTAACCATGATCTTATCTGCTTCAGGCATTGATCAAAGTTTTCGCCGGACCCCCGCTCTGAAACCGTCTGTCTGTATCAAAAGATTTCGTGTGCGTCAAGTTAGCAACCATGGAATTTGGTGGTTTCATTCAACTATGCCATAAAATTGTGCCCTAGAATTTAATTCAAACACTTATTTTATCTCATTATTTTGTAGTTTGTGATACCATCATAAGCTTTTTTTAATATAGCTGTAATCGTTTTATTTCGTGTGCGTCAAGTTAGCAGCCACACCATGGAATTTATGTGCGTGTGAACTGAGAGCTCACTTTTGAAATCCTTGCAAGTCGACTTGAAAAAAATCACAGATTTAGTTACAATTTTGTTAAACATGAAGCAAAGGTCCATTAATTTGTTAAACTTAAGGCAAAGCCGGTATGACCCCTAGAGTAGAGCTCTCAGTCCACACGCTTGAAAAATAGGCATAGCGTATATCTCACAAATTATTACGACTATATTTTTAATTTTTATTTTAGGATCCAGTTACGATGGTTATAAAGCCATTCAAAAGTTTCCAACTCGCTAGAAAACGCTGTTACAAAGTTATAGAGGTTCAACTAGAGCTCTCAGATCGGTAAAAAAAAATGTTCAAAACATACCTTCTAATACATGTAGAGATTATTTGACTTTCATTACTTGTAGTTTAGCACCTGTGTGCATTTGTAAAAAAGAAATAACGACTTAAAATTGAACATTTTAGAAGTAATAGAGAATTTAATTTGGAATCTGAGAGCTCCATGTTTTCGGCTGTAATGGCTAGGTTCAACCTCCAAGGATAAATCAAGCTAGGTCAATGTTTTTAACTATTTCTTAACTAAACGTTGACATATCGTCCATCGTTCTACATGCGATACTCTAGAAGAAAACACATTTCATTTTTGTATGGAAGCAAATAATGTAGGGTGGATATGATTTTTGGTTTTTTTTGGGACTCATCTGTAACGCGGGTTGACTCTACTCGTATACTTTTTAATACTTAGTGACAAAAAAGGTTCGTTGCCACTTACATTGCCATTAACAGTTCCATGATAAAATAATTGATAAAATAAATAACGTTCCATTAAAAAAAACCGTAGATCCATTCGGTTGGCACAAGTCTCTTCGGATTGATTATAAGGCTATGCTATATAGATAGTGATAAATAAATGAAACAAAAATAAGAGCCTTTTATTCCTAATCCATAAAGCAGTCCCTAGTCTTATGTAAAAACGAAAATTTTAGTAAATGTAAACGAGCTATATCTTTTACACATTTTTGTTTCGACGGCAACGGCTCAGCGCCGAACATTTAAATTAATTTATAAACTTAATTTTTTTTTGCATTTTTTTATGGGTTATTTAATAAACCCTTAATTTTCTAAAATAAAAGCAGCTCAAGCATCATTTCAGCGAAGATGACACCCAAGGTCAAATTAATATTTACTTGTCCAGCCGTTACGAAGTTTAACTATATTATGTAGGTAGAGTCATTTCAAGAAATTGAAGTTGAGATAAGCTCAAATAAACATAATGCATTTCGAAGCAATTTTTGAATTTAATAATGAAAATATACGAACATAGTGATCATTTTGTTTTATTGATGTTGTTTGTACATATATTTGATTGTTCAAGTAAAAGGACTCCTTTTACTTGAAAACTATTGAACATAGTGGGCCTTTTGGACTTCTGTACTGATCACTTGATTAGTTTTAACATGTATACTTTTTAATTCTTAGTGACAAAAAAAGTTCGTTGCCTTAAATTGCCATTAACAGTTCCATGATGAAATAATTGATAAAAAAAATAACGTTCCATTAAAAAAACCGAAGAATAAATTCGGTTGGCAAAAGTCCCTTCGGTTTGATGAAAAGGCTATGCTATATAGATAGTGATAAATAAATGAAATAAAAATAAGAGCCTTTATTCCTAATCCATAAAGCAGTCCCTAGTCTTATGTAAAAACGAAAATTTTAGTAAATGGAAGCGACCCTTGACGTCTTTTACTCATTTTTGTATCGACGGCAACGGCTCAGCGCCGAACATTTAAATTGATTTCTAAACTTATTTTTTTTTTGCATTATTTTATGGGCATTTTACTACTACATAAGTACGAAAAATTCTAAAAAAAATGACTTTTTTACGAACCTCGTTTTTTATAATTAGGACGAATAAATCCAGTCTATGAACAATGTTACATGAAGTGAAAAATGTATCTTTCTACTATTTTAATATTTATAGTGAAATACCGGGATCCCGGTTTTCAAAATATTAATACCGGTATTATCTAAAGTCTAATACCGCCATGCATTAGTGGAAACAAACCTATTTCGTTACTAATGGTAAAAAGTATACGAGTAGAGTCAAGATGAGTCCCAAAAAAACAAAAATCATATCCACCCTACATTATTTGCTTCCATACAAAAATGAAATGTGTTTTCTTCTAAAGTATCGCACGTAGAACGATGGACGATATGTCAACGTTTAGTTAAGAAATAGTTAAAAACATTGAGCTAGCTTGATTTATCCTTGGAGGTTGAACCTAGCCATTACAGACGAAAACATGGAGCTCTCAGATTTCAAATTAATTTCTCTATAACTTCTAAAATGTTAAATTTTAAGTCGTTATTTCTTTTTTTCAAATGCACACAGGTGCTAAACTACAAGTAATGAAAGTCAAATAATCTCTACATGTATTAGAAGGTATGTTTTGAACATTTTTTTTTACCGATCTGAGAGCTCTAGTTGAACCTCTATAACTTTGTAACAGCGTTTTCTAGCGAGTTGGAAACTATTGAATGGCTTTAGATCCGTCGTAACTGGATCCTAAAATAAAAATTAAAAACATAGACGTAATAATTTGTGAGATATACGCTATGCCTATTTTTCAAGCGTGTGGACTGAGAGCTCTACTCTAGGGGTCATACCGGCTTTGCCCTACGTTTAACAAATTAATGGACCTTTGCTTCGTGTTTAACAAAATTGTAACTAAATCTGTGATTTTTTTCAAGTCGATTTGCAAGGATTTCAAAAGGGAGCTCTCAGTTCACACGCACATTGGAATTTGGTGATTTCAACTATGCCAATAGATGTACCATAAAATTGTGCCTCTCGATGCCTTAGTAAAATAAATAGTGCCCCAGTCATCGAGTTAGGATTTATAGAGTCCCAATCTCTAACTGACGGCAAACAAAAAATGTCCAAACGCCGTTCTACATACCTATACATTTGTTATTATATAGTTCACAGTGACCTTTATGCAAATTTAGACGCTATCTTCGTTGCATAATGTTCAATGTCGCTTGTACGCAATGTCATAATAATGCACCGAAGAAGACCGAAAATTACCGAATACCCGTTCGTACGCTTGGCGTACGAACGTGGAACAGGGCGTTAGAGGAGACGCTATTTGTACTAAAAAACTACCTACGTACTATAATAGCTGTTTGTGAAAAGTGAGCTTGTGAGTTTATAATTTATAATGTAATATAATATATAATGACTCGCGGAACTAAACATCCGATTTTAAAAGTTATTTCACCAATATTTAGAATGGACATCAAATTTTCAGGTTATTATTTATTTATTAATTATCAATATAATCCCAGTATCAAAAATAGGCTACTTTTTGTCCCATAAATCAGTTCACGTGGGATAAAACTCACCTTTGAACGTGTCCATAGGAACAACGCATGCGAAGCCGCGGGGCGCAGCTAGTAGGCTATAATTACATTATTTACCTAGGAGGAGCCGGGTCGAGTCAGCTAGTCACACTGATGTTACCTACTTTTTATCCCGGAAAACACAAGTGATCCCGCGGGGCGCAAATAATCGCACTTCACACTAATATTATAAAGGCGAAAGTTTGGATGGATGTATGGATGGTACGGATGGATGGATTTTTGTTACCTCTTCACGCCAAAACTACTGAACGGATTGGGCTGAAATTTTGCATACAGGTAATCCTAATCCTGGAATCAAACATAAGCGTTTTATCTCATATATCAGTTCTCGTGAGATATAAATTACCTTTAAAAGTTTCCATAGCTGCGCCCCGCGGCTTCGCACGCAATCAATACGTGCAGCAATATATTAAAAATAAAACAAGATTAATATGTATTACGAGAGTTTTATTAGGTTAAGTACTAATTTGAACCTACTGACGAATGATAAATAATACAGAACAGAATAATTTCAATACCTTGAAATAATGTTAATTAATTGTAACGGTGCCTTTTACTTAGTATTTTTATTTTTTCCTTCGCCCACCGTCCACAGAGGTCGTCAGTGGGTCGTCGTGTTTGCCGAGGTTTGTACCGACTCTTTTGATGTAATATGGTGCTAAAAATCATCATGTATGTATATCCGTCAAATTTAATTGCCCTGTAACTGTAACCCAACATTAAAGAACAAAATCTTTGTTTAAATTAAGTGATACTAAACCCTAGCCGTGGACTAACAAAATAGACTAAAGTTGTCTGAATTTTTTTTATTCTTTAAGCATTAAAGAGGAATAAAGAACAATATACTTACGTACAAAATGGGTTTCGCTTTTTTGTTAAGCCTACTGAAACCTTTCTTTGTTGAATAAATGTCTGCAGCGGGAAAGTGATTAGAGCAAACAACCGACCCTTTACATGGCTTGTAGTTTATTTCGCTTCGGGGTTTTGCTAATATGACTCTCCATTCTGAGCACCTTATGGGGTTTCGAGGAAAACTAAAAACAAAGTAATTTACACTAAAAAAAACGATATCGACTCATCTGCTTTTTGTTCGAAATACTAAAAAATAAAGCTTTTGTTTAATAAAAATATGTAAAAATATTTAGTACCAATCCACTCCATAGTTTTGTCGTTCGAACACAATGTGCGCGTCCCAAGATCACGCGAGACTTGATCTCTCTTTTACTCTTACGTATTTGTTTAACGTGTGAAAGAGATACGCCTACGAGGCTCTGTGGGCGTTTTATTTTGGTACGAAAATTAATAATTATTGAATTTTAACTGGAAATACGCACTGTGGATACATACATTCATGAATATGTTATGGTACTTACCTAAAATACGAAACACCATCCTTTTTTTGCACGTATTTGCTGTTATTTGGACAGGAACTCACCGAACACTTTGGCATCGCGGACGTTGTAAGAGAACAGCGGTCGCCTTACAACTAAACAACAACTCTGCTCCGAGCGTAGCGGGTGCCGAGTTTTGGCGCGAGCATTTTATTTCTGTGATTGTTACTCTATAAATCCTAACTCGATGGCCCCAGTACTTTAGTTTTTTTTTTCAATTATTTCAACTTTGTAACAACTTTGTAAAAGTTGAACAAAATGGAATATTTTTCCAGAAAGTTAATGAAAGAAAAAAACCAAATTAATTTCATAGCACCTATTGAAAAAGAAAATTACAATCAACATAACCCCTAGTTTGACAGACGGATATTTTCGGTTTAGTGCGCATTAGTGCGTTGAAGCCATTGATCAAAAAAGTTTGCGGCCTCCCCCGTAGATACTTAGAACCTTGGAAGAATAACAGAGCATGGAACCCGGACTAAAATAAGAATTGAAATGCATATGTTTGTCTTTTTTGACTTACGATGTTAATAGTGCGTAGGAAAGAGACATACATTACCGTATTGTTTCGTTAACACGCAGGTTATCACAACTTAATTTTTGGGTAGTGATGGGCTTATTGTCGTGTCTGTGTCGATGAAAAAAATGTATTTAATTGTATTCAAAAATAAAGATCGATATATTCATCATAATGTCCTCCGAGCCGAATTTCGACCACGGTGGCCAGTCTCATCGGAGACTAGCCAGATGCGCAGGACATATTATAGTGCACAAGTGTGCTCGCAAACACAGGTACACTTTCTATTCCCTTACTCTCATAATCCGATGAGACGACAGATCGACACGACCGGGGAGAGGTCAGGAGCAGAACCAACGGCTTACCGTACTTTCCGATGCACGGGGGTGTAAACACCGCCAACTTCCTGACTCCGGACAGTCACTGTGAATTTTTCCAGCTAAAAAAACCACATTAAACTACTAGACCGTCACTGGAAGCTTTTATAATGAGAGAGCATATCCGTTTCCGTCGAATTTGACTACTTTTTATCAGTTTGTTGGCTAGTACATCCGGTTACAGCAGCGACACCTAGCGGCCGCGCGCGATTTTTAGCTTTCGCAAATTGGATAGCGCCATATTTTATCATTGGCGTTTCGTTTTCCGTCGAAGCAACTCGTGCTCAGCAGCTCTGGCTCTGTTAGAGTTGCACTACTACACCTACCTACAGAGATAAGTAATTATTCTAAGAGAATAATGGGTCGCAGAAAAAACTGTAAGTTTTTGAATTTATTATTTCTTTGTTATAAAAAATTCTTGATAAATTTTTATCGACCGTGTTCGTAAAATTATCTTTTTATTTTTGGATTAAGATGACCCGTTTTTTATAAGCACGTGGTCTTTATTTTTAAACTTAACAAGTACAAATAAATGTACAACCCGTACATTTATTTTATTTTTATTTAAGTAATAATGTCCCACTACAGGCCAACGCACGTGGTATTTATTTTTAAGCTTAATCATAACAGGTAAAATTAAACGGATTTTTCCGTTCGGATCTCGTATTTTAAAGTAAGTACCTGATCATTTATCAAGTACCCGCACATTTATTTTAAGAATTCAGTTTGTGTTTGGTATATTCGGATTTGCCGGTTTGGATCTCGGTATTTTAAAATAAATACCTGATCATTTCGATTCTTATCTTGTGTTTTTATAAGTACCCGCACATTTATTTTAATAATTTACCACACGAAGGTCGGCTGCTCGGTTACAGTTTGTAACTCTTATTTTGAAATTAGTACGTGATCTTGATTCGGTATTTTCGGAGGATCAGGGAATAATTTTTGTAAATATGTAACTGCATTTTGTAATTACAGTTTATTATTGAAAACTTCAATTGGAACCTGCTGTGGATGCAGCCAGCCCGAGCGACGCGGCATGACCGCAACATCGGTGTAGTGCACAACGTGCTATGCGCTCCGATCCCACAGTAAGCAAAAACGTCGAGGAAATGGGTAAGCCCCAAAGTTTTAAAACTATTTACATTGCCATTTAGAAACTGCTTGCCATGATGGTGAGGTACCGATCTTTCTGATCAGACGTTATTAATGCTTATACGAACAGAATGATGTCACTGACAATCAATGTCTTCACAAGACAAATATTTCTATTTCACTTTTAACCTCGAAATACGGCTGAAGGAACCACTGGTTCCGAAATCATGCAATATTTTTTAGAAAATTGCTAATTAAAATTCATTCACCGTCAAGGTCAGTGACAAAATATTCTGAGACTCGAGGATTAAACAACCACACTCCAAGTGTCCTAGACTTTGGTCTAAACGATCAACAGGGTGAACATGTAGGTATGATACCTAGCAGTACATGGCTACCTACCAACATAACCTTTTGTGTTGTCATGACCTTTCAGGGCTAAAGTTGCAAGCCTTAATTTTAATAAATTGATGCCCTTTTTCGAAAAAAGGTGATCAGTCTCTTTAGACTTTTCTTCAGACTTTATACAGTTAGGATGTGGCCATTGAGCCGAAAAATAATAACTAGAGAAGCACGACCCTTTAGTAAAAGCTTACTTAAAAAGTACCAAATGATCAAATTATTTAATTTGAAATAAATAATTTGATTATCGCAGCTAATTAAATCAATGAATCAATGAACTCCTTATTCCTGTTTAATAATAATTTAATTTGATAAATTGCTATTTATTAGATAATAAATTAGTTAAAACTTTACTTGTGTATAAGCTTAATTTATAAGCGTTGTAATAAGTTGTTGATTTTGATTCTTCGATAAAGAAAAGGCTGGGTGGTACGTGATACTTGTACACTGTAAAACTTTTTTGGTCTGTGCAAACTTAGCCAGGCAAAATCTAGTTCGAGCCGCCCCTCGCGGGGGCAGAGCTCACGCACACTAGTAGGTCCATCGAGTTGATCTCAGGGCTCCTTTAAGGATTCAAGGCAGAACAATTATGAATGGTAAATGGTGTATGCCTTGTTCACTTATTTGACCATTTTGTTGATTTTGTAGTCGAATCACAAGGGTCTTAAAACCGAATCAAGGTTTTAGCCGCCCCTCGCGGGGGCTGAGCTTACGAATGCCAACAGGACCTCAAGGTTCCTTTCTATTCTAACAATAACACACCCTCGCAGGGTGGATACCAAAATAACCTCTAAAGTCAAATCACAAGGTCTTAAAACCGAATCAAGGTTTTAGCCGCCCCTCGCGGGGGCTGAGCTTACGAATGCCAACAGGATCTCGAGGTTCCTTTCTATTCCAACAATGACACACCCTCGCGGGGTGGATACCATAATAACCTCTAAAGTCAAATAACAAAGTCTTAAAACCGAATCAAGGTTTTAGCCGCCCCTCGCGGGGGCTGAGCTTACGAATGCCAACAGGACTTCAAGGTTCCTTTCTATTCTAACAATAACACACCCTCGCGGGGTGGATACCATAATAACCTCTAAAGTCAAATCACAAGGTTTTAAAACCGAATCAAGGTTTTAGCCGCCCCTCGCGGGGGCTGAGCTTACGAATGCCAACAGGATCTCGAGGTTCCTTTCTATTCCAACAATGACACACCCTCGCGGGGTGGATACCATAATAACCTCTATAGAGGTCAGCCCAGTAGTGGCCAAAATAAAGCAAACTCACGAGGTTTCATTTACGACCGAGGCTCGCGGCCCGGCGGCTATAGACATGGTACAGGACGGTCCAATGCTCCTAGATGCTATGGATAACAAATAAAGGAAACAAAAAGAATTTTTTTTTTTTTTTTTAAAATTTGTTTATTTTTAATTTAATAATGTAACGGATCAGCCTCCCAAAATTTTCTCAAACCTCTAAAACGAGTACCTTTGTAATGACTAAAACCCTTGATAAATATGTCCGTGCATCCCGGACTTTCTACAACCACAAAAATGGTTATGCAAAGTTAACCATTTCGCTGCCTACGTCATCACGGACGCTTTCTGCGCCTCGAGTTTTTAGAGTTTACGTGCCTCCCTCTTGGACTAAACTGAACACAGCAGTTAAATCCTTTTCTACTATACCGGATAAGGTGGCCCAAATACGACACCAAACTGGACAATGTAAATATACCTAAGTACATAATATACATACCTACATAGCTCGACATTTCCTGTAGTAGTGCTTCGCGAGCACATAGTCTTGGTCCAAACACTTGGGTACCTACGTACCTAGGTGGGATCGTAAATATCGAGAAACTTGTTTTCAAACTGCAGAAAGACGTAATTTGTGTAATATTTTGGAAAATTTCTATATTACAACGGTCGCAAAATAAATTTTACTCTAGTTGCTCAGACGATTTTAGTTTGGTTATAGGGTCAGATTCACGGAAAATAGTGTGACTTCTAAATGTCCCCTGTGTTGTCGTTGCTGGCTGTTGGGGCAGGCTTAATCATAAATAGTTACCTACCTTATGTTAATGAATTTGTGACTAAAAAGTTGGTCGAAGACCTACCCACTTTCTACACCATTCGTTAAATAACCTATTTTGCGGGATCAAAACTGTAAAGATATAAATAATAATAATTTTGCTCCACCGACAAAATTTCTGGTAACAGATGATTCAGACATTATGTCTGTAGGTAGTACAACAAACCGTTTCTGGCACTTGGTCACGATAAGAGTTACTCAACCTCAACCCCAACAGCCTATATTGGTCCACTGCTGGACACAGGCCTCCCCATGATACGCGCCTTATTGGCGTTTATGTAATGGGGGGGGGGGGGTAATGCCCATAACCCCCACGCTGGGCATGCGGGTTGGAGATCGCAGTTTGGAGGTAGAATTATTCTGCAAGGGGTGCTGCTACCCGGCCCGGGTGGATATCCCTTAGTCGCCTCTTACGACACCCACGAGAAGAGTTGGGCTGGTACAAATTCTAAGCCAGCACCACACAGCTAAGAGCTCCACCGCAATCAAAAATAATCGTAAAAAATTCATAGCACTGCAGTAGCTCCTCTGCGAAGAGGGGTACGAACAAGGTCATTACCGTTGACGGAAAGAAGTATTAAAATTTTAATTTGCGCAATCAACATCAAATTAAATGCAGTTTAATTTGCGCAATCAACATCCAATTAAATGCAGTTTTTATGTAACTAGCATGTTCAACAATCACGAAAATCTTGTCTCGTTACCGTTTACTCCCAGAGTGGCATCTACCTACTGCCAGCATGTGTGAACAGTGTTTACCAAAGTAAAGAGCTTGGATATTTCGATGTTATTTATTTATTTGCCTCTAAGACCGCGCATGTTGTTTGTAATTAAGTAACTCGGGATCTGAAAAATTAAATTTCAAGACGCGTACAGTGTCACTTGGAATCGCCCAATAGCCTTGGCATTTTCATTCTAGAATAAGAACCACTTGACAGTGTGACAGTATTTATAACAACTATGAAATTTTATTTTGTGATGATTTGAGAGGTAGTTTGGAAACGTCAGACTTCATGGTCTGATGGTGATTAATGTCTGAACAAAAACCGTAACCAAAGGTACAGGTGCATCAATCTCCGTCTTTATCAGATTTATATTATGATGAAACTCAAATTTATATACAATACACATATCTGTTTTTTCAACATTATGTAACGGGACACTCTAGTAATTTGAGTGATCATGTTTTTGTAAGCTCAAGTGCAGTGCTCAAAGGGATGCGGTACGCGCGCGTCTAGAACCGCACTCGCCCTAAAGATGTCCCTCGTTTAGGGATGAAACGTCTGTGTTCTTCCAACACAAACAAGGTTCATTTAACCCGATTACATTCATAATTAATGTTTCTGAAAACCATTTTTGAAACACTTGGTTTTTAGAAAACCTGAATATAACCAATCTTTTAGATATTAGTAAACGATTTCATTCTGAACAATAATGTATCATTTTAACTATATCTTACAAGTAACTCGTCGTACTGCGATACTACTCTTACTCCGCTCAGGCAGAAGTATACACGACTTATCGTTACTAAACATAGATCCTAGACGTTGCATAAAGTCATGCATTAAGCCACGAAATGGTAGTAAATATTTTTAATTAGACTTGGTTCCAAACCTGACAGAGGTGGACTTTCAATAATTATAAAATTCATGGTTGTACTATACTAGCTTCGTTCGAAGTACATAACATTTCTATGTCTAAGAAGCTGTGTTACAATAAGAGTGGCTAAGCCATCATCACGCAATATCATTGCCGGGTGGATCAAAACCCATTTGTAACATACAATCACTCTACGATATCTTGGGACGAGGGAATCAGAGGGCCGCCAACACTTTTCAAAAGTCACTTTTCTTGTTTTTTAGGCAAGCAATAATACCTATGTATATGTTACAAAATTGTTGAAATCAATTGAATTAATATCCGCTGAAATATTGATTTATTACTATGTAAGTTGCTTAGTTCAAGTTACATATTATGGATATTTTTAAAGAAATTTAATTAAGAGTGACTCTAGTTCTCAATAATCAAGGTGTCATACAAAACAGGAGAACATTATGTGTCCTTTCTAAACACATAATTATAAGATATTCTGTTATAAACTTATTATACATCACATTGGCGCTATTCCCTCAAAGTATACAAGCAGCGACACCAGGCGAAAACAAACAGATCTCATTATAAAAGCTTCCAGTGACGGTCTAGTAGTTTAATAGCAGCGTTTTACCTGAAATAAAACGCATATTAAAATACTTACCTCACTGGAAGCTTTACTTTTAATTCTGCCTGGTGAAACTTAGCCAATGATAAAATATGGCGCTATCCAATTTGCGAAAGCTAAAAATCGCGCGCGGCCGCTAGGTGTCGCTGCTGTAACCGGATGTACTAGCCAACAAACTGATAAAAAGTAGTCAAATTCGACGGAAACGGATATGCTCTCTCATTATAAAAGCTTCCAGTGAGGTAAGTATTTTAATATGCGTTTTATTTCAGGTAAAACGCTGCTAATATTAACTTTTGGCCCGACCCGGGATTCGAACCCAGGACCTCATAATCAGCGGTTGAACAAGCTGCCTGCTAGACCAACGCGGCAGGCAGTCATCCTATGAGTTGTGTGTCATAGGAAGTATTAATATCCCGTTTTTTTTGTTAGGTAACGAAACGTGAGCTGGTCTATACATAGTGTATAGTTGATGGTACTGACGGTGCTGAAAAAGGAATGTACTCGCTACTGCGTCAATCTCATCGGTGATATAAATAAAATGTATAATGTGTCTTATAGCTGTTTTCTGATCCACGACCCTTTATTTAAAAAAAAAACGATGCACTTCGGTAACACACGGAGTTCTAGGCAATAGCTATGCTATTATTTAATCGATCTTATTGAAAAAAAGCTTAGGTTAGGTTTTTATATCATTAAAGTCCTTATTATTTTGCGAAAAATTAGTTGATGAAATCTTTAATAATAAAAAATAAAAAATATCATCGATTTTTTTATTAATGTTTGAATCAGTATTCAATCAAAACTAGTCTATTTAGATAAAAAAATATAAGATAAAAATATATATAAAAATTGCGTCTCTATTCATGAACTTAGAACAAAATTTCAAATCGTAACATAAGCAAACCAACAAATAATTTTGAACGCCCGATTTCATGAGGTTAGGGCCGGCGGAAGGTGTGATAGATGTAGGTAGGTATTTGGCACAAATGAGTATTCGGTAAAATGCTTCGAACAAATTCTACTGTGCTTTTTTGGAGTACCTACAGAGGGATCTATTTGATGCAATGAATCTAAATGGATTCAGTGCCATTTAATTTTATCATCTTTAGGTTACTGCAACAGTATTAAAATGATTATTATCGACAACTATATTTAGGGACATCACTATCAAAACATAAAACTACAAAATGAAGTTGATAGCCGATTTATTGTATTTTGACGTCTTCGATAGAACTTCTGTATTTGTTAGCATTATAAGATAACCAAAGGTGACCATTTTTTTTTGCTTGTGACACGTTCAAAATTAATAAGAACAAACAGCCATGTCTGGTTTCACTCACACCTTAGGAAATGCTATTTGACATAAATGAGTAAACTATAGAGTTCTCGGTTTTTATTTTAGTCCGGGTTCCATGCTCTGTTATTCTTCCAAGGTTAAGCCTAGAACCTTACGAAAATGACACTGAAACTTGTCTACGTTTTGTTTTGACGCAGTTTGCGCAGAGCCTGACAAGTTTTTTGCATACGGAACAAGAGATTAGCGGAAACGATTTTGATTTATTTTATTTTGTAAGTAGGTAGTACCTGAAAATAATATACACTTTATATTTTATAATTTATTAAATCAACAGAATTCGGACAAAGATAACGAATCATTTTTGATACTACTATAAATTGGTGTCTCAACAGTAAGTACCTAAACAAAAGGGTAATTTCTGTAATACAATAATTATAATAAGTTAGCAAAAGTTAGTGAATTACACCTGAAATACAATTTCAGGCAGGCACTAAGAACTAGTCATGTGGCTTCGCACTTAATATCGTCGTCGTCGAAACGTCTAGAAAAATAGGTTAATAAACGCAATAAATACCCGTTAAACATTACTAGTACAGTCACCAGCATAAATATATGGCAGTGCTGCAAAAATATCTGATTATCCATTGATGGTATAATTATGTGACGATACGTAGCCGGTAAAAATATGTGATGATTTACACCCGGCATAATAATCGTTTGCCTTGTAACAGCATAAATATCAGATCGGATGGGAAATCAAAATTATGTGACATTTCAGCAAATATCTATCTACTGTAAAAGCATAATTATTGGATCACATAAACTGCAATAATATCCGACACAACTAACAGTCAAAAATATCTCAACGAATGGACTTTATGTGCCTAAAAATAGAGGCGTAATTTGAGCGAAACTGTATGACGCTTCTCGAAAAGAGTACCTATCAACCTGTCATTGGATATCACCGTCTCACGTTTTGTGGCATGATTTTAGCATTTTAGCCTTAGCCATAGCCATTTTCTACCTTTCAATACAACCACTCAACTTCAACTTCTTGTGAGATGGCTTTTGCGTCTGGTTTGACGCAATTCATAGGGCCATTCAATTACAGCGTAATGTAAAATTAAAATAAATTGGAGGTAACACATAATTTACTTTCAACTATTTCTTTAAAATAACATAGATTTCGGAAAAATATTTACCATTTTTTAAATAATAAAAATTAACGGTAGAATAGTTCTCGGCATTCTACCATGTCTATTCAACTGTGGCAGAATAGCGAAAGCTACCATGGCTATATTCTGTCATCTCTAAAGAGCATTTTTTATGCCTAAGAAAAAACAGCGGAAATACGTCAGGATTGACGTATTTCCGCTGTTTTTTCTTAGGCACCTACCTACCGCTTCCGCTGTTATCTTCGTATCATTTTTCGAGTTGTTCAATTTTGTGTGATTGTTACAATATATTATGTTCAGACATTGATATAGACATCAATTTTACGCCTGATTTTAAAAAAGAAGACGCTAAAGTATTAGTGGAAAACCTTTTATCACCTAAATCAAAATAAACTGAAAATGTTTTTTTAATATATTTTAACGAATTCTCAAAGACTTACCAAGCTTCAACATTATGGAGCGTGTATTCTATGTTAAAGACAATACACAATGAACATTTAAAGGATTTGGAGAGACTAACATCGTTTCTTAAGAGACAAAATTATGCATTTAACCAAAAAAATACAAAGTTTTCACTTCTCAAAAGGGTACCTGAAAAGAATCTTTCACTATCTATAACTAATAATTGCTCTAATTTGACCAAAGACTTAAAATCTTCTCTCCTAAATTGTATATTATGTAAAATAAAGAAAAATTTTTTCATAAGCTCATTCATATTTTTATTTTTACTTTCCTTGTATTCGTAATGAAAAGCACAGTGTTTACCTCGGGTGAAAGTAACATTTAGTCCCTCGAACTAGTAGCACCCTCGTTACGCTCGGCCGCTAAACCCCGTCTCGGGGCTAAATAAGTTACTTTCATCCCTTGGGTAACAATGTACTATTATTTTTCTTCTTTATTCTTCTTTATTAGGGATGACATTGTTTTCGTTATAGCGGGTATTATTCATTCTCCACAATGAGACTCGACCATCCGCTCTTGATTGGAAAACGTTTTTATCAAGAAACGCGACATTTCTAAATTCAAAATGTATGTATTGACTGTCAGTTGTTTCAGATATTATTGCAGTTTGTGTGATCCGATAATTATGCTTTTACAGTAGATAGATATTTACGCTGCTGAAAATATGTCCATAATTTTGATTTCCCGTCCGATCCGATATTTATGCTGTTACAAGGCATATTTTTACCAAGTACCTATCGTCACATAATTATACCATTAATGGATAATCAGATATTTTTGCAGCGCTGCCCATAGTCATATATTTATGCTGGTGACTGTACTAGTAATACCTAAGTTTATTTTATTTAGTTCTCTTATTTTATTTTTCATCTTCTGAGATTCTTTTTTTGCTATAAAATGTAATCTTATCTCCAGCTGTGAACTATGTCACATCTTATCGTCTTAACTATATGGCGTACCACGTTTCCAGCTATATATCCCACGATTTGATCGATGTATTCCGATCTACTTCTCGATTCACTGAGATCAGATGACAATGTGTCGCAGTTTTCTTGAAGTGTTTGATCTTCCAGTCATATATACCTAATTCTGGGCAATCCATACCACAATGCAACAAAAGATAATCGTAGTTATTAGGTAGGTATATACCTATATAGCAACGAATGTGATGTGAAGCTCAAAAATTTAAAAACAATTGCGTTAAATAAAATAAACATAATGCTTGGGGCAAAGCTGTTTTACGTAGTCTTCTCATGCCTGTTTTGGTGTTGTAGCCATCACATTCTTTAAAATGCTTGGAACAAATGAGGCTTTCATAGTGAGGTTTAAAACATGGTTCACATCGCTGTTGTGCTAAAATGGACCTCCATTTTTCCCAACGCACAGGATCTCGAGGGAAGCTAAAAATTAAATGCTAAGTTTTATAAATCTAATACGTCTGGTAGGTAGACTTTCTTTTATTAGAGTCCACAAACACAAATGAAATTGCGTGTGGGTAGTTAGCTAGTTATATTATAATTATAAATCATCAGCCAGTAATTTTAAACGTATTTTTTATGAAAAATAAATGATTGCGTACTAATTTCCACAAATAAATAAAAAAGACGTGTGGCACTCGGGGACTGCCGCGGTAAAGCTATTGCAATGCCATCTATAGGCGAGTTGCTGAACTAAAGAGACAAACGTCATATTTCAAAAAGTCATTAAAAGTTCTACTATTCATCGATAGATGGCAAAACTAAAAAGTATCACCGCTGTTCCGGTCGGAGTGGGGAGCGTGAGGTTTTTTCGTTACGGAATTTCTGGATTCGGTCCCCGCGCTCAAGGCCCGCGATAGAAGCTATGCAATAGCTTAAAAAATATAGAAACAATAGCCGCTCCATTCCATCAACTTAGAACAAAATAACAATTTTCACATAGGCTAACCAAACAACAATATTTATTGCAGATTTGGTAAGTATATGGCTCGTATCACAATACGTCGGCAAAAAATACATTTAAACTCACTGAAAATAAGAAATTCCATCCTTTTTATGTTGCTTGGCCGGGTGATGCTTGAATTTTTTATAGGAGCACTTTCCCATGCTTTCTGTCCGAGCGCTAAAATACACTAGTTGAAATGCTTTCAATACATGCATCGAGTTAGGATTTATAGAGTAACAATCACAGAAATAAAATGCTCGCGCCAAAACTCGGCACCCGCTACGCTCGGCGCAGAGTTGTTGTTTAGTTGTAAGGCGACCGCTGTTCTCTTACAACGTCCGCGATGCCAAAGTGTTCGGTGAGTTCCTGCCCAAATAACAGCAAATACGTGTTAAAAAAGGATGGTGTTTCGTATTTTAGGTAAGTACCATAACATATTCATGAATTTATGTATCCACAGTACGTATTTCCAGTTAAAATTCAATAATTATTAATTTTCGTAGCAAAATAAAACGCCCACAGAGCCTCGTAGGAGTATCTCTTTCACACGTTAAACAAATACGTAAGAGTAAAAGAGAGATCAAGTCTCGCGTGATCTTGGGACGCGCACATTGTGTTCGAACGACAAAACTATGGAGTGGATTGATACTAAATATTTTTACATATTTTTATTAAACAAAAGCTTTATTTTTTAGTATTTCGAACAAAAAGCAGATGAGTCGATATCGTTTTTTTTTAGTGTAAATTACCTTGTTTTTAGTTTTCCTCGAAACCCCATAAGGTGCTCAGAATGGAGAGTCATATTAGCAAAAGCCCGAAGCGAAATAAACTGTCGGTTGTTTGCTGTAATCACTTTCCTGCATCAGACATTTATTCAACAAAGAAAGGTTTCAGTAGGCTTAATAAAATAGGCGTAAATAAAAATTTGACTTGTCTAAGTACTTATTTTGTAAGTCTAAAGAAATAAACAATTTGACTTTGACTTTGACTTTGAATAAAAAAGCAAAACCCATTTTGCACGTAAGTATATTGTTGTTTATTCCTCTTTAATGCTTAAAGAATAAAAAAAAAATCAGACACCTTTAGTCTATTTTGTTAGTACACGGCTAGGGTTTAGTATCTCTTAATTTAAACAAAGATTTTGTTCTTTATTGTTGGGTTGGGTTACAGGGCAATAAAATTTGACGGATATACAGGATGCTTTTTAGGGTGTATGTATATCCGTAATATGGTGATATTACATCAAAAGAGTCGGTACAAACCTCGGCAAACACGACGACCCACTGACGACCTCTGTGGCACGGTGAACGAAGGAAAAAATAAAAATACTAAGTAAAAGGCACCGTTACAATAAATTAACATTATTTCAAGGTAATTAAATTATTCTGTTCTGTATTATTTATTATTCGTCAGTTTCAAATTAGTACTTAACCTAATAAAACTCTCGTAATACATATTAATCTTGTTTTATTTTTAATATATAGCTGCACGCATTGATCGCGTGCGAAGCCGCAGGGCGCAGCTATGGAAACTTTTAAAGGTGATTTATATCTCACGAGAACTGATCTATGAGATAAAAAGTAGCCTATGTTTGATCCCAGGATTAGGATTACCTGTATGCAAAATTTCAGCGCAATCCGTTCCGTAGTTTTGGTGTGAAGAGGTAACAAAAATCCATCCATCCATACAATCCATACATCCATCCAAACTTTCGCCTTTATAATATTAGTGTGAAGTGTGATTATTTGCGCCCCGCGGGATCACTTGTGTTTTCCGGGTTATAAAGTAGGTAACATCAGTGTGACTAGCTGACTCGACCCGGCTCTTCCTAGGTAAATAATGTAATTATAGCCTACTAGCTGCGCCCCGCGGCTTCGCATGCGTTGTTCCTATGGACACGTTCAAAGGTGAGTTTTATCCCACGTGCACTGATTTATGGGACAAAAAGTAGCCTATTTTTGATGCTGGGATTATAATTAATAATAAATAAATAAATAATAAATAATTAAACCTGAAAATTTGATGTCCATTCTAAATATTGGTGAAATAACTTTTAAAATCGGATGTTTAGTTCCGCGAGTCATTATATATTATATTACATTATAAATTATAAACTCACAAGCTCACTTTTCACAAACAGCTATTATAGTACGTAGGTAGTTTTTTAGTACAAATAGCGTCTCCTCTAACGCCCTGTTCCACGTTCGTACGCCAAGCGTACGAACGGGTATTCGGTAATTTTCGGTCTTCTTCGGTGCATTATTATGACATTGCGTACAAGCGACATTGAACATTATGCAACGAAGATAGCGTCTAAATTTGCATAAAGGTCACTGTGAACTATATAATAACAAATGTATAGGTATGTAGAACGGCGTTTGGACATTTTTTGTTTGCCGTCAGTTAGAGATTGGGACTCTATAAATCCTAACTCGATGAATTCATGCCAAAAAAGAAATCTTTTGATACAGACGGTTTCAAGGCGCGCATTGTGTATCTAAGGGGGGCCGGCGAAAATTTTTGATCGATGGTTGAAGCCAAGCCAACTTCAAAGAGATCATATACATGATACCACAAAACTTCAACGCTTAATGACCGCCATTTAGCGCTCGTTATTATACAATTCAAGCATTGTCATGTGCTTTGCCCTATAAATAAGTTTCCATAAAATATCCTATGGTCTTATCGTCATCTCATCAACTAACCTCAGGCCTAAAAGTATCCATAAATATAATATCTTCGATCACATGCTATACTTTGAGCTATAGTGTAAGATGACAAATTGCTATACCTATCTAACATGTGTACCAACTTCAGCTGTAAATAGCATGGTAGAAATATCTACCATACCAACCTTCTACCATGGTAAATATAACCTTATCTATGTAGGTAGTAGGTACATATTTGCCATTAAATTTTTTGATCGAGTGATGAGCAGTTAGACTGATTAACATATTCATGGCCCACGACCTCAACCTGAGTTGAGCCTGTGTTGGTCCACCGCTGGACGCAGGCCTCCCACTAATAAGCACCATGTTGGCGTTTATCGTTGGGTAGTGCCCATAATCCTCACGCTGGGCATGCGGGTCAGGGATCGCAGTTCGGTGATATAATTTTTCTGCAGGGGGCGATATCCCTTAGTCGCCTCTTACGACACCCACGGGAACAGATGGGGTAGTGCAAATTCTAAGCCAGCACCACACAGCTACCGCCTATGGTCCACGACGCAGATACCTGTGCGCGTGGAGACCAGACAGTGAATGCGTTAAGGCGCATACCCGAGCCAATCTGACAGCAATTCCTATTTTATCATATTTTTACGTTTATCATAGGAATTTTTAAAAATCCTACGTTCACTTTGTGGTATTTATTATAAGCTATTTTTTAATACCTCTTTTATAATTTTATCTCATATAGTTTAGGAGGAGATGCAAAAATAGAGTTTGGTGGCCAAAAAGCGCAACTTCGTATCTCTTCCTAAGCTTTATAAAATGAAACTATTACAAAGGCATTAATAAATAGCTTATAATAGATACCACAAACTGAACGTAGGATTTTTAAAAATTCGTGCGTTTAACGTAATAATAAGATATAATAGTTGGGGGCGCCACTTTCGCTCGTGTATGGGCCATAAGAGACGTTTGTTCTCTGCATTTGTACCTATTTACAAACAAAAAATCATACATCACGTGGGATGAGCTAAGTCAAACAACGATTTATTCGGAAGAATATTTTATTGATTTAAATTATTAAACTCATACACCCAGAATAGTAAAACACAAACTTCTACCTATTAGCAAACAAATAATTTCTTACATCTATTTACATTATCACAGCGATTATACTCAGCAGATTACTAAGATCTATTATTAAAAGATAGGTACCTACTACCCGACATTCAGAAACATGAAGTCTAGCTAGTCCTTACTTTATGTGAACGAACAGTTATGAGGCGTTTTCGAAAAAATACTACTTAACATGATTTTCTTTAGCGGAAGAATAAAGTTTGTAGCAACTCGATCACAACAACCTTGAAGCCCTACTCACACAGGCGCTAATTTTTAAGCGCGACCTGTGTCGCGCGATTTAGCGATATTTGTTTGCAGTACATTTTGTACTAAATCACACACACGTTGACGCACACTGCCAGTGCCTGTAAGTAGTAGTAATTTTGCAATTTTATCTACTTCATTATCATCATCATCATCATTATCTGAGGTCACTAAAATCCATAAGTAATGTCTCCATGCAGGTACCTGCTCTCCACCTTGTGTAATTTTTATAATATTTATTTTATATAGGTACATAAAATATTTTTTATTGATTGGCGTTTTATCTCGTACCAATTTAAAAATGGACTATGAAGTATTTTTGTTGTTTTCATGGCTTGTGAAGTTTTATTAAAAAATAAAACAAATCAGGTTCAAATTTGATTGGCGTTTCTCAACATTTACCGCTCATATTGAGGTAACCATGTCTCCATTCCATGACTGACATTTTTACAGAACTCAGAAGTTCAGTAGAAGTGCAATGCAAAATATTACTAATATAATATAATGTATATACTCATAACTGTTCTCTGTTCCGTAGGTGGACATTCCCATGACCGGACACTGAGAAAAAAATTGGCAACCACAGTATTGCCAATAACGGGGTAATCTGTGCAAATAACAAAAGTCAAATTTAATTATTTATTTTTTGAAAACGCCTCATTTTAGTTCATCAGAGATCAGCTTATCACAAACCAGAAATATAATGAATAAGTATAACTATGATACACAGAAATCACTACAAAAATAACTATAAACCTGTGGAAATAGATATATCAAATTCTTATGGGCACAGGCTGACATCATAATTCACAATCTGAGCTCCTAGAAGCTTTTGCTTGAAATGTAAGCTGTGATCGATATGTAGTATGATAAGGGCCATACCGACACAGGGTGGAAGCGACACGTCTAATAATCTAGGATGTGAGAGCTTTCAAACGCAACTATTTGCGTTTGCGCACGAGTAAAAAAAAAGACACCAAGCGTGGAACCTTGGAGTTGTCAGATGTTTTTTGTCTCTGGACTTTTTAACTCTATAGAAATATGTGCTTTACTTGGTGACGATAGGGCTCAAACTGCAATGTAAATATTTAATGGACACAAACCCCCTTATTCATAATAGTCTGTTAACTTAGCAAACTGATAAATCTCGCTCTGTCTTCTTCTATTGACATAAGTCAGACTGAGAAATAACACTACTAAATACTACTACTATGTTATCTTGTTCGCTGATAGATGAACCAAATTATTGAATGTTTATTATTTTGTGAACATCATAATTAATTTAATTTTTATCTGCGTGTTTATAAATTTTAGTGACATTCCATATTATGACTATTGACAGAACGAAACTTTGAATGTAATTCTGTTTTCTTTTAATTAATCTAATGGGTTTCTTACAAACGTTTTTTAAATAATAAAATAAGCTACTTAGAACTACTTACCTGTTTTATGTTAACATACCATTATGAATAAAGGGGTTAGTCTAAAACTACTATGTGCCCCTAACTGCCTTTTCACACACCCTGGTTTCCTGGTAACGGACGCCGGGTACCCGACGACTGGGTCTTGTTAAAAGAAACTATCAAATGCGTTATTAGCGATTGGAGACAAAATATTCCTCAAGATCATGACCGAAGCTTACAGAAGAAGTGAGAAGCTATCGTTTCTTCCTCCTGGCCTTCTCCTTGGGCGCGACGGAGACGGAGGCCCCCGCCAGCTCCTCGGAGGAGGCCTGCGTGGTGCTCTCCAGCTTGTCGCGCGCCTCCACGAAGAACATCACGTCTCGCAGCTGCTCCTTCAGCTCGATTATCTGGGACACGAAATAAACAATATCATAATCATTCATTCAATAACAACCATACAATTGTGTTTGTTTTTTAAAATAGTAGGTGCACTTAATTGTTATCATGCGATGTGAATAAGGAGAACATGTCAAATTGTTAGTTTTAAAAAGTTACACTTGTCCAATGCGCTAAACACAATTCAAGTTACGCAGACGGGGCGGGTCGCTAGTATATTATAATATAAATCAAGTGGTCTCTTATTGTAACGAAAATTGCGTTCAAAGGATGGGCACAAATGTATAAATTGTTCCTTTAAATCTCTTTCTTACTTATTTTCAGAATGCTTTTTGAATGAGTACGAGTTTGACCAGTAATGTAAAGGTAAGTGAAGGTGAAGTAGTTGGCTTCATTACGGCCAATCTTTGCTACTTTTTAACCGACTTCAAAAAAGGAGGAGGTTCTCAATTCGACTGTATCTTCCTCAGAACTTTTGACTGGGTGATCCCATTTTGATGTTTTTTTTATTTGAAAGCTAATGCGTCCCGTGTGGTCTCATTTACATTCGGCCCAGATCTGATACTGGCATCCATGAGAATTCCATTAAACTGAAGTCGGTTTACAGTATTTTTAAACATACCCAATTATGTACCTGCAACAGACGTTTGTGGAAGCTAAAATGCAAATTTAAACTGCTTTTCGCGGTTTCCACTCAAGAACTCGTTTACCCCAGCGGTTCTCGGTTCTTCGCGAGATATGGCCGGCCCACTTTAGTGTGCTAATTCTTTGAACTGTTGATAACTTTAGTTCTCCGTCGAAAGTATTCGTTACGAATCTTATCCTTCAGAGAGACTCCGAGCATAGCTCTTTCCATATCTCCCTTAGCGACTTTAACTGGTGGACCAGCCCTATGGTGAGTGTCCACGTCTCGGATCCGGATCTTTAGAGTGCAATAAGTAATGGACTGGTTTCCAAATATAACAAAGAAAACGAGGGCGACAGTTTAAAAGATGGGAGGACGAGCTGAACGAATCAGCAGGAAGAACTTGGATAAGGCTGGCAGGAGATGAAGGAATTGGCTCCTCCAATTCCTTCATCTCTCGCCAGCCTTATGCCTTAGCCTTTGCCAAAAGAGGGCAAACAACAGTATCACACTAATATTATAAATGCGAAAGTTTGGATGGATGGATGTATGTTTGTTACCTCTTCACGCCAAAACTACTGAACGGATCGGGCTGAAATTATGCATACGGATAATTCTAATCCTGGAATCAAACATAGTCTACTTTTTATCCCATAAATCAGTTCCCGTGGGAAAGAAATCACCTTTAAACGTTTTCATAGGAACAACGCGTGCGAAGCCGCGGGGCGCAGCTAGTAATAGTATATAAGTATAAAATGTAAATACTTCCATATGAATAAAAAGGCTGGAAATGAAATGGAATGAAAAATAAGTAATGTATTACCTCTGACTTGAACTCGTCCTCCTTGGCCTGCGCGTGCGCCTGCCAGTGTGCCTGGTTGGCCGCCATGGCCGCCGCCAGCCCGCGTTCCTCCTCCAGTGAACTCTGGATTGCCGCAAGTCTGCAAGTTTGCATTACATTGGACCAATTTCTTTTATAAGGTATGTACCTATTTTTATAGTAGTTTTGTTTGTTTGGTAGCACGACTATGAAGTTCTCTAATTGTTGACAGATTAAATAAATAAATTAATAATGTTGAACAATTCATACACCTATCTCTCACATCATATATTTTGGGTACTAGATAACTGGTATACATAATACAATACACTACATAGATAGATATTTTTTATTATTATCAGATCGTACACACATTTGTCCCGAGGCGGGAATCAAACCCGCAACCAACTGCGTCGCAGGCGGACCTTCGCCCGCTGCGCCACAGAAGTCGTCATTGTTGATTGCAAGATTGTTTTTCTTTTATTCTTTTCAAATTTTACGAACCATTCTCAATGGTGTCTATTAATAATCTTTTAAGAAAGATACACGGTAGGTTTCGCCTTTTTTCAGCCCGGGGCTTATATGGTGCGGTTGTGGCATAGTATAAGATCATATATACAGAGACATGTGCCTGCAATGTTTGCTCTTTTTGGCTTGTAGCTTTATAAGTAAAAAAAATGTTTCAGGGTACAAACATGTCTAAAAAGCGTTGCAAATAGTGCAAAACACGTGCCAATATATTTTTTGAGCAACCTGAGACGAAACAGACAGGTAGAAATGTTATTGTCCAACAAATACAACAAATTACGTTTGTACTGAAAATCGTTTTTTTTTTACATATAACGTTATGGCTTAAAAAGTTCACAATATAGCATACACGTTTCTTATGTATACGATGCAACATAATGTCTTACTCATTCCATATAAGCCTCAGACCGTATAAAGTTAAAACGTGCCTTCTATAGTAGTTTTAAAATTGGATCTCATTGTAAGATCAGTTATTTGATATTTACTCCTAAACTATAAGTCTAGGCTAAAAAAGTTATAAAACATAATATACGTATTTTAGATAGAACTATCGGATAAAAAAATAAAATTTATCAAAATACGCTTACAGACCAAAAAAATATTTTTTTTTTTTTTGCTCTCTAACTCAAAATGGCAACATTTGGCATCCATCTTTCCATAACTAGTTGATGCCAAATAATGCCACAAATAATATATAAAAAATTCAGGTCGAAACAAGGTCAAGCACGGGTACTTATTCAACTTTTAAGGTTGCCTCCCATACAAAAAAAGCAGTTTTTTGCCTTTAACTCCTGCACTATAAGGCCTAGCCAAAAGTTTAATAGAACAAGAGTTTCTTAGTTTTGGTAGTGTTATGGAATGGCGAAATCAGAATAACGAAATTCGAAAAAAAAATCCTATGTCCTCTTTTTTGCGATTCGGGACCACCGTGCGCCGTGCCGGTGCCGGTGCCGGGCTGGGTAATGGAAAAACGCCCAATAAGCATGGCATCATTATTAGTCCTGTCAAATTAGTTTAGTCTAGCTTTGGCAAAATCTGAATAGACATGTTTATTATTTGTTACTAACAAAATGGATGTTACTTATGTCTGAATAAATGAATTTTCAATTTCAAAAAGATATACAAGATTAGCTAACTATTGTAGTATAACGGCCTTCAGAGAGTGGAATAAGTATAATACTTCATTGGCCTTCGTTGTCTAGAAGCGTGCGACCCGGGGGGGCTCCGGGAACTGCATCTCAGGATAGAGACGCCAAGAAGTTGATTAACAATCATCATCATCATATTTTGTATCTTATTTTTTAGACGATTTTGGTAATACTGGTTCGGTTAACAGCTGTGTGGTGCTGGCTTAAAATTTGCACCAACCCTTCTCTTCCCGTTGGTGTAGTAAGAAGCGACTAAGGGATATTAAGAGTTGAGGTGGAGGTAAAACCTTATTTAATCGTTCATAGTTCGCCACAAACCCTTGCAGTTGCTAGGAACTATAGGCAACAGTATAAGCACCCAGGTTATAAATAACATATGTAGGGTGAAGGTCCCTACACTTCGTGATAAATAATAAGATGATAATAAGGATGGGAGAGCAAATAAGAACCACCCGAGTCCGTGTCGTAACGTGAACTGATTTATTAAATGATCTGATATTTATGCTAGGTACCTTACCTACATGATGCGACCGGCTCGCGAGAACCGCCGCGTTACCAAAATAATGTACTTGACTGTACAACATACATATCAACGACCTCTGTGGCGCGGTGGGCGAAGGTCCGCCTGCGACGCAGGTGGTTGCGGGTTCGATTCCCATCTCGGGACAAATGTGTGTACAATCTGCAGACATTTCTTCAGGGCGTTCTGGCTTTTTTCTATGTATAATAAAAAAATATCTATCTATGTAGTGTATTGTATTATGTATATCAGTTATCTAGTACCTATAACACAAGCTCTGCTTAGCTTGGGACCAAAAATTGTTGTGTCAATTGTCCCACTTTATTTATCTAACAAATTGTAGTCCGTGTTGTAGAAGACCACACCAACGCTCTCAGTGTCAAGATCGAGTATTGTGGCGTCCTGATGTCTCGTGGAGAGACTAGACCCATTCGACACAGACAATATAATACTTTACTAGTACATTCGATTAGATAATTCTGTGTGAATGTAGTTTCATCTATCTCCTATTTTATTCCAGCTTTAGCTTCAAGATTTATTTACAATTTAACAACACAACCAGTGTGTCATTTGTCGTGTTGTTAAATTGTTATTATAAAACCAAGTACACAGAAATTAAGACATTACATTAACTGACATTAACTCTTGGAGATGGTGAAATTGCTGCATCATTTACATTATAAATGATACTTAAATTTTTTCCTCTTATAACCTACTACTTAGCATGCAGTGTCCATGTCCACCTATAATTGGTTGTGCAATTAGATATATCAACATGAATTTTATATAAAAGAATTATTGTAACACCCACTGGTAGACCAAATAAACAAAATAAAATAAAAATTGTCCAAAAAACATATAGTATGAAAGCAGTAGGCACATACTTAGCGTTGACAGTGTGCAGTTTGCGGTCGAGCGCGCGGTTCTCCCTCGTGAGCGCGTGCAGCTGGCCCTCGAGGCCGGCCGCGCGCGCCTCGGCCGCCTGCGCGCGCGCCGCCAGCGCCTCGTGAGCCGCCGCGTGCTCCGACATCATCCTGCGACAACGCAAAAATTACATAAACACCAGACAACTCTTCAAGAATGCAAGTGGCGGTGTATGTTCGGTTGAACCTAGACGAGTACAGGAAGAACGGCGACACCCACTCATACGGGACGCGAAGCGCAGGCAGGCTTGCTACCATCGCCCGCTCGCTCACGAAGTCCTCAAAGTTGACGCATGTTATGGGCACGGCAGTGTACAATAAATTACCA